>CM048747.1:557805504-558405504 GCA_026315105.1 Locusta migratoria | reverse complement strand
TATCAGTGGCTATAGTAGATGTTCCACTTTTCCACAAGGTTCAGGTAGGAAGCATTACATGAAATTGTTTGACATTTATAAGAACGATTACGTATGTGTTTCGATTATAGTGAAACAGAAGATTAGTACGGACTACGGACTGATGCCAAGCCGGCCGCGGTGGCCGAGGTGACTGAGGCGCTCCAGTCACGGTCAGCACGGCCACTACGGTCGGGGGTTCGAATCCCCCCTCGGGCATGGATATTTGTGTCGTCCTAGTTCGTAAGTAGTTCATAAGTAGTTTGTAAGTTTAGGGACTGATGACCCCGTAGTTAAGTCCCATAAGCTTAACAAACATTTGAATTTGATTTGAAAACCGATGCCAAGCGGTCGCGGTGCGGCAGGTGTTGGCCACGTGCGCTACACAGCTGACGGCGTCAAATGCAGCACCGGCAGGCGTCGAGTGTCTGAGGCTGGGAGGGGGGAGAGACGGTGGACAGTGACCCAGTGACGCCACGCGGCCTTGTAATCATACGGCGCGGATAGGGCAGTCTGCTGAGCGCGCGAGGCGCTCCATTTAAACACTCTCTACTTCTATTCCTTACATTATTGTGTCCGCAATTGCAACAATGAAATTTCTAATGGCAAATCGAGGCATAATGGTTCGCATTAAAAGGGTTTTCCAGCCTGAGACATCCTAGTTTACATGTGAAACTTAATCTAAACATAAGCAAAACGTATGTAGTAGGCGGCGGTATTACTAAAAACAAAAAGGCATGCGAAATAAAACATGTGCACTGGCTTAAACATTTCTATTTGTGTGCAAAGAGCATACTGCACCATCAATCTCTGGATCGTAATCCATAGGAATGCTTGGATCTTAATGCATATTTAGTGCGTGTAGGGGGAAATGGAGCTTTCTTTTTACTAATTTCTCTTGAACGACCGGCCGATCTAGGTGCGGTTGAAACTGCATCAGACGGATTTGGCGTCATTTGCCCATGATATGATTTTAATCTGTCGAAATGTACGACCACTGTGCGGCCAGATAATTGCAATTCTGCATTAACGGGTGACGTCAAACGTATGATCTGATATGGTCCTTCGAACAAAGGAGTGAATTTTTTAGTTCGTCCCTTTTTAATGACTGTATTTCTCAACAATACCCAATCCCCTGGCTTGTAAGTGGGTAAAGTGGCTCCTTTGTTTCCACGCCGCAATTGACGAGCAGTGGCTCTTTTGTTGTTCTTTTGCACCTTTTTCCAAATGGCTTTTAAGCGACGGGCCAGGTTTTTCACCTCTTGAGCGTCTACACCAGGAGGTAACTTATCTAATTCAAAAGGCGAGTTCATAGGGCGACCGTAAATGACCTCATACGGGTGTGCTCTGTTGCTTCATGTATTCTGCTGTTATACGCTGACGCTATGAACGCTATATACTTATCCCAGTTGGTGTGCGCACTATTCACATAGTGAGATAACATTTTGACTATGGTTTTATGCACCCTCTCTACCCTACCATTGGCTTTAGGGTGGAAAGGCGTTGTTCGCCATTTCTTAATTCTCAGTAGCTTACAAACTTGAATAAATAACGTGGACATGAAATTTGATCCTCTGTCCGTAAGAATAGCTTCCGGGCTTCCAAAAGGCAGTATCATATGGTTAACAAATGCTTGGGCTACTGTTTCTGCAGTCATATCTGCGAGAGGCACCAATATTAGATATCTGGAGAAATGGTCAATGATAGAGAGAATGTATCTATTATTTTGCTGAGATTGCGGGAATGGCCCTACGACGTCCAAAGCAACGAGCTGCCATGGCCTAGAGGTTTCTGGTACAGTTTGTAGGGGTATTCTGGGTCTGGCAATTTGCGTTCTCTGAGCACATGAGAGGCAACCACTTATATACTGATCTATATCTCGCCGGCGTGTCTTCCACCAATAACGAGTTGCAATTCGGGCATTAGTGGCTCTTTTACCACTGTGACAGGCTTGTATACTATCATGGCACTGTGCTAGGATCTGAGGTCGCAAAGATTTTGGTATGACAATACGGTTTCCTAAGGGGGTCTTTCTGTACAATACATCGCCTACAAGCACGAAATCTGGGTGGTTTACATACCCCTGACATTCCCCATCTGCTTTTTGTTCCTTTATTAAATCATCAACAAGCACATTCTCCACATTTACGATTCTTATTTTGCGGCTAAGGGCGTCAGCATTCTGGTGCAGTTTTCCAGGTTTGTGTCTGACAACGTAATCAAATTCGCTAAGTCTCAGAGCCCACCTGGTTAAACGACTACTTGGATCCTTAAGGCTTAGCATCCACTGCAAAGCAGCATGATCGGTTACAACTGTAAACTGTCTACCATACAGGTAACATCTGAAATAGTTGATACCGAAAACTACAGCTAATAATTCCTTTTCGGTGGTGCTATAGTTTTGTTCAGCCTTGTTAAGCTGACGGGAAGCATAACCAGTAGGTTTTTCTTCTCCATCCTGCTCTTGGCTTAGGATACATCCCACAGCAAAATTCGAAGCATCACATGACAGAATGAATGGCTTTTCGAAATCTGGATAAATTAGCAAAGGAGAGCTAGTTAAAACCTCCTTAACCAGCTTCATGGCAGTATCACATTCAGGACTCCAATGAAATGCTATTCCTTTCTTCAACAGGTTAGTAAGTGGTTTGGTCACTGTGGCATAATCCTTTATAAAACGGCGATAGAAATTACATAATCCTAAGAAACTTTGCAGTTCTTTGACATTGGTAGGGACTGGAAAGGTTCTGACAGCTTCAGTCAAACGGGGATCTGGTTTCACTCCATCAGAACTAATAATGTGACCTAGGTACTGGACCTGTGATTCTGCAAAGAAGCACTTTTCTAATTTTAAACTTAGGTGTGCATCCTGGATCCTCGTTAGAACATTCTTCAAGCGCTCCGCATGCTCTTCAATGGTTTTCGAAAATACTATAATATCGTCAAGATATACAAGACAGGTGATAGGTTTCAGCCCACGTAATAGTAAATCGGCGAAACGTTGGAAGGTAGCAGGGGCATTTCTCAAACCAAAAGGCATTCTCAAAAATTCATACAACCCAGACGGAACAATGAATGCAGTTTTAGGTCGATCTTCAGGTGCTATTTCAATTTGGTGATAGCCCGATTTCATATCCAATGTAGTGAAATATTTACAGTTTCCCAGTCTGTCCAAGGTTTCATCAATTCTTGGCAATGGGTAGGTATCAGGCGTGGTAACCTTACTCACGGCCCTCAAATCCACGCACATACGATACGATTTCTCTCCATTCACAGATTTTTTAGGCACAAGCACGATTGGTGACGACCAAGGACTAGCTGAAGGCTGAATGATTCCTGCCTCTAGCTGCTCCTGGATGATTTCATCAACCACAGATTGTAGGTGATAAGGGAGCCGATACGCTTTTTGTGCAATCGGTCTGGTATTCCCAGTAGGAATTTCATGATATACCAAATCAGTGGCAGGGAGGTACTTTCGGTCTGCAAATAACCAGACATATTCTCTTAACACTGAGTATAACAGTTTCTGATCACCTTCGTTCAAATGGGTTAACTTCCTCTTTAAACACTCCTCTAATTGTGGCGTGACGGCAGGCACTTCAATAGGAAAAACTCTCGCTTCTCTCTTCGGATATTTGTTACTCTGAACTGGCGGCACTTCGCCTCTTTCCACACACTGCACACTGGCTAAAACAGTCCCACGCGGAATTACAGCTACTTTCGTCCCGAAATTATCCAAGCTCACCGGTACTCTAAATTTTCCACCCTCTTTTTCGGCAATACACAGGCTTCTCTTAACATGAACTTGCATTTTATCCAGTACTTCATTTTGCGCGAACGGATCGATCAAAAGTGAGGTTGGATTCATCTCTATAAGTTCAACTGTTACCCAAAGGATCTTTCCCGTTCCACCGTTTATTGTTACAGGGGTTGTTGCCTTTACCACTGCAGTACGCGGCTTATCGGAGTTCGGAAAAACGGCGCCATTCTCCGGACCTCCTCGCGTTTGTTCAGTGTGAGCGCTGCCGAACCGATGAATTGCTTCACCGAGTTGTACGGTTTGCGATCGGTAATCAATAACACCCTGAAACTGGCTGAGAAAATCGTTCCCTAGGATTACGTCAAACTTTCGTCCCTTCTTAGGCAATACTTCCATCTCGAACGGGTATCTTTCTTTTCCTACTTCCAGGTTAACATAACAGGCCCCCAATGGCCAAACTAGATTATCGCCTAATCCACGGATACGGCAACGGGGCGGTTTTAACGGTCTCTTGTCGTCTTTGGACAAAAACAAAATGCTCACTTGAGCTCCGGTATCTACTAACAACTTAACGCGTTTCTCTCCTATCTTTCCTAGTAACATCACGTTTGCCACCTCAGTGTTCCCATCGAAATTTATTGGGTTTATGATTTTTAACGGGGGCGGGGAGGGGTGGCTACACCTGCCCCCCGACCATTTCCCCGTCGGTTTTGACTGTTACCTCGATTCGCAGGCGTGACGTATCGGTAATGTGCTTGCCCATTCTGATTCTGCCGACAGTGCATACCCAAATGTCCCATAGAGCGGCAGTGTGGACAATAGGGCGCAAGACACTCGTCCGCATTGTGGCCGTCGCGTTTGCACCGGCCGCACCTGGCTTCTTGTGCAAACACTCGCTTCGGCTCACGGCTACGCATCGGCGCGGCTACAAATCTACTCGCCTCTTCGCGTAACATGGCCAACCTAACAGCCTCGTGCAATGTAGTGGGGGAAGAAACCTTCACCTCGCCTCCAATCTGCGGATCTATACCTCTAATAAAGACATCCACTGCCCTGGCTTCAGCCTCTTCAAGCAACACCTCATTTCTTACCGCGTCTCCGGTTAAGGTGTACGTTTTACACGAAACAGATCTAATCCGGTCCGCGTATGCATCAAAACACTCACCGGCCTTCTGCCTCATCGTAGAAAGCTGGTCCCGGTAATAACTAGTACCTCTCTTATCGGTAAATCTCTGAATCAATCCTTGCGCCAGTACTTCAAAATGTGTAGCGTCTCTCAATGCGGCTACCGACTCCACAAATGTGCGTGCGTCCCCAATTAATTTGAGCCTCAGAACATTCAAAAGGAATTCGTCTGGCCACTGGCACAAACGGCCAACGTCACGGATATTCTGCAGAAAACTTTCGACATTCTCATTATTCTTTCCAGAAAAGGAATCAATAAAATTTACCGCTGGAAAAGTATTGGTTAAACTACCAACTGAATTCACTACCGAAGTGGCGGCTACCTCTCCCACCTTGTTCAGTGACTCACGTGCAACTCCTTTTTTTCCTTTACCCGCTAATCCTTCAATACGCCCCAGCAAGTCTGTAAGCCGATCTTCCTCCTCTTCATACTCAGGTGTTTGTGTCTCGGCTTCCATGGTATCCACTACAAGGCGAGATTGATACCTCCTAACCATATTTGCTAAATCCTCACATTGCACGTCTAACTGATTAATCCTTTCCACCAAGGCACGGTTTTTCTCTAACAACAATGCAATTTGCTCCCTTTGCAAGTTCACCGTTTCCTTCAAGACCCTAAAGGCTTCACTTTCCCCAATATCCACTTGAACGTCAACATTTCTCGCTTGTTGCTCAGCTAACTGCTTCTGAAGGCGTGCATACTGCCTCTCAAACTCTGCTTGCCCCACCACAAGGTTAGAAACTTGCTGTGGTAAGGAGTCTACAATTTTATCCTCACCATTTCCAGTGACTATGTCCCGCGGGGATCCTTCACGTGACATTGTTATAAGTTAAGGGACAGAACTTACTTAAAAATTACGTTGCTGCGCCAATAAAACACTTTACAAGGAGGATTTAGAACGTGGCTGACAGCACTTACTTCAACTATTTATTGATGCGGTGACGGCGAGACGGACTGCAGGCAGCAGAAGGCGGCGACGGGCGACGGCAGCATCAGCAGCGGATGGACAGTGTCGGATTCCGGCATCGGATACTGGACCCTCGACTGTTACGGCGACGTAAGGCGGTAGCGGCTGAGTCGGCTACCCAGCCGGTGGCAGCGCGTCATCGCGCGTCTGGCAAACACAGCGCTCCGGCTGTGCGCAGCTGAAGGTCACGCGGCCAGGCAGGCAGCGCGCTAAGCAAAGCGGTGCCGCATGCGTCGCGTTTCTAACAATTAGCTCTCGCCCAACACACGCTCCCAAACCCCGGAAACTGGTGCGGATCCGAAGATCCCACTTCTGACACCAAAATATGTGCAGGTATGGCACGAACGGGAAAAGGCAGTGGGCGTTTTCCGGACGGGGTTTGACAGGACCAGCAAATCATACTCGGACACGAGTGTTGCGGTGTAACGAAATGATTGTATTTCAGAAAAGGGGATACAATATCTGATATTACGGCCTGAGGAGAGCCACCAGTGGTACTACAGAAGTAATCATTATGATTTAAGTAGGAGAGCGAGCCCAGGGGGCTGCAGAGCGGGGAGCGTGCTATCGGGGCGAGAGCCGGCGGCAGACAGCCTTTACTGTCTGTAACGATCTCGCAGCTAGGCAGTAGTGCTGAATCTACGTAATTGCATTAATGCTGTGATTGGTTGCGATCCGCGGTGTGGACTTCAGCACAGGTGCTCTGATCAGCGGGTTCCGCGCCCGCAGTTGCATGGATCGGCGACACGTGCCGGTTGCTGAGCACAGGTCGAATCGGACCAGGGGATTCAGAATGCGAGCGGTAGCGGAAACGTAACGCGCAGGACGCAAACGTATGACAGGGGACATCGGACTCCCTCTGTCCTAAGGCACGTGCGGCAAGACACGGAAAATCATGTCGAAAATTACGGGAAAAAATAAAAAATACTGTTGTTCTCCACTGGTGTACAATACTGCTATGAAAAAATCCACTTTTTCCACTTACTTTTGAAATTTTTTTTAAAAAAATTGTCTATTTTTGTACTAGTAATGGACCTCTCATATTCGTAATTTTTCAGTAGTTCACCACAAACTGTTTCAGTAGAGGACCACTAAGATTTTACACCAGGCTAGGATAAATCAATGAACATAGTATGTATGTCAAACTAATGTATTTATTATATATGAAAAATAGATGAAGATTACTCACCAGGCAAAGGAGCACAGGTGTGATAGTAGCACAAATAAACAGAACACACACACACACACACACACACACACACACACACACACACACAAATGCAAGCTTTCGCAACCCAGTTGCTTCTTCAGGCAGAAGGGAAGGAGAAGGAAAAGGAAATGATGAGGGTTTTAAGGAAGGGGGTAAGGAGCCATGCCAATCCTGGGAGAGGAAAGACTTACCTTGGGGGAAGAAAAGGAAGGTAAACAAATACACACACACACACACACACACACACACACACACACACATTTACACAGATGCAAACACACCTAGACAGACATACTATGTCTGGGTTGCGAAAGCTTGCGTTTGTGTGTGTGTGTGTGTGTGTTCTATTTATTTGTGCTACTATCACACCTGTGCTCCTTCGCCTGGTGAGTAATCTTCATCTATTTTTTATATATAATTTTTCCTGCTAGGAATTTTTCATCTATAATAATGTATTTATTAATTTGAAAAATGCACATAATACAGGTTCAATCTAAAATGTACAACCAAGTATACCTTCCATCACAAAAGTTTTAAAAAATCCAGGGAATTTTGTCATTTACTGTAAGTTTTCCTGAGAAAGATAATTTAAATGCTGAGTTCTTTTTCATTTCTGGTACCAAGTATGATCCACACCTGGTACACAATATTGAAGATTGTATTTTCATCACTGTTTGATCGCTGGAGTATGTTACCTTGTCTTTTCTTTCTGTCCATTTGTAAGTAGAAAATCCACTCTTAGTCAGAGGAAGACATTTTATAAGAGGCATATAAAATATTAGCAATTTTTCCTGGATAGCAAGATCCATTCTATTCAACAATTACATCACTGAACATTATCTCACAGTCATCAGTATCAGAGAGTTCTGGAACAAAAATAGAAGACTAAGAATCAGACTGATTATTATTATAAGTCTTTAGCTTTCTTCCTTTAATATCTGTGGTTTTTCTTGAATTCTTTTGTTCTGCCATTTCTCGCCTCTCCTCTTTCTTGCCCTCCCTTTCAGTTCTTCTTTCATTTTTTCTGCTTCTATTTTTTTTTCTTTAATTTATTTTCAAAATATTACTGGCCCAGCTTGCCAGAAATGACAGAAGCAATTTTTTCTCTGTTTCTTTTTTAATGATTTTGATTTGATTTGAAGGGGCAAAAAAGAGATGCCTTTTAAACAGGCTTGGTATCATGCTGTAAGAGTCCCTAATTTGTCAATCCCTATAATAGGTTCCAGACGAACCGTGTCCATACTGCAAGACAGTTTTATTAAGAGGACGTGGGGGATGGTGAGGTGCTCTGTATTATAAGACAAAAACTACTTATCTTGTATTAGATGCTTGTATAAGATGGTCGATTTGCATTATAGTTGTAGTTCATTAATCCAGGGTCTTCCAGTTACATTAACTATTGACAATGAAAAGGTGGTTGAGGTTGAATGACGAACTCACATATTTAATTATGCAAATGTTTTATTTTCTTGTTTCTCATTTTGCATGTTGCACAACAACTTTTTGGACAACCACATAGAAATAAACTGCTCGTGAGGACAGCCCAAACTATTCAAACACAATATGGCCTCTCTCCAAACCTTCTGAGAGAGCACTACATAAACATAAAAAAAGCTATATTTTGTTAATGTTATACATGTTAAACCAAGATCAAAAATAGGTTATAAATTTTGTCTGAATTTCCTCTTCATAATAATAATACACTTTGGTAATGTGGTTGTACTCAGTTATGGTAATTTTACTTAAACTAGGCATATAAATAACAAGTACGAACATGACTTTATAAATTTACATATTAGGCCTACTCAAATTATGGACTCTTATTTATGATTTTTACGTAGGTAAGTCAATAGTTAGAAATTATTGTTTTGTTATTTAGATTTTTATATTTAATGTATTTCAATTTGTGGTTTAATTTTTTATAAATACAGATTTGTATAAAGTCGTAGTAGTTTTGTTAATTTTGATGATAGTTTCTTTAGTACCAAATGGATAGATGAAATGAGTGTTGCAGTCATATTTTAATTTAGAATCCAGTGATATATTAAACATGGTCTGCCCTAATTTATTTAAACAAAAGGTAAATATGTAATAATGTTGTGCAATAGTTATAAAATGTACAGTAGAGTCCAAAAAACTCAGTCTAATGGGGACTGAAGGCTAGCCGAGTTTATGAAAATGCCGGGTTATTGGTAACGGTGTTAAAAAAAAAGAATAGGTGAGGTGGGTTTGTTATAAAATACTTTCTATTGTTACTTTAGAATACAATGCAAATGATGGTCTGGTTTATAGCCAGGGGATACTGTAATACTCTGTACAGAAGCATCCTCATTGCTGACATCATCGAGGCTATGGAGAGGTTGAAAAGAAGCTGCTTCCTGTGCACGATTTTCAAAGTCCATAAGTAAAAATAGAGATTGGCCACAAGTATCACCTTGCCATTCATCAATAGAATTTGAGGAGAGATTATATTTTTCTTTGGCAGTGCTACAATTCAGAAATATGAGTCCCTGAGTCAGTCTTTATAAATTTCCTTCCTCGACATTTTTGGGAATTTCAACTTCATTTCTCTTGGTAGTTGATCTCTTGTCTAGAAAAATTACAGCTTATGCATTCCATGGGAAAAACCCACAATTTCTGGATCCACTGGCCAAAATAGATGGTGTAATTGTTTTGTCTACTACTTCCTTTAGACGTTTAGCCAAATCTTTCTTCTTTAAGATGGGTGTATCAAGATTATTTTGGAAAGGGTAGGTTGCTACTTACCACAGAGACATTGGACGAACCGCATAAAGGCACACATAAAATAATATACAATAAACAAAACTGAAGCTTTCGGCTGTTGAGCCTTCATCTGCCACAGAGAACGTGCATACACACACGCTCTCACACTCAGACAAACACAACCTCCATCTCCAGCAGCTGCAGCTGGCAGTCCAGCACATTCTCGAGCTTCCCGTTTCTTCCTCTATGCGTCCTTGGCGCTGCCACTTCTCAGGAAGGCATGACCGGGGCTGTAGTAAATATATTTGGCACTAGATGGTGCAGGCATGCTGGTCAGTGGTGAACTACCTCTTTCTTTGTGCGAGTCAGGTGGCGGCAATATTCTGTCGTGTGCTCTGAGTTGTGTCAAGATGGCAATGCGTGGTTTCATGGATGAGGAGATTTAAGGGATGTTACTGTAGATAAAATAAGAAGTATAGATCATTAATAAAATTTTTGTGTAAAAAGAATGTAGTTTTAGTATAGAAAATTATGTGCATTTATCCTTGACTAGTTTTTCCTTTGTCAAATTGCATCTATGGGCATCTGTGAAAGTATTTCGTCATAGGCGTCACTGTGTCCATCCACACCAGTACTGGCACCTTAATTCTACCACGTGCTGGAGATTATTTTCTCTGCCTACTAGCGTCCAAAGTTGGCAGAAAACCACCAGAGTGCATGATATACTGGGTTGGCATACCAGATGTAACTTTACAGCATGTGTGTGCACATCGTAACACACTTGGACCTGGGTGTTGATAGTGTCACTTTCTGTTTCCTCATTGTTTGGCTTACTGTCTGGATTACTTATTGAGGATAACTTTTTTAACACCGTCACGGTGCGCATCAAGGTGTAAATACAGGTAAGCCAATTTTGAGATTCACTCAACATAACACCTAACATTGCACATGTGACACAACACCGATCGCTCATTGTGTTTATTGGTCTCAAACACCTTCTTTCATTAAATAAATAATTGTGTTACATTCATTATAATTTCACTTTATGACCTTTAGCTGAATAACACTGCTAACTCATTTGTTTGTTAATTTTTTTAACCTGGTTCACTAGAACAGGCAATATTATTGTTATTTCACTTATCACCTTATGACATTATTTTAAACCATATACTGAAACATTGTCTTTTGGTGAGTACTTTGTTCAAATTATTTTGTTATTTTTCGAAGAACAATAAATATCTACATATGAAATAAGTGTGACAACAAATGATACAAGGTTAAGTAGGATATTAACAATACCACATAAAATTATAAATTCTTTTAAGATCATTTTGTTAGCTAGTTAACATTCAAGTCTATTTACAGTGATATTTACATTATTTTCCTCCAATTCATTATTGTGTATTGCAGTTACATTTTAAACATCACATACAATTGTAAAATTACTTTATTTCTTTGATTTGAGCCACCATTCTTTTTAATGATACAGATCAAGATGGTGCCTGCCGAAAACTCCTGTTGTTGTAACGATGTCTCAGTTTCTGTAAACTCCGATAGTGATGTATGTAAAATATGCACAAAAAAAGGTGAAAAGAGGTATACTATGTACCGCTTGCAAGTCGTGGTACCATGATAAATGTGTGCAAGTGAATCTAAAATATATAAAAGACGAACATATCTGGACGTGCCGTCAGTGTTTTGTGAGTGCCGCGAAAAACAAAATAATGGATACACATAAATTGAAAGAAGAAATCATACGTGTGCTCACAGACAATTTAGTGTCTATTAACAGAAAGTATCAAGAACTCATTAAGAAATATCGAGACCTGGAAATAAAATACCAAGGATTGGATCGAAATCATTGCTTAGCACAAAACATTGCTGCTATTTCAAACGGTCATTTTGCACAGCAATCATGGCATGTGCCAACTAAAACATACAAACAAACAGTAAGTGAAGCTCCATTGATACTGCTATTAAATAAATTCTCAGTTGTAGAGGATGATTCTAGTGAAATAACCAACGCAGGCGAACCGAAATCAGTGATAAAGCCGTCAAGGAAGTGTACACCCAAGAAATTTTCCAAGAATAATAATACAAGAAACAACAAAAGACAGATTGTATTACTTGGTGACAGTCATGCCAAGAAAATTGCTGAAAAAATAAATAAATACAGTCCGTCTTTTACTGCCACTGGGACAATGAAGCCAAGTGCGCCATTGTCTGAAATAATGAAAAACAGTGGGGCACTAAATGAGTAATCTAAAAATGATACTGTTATAATCATGGGCGGGAGCAATGATGTGTACCAGAATGAGGGTAAACATGCAACTCTGTGCTTAAAAAAGATGATACATGATCTCAAAGTGCCTAAAGTCGTAATCACCAGCATGCCTCTCACAGGCACAATCACAGGACAATTCGATCGTAAATGTGGAGCTTACAAAAATAAATAGACAGTTCAGCGAAATGGTAAGTGCTTTCAAAACGTGACTTTTTTGAGCTACCTAGCTACACTACAACAACGCTGGGAAGGCACTCATTGGATAAATGCTGACAAAATTAGTACAGAAATTCGATCATGATACAAGAAATCCAATTGCTATTCAGCCAACTTCGATCAATGAAATACAAAATCACCAAAACAACTTGAAAACCAAAAAAAAAAAAAAAAAAAAACAGTCGCAGCCCCAACAATATTATCATCCAAAGAAGAAGTACCAGTGCCTCCAGAATCAACCACAGCAAGGAAAAGTGAGAAGCCAGTAGGAAGAAAAGTCATTAGTGAATCATTAGCAAGAAAACTGCAACTCTTCATCGTCCAAATGATTTTTTATATCAAGTGAAGAGAAGCGAAAATCCTACAAGGTAAGAAGTGCTGAGTGCTTCTCAAGTTTCCTGACAGTGTTTCATCAAAATGTACAATCTCTATCAAACAAATTAAATGAACTTCAAATTTTGTTATAAAATTATATAAAAAACACTTCTGTATTAGGTATTACTGAACATCATCTAAACAAAGAAAAACTGCATATGATATCTTTTCCAAATTTTGTATTCAGTAGTTATTTTTGTAAAAAACAGTATAATTGTGGAGGCAATTGCATTTACATTAAAAATGGCATAGATTTTAAGTGTGTAAATTATCTAGAAAAATTATCTGTGGAGAAAGATTTTGAGGTGAATGTGATTGAAATAACTAATGAAAAATAGTTATAATTTGTCTGTACAGGGCACCAACTGGTGACATAAGTATCTTGTTAAAAAGAACTTGAAAATATTTTATACAAGATTACACAGCAAAATAGGAAGGTTATTATATGTGGGGACTTTAATATTGATTGTGGAGAAGAGTCCAAGCATAGAACTGAATTACTAAACCTACTATCAACTTTCAATTTAAAAGCCACAATAAAAACACCAACACATGTAACTAAAACCACAGCCACAATCCTTGACCAAATATTTACAAATGTGCCCGTGGATTACACACTACAAACTTTCAACACAGGTTTTGGGGACCACTCAGCTAAGAAATTAAAATAAAACTAGAGAAATGGCTTAGTTCAACTCAGCACCTAACCACTACTTTTAGGAAGTATAATGAACAGAATATACAATATTTTATGTACTGTTTGACTAAAGAGACTTGGGAAAAGGTCTATGAATGTAAAAATACACATGATAAATATAACACATTTATAAGTACTTTCTGTCACTATTTTGAACTGTGCTTTCCACTAGAAAGTAAGACAGTCACAAAAACTGATAGGAAAGTAAAATGGATCACAACAGGTATACAAGTATCTGCAAAGAAAAAGAGATTACTTCATGAAATATCTAAACAGTGCACAACATCTCCTGAGTTTGATTCCTATTTTAAGAATTACAAAAAGATTTTAATGAAAGTTATAAAAGAAGCAAAGAGAATGGCAAACAGCTCCTTCATAAAAAATGCACCAAATAAAATGAAAGCCACATGGGATGTTGTAAGGCAGGGAACAGGTGTAAAACTAAGACAATATGAAAACTTCAAACTTAAGGAAAACTCATCTGTAATATCTAATCCCCAACAGATGGCAAATAAATTCAATTCATATTTTACTGAGATAGCCAGCTGTCTGGTGAAGCAAAATTCACAGAATGACACCATTACAAGTCAGACTAAAACTAGCCATAGTAGTAACTCTCACTTCATATATTCAACAGATGAAAAGGAGATGTTAAAAATAATAGGTGAGCTGAAATCAAAATCTTCATACAGTGTTGACAATATACCAGACCACATAATTAAAAAGTGTGCTCCCTTAATAACAAAGTCCTTGGTCGACATCTGCAATATCTCGCTGTCGGAGGGAATTTTTCCAGATAAGCTGAAAATAGCAAAAGTGAAGCCACTATACAAGAAAAGGGAAAAAACCAACATAGAAAATTATAGGCCTGTCTCTCTTCTATCCATTTTTTCTAAAATAATAGAAAAAATCTTTTACAAAAGGCTCATAGGCTTCATTGAAAAACATAAACTCCTCTCAGCTACGCAACGTGGTTTTCGAAAAGGTAAATCTACTGAGACAGCTATCATTGATTTTCTAAATGAAGGTCTAAATTCAATAGACAAAAAAGAACATATAGTAGCAATGTTTTTAGATCTGTCAAAAGCTTTTGACATAATTAACCATAGTTTATTACTTAGTAAGCTAGAAAATATGGGCATCAGAGGTCCCACCTATGAGTGGGTACAGTCATACCTACTAAATAGACAACAAGTAGTTGAAGTAGTGCACAAAAATGGAAAAAACATACAGTCAAACTATTCACAGAAAAGTTCCATAAAATACGGTGTGCCACAGGGCTCCATCGTGGGACCGATTCTGTTCCTTCTTTTTGTGAATGACTTGGAGTCACTCACCCCTAACCAGAAATATATTAAATATGCTGATGACACAAACATACTTATCAAAGTTGGAACACTGGAAGAGTTGCAGAATGAAATAAAAGAGTGTACATCTCACCTATTAGAATGGTTCTCTGCATACACCTTAATAATAAATACACAGAAAACAATCACCATAGATCTACATACAATACAGAACAAACATAATCTAACTCCAACCATAGAACTGCTGAGTAAAAGACTAGAATCTGTAAATGGTGCCAAATTTCTTGGGGTCTGGATCCAAGATGACCTAAGATGGAACAACCATATACAATATACATGTAGCAAACTAAATAGCATTTGTTATGGTATCAAAATTCTTGCAGGTTGCACATCAATGCAAGTCCTCAAAACTGTGTATTATGCTCAAGTAGAATCACAGTTAAGGTATGGTTTAATCTGCTGGGGAAATTCACCACCCAGCTAAATTGTTTCATAGCTCAGAGAAGAATAATAAGAGCCATGGCAGGTGTAGCACCACGTTTCTCATGTAAACCTTTATTTAAAAAACTGCGTATTCTTCCACTACCAAGCCTCTACATACTTGAAGTAGTAGTGTTTGTACGAAAAATTTTAGATTCTGAAAACAAGCTCGTACCAAAAAATCACAGTATTCACACATACAACACAAGGAAGCATCGTGATATACATGTACAGTTTCCTCGTACGACACTAAAACAAAAGGCTCCCTGCAGGCAGGGGCAAAACTTTATAATAAATTACCAAAGAACATTAAAGCAATAACATGCTTGCATAAATTCAAAACTGCTTTAAGAAACTTGCTGTCTGAAAAGTGCTATTATAGTGTGTATGAATTTTTTTGTGAAAAATAATTTGGGAAATGAAAAAGTGTAAATACGTATATAAGATAAAAAAAATGTGAGTGTTTAAACTTAGAAATATATGTGTATTTTAGGAAGTGCCATTTATGTGCTTTTTATGTATGGCTTAAATAATTTTATAATAATGGAAAGTCCAGGTTGGAATAAATAATATAGTGAGGACAGTTTACTACTCACCGCAAAGACGTGGCGACGAGCTGCGACAGGCACATACAAAAGACACACACATACAACACATTCAGCTATCGGCCATGGCCTTCTTCAGAAATAGAGCACTCATGCAATCACACAGGCACACAACACAGTCATACAACCATCACCTCCGACTGCCACACTTCGAATCACGCTCTGCAGCGAATCAGGGACGGGAGGGGAGGGGAGGGGGAGGGGATAGAAAGGTTACGTCACGGTGGTGGGGATGGGTTAGATGGGAATAACGAGATGCAGCTTAGGAATGGAGTGGGGAGGCGGGTGAGGGGAGAAAATAAAATAAAATAAAGTAAAATAGTTCATGTACACTGCAAGTGCACAAGACCACATACACACACACACACACACACACACACACACACACACACATACATATACACACACACGATCACACATTCACACACCACTCAAATCAGGCGAGGTTTGGGATACAAAGGTAGGAACTGTAAGGTATGGAAGGAAAAAAAAAAAAATAAATAAATAAATAAATAATAATAATGATGATAATGAAGTTATCGTAGGTTGAGGCCTGGTTGATTTCGGGATCGGAGAATGTATTGTAGGGATAACTCCCATCTGTGCAGTTCAGAAAAGCTGGTGGTGGATGGGAGGATCCAGATGGCCCGGGTTGTGAAGCAGGCATTGAAATCAAGCATGTGCTCCGCTGCATGCTGTGCCACAGGGTGGTCCACCTTGTTTTTGGCCACAGTTTGGCGGTGGCCATTCATCCTAATGGACAGCTGGTTGGTGGTCATGCCAATATAGAAAGCTGTACAGTGCTTGCAGCACAGTTGGTAAATTAAGTGGCTGCTTTCACAAGTGGCCCAGCCTCTGATAGGGTAGGATAAGCTCTGTAATGCAGTTCAGCTTTTCTGAACTGCACAGATGGGAGTTATCCCTACAATACATTCTCCGATCCCGAAATCAACCAGGCCTCAACCTACGATAACTTCATTATCATTATTATTATTATTATTATTATTATTTATTTTTTTTCCTTCCATACCTTACAGTTCCTACCTCTGTATCCCAAACCTCGCCTGATTTGAGTGGTGTGTGAATGTGTGATCGTGTGTGTGTATATGTATGTGTGTGTGTGTGTGTGTGTGTGTGTGTGTGTGTGTGTGTGTGGTCTTGTGCACTTGCAGTGTACATGAATTATTTTACTTTATTTTATTTTATTTTCTCCCCTCACCCGCCTCCCCACTCCATTTCTAAGCTGCATCTCGTTATTCCCATCTAACCCATCCCCACCACCGTGACGTAACCTTTCTATCCCCTCCCCCTCCCCTCCCCTCCCGTCCCCGATTCGCTGCAGAGCGTGATTCGAAGTGTGGCAGTCGGAGGTGATGGTTGTATGACTGTGTTGTGTGCCTGTGTGATTGCGTGAGTGCTCTATTTCTGAAGAAGGCCATGGCCGATAGCTGAATGTGTTGGATGTGTGTGTCTTTTGTATGTGCCTGTCGCAGCTCGTCGCCACGTCTTTGCGGTGAGTAGTAAACTGTCCTCACTATATTATTAAATAATTTTATTGTATTTTAAACTCTATTATATACCGGTACATTCTATGACTTGTCCTATATCATTATGTACTGCTCTACAATGTATGATTTTACAGGACCAATAAATATACAATACAATAATATGAGTTTCTTGACATCGTCATCATATCTAGAAAAAATAAAGAGGAAAATCACACTCCCTTTAGTCTTTTCTCTTTCAGATACATGAATTGACTCAATCTGTGTCCTCACACTTCCTCTGATACAGGAACAACTGTAACATCCTCCAATGACTTCTATGAAGAAGGAAACTAATACTAGAGATATAAGTAGTTAGAGAAGTGTTTGTATGGACTGCTTGGAATTGGCCTAAGTGTCTATCAAATTCTGAAGCATACAAACCGAAAGACATACTAGACAACAATTAAAGAGAATCACACAGGCAGTGGCCTAGGATTCTGTTCATGCAAATGGTCACAGCTCTGTAATGCTGAACGAATTTGGCCTGAAGTAACAATGAGCTACACGCCTCAGCAAAATGGTATAGCTGAACACCTGAACAGAACATTAATGGACATGGTAAGATCACAGCTGATAGGAAGCAATTCACCAAAGAGTTCTTGGGCTGAGCTGATATACACAGCAGCAGACATAAGAAATCGACTTACAAATAGCCACAACAATGAAAAAATGCCTTATGAATTGTGGACAGGTAGAAAGCCAAGTGTGATAAGATGTGAAGTTTTTGTTCATGTACCCAGACAAAAATGTAGATCTATCCACAAGCGCAGAAAAAGGCATTCTTGTAGGATATTCTCTATATGGCCATGGATACAGGATCTGGATGCCAGAAACAAAACAGGTTATGGAATCCAGAGACTGTACATTCAAAGAATTTTTGAGTAGCAATTGGTCAACTGAAAATAATAAACAGAACAAATTTATTGATCTGAACAATGAAGAAGAGTTATCATTTCCAAGTACCAGTAATGGTGATGACAAACAAAGTGAAAAAGAAGATTCCGACACTGAGTGTATTGACAAGGGAAATCATGAAGTGAGTAAACAAGTAGAATCTGTTAGAAAAGAAGTGACGGCAGTTAAGGACGATTTGAGCAAAAAGATAGATGATGGTTTAGCAGATTTAAAGTCTCAGTTGAACGAAACAAATAGGGCAGTTGACGAAGTCAGGAAACAAACAGGTGATCTTGAAAGGGCAATGAAGTTAGGACATAAACAGCTAGACACTTGTGTGACTGTAGTAGAGAGTAAAATCAGTAATGTTGAGTCTGACCTTGAAAACAAAATTAGTTCTGTAGAAAAGTATTTTGATCAGGAAAATAAAGTTAGAAAAACTGAAATTCAAGATGTTAAAGTATCATTAGAAAATAAAATTTGTGAAAGTGTTACATATTCTGAAAGTGTTATTAAGAAGGATATGTGTAACCTCAGTCAAAGGGTCAGTGCATTGCAAGAAAGTGTTGTAAATAGCAAAATGTCGATCTGTGGTGGCTTTAATTGGGCAAATGTAGTAATTAAAACATACCCTGGGGAAGGAAAAATCCATCCTAAAGACTTTTTACATCATTGCTCCGATAACTTCACTGTAGAAATGACTGATGCAATGAAAATTAAATTTGTAAAGAGATTTTTGGACAATGAAGCTTATACTTGGGTCAATCAGTTAGATACAGAGGATATGTCATATAGTGAGTTTGAGAGGTGCTTTTTGAATAAATTTTGGTCCAAAATCAAGCAAGCTAGAGTAAAAAGTGATTTCTTGCATGGGGGAAAGTACAGGGAAAGTTATGGCAGTATGAGGGACTTTTGTGAGGCTGAAATCAGAAAATTAGTGCATCTTGACTCACCTTTAGATGAAATAACATTGGTGGACACCTTACATAGAAGATTACCAGGGAGAATACAGCAAGCATTAGATTGTGGACCTGACGATTCAGTTGAGGACGTCTTAAGATTTGTTGGAAGATTAGACAGAAGTTATGAGAGAGAAAGGGACAGAAACCGCTACCAAGAAGACCACCATGGAAGAGACAGAAGAGATAATCACCAAGAAGATAGTCGTGAGAACCGAAGTAGACAGCAAGGTGGAAGTACAGACTATAGGAACAGACAAGGAAGAAATGATAGGAACCAAAATTACTACAAGTCTAATGAAAACGGGCAGGAAAACTAAATGTCGCCCCTATGGAAGCCTGTCAGGTTGGGGTGAGAAATAAGACAAGGAATCAGGCTACTGCAAATAGGATCAGATTTGGACGCAAATGGGAAAATGAGCAATATTGACAGGGGCAGAAGGTAACACACAGGGTAAATCGGCTCAAGTTTGACAAAGAACTGTGGGAAGTCATTAAAAACCAGGCATGGAAAGAAGAGGACAAGTGTATCAAACCAGAAGAGGTTGTACTAGATCATGATACTGTAGCCAATATGTATAATGCAAGTGAAGATATTTCCGTGGAAGAACCGAAAATAAGTGAAGAACAAGATGTGTTTGGACTGTGTAATTTGCTAAATGATAAGGTTGAAGATGCTGAAGACAGACTGAATGTTACTGCTCTTGAAACTGTGAAGACTGAGAATCATGAAGATTTTGATGTTTTGTCTAGTGTGAGTTCAGAGGATGACAGTGTTGAAGATAGTGAAGAAGATGTTGAAGTCATGGAGTTTGAAGATTTGGAGAAGGAACTTGATGGGTTGATTTATGTTGAAGTCAAGGAAGGTTGCATCATGTCAGATGGCCAGTGTGAGACAGAGTGTGATGTAGATGATGTCAAGTCTTGTGAGAATCATGTCGTACCAGTGAAACTGAGCAGTACTGAAAGTTGGCGAAGCAGAAACAGACAAGAAGATTTAGGGAAAGAAATCTTGCATTGTGTCATACAGAGCTGCATTGATAAGGAAGAGAAAGCCAATGTTCTAGATAAGTTACTGCATAAATATCATGAACTAGAAGATGATGTGCCTAGGTTAGAGCAGGGTGTTACCAATGATAATTGTGTTGCTAATGCATGTATCACTTGTCAACCTGTTGAAAGTAATGTGTCCCTGAATCATGTACAAGCTAATGATAATTACTGTACTATGAAATATGAAGATATTATGGAAGATATTACTCATGAAGAAGAGGAAGATACACAATATGATGTCACTGGATGCCCATATATTACTGTGTTTATTAATGGAAAAGGCAAGGAAGCATTAGTTGATACAGGTAGTCCAATCAGTGGAATTTCTGAACAATTTAGAGATTGTGTGAAAAATGTACCAGACTACATGGAGATGCCTGTAGTAGGAATCAAGATCAAGGGTGCTACCGGCAGACACAGCACATTAGTTAACCAGCAAGCCTTGTTGAACTTCAGTGTGAATGATGTCAATTTATGTCAAGGATGTCTAGTAATACCTAATCTGTCTGAGGATATCTTGCTAGGAACTGACTGGGTCATGAAAGTGAATGCTGTATTTGACTGAGGAAGAAAAGTTATGTTTGTGGACCCGAAGACTGGTGTTTTACATTGTACTGCTATGGTATTGAAAAATGGGAATAGTCTGAGTAAGCAGAGTCCAGAATTAGATTTATTAGATCATAATAGAGATGTAGCAGAAATGCATGAAGAGCCTAAAGAAGCCATGAAGGATATTAATTATCATGAACTCGTAAATACCAAGGTGGAGGAAGCCAACAAAGTAGACAAAGAACACGTAAGCTTACTGGAAGAAGTGTGCAGAAGATTAAGAGCAGAATGGGTGTCACTTAGGCTAGAAAAATGTAAATTCTCTGTGGAATACATTAAGGGCAAGGACAATCTTGTTGTTGATTCACTCTCTCGTTTGCCAGTGGGGGGTGAATTTGAATATAACAGAATCCAAACCATACAGACAGTAGTGCATAATAATAAGATTTTGTACAGGTGCTACTTTTGTAAAATTTGTTGTAGCTATGAGTTTTGTACATATGTATTCTTTGATGAAATATCTTGGAACTTGTATTTTCAATATGTTGGATATTAACGTTTGTAACCTCAGGAAAGTACACATTCTGTGTGTGCTAAGTGCATTGGCAAGCACTGGGTTTATAGCTATGTGGTAGTATACTTCTGATTTCGGTTTCTGGTGCCACATCTCCTACTTTTTCTGTAACCTGTTCAAATTATCTCATATCTTTTATTCTATCTTTCTTGTTTAGTGTTAGGGTATGAAATGTGTGTATGTAATTTTTTATGTTAGTAAGAATATTGATTTCAATATAGTTTGTTCAGTTAGATTTTTCAATGTATTAATTTATGTCACAGTTAAAATATGAATTCAAATTGTTGCCTAAGTATTAAAGAGTTAAAGTATTTGAGATATTGAAAGAAGTCATGATAGACTCAGTTAATTAATGTTAGTGTCTAATGATTTTGTAATATATTAAGTTTCAAGTTTTAAAAAATTCAGTTCAGAAAGTAAGAGAACAGTAAATTTTACAATATAGTTATTTGGATTTTTTTGTCATATGTTTTCTTGTGTATTTTGTTTTGATGCTTAAAAAGGTCAGACACGTTCAGTGCGGCAGATTCTTGAGTGTCAGCTGTTCCTGATTCTGCCCTCTGCTCTTGGGAGGCCATGCCCTTGTCACCTACTTACTGCACTTGGAACTTTCAGGATCTGGTGATGCTGTGTGTGTGGACTGTGCTGTGCCAACCCCGGACAGGACTAAGTGAGGTACTGATGCAGCCAAGCCGGCCACCTGGTCCAAGCCATCCAAGGTGCTCTACTCTTACATCACCTCGACTTATGAGGACATCGTCAAACTGATGGGGGGGGGGGGTATTGTAACCATACTGCTGACCCCCTCATCTCAATGTTACTGTATGATACCGTCTACCTGGTCCTCTCATCTCAATGTCATCCTACGATACCGTCTGCGTCGGATCCGGAATCGTGTGTTTCAGTTGTGATATATGTTACATGTGAAATTAAAAACGTAATAGCCAGCGTAGAAATCAGTGTAGGACAGTGTCTCAGTGATACTGTGATTAAAACAAGTGATAAATTTCATTAATTAAGGATTCACATATTTTCTTTCCAGACAGTTCTATAGACAATAGTTGCATCATTGTATGTTATTTCAAGACTTAAACAGACGAATTGTAAAATCTTTTGTAAAAAACAAAAAGAAATGAAAATTAATAGCATTGTATGTATGTTAGGCTCATAAACAAGTTGTGTAGATCAGCTAATTGTTTTAATTACTGTAAAGTCGAAATTTGTATATTGTGTTTCATTTTATATATTGACTCACTTGAGATTTTAAACCTAGTTTCAGAATTGACAAGATAATTAATAGCTGAATATATGTTAGGAACATGTATGATGGACTCATTAACTAATTAACTGACATTTTACATTTGGCTTTGTTGTCAACATAAAGATCGGAAATTTCGTCTTAAAAATACGTGTGCTATCTAAAATTATTGTATGCGTAGTTTTCATTTTATATTGTGATTATTCCTGTGTACATGAAATGTTTTTCTGTTATGTTTGTTAATTGTAAATCAGTATATTCTATTGTTATGAACAATGCTTAATGTAACATCATTATTGCCGATGTTATATATTTGCCTCACCGCCTTGCATGGGGGGGGGGGGGGGGGTTGGAGTTTCAGTCGATTGTCAAGTGCTCTGGAATCCATGTCACTTTGTGTTTTGAGAATGGAAGTACTACCAGCTAAGTTCTGATGTATTGAATTTGTATTGTTTTGGTGGAGAAGTTTGAGTCAGATTAAAGAAGAAGTGAAAATTGTACATATCGACTATTTATTTCTACCACGACGCCCCAGGAGAATAATGTTGCAGTGAGCAGAACCCCCATACAACTCAATCTTGAGTATCGGTAGAATAAACTGTAATGACTTTAAATTTATTAATATATTTCAAGTTGCATTGAGCACAATGGAAGCAGAATATGTGTCAGTTGCAGCCTGTACAAGAGAAGTGGTATGGATGAGAGAGCTACTAAAGAGCTTGACCTCAAAGAACTGAATGGAAAATCAACGCCTATGTGATGTGATGATCAAGTTGCAGTTATACATTCCAAGAATGATATTGATAAATCAAGAACGAAACATATCGCCATAAAGCATAATTCCGTTAGGGGAAAAGTGATGGATGGTACAGTTGTCATCAGAAACATTTCAACAGATAAGAATCAAACAGACTTGTTAACAAAGCCCTTGTGTCAAAATATTCATGAGCATCATTGCACAAATATATATATATATATATATATATATATAAAATATAAAAAATAGACGAAGATTACTCACCAGGCGAAGGAGCACAGGTGTGACAGCATCACAAATAAATAAATGAATCACACACACACACACACAATCGCAAGCTTTCGCAACCCAGTTGCGTCTTCAGGCAGTAGGGAAGGAGAGGGAAAAGGAAATGATGAGGGTTTTAAGGAAGGGGGTAAGGAGCCATTCCAATCCCGGGAGAGGAAAGACTTACCTTGGGGGAAAAAATGGAGGGTAAACAAATGCACACATGCCCACACATTCACACAGACACAAGTACACCTAGGCAGACATATATATATATATATTATAGAAGGAGACCTTCCAGGTAGGAAAATGGTATAAAATAAAGATTTTTTGACTTACCTAAAGTACAGGCTGGTCGATAGGAACACTAAACACACACAAAAACACACAACCATTCGAGCTTTCGCCACCAGTGGTGGCTTCTTCGGGAAAAAGAGGGAGGAAGGAGAGGAGAAAGGGAAGGATACGGGTTTTAAGGAAGTGGAAAAGGAGCCATTCCAATCCCAGGAGTGGAAGGACTTACCTTAGGGGACAAAAAGGAAGGTAAACAAATACACACACACTCACACATATCCACATTCAAACACACTGTTTGTGTTTGAATGTGGATATGTGTGAGTGTGTGTGTATTTGTTTACCTTCCTTTTTGTCCCCTAAGGTAAGTCCTTCCACTCCTGGGATTGGAATGGCTCCTTTTCCACTTCCTTAAAACCCGTATCCTTCCCTTTCTCCTCTCCTTCCTCCCTCTTTTTCCCGAAGAAGCCACCACTGGTGGCGAAAGCTCGAATGGTTGTGTGTTTTTGTGTGTGTTTAGTGTTCCTATCGACCAGCCTGTACTTTAGGTAAGTCAAAAAATCTTTATATATGCTGAAGGGCTAGTTCCCATTACCGGAGTTCTGAAGGATTGGTGTCAGTGGGAAGTATCCAGATAACCCGGACGGTGTAGCACTGTGCCAAGATGTGCTGGCCGTGCACCAAGGCATGTTTAGCCACAGGGTGATCCTCGTTACCAACAAACACTGTCTGCCTGTGTCCATTCATGCGAATGGACAGTTTGTTGCTGGTCATTCCCACATAGAACGCTTCACAGTGCAGGCATGTCAGTTGGTAGATCACGTGGGTACTATCGCAAGTGGCTCTGCCTTTGATCGTGTACACCTTCCGAGTTACGGGACTGGAGTAAGTGGTGGTGGAAGGGTGCATAGGGCAGGTTTTACAACGGGGGCGGTTACAAGGGTAGGAGCCAGAAGGTAGGGAAGGTGGTTTGGGGATTTCATAGGGGTGGACTAGGAGGTTACGGAGGTTAGGTGGGCGGCGGAAAGACACTCTCGGTGGAGTAGGAAGGATGTCATGAAGGATGGATCTCATTTCGGGGCAGGATTTTAGGAAGTCGTATCCTTGCTGGAGAGCCACATTCAGAGTCCGCTCCAGTCCCGGAAAGTATCCGGTGACAAGAGGGGCACTTCTGGGGATTTGTGGAAAATTCTTAAATTGGGGAGATGAGGAAGTGGCTCTGGCAATTTGCTTCTGTACCAGACCAGGAGGATAGCTGCGGGATGTGAAGGCTGTTATCAGGTTATTGGTGTATTGGTTCAGGGATTCAGGACTGGAGCAGACTCGTTTGCCACGAAGACCTAAGCTGTAGGGAAGGGAACGTTTGATGTGGAAAGGATGGCAGCTGTCATAATGCAGGTACTGTTGTTTATTGGTAGGTTTGATGTGGACGGATGTGTGTAGTTGGCCGTTGGATAGATGGAGGTCGACATCGAGGAAAGTGGCATGGGATTTGGAATAGGACCAGGTGAATTTGATGGGACCAAAGGAGTTGAGGTTGGAGAGGAAATTCTGGAGTTCTTCTTCACTGTGAGTCCAGATCATGAAGATGTCGTCAATGAATCTATACCAAACTTTGGGTTGACAGGCTTGGGTGTCCAGGAAGGCTTCCCACATGCCCAGGGCCTCGCTGCGATGGAATATTTCCTTTCACGCCGACCACCCACTTCCTTACCTAAAACCTCTTTCCTTAATACCCTAGCCAGCTTCATCCTAACCCACAACTTCTTCACTTTTGAGGGCCGGACATACCAACAACTAAAGGGAACAGCCATGGGGACCAGGATGGCCCCCTCGTACGCGAACTTATTTATGGGACGCTTAGAGGAAGCCTTCCTGGACACCCAAGCCTGTCAACCCAAAGTTTGGTATAGATTCATTGACGACATCTTCATGATCTGGACTCACA
The DNA here is from genome assembly GCA_026315105.1 of Locusta migratoria. Classification (NCBI taxonomy): domain Eukaryota; kingdom Metazoa; phylum Arthropoda; class Insecta; order Orthoptera; family Acrididae; genus Locusta; species Locusta migratoria. Next base: position 558,379,575 of record CM048747.1, on the reverse strand, counting down.
GTGAAGAAGAACTCCAGAATTTCCTCTCCAACCTCAACTCCTTTGGTCCCATCAAATTCACCTGGTCCTATTCCAAATCCCATGCCACTTTCCTCGATGTCGACCTCCATCTATCCAACGGCCAACTACACACATCCGTCCACATCAAACCTACCAATAAACAACAGTACCTGCATTATGACAGCTGCCATCCTTTCCACATCAAACGTTCCCTTCCCTACAGCTTAGGTCTTCGTGGCAAACGAGTCTGCTCCAGTCCTGAATCCCTGAACCAATACACCAATAACCTGATAACAGCCTTCACATCCCGCAGCTATCCTCCTGGTCTGGTACAAAAGCAAATTGCCAGAGCCACTTCCTCATCTCCCCAATTTAAGAATTTTCCACAAAACCCCAGAAGTGCCCCTCTTGTCACCGGATACTTTCCGGGACTGGAGCGGACTCTGAATGTGGCTCTCCAGCAAGGATACGACTTCCTAAAATCCTGCCCCGAAATGAGATCCATCCTTCATGACATCCTTCCTACTCCACCGAGAGTGTCTTTCCGCCGCCCACCTAACCTCCGTAACCTCCTAGTCCACCCCTATGAAATCCCCAAACCACCTTCCCTACCTTCTGGCTCCTACCCTTGTAACCGCCCCCGTTGTAAAACCTGCCCTATGCACCCTTCCACCACCACTTACTCCAGTCCCGTAACCCGGAAGGTGTACACGATCAAAGGCAGAGCCACTTGCGATAGTACCCACGTGATCTACCAACTGACATGCCTGCACTGTGAAGCGTTCTATGTGGGAATGACCAGCAACAAACTGTCCATTCGCATGAATGGACACAGGCAGACAGTGTTTGTTGGTAACGAGGATCACCCTGTGGCTAAACATGCCTTGGTGCATGGCCAGCACATCTTGGCACAGTGCTACACCGTCCGGGTTATCTGGATACTTCCCACTGACACCAATCCTTCAGAACTCCGGAGATGGGAACTAGCCCTTCAGCATATTCTCTCTTCCCGTTGCCCACCTGGTCTGAACCTCCGCTAAATTCGAATTCCCACCCACCATCTTAACATCTTTGCCTTGGTTCTCTGGACAGAGCCTCTGCCTCAAGTGGCATCTCTGTCTAACTTCTAACTTCTTTGCTTTCTACAGTTCTACAGTATGTCTGCCTAAGTGTACTTGTGTCTGTGTAAATGTGTGGGTGTATGTGCATTTATTTACCTTCCATTTTTTCCCCCAAGGTAAGTCTTTCCTGTCCCGGGATTGGAATGGCTCCTTACCCCCTTCCTTAAATCCCTCATCATTTCCTTTTCCCTCTCCTTCCCTTCTGCCTGATGAAGCAGCTAGGCTGCGAAAGCTAGCATTTTTGAGTGTGTGTGTGTCTGTGTGTTTATTTGTTGCTATTACTGCCTGTGCCCCTTTGCCTGGTAAGTGTTCATCTATTTTTTACGTATATTTTTTTCCTGTTAGGAATTTTTCCTCTATAATATATATATATATATATATATATATATATATATATATATATATATATGATTAATGATGAAAATTCTCCTCAGAGATAATAAATATTGTTGAAATGAGATAGAATGGCTGGCCAGTACTTACCATTGTGCTGTACCGCCGATAGTAACACAAAATGAAAAACCAGAAAAAAGGGGACAAAGGGACAAGCTTTCGGAACAGAGTTCCTTCGTCAGGTGGGAGAGAAGGGAAGAATAAAGGATGGGAACAGAAGGGAAAGGTGGTTCACGACCTAGGTCTGTTCCCATCCTTTATTCTTCCCTTCTCTCCCACCTGACGAAGGAACTCTGTTCCGAAAGCTTGTCCCTTTGTCCCCTTTTTTCTGGTTTTTCATTTTGTGTTACTATCGGCGGTACAGCACAATGGTAAGTACTGGCCAGCCATTCTATCTCATTTCAACAATATGTGTGTGTGTGTGTGTGTGTGTGTGTGTGTGTGTGCGTACTTGCGTCTGTGTAAATGTGTGGGTGTGTGTGTATTTGTTTACCCTCCTTTTTTCTCCCCAAGGTAAGTCTTTCCTGTCCCGGGATTGGAATGACTCCTTATCCACTCCCTTAAAACCCTCATCATTACCTTTTCCCTCTCCTTCCCTTCTGCCTGACGAAGCAGCTAGGCTGCGAAAGCTTGTATGTGTGTTTTTGTGTGATTTTATTTATTTTATTTGTTTCTATCGACGAGCCGGTCCTTTTGGTAAGTCATCTCATATATATATATATATATATATATATATATATATATATATATATATATATATATATATATATGTGACAAATGTCTGTCTAGGTGTGTTTGCGTTTCGATATGTCTGAGTGTGTGTGTATTTGTTTACCTTCCTTTTTTTCCCCTAAGGTAAGTCCTTCCACTCCTGGGATTGGTATGACTCCTTTTCCACTTCCTTAAAACCCATATCCTTCCCTTTTCCTCTTTTTCCTGAAGAAGCTGCCAGTGGTGGCGAAAGCTTGTATGTGTGTTTGTGTGTGATTTTATTTGTTTCTCTCGACGAGCCGGTCCTTTTGGTAAGTCATCTCTTTTCTATTTATATATATATATATATATATATATATATATATATATATATATATATATATATATTTACTCACCAGGCGAAGGAGCACAGGTGTGACAGCATCACAAATAAATAAATGAATACACACACACACACAATCGCAAGCTTTCGCAACCCAGTTGCGTCTTCAGGCAGTAGGGAAGGAGAGGGAAAAGGAAATGATGAGGGTTTTAAGGAAGGGAGTAAGGAGCCATTCCAATCCCGGGAGAGGAAAGACTTACCTTGGGGGAAAAAATGGAGGGGAAACAAATGCACACATGCCCACACATTCACACAGCTTCTTTTTAAGGAAAAGTGGAATCAAAACCAACCGAAAGTTGCTGAAATTGATCGGAAAAGTATTAAACATGAACAGAAATGTGGAAAAACGGGAATGGAAGCAATCGTAAGGTAACTAAGAAATGACGAAAATGGTTATAAACAATAGAGAAACTATTGTTAGGAAAGAGTGTTAACGATTTTAAACGAGAAAATTGAATGAGAGGCGTGTTACAGACGGAAGCAGGAGTAATGAAAGTGGTAAATATCAAAATAAACGTACTAATAGGAAAAGGTTTGGAAGAAAACGTATTGTTGTAAGAATTAGCGAACTATGAACAGTAAACAAAGAAGTGAACGTAGAAAGGAACTGATATGTAAAATGTAAAAAAATGAATAAATAAAAAATGAATAATAAAAATAAAAAACCAAAGGGAAAGTAAGATGACAGAAAAGATTTCGAAAAGTAACAGAGCAAGGACGGAAGTAATTGTTGAATTCAAATATATGATAAGAATATTAAGACGAAAAATTCCTAGCAGGAAAAATAAAACATAAAAAATATACGAAGATTACTCACCAGGCGAAGGAGCACAGGTGTGACAGCATGTGAATGTGAATGTGTGGGCATGTGTGCATTTGTTTACACTCCATTTTTCCCCTCCCCCAAGGTAAGTCTTTCCTCTCCCGGGATTGGAATGGCTCCTTACCCCCTTCCTTAAAACCCTCATCATTTCCTTTTCCCTCTCCTTCCCTACTGCTTGAAGACGCAACTGGGTTGCGAAAGCTTGCGATTGTGTGTGTGTGTGTATTCATTTATTTATTTGTGATGCTGTCACACCTGTGCTCCTTCGCCTGGTGAGTAATCTTCGTCTATATGTATGTGTGTGTGTATGTGTGTGTGTGTGTGTGTGTGTGTGTGTGTGTGTGTTTGCGTTTCGATATGTCTGAGTGTGTATGTATTTGTTTACCTTCCTTTTTTCCCCTAAGGTAAGTCCTTCCACTCCTGGGATTGGAATGACCCCTTTTCCACTTCCTTAAAACCCATATCCTTCCCTTTTTCCTCCCCTTTTTGCCTCTTTTCCTGAAGAAGCTGCCAGTGGTGGCGAAAGCTTGTATGTGTGTTTGTGTGTGATTTTATTTATTTTATTTGTTTCTATCGACGAGCCGGTCCTTTTGGTAAGTCATCTCTTTTCTATTTAGAGGAAAAATTCCTAACAGGAAAAATATACGTAAAAAATAGATGAAGTACACTTACCAAGCGAAGGGGCACAGGCAGTGATAGTAACAAATAAACACACAGACACACACACACACACACACACACACACACACACACACACACACACACACAAACGCAAGCTTTCGCAGCCAAGCTGCTTCGTCAGGCAGAAGGGAAGGAGAGGGAAAAGGAAATGATGAGGGTTTTAAGGGAGTGGATAAGGAGTCATTCCAATCCCGGGACAGGAAAGACTTACCTTGGGGGGAAAAAAGGAGGGTAAACAAATACACACACACCCACACATTTACACAGACGCAAGTACACTTAGGCAGACATACTGTAGAACTGTAGAACATAGAAGCACTCAGATAATACGCGATATATATATATATATATATATATATATATATATATATATATATTACGAATATTATAGAGGAAAAATTCCTAAAAGGAAAAATATACGTAAAAAATAGATGAAGTACACTTACCATGCTATTACTGCCTGTGCCCTTTCGCCTGGTAAGTGTACTTCATCTATTTTTTACGTATATATATATATATATATATATATATATATATATATATATATATATATATATAATAGAAGGAGACCTTCCAGGTAGGAAAATGGTATAAAATAAAGATTTTTGACTTACCTAAAGTACAGGCTGGTCGATAGGAACACTAAACACACACAAAAAAACACACAACCATTCGAGCTTTCGCCACCAGTGGTGGCTTCTTCGGGAAAAAGAGGGAGGAAGGAGAGGAGAAAGGGAAGGATATGGGTTTTAAGGAAGTTTTTGAGGGCTGTGGATTGTTCTGTTTGGAATTGGTGTAGGGCTTGATGAAAGGATGGGTTACAGCTGGAGATGGGAACTTTTATTGTGAGGCCCTTGGGGGTTATGCCAAATGTTAGACATGCCTGAATAAACAAAATGTGGGACCGTAATCTGGCGAGGATGAAAGCATGCTTGCAGAGGGAATGTATGTAAAACTTGATGGGGTCCAGGTTTTTGAGGGCTGTGGATTGTTCTGTTCCTTAAAACCCATATCCTTCCCTTTCTCCTCTCCTTCCTCCCTCTTTTTCCCGAAGAAGCCACCACTGGTGGCGAAAGCTCGAATGGTTGTGTGTTTTTTTGTGTGTGTTTAGTGTTCCTATCGACCAGCCTGTACTTTAGGTAAGTCAAAAATCTTTATTTTATACTATATATATATATATATATATATATATATTATAGAGGAAAAATTCCTAACAGGAAAAAAATATACGTAAAAAATAGATGAACACTTACCAGGCGAAGGGGCACAGGCAGTAATAGCAACAAATAAACACACAGACACACACACACACTCAAAAATGCTAGCTTTCGCAGCCTAGCTGCTTCATCAGGCAGAAGGGAAGGAGAGGGAAAAGGAAATGATGAGGGATTTAAGGAAGGGGGTAAGGAGCCATTCCAATCCCGGGACAGGAAAGACTTACCTTGGGGGAAAAAATGGAAGGTAAATAAATGCACATACACCCACACATTTACACAGACACAAGTACACTTAGGCAGACATACTGTAGAACTGTAGAAAGCAAAGAAAAGCAAAGAAGACAAAGCAAAGAAGTAAAGAAAAGAAAAGAAAAGAAAAGAAGTTAAGAAAATAGATGAACACTTACCAGGCGAAGGGGCACAGGCAGTAATAGCAACAAATAAACACACAGACACACACACACTCAAAAATGCTAGCTTTCGCAGCCTAGCTGCTTCATCAGGCAGAAGGGAAGGAGAGGGAAAAGGAAATGATGAGGGATTTAAGGAAGGGGGTAAGGAGCCATTCCAATCCCGGGACAGGAAAGACTTACCTTGGGGGAAAAAATGGAAGGTAAATAAATGCACATACACCCACACATTTACACAGACATATATATATATATATATATATATATATATATATATCGCGTATTATCTGAGTGCTTCTCTGTTACTATTTAAATAGTGTATTCAATTTTTTCTTTCTCTGTCAATTAAATATAAATCATGTGATACAGCATTTTTATTCCACTGCAACAATAACAGTTCACATGACATCCACCCACTTTCACTCCTACCAAGAGACCATTCAGGAGGAAAGTTAATAGCTACTTCATGTGGAAGACACTCATAATTACACGACCATGGGATTCACTAGATCACCATTATCACAGGTCTACAATAAATAATGGAAAAAAATACTCCTAAGTAAGAAAATTCATGACAACACAATGTCATTTCATCAGAAGTTGAGCACTGAGTGTACTAGTACTTGACCACCCAGTCTTCTATTGGATGCACATGATGCAGAGTCTCAGAAGTAAAACTACTACTCTATTTCATATTACCATTAAAGTTTGCATACTGAAAGCATTAATAAATCATAACAAGATTTACACCTGGTCAATTAATGTGTGGTGACCAATCAACCTCCCACCTCTCAGTACATTTGTCATAAATCATATATCCTTTTTCCCAACAAACAGCTCATTTCATACCTACAACACTAAACTCCACCCCATACAGGCCGTGAGGGCCCAAGGGTGTCCGACCGGCTGCCGTCACCGGATGGGTATGGAGGGGGGCGTGGTCAGTGCCCCGTACTCCAGGCCATTTTGCATCGGATTTCCAGACCAGAGCCACTACTTCTCCATCAAGTAGCTCATCAGTTTTGCCTCACTAGGGCTGACTGAACCCCGCTTGCCAACAGCACTCGGCAGACCCGGACAGAAACCCATCCAAGTGCTAGCCAAGCCCTACAGTGCTTAACATCGGTGATCTGACGGGAACCGGTGTATCCACTGCGGCACAGCCGTTGGCTCATACCTACAACAGTAGGAACAAAAATGCTCTACACAAGGACTTAAAGCACTTACTGTAGTTCAAAAACAGGTCCACTACTCAGGAACACACATTTTCAATAATTTGCCAACAACCATAAAAAATTTAGCTACAAATAAAGATCAGTTTAAGAGGAGCCTGAAAGACTTTCTAGTGGCCAACTCCTTCTACTCCACTGACGTATTCTTAAACAGGAGCAAATGATGCATGTATCTGTATTCATAATATTAATATTATCAGCGTAAAATTGTATGTACTATTGATTCTAGCATTGTTTTGTAGCTAATGAGAAGTTTTTAAAATTTTGTCATGTAGATATTAGTTGTACTAGTTCTATGTTCTTCATTAGGTATTAAAAAGACAACATAACTGAGTGAAACACATCATATCTGACTTTTCAATAAAGACATTCATTCAAGAAATGAATTCAAACTGTTGCTGTACCACACTACAATAATGGAATGCTAAGAATTTTACATAACAAGATTGTAGTTCATAGTAAGATCAAAAGTGACAACAACCAGTCTCAGTGGTAATGGTGCATGAAGATCTCTGGTGCTTTATCAGGAGAGAGGCAGATTGGATCCTAGCGAGCAAGCCTTCATCTGTCTGTGGGGGCTTCCTATGACAGGGACAGAATAATGCACCTCCCAATCTGATGATGAGGGCACAAGCTGTTCAGATGTACTTGAACATTAATGTCTGAATGGTTGGGTGCAGTGTCATGTTGAAAGCACATTCTTTTGTGAATAATAGGTTGAAGAAACTTGCAGAACTGTGCCAGCACATCACTAGGTAATGTGAAACAGTCAAATGGGCAGGTACCAAGTGAATCTGGGTAATCCTAGCCTATAGGTTGAAGGAGCATCATTGCTGGTTCCAATGGATATGGCTCACAAGGGGCTAATCCTCACTCCAGATGTGCACAGACTGGATGTTATGTGGTGTATGCCAAATCAAATGTTCAAATGTTTGTTAAGCCTAAGGAACTTAACTGCGGGGCCATCAGTCCCTAAACTCACAAACTACCGGTACTTATGAACTACCTTATACTAAAGACAACACAAACATCCCTGCCTGAGGGGGGATTCGAACCCCTGACCATAGCGGCCGTGGAGACTGTGACTGGCGCGCCGCAGACAGCTCGGCCACTACGGCCGGCTGGTGTATGCCACAGCACAATAAATATGTATTTCCATACATTGGTTGTGGAGTCAGTTTCATTTTGATCCAACCTGTTTAAAAATACTAGTTGTAGGATGAACAGGATTTCTGGTCAGGTGAGTACAGGATTATAAATACAAAATAAGAAGATAGGAATGCGGTAAACTACTATGAGCAGCACAGTGATCGCATCATCATTGTCAAGATAGATACGAAGCCAACACCGACAACAGTAGTACAGGTTTATATGCCAACCAGCTCTGCTGATGATGAGGAGATCGAAGAAATATATGACGACCTAAAGGAAATTATTCAGACAGTTAAGGGAGAGGAAACCTTAATTGTGATGGAAGACTGGAATTCGGTAGTAGGAAAAGGAAGAGAAGGAAAAATAGTAGGTGAATATGGACTGGGCAAGAGGAATGAAAGAGGAAGTCGCCTGGTAGAATTTTGCACGGAACATGATTTCATTGTAACAAACACGTGGTTTAAGAATCACAAAAGAAGATTGTATACATGGAAGAGACCAGGAGACACCGGAAGGTATCAGATAGATTTTATAATGGTAAAACATAGATTCCGGAACCAGGTGATAAACTGTAAGACATACCCAGGGGCAGATATAGACTCTGACCATAACTTGTTAGTCATGAACTGTAGGCTGAAACTGAAAAAACTGCAGAAAGGTAGGAAAATAAGGAGATGGGACTTAGATAAATTGAAGGAACGTGAAGTTCTGGAGAAATTCAGAGGGAAATTTAGGCATCAATTGACAGAAACAAGGGGAAATAAAACAGTAGAGGAGGAATGGGTAGCATTGAGAGATGAAATAGTGAAGGCAGCAGAGGACAAAATTGGTAGAAAGGCAAGACCTACAAAAAATCCTTGGATATCACAGGAAATACTAAATTTAATTGATGAAAGGAGAAAATATAAAAATGCAGTAAATGAAACAGGCAAAATGGAGTACAGATGACTAAGAAATGAGATTGACAGGAAGTGCAAAATGGCTAAGCAGGTGTAGCTAGAAGCCAAATGCAAATCTGTAGAAGAAAGTATAAGAAGGGGAAAATAAAAGAGACATTTGGGGACAAGAAAAGCAACTCTACGAATATCAAGAACTCAGATGGGAAACCAGTTCTCAGCAAAGAAGGGAAAGCTGAAAGGTGGAAAGAGTACATAGAGCAGCTCTACAAAGGAAATGAACTTAGAGACAATGTTCTAGGAAGGGAAGAGGAAGTAGATCGAGATGAAATAGGAGATACTATACTGAGAGATGAATTTGACAGAGCCCTGAAAGACCTAGGTCGGAACAAGGCACCAGGAGTAGACAGACGTACCCTCAGAGCTACTAAAGTCTCTGGGAGAGCCAGCCAGGACAAAACTATTTGAACTGGTGTGTAGGATGTATGAGACAGTCGAAATACCCTCAGACTTTAAGAAAAATGTAATAATCCCCATCCAAAGAAATCAGGTGCAGACAGGTGTGAAAATTACAGAACCATCAGTTTGATAAGTCATGGTTGCAAAATTTTAACACGAATTATCTACAGGAGAATGGAAAAGCTGGTAGAAGCTGACCTCGGGGAAGATCAGTTTGGATTCAGGAGGAACTTAGGAACCCAGGAGGCAATACTCACTTTACGTCTTATCTTAGAAGATAGATTGAGGAAAGGCAAACCTACATTTTTAGCTTTTGTAGATTTGGAGAAAGCTGTTGACAACGTTGACTGGAATATACTCGGGGTAAAGTACAGGGAAAGGAGAGTTATTTACAACTTGTACAAAAGCCACACCGCAGTTATTAGACTCAAAGGGCAGGAAAGGGAAGCATCAGTTGGGAAGGGAGTAAGACAGGGCTGTAGCCTTTCTCCGATGCTATTCAATTTGTACATCGAGCAAGCAGTGAAGGAAAGCATGGAAAAATTTGGAATAGGGATTAAAGTTCAGGGGGAAGAAATAAAAACATTGTGTTTTGCTGATGACATTGTAATTCTGTCAGAGACAGCGAAGTACCTGGAAGAGCAGCTGAATGGAGTGGATAGTGTGTTGAAGACAGCGTATAGAGTGAACATTAACAAGAGCAAAACAAAAATAATGGAATGCGATCTTAGAAAATCAGGTGATGCTGAAGGAATTAGATTGGGTAACGAAACCATGAAGGTGGTAGATGAGTTTTGTTACTTGGGTAGGAAAATAACATGCAATGGTCGCAGTACAGAGGATATACAATGCAGAATGGCAATGGGAAGAAAAGCATTTTTGATAAAGAGAAATTTGCTAACATTGAATATTAATTTAAGTGTAAGGCAGTCTTTTCTGAAGGCTTTTGTGTGGAGTGTTGCCTTGTACGGGAGTGAAACATGGACGATAAGCAGTGCGAACAGGAAGAGGATAGAGGCTTTTGAAATGTTGTGCTACAGAAGAATGCTGAAGATTAGGTGGGTAGATAGCATAACTAATGAAGAGATACTGAACAGACTTGGTGAGAAAAGAAGTTTTTGGCATACCCTGACTAAAAGAAGGGATTGCTTGGTAGGACACATTCTTAGACATTGAGGAATTGTAAGTTTAGCATTGGAGGGAAGTGTGTGGGGTAAAAATTGCAGAGGGACACCAAGAGATGCGTATAGAAAGCAGATTCAAGTGGATGTGGGTTGCCGTTCTTATGAGGAGACGAAAAGGCTTGCTCAGGTAGAGTAGGGTGGAGAGCTGCATCAAACCAGTCTCCGGACTGAAGACCATAACAACAACAAAAGTGTATGTACCTGTATTAGTAATATTATATTATATATAAAAAAAAAATAAAAATAAAAATAAAAATGTTGACTTGTTCCATATCCACGAATATCACCTCAACACAGATCTATGGAACGAACCAACTAATCTAATCTAATCCTCCACATTGACAATAAAAGAACGCTTAATGTTATATCTTTACAACTGACCTTTTTGCGGGACAGCTTCTCTGTGCCCGCAAGCCATATTATTCTCAGGTCTATATGATCCACTGTACAGCAAACAATAAAATTTATGTGAGATTTTATACATGTGATCTCATTGGGGCTAAAGCCCCACTTGATTCCCAAAAATGAAAATGTTTGTCATTCTGGTTTCAGTAATTGTCCAGAGCTTTATTGCTTATATTTTTGACCACTAAAAGTTCATTTTTATATCGTGACCTTCAAAGAACTTACCTTTTTATAGTGTGGTGTTTTTAATGGGATGTGCCCCGGAAAACACACTTGTCTGTGTAACAACACTTTATTCACCTTCAGTGCAAAATCATAGACACAGACTAATTAACTCAAATTCATGATGTGTCCAAGAGGCAGCTCGCCCAAAGATAATCATAAGGATAACTTGTTCAGGTAATGTTGATTATGGCTATCACCACCACACAGCCTCTCCCCCCCCCCTCCCCTCAGTACAGAATACTCGTGTTGAGATGATGACGGTGGATAGGGGTGACAGCCAGCAATGGTTGTGCGCATGGAGTGCGAGTGATAGATAACTCCACGGAGTTGTCTGGTAGAGATGAACAACATAGTCAGAGCCTCAAACAAAAACAGAGGCAGCTTGGGAAGACGTCCAGGCAGTGAAGAAGGAAGAGAACACTGTGCTTGACGTCCCGAGTCTGGCACCGCAGCGTCAAACTGATACTGAAGTTGTTGAGGAGGTGCAGAAGGCCGACATTGCAGAGGCACCGAATTGTGCCAATGAAGCAGACAGTTGAGCACGAGACAGTGTAAGAGAGTCATACGATGTGCCAGCCACACTAGCGGAGGCGGTAGGCCAAAGCGGGTGTGGCAGGGGCATGTCGGGATGCTGAATGTGGCTGTACATCAAACACATTTGTCCTTCTGACAGATACACATGGGAGAAATCGTTCAAGAGAGTATCAGGGTATACACTTGCACAGATGGTTGTCCAAAGGACAAGGTGCGGAAGGAGCTTGAAACAAAGATCCTGAACTAAACGCAGAACTTGAAGAAGAGTCAGGAATGAGTCCGCTAGCCAGATCAATAGATGCAGGTGACAAAACAGTTCTGAGACAATGCACCAATGTTCAAACTGTGTCCAGGCACGTGGATCACAGATGGATACACTTGTGCACATGCCGGAGCCGTGGCGGACCGCATATACAAATTTGAAGCACAGTAAGTCCTGCGAAACAAGAGTATTGTTCATCATTTGCGCACCGGTATGCAAGTTCAGAGCCACAAAACCGGAGTCCATTGTGTGACTCTCTGCATTGTTCCGGGCCGAAACTGAACAAGTCTGGAGAAAATTGCTGAACTGTTTGCTGAGGCATCAAAACAAATACACTGAACAAATCACGGGTTAGCGGTGAGTTGACTGATGGTTGAGATGTCATGATGAAGCCCAGTGGAATTTGCACAGGTGTGTTCATTGTGGCTATAATAGTCGGATCACGTACTGCTGTATTTCGTGAATTAGACCAGCGCTGGTGAGTGAAATGCACACCGTAACACAAGAACTTAGTAGGGGGTCACCAATGTGGTTTTTCTGTGTAACAACACTTTATTGACCTTCCGTGCAAAAGCACACAGACTAACTAACTCAAATTCATTATGTTGGCCGAGAGGTGGCTCACCCAAAGATAATCGTAAAGATAACTTGTTTGTGCAAAGTTGATTATGGCTATTGCCACCACAATAGTAATGCTTGTGCTCAAATCCCAAGAGAAACACCAGGAGCATAGAAGAGCACCTCATCACACCTTGTTCTTAACAAAATTTGTAAGGAATCTGCGCTAAACAGACTAGTACACATACACTTTCAACTAAACATCCACCATTTTATCCTATGATGCCTTGCATGCACCCTACTTTCAACGTCTGCAGGTAGATACCAGGGCTATCCACAGGCAGTATTTATACAAATCCTAAGTGATCATAACTCTTGTTATTGTTGTTTTTCACTCAAATGGTCATCGGCTATGGCATGGTCAAATTATGGTACCTTTACCTGCTTTTCTGAATGACAATCTCCAGTCTTTTGAAACTAACAATGTGAGTGTAGATCAGATGTGGCTTACAATTAAAGAAATAATATGAACAGCTATTGAGAGATTTATACCAAACAAATTAACTAAAGAGGGGCTGACCCACCGTGGTACAGAAAACAGGTTAGATCACTCATGCAAAAGCAAAGAGAAAAGCATGCCAAATTTAAACAGAAAAAAATCTCCAAGACTGCCAATCTTTTGCTGAAACCCGTAATTTGGTATAAAATCCTAAGAAATACTGGTTGAATGTAAAGTATACACATGTAAATGATACATAATCAATCCATTCACTATGCAATACTGATGGTATTGATGACAGTTGTGCTAAAGCAGAATTGTTAAACACAACTTTAAGAAATTCTTTCACCAAAGACAATGAAGCAAATATTCCAGAATTTGAATAAAGAACAGCTGTCAGCATGCGTAATTTAGAACTAGATATCCCTGGAGTATCGGAGCAACTTAAATCACTTAACAAAAGTAAGTCCCATGGTCCCTTTTGTATACCAATTATGTTCTCTCAGAGTATTCTGATGCAATAGCCCCATACCTAGCTATCATATACAAGCACTCACTCAGTGAAAGATCCATACTCGAAGACTGGAAAGTTGCACAGGTCACTCCAACATTTAAGAAGTGCAATAGGAGTGATCTGCAAAATTACAGGCCTACATCACTGAGATCAGTTTGCAGCTGGATTTTAGTACACATACTTTCGTCAAAAATTATGAACTATCTCAAAGAGAACGACATATTAACCCATAGTCAACATGGATTCGGAAAGTGTCGTTCTAGTAAAACACAGCTAGCTCTTTACTCACATGATGTGACAAGTGCTATCCACAAAGAATGACAAATAGATTCCATATTTCTATATTTCTGGAAGGCTTTCAATATTGTACCTCAGAAGTGTTTTCTAATCAGTCTGAATATTGTCATCTACATTTGGAGTAATACAAGATGCTTCTGAAAAGATTTGTGAGTGGTCCCATGTTTTAAAAACCACACTAGCAAGGATGTGATGCCAAAGCTACACCTCGAAGAACATGTCAACAAGTGCACCCTGTTATGTGAAGCCCTGCACCGAAGTGGTGGTACATACTGAAACTCAGCTAACAGAGTCAGCATGAAAACTCGTGTTAATGTAACATGGAGCGCAAAATGGAGCAATGCGTTAATATCAAGTTTTGTTTCAAATTAGACAAAATGACAATGGAGACCTATGGGATCTTAGTGCACGTGTATGGTGTTGGAGCAGTAAGTGAAAAGTACGGAATGTGTTTTGAGTGCTTAGAACGATCCCACAAGAAATGCTTGCTGACAGTTTCTAACAGCTATACAACTGATATCAGAAGTGCATTGTAGCCAATGGTGATTACTTTGAAGGCCAGTAAAGGTATTTTATTTGTAACTCTTGTCTTCTATATTTCCTGAGACCACTCACCAAACTTTTCAGGTGCACTTCGTGTAATATTATCCTGTAGTGCACAGGGTCATTTAAAACCTAGAAAAATGAAAGGTATTCTATGAGGAGTAAATCAGGATTCAGGAATCACATGCATACCACATCATTATACAGAAAATTTTGCTGTTTACATATTTATTTTACAAAATCATGTGCAGTGCTACTGAGCACATTGATCATATTTGAGGATCACTGTATAGTGGCATATTTGTGGAAAAATTAAAAATGGTGAAGGTGAGGCCTCAATTCAAGAAGTCAGACAGGCAAATGAAAAATGCTTTAGGTCAATACCTCTATAGTCTGTTTTTCTTTTCATTCTTCCCCTTTTTTCCAGAGCACTGAAAAAAGTATGTTGTAGATTACTTATTATATTAATAGGAAATATTATTTTTTTCGCATATAGAGCAAGCATTTAAAGGGGGTGAAAGTAGAAAACACTGACAGAAAGTGCAAGTTTGGATTTTGTGAATGGAGCCTTCATTGCAATATAGCCTGACAAACATGTAAATGAAATGTAAATTGTGGCTCTTACAGAAGTGTTTGATATGATAGAGTATTTCTGCTTTTGAAACTGGAATAAATGAGAGAAATCTTATTTGAAAACAAGAGATAGGAAATTGAAGAAATCACACGGAAGGAAGAGAACATTATATATACCTACCATCTCTTCTTCTTCTTCACTGGAAATCTAGAATTAGGTCATATGATTTGTTTCAGCCTTAACATCTCATTATCAGCCTTTCCACACTCTTTCTTCCAATAGAATTATATTTCATTAATATTATTAATTCCAACCTGGACTTTCCATTATTATATATATATAATTATATTTCAATTACTTGCCAAGGAATATGAATACCAGTCATTCTAAAACAAAAATATTTGTGAGAGCTTTGATCCAAGATTCCAATTTGGGCAGTGTTATTTTTTAATTTGTATTAATGATACAAAGAATTTACAGAGCATACAAATGTGATGATAAAAAAGGAAAACTACAACAAACCTGCAATGTTGTAATTGCTGTCTTTGGTTCAGACAGTTATTTGATGGAGCTCTCAATGTTACTTTATCCTCTGCAAGACTCTTCATCTCTGAATAAGAAATGCAATTCACATCCATTTTACCTGCTAACCAAAATTGCCTCTTGGTCTCCCTTTGGAATTACTACCGCCTCACACTTGCCTGCAATACGAAGCAGATAGTTCCACCAAACAGAAACCAGCTTCTGTTGAATCATGAAATGGAATAAAATGTATAAACGAAAATTCCTTACTATCTCAGAAAGTGTCTTACCATCAGTCTCTTTTGTTGATTAAGATGTGCAAGAAGTTTCTTTTCTCCTCAATTCTGTTTAGTACCACCTCACTACCTACAAGCTTTACATGTCTTATTTTCAGAATTCTTCTGTAGCACCAAATTTCACAAGATTTTATCCTATTCTTCTCTGACCTATTTGCTGTCCACATTTCACTACCATACAAGGGTAACTCCAGAAAACTGCCTTCCTAATACTTAAATTAATATTCAGTACTAATAAACTTCTTTTCTTTGGAAGTGCTTTTCTTTCTGTTACCATTCTACATTTTATATCTCCTCTACACTGGCTGCCACCAACCACCTTCATTGTCTTATTTCTTAAAGAAATTCACTCAGGATTGCCTGATTTAATTTGACTACATTAATTACACTTGTGTCCATTCCATTCAATTGCAAACTGCAAGATTTGTATTTCATCTCCATGAACTTTAATTCACATTCCAAATCTTTCTTTGCTTTCTTTCACCGCTTGTTCATTGTACAGATTGGATAACATTGTGAAAAGTGTCGCGTCCCAAACTTAGTTATTGCAAGGGATTGAGCGACACGGTTCATTACAAGGGATTTCAGCCGTTGACCGAATTGAGAGGGAGACTGTCTGGCTAAGATGTTATTATCCCTGGGATTGACTATAAAGGATTTAAGATACTTCTGAAATAAACCTCCTTTTAAAGTTTAATAATTTCTAGTTTATTCAGATACGTTAACAAGCAAACAGTCTGGATGAGGTATCTTCCACTAAGTGGCCAAGTCTTATACAGAGACGATGTCTGTCTAACACCCTTCCATCTGCCTTAACAAGAACCCGTCAGTATTACCCACACGACTAAAGAACACTAGTCCCCTGACTACTTCCCAAAGTCCATCAGGTTCCGTAGCTAACGCTGCCTATCCCTCCCGGCTGCCTGCCAGCAGCTCCTACATTCTGCTTCCAAGTGACTACGCCCAACAACTGACCGAGGAGCGGCCTGCTCCTAAGTTTTGTACACTTTTTCCCCTTCGACCCCTCACATGCCTTGCGGGAGCGGCGTTGAAGACTACTCGCCTCCTCATTGGCAGTAATAGTGCAGGCATTTATAGTAGAATAAAATTCTTTAATATCCGTCTCCAGATAAGTGTTTTTCTTCTAGAAAATGACCGGTTTCGGGATAGCTACCCTTCTTCAGATCTATTAACAAATGTTTAATGTAAGCTACTACTTACAATGTATAATATCCATAAAGTTAATGGAAAAAATATGTAAAAACATACCGGAGTTACAGAGTAACCTGTCACGTGATGAACAATTGTTTACAGTCTTTACTAAAATAATGTAGCCTCTTGAGGCTTTATATAATATGCTACCATTCATCTGATTGGTGGATACATTTTTGTTAAAATTATTCTCAATAAGTGATTATTGACTTACATATAAAATCATTTCTAAAGCCAAGGTGAAATGTTTTGATGTGTAAGTCAATAATCACTTATTGAGAATAATTTTAACAAAAATGTATCCACCAATCAGATGTCATATAAAGCCTCAAGAAGCTACTTTATTTTAGTAAGGACTGTGAACACTCGTTTATCTCGCAACAGGTTACTCTGTAACTTCATAGAATTGGATATTATATGTTGTAAACAGTAGCTTACATTCAACATTTGTTAACAGATCTGAAGATGGGCAGCTGTCCCGAAACCAATCATTTTCTAGAAAATAAAATCGATCTGGAGATGGATATTAAAGAATTTTATTCATATGACAATCGCGGAAACTCCCCTCGAGACTCATAACTCTAGTTTGATATATTTCTATTAGAAATGATGGAAATGTGAAAAAGTGAAATGGATTGATGATCTGAGTACTGAAATGGTATTTTACATTGTAGCAAATAACCTAAAATATGAAAACAACAGCCTGATTATAGCAGCCCTGTATAGGTCAGCTGGAAGTAACATAGAAGAGTTTCTAAATCATTGCTGTAGGGGGCAACTATGTACTAAAAACACTTTCTGTTTGTAGGCAACATCAACATAGTGTCATTAAATAATAATAGAGTTAATTATTTGAGCTACAGACAGTTGGTACAAATGAAGTTCATGTCAGGCCCAAAATTTTAATCCTGGAAAATCCTGTCATTCCTAGCAATCATTTCAACATTTCGAACTAAAATGTCTTGTGGCAGAGATGACATTTCACCTAAACTACTAAAGGAATCCAGGTATGAATTAGTGAAGCACCTGACACCTGATAAATACCTCCCTCAGTAGTAGTGTATTCCCTGGCCTTTTGAAAATTACTGAAATAATAGAAAAGGAAAAAACTGACACAAAAAACTACAGGCCAATTTCATTAACCTCAGAACTAAGCAAATTGTTCGAGGAAGTAATATTAAATCAGGTAGACTCATATTTCACCAGACAAAATCTGTTAAACACCCTACAACATGGATTTAGAACAGGGAGAGCTACAACAACAGCAGTAGCATCTTTAATACATGAAATATTAAATAAATATTGTTGAAATGAGATAGAATGGCTGGCCAGTACTTACCATTGTGCTGTACCGCCGATAGTAACACAAAATGAAAAAACAGAAAAAAGGGAAAAAAAAGGGGAAAAAACAGAAAAAAAAGGGGAAAAAAGGAGAAAAAAAGGGGGGGGGAAAGGGACAAAGGGACAAAGCTTGTCCCTTTGTCCCTTTTTTTCCCCTTTTTTTCTGTTTTTTCATTTTGTGTTACTATCGGCGGTACAGCACAATGGTAAGTACTGGCCAGCCATTCTATCTCATTTCAACAATATTTATTATCTCTGAGGAGAATTTTCATCATTAATGAAATATTAAATAAAAATTATAGAAGGAAACTTTCCTGGTGGGATAAACAAATATAAAAAATAGAAAACGGATGACTTACCCAAAGGACTGGCTCGTCAACAGACACAAATAAAATCACACACAAACACACATACAAGCTTTCGCAACCGTTGGTCGCTTCTTCAGGGAAAGAGGAAGAAAGGAGAGGAGAAAGGGAAAGATATGGGTTTTAAGGAAGTGGAAAAGGAGTCATTCCAATCCCAGGAGTGGAAGAACTTACCTTAGGGGAAAAAAATGAAGGTAAACAAATACACACACACTCACACATATCCAAACGCAAACACACCTAGACAGACATTTGTAAAAAGCAAAGAAGTTGGACAGATATACCATTTGAGGCAGAGGCTCTGTCCACAGAACTGAGGCAAAGGGAATTTGAATTTAGTGTAGGTTGAGACCAGGTGGGCAATGGGAGGAGAGAATAAGCTGAAGAGCAAGTTCCCATCTCCGGAGTTCTGAAAGGTTGGTGTCAGTGGGAAGTATCCAGATAACCCGGATGGTGTAACACTGCGCCAAGATGTGCTGGCCGTGCACCAAAGCATGTTTAGCCACATGGTGATCTTCATTACCAACAAACACTGTCTGCCTGCGACCATTCATGCGAATGGACAGTTTATTGCTGATCATTCCCACATAGAACGCTTCACAGTGCAGGCATGTCAGTTGGTAAGCTAGACAAAGGTGACAAGATAATAGGCACTTTCCTAGATATGAGTAAAGCCTTCAATACTGTGGATCATACCATTCTTCTGCATAAACTACAAGAGTTTGAGATGAGAGGGCTAGTCTTGAAACTACTTACCTCCTATTTGCAAGACAGGGAGGGTGTGTGACTTATCTTTCAACAGCTGGGGCTATGATGTGAAGTCTGCAGCAAACAATACTGAGATCAGTTTCAATACTCTATCTGCATACCTTACAGCAAACAAGCTACCTATAAATAAAGACAAGACAGAGATAATGAAGTTCATCCTCAGTTATAATTCTGACATAAATGATACTGCATTTACACCCCCATTGGGACTTGCATATGCAAACTCACATATGTTTTTGGGCAACATTGTTGATGAACACATCATGGAAAGAACATGTACCATAGATAATATTTAATATTCACAGAATATATGACATCAACTGTGATTGGGCAAAGCTGAAAATGTGTACCCAGCTGGGATTCGAACCCAGGTCTCCTGCTTTCTAGGCAGTTGCACTGACCCCTACACCACAGCGCAACTGCCTAGAAAGCAGGAGACCCAGGTTTGAATCCCGGATGGGTACACATTTTCAGCTTTGCCCAATTGCAGTTGATGTCATATATTCTGTGAATAGTAAATAATAACAACTGCAGGATCAGAAGTGATGTCTGTTCTTTCGGAACAGATGCCACATGTATATATAGATAATATTTGTAGGAAAATGAGTAAAAATGTGTTCCTACTGAAACAGGTCTCAGCCTTTCTGGACCATGATACTTTAAGAATAATATATTTTGGGTTTATACATTCACAACTTGCAGTGTGGTATTGAGATATCGAGTGGGGCACCAGCAGTCTGCCTAGAAGCAGATTACAAAAAAAGGCATTAAGAGTGGTAGCCAAGGCAAGGAAAAATGAACCTTGTAGAGACATCTTTCAAAAATATAAAATTCTTATGGTGTACGCCATTTACATATTGCAGACAGTCATGCTCATTAAACAAAATCCTGAACTTACTATAACAAACAGCAATGTACGTAACTATGATATAGGGAAAGGGAAAATTTTCATGGAACTGTAATCAATAAAAAGGCAACAGACCATAACCCATATAGAATAGGAACGATTTTCTACAATGCACTATCCTATGATCTGAAGAAAACAAATATAATTACACTAAAGAGTAGACTAAAGCAATTACTAATAGAGAAGTGTTGTTACTCTATTGAGGAGTTGAAGTTTTAATGCCATCTTGGAAAAGATGGCACTATGTGTACATTACACATATAGGCCTACCATGTACATATTGTATATGTTGATGTACCTTTATAAATGAAAGATAAATTTTCCTGACAATGTCTGAAAACATTTTGTTGTATATATATATTTAAAAAAATCGCCTTGATGATTTGCAGGAAGACAGACACACAATATTACAATCAAAGAATTGTAGACAATCTCAGCAAACATAACATTCTTCTTAACAGGAACCAGTTTGGTTTCCAGGAAGGTAGATCAACAGAGCAGCCTATATTTTCTCTTACAAATGAAATTCTTGACTCGATAAGTAACAAAATGTCACCCATTAGCACATTCTGTGACTTGTCAAAGGCCTTTGATTGTGTTGATCACAAGATTCTCTTGCAGAAGGCCAATTTTTATGGCCTGAGGGGTAGTTTTGGTAAGTGCATAGAATCATATTTACAAAATAGAAGGTAATAATTAATGGTGCTGATGGCTGTTCCGTTTCATCTGACTGGGTCACATTAAAGTGCAGAGTGCCACAAGGGTCCATTTTGGTACCCTTGTTCTAACTTATCTTCATTAATGACCTCCCACTGTGCACTAAAAGTGACAACAAATTTATTCTCTTTGCAGACGATACAACTGTTTTGCAGACGATACAACTGTGCTGCTTGAAGATCAAATAAATAGCGACCTAGAAAATAAATGTAAATCTGCTCTTGTTGATGTTTTATACTGGTTTAAGACCAATGGACTAACTATTAATATTGAAAAAACTCAATTTATACAATTTCATACAACCCAGCAAGAGAACGAAATAGTCCACTTGAGTTGTGATAACCACAATGTATTGAATTGTGATTCTTCAAAATTCTTAGGCATTTTAACTGATGGAAAACTGAATTGGTCTGAGCATATTGTAGACCTACACAAATGACTTAGTGTAGCAACTTATGCACTCTGCATCATTGCCCCTCTTGGTGACATAGATATCATCAAAACTGCATACTATGGTTATTTTCACTCAATAATGTCCTATGGCATAATATTTTGGGGTAATCAGCCACCAGTCCAAAAAATATTTACTGCACAAAAGAGAGGAATTAGAATAATGAGAGGTGTCCACGCAAGTTAAAAATATTAACTACTACTTCACAATACATACTTTCTATAACGATTTTTGTTGTAAATAACCCTTATCTTTTTAAAACCAATGGTGAATATCATGACCACAATACTAGGTCTAAAAATGATCTACATAGGAAACTTAAACATTTAAGTCTTGTGCAAAAAGGTGTCCATTATTCTGCCACAAAAATTTTCAGCTCTCTTCCATTAGACATCAAAGTTCACATTAATGCCTTACCTACATTTAAACACAAGATAAAAGAATACCTTATGGAAAAGTCTTTTTATTCTTTAGATGAGTATCTGCATACAAAACAATGATTTTTTTTTCTTTTTGTAAATCTTATATTGCCTTATGTTTTTCTGTCCCTCTGTTTCTTGTGTTAATGTATTACACATCTCACTCATTTAAATAAGAGAGTGTATCATTTTCCTTTTAATTGTAATTTTCCTTTGAATTGTAAACAATACTCATTACACATCCTTGTGATTTATCAAATTACAGATGAATGGAATACGAAATTGATTGATTGATTGATTCATTCATTTATTCACCATTTATCATTTACATGATATGGGTTTCGTCAATGTGTATGTACATAAAGAAAATACATATAATACATAAAATGTGTCAATATGCATAGATAAAGAAAAAATATATAATACATAAAATAAATAAACAGAAACTGGAGACCGGTGGTCATGTTTGTGTGTGTGATGGAATGTATTTCTATTTTCTTTTCCTGAAGAAGGCAGTTATGGCCGACAGCTGAGTATACTTGTAGGGGAAAGGGTTGTACCTTGGGACAGTTTTACCTTGGGACACTTTCTAATAAAGACACTCTAGTTGCAACTCTAAGAACTACAAAGTAAAGTTGTCAGGCCTATTTTCAGAGCAAATAGGAGACCATGTTGTATTTGGATGATGTTTGAGATCTGAGGAGGAGTTTTACAAGTTTTCTTGTTTGTAAGTAAAATTTAGCCACTATCCTTAGAAGATGTAAATAAAAGCTAAACATAATTATTGAAATTTCTTAAATACAGTGTTGTAGTACATTGTTTAAGTAAGCTATTGATACCATAAGTTAGAAAGATATAAATGTGTACATAGATTAGTATACTGTTTTCTGTTATTTTGTATTTGGTTTTACTTTGAGACACTTCTCTGGTTGCACCTTGGGACATGTCCCAAGGTACAACCAAACATTTCATCTACAGTTTTACTTAAGTTTGTTTATCTCTTTAGATGGGTAGGAGTAAAGTGGGAAGGAAAATAGAAAAACCAGATGGAGAATGCATGGAGGCAGCTGCCAATGAGATTATTACAAAGAAACTATCTATATGAGAATCGACTGAAATATATGGAATGTCGAAAAGTACTCTTGCTACGTACATCCAAAAACACAAATTTTCTGATCAAACCCTTTTCAAATATGAAGCCAGCAGTGCTACACAAAAAGTTTTCACCACATAGCAAGAGGAAGAACTTCTTTCTTCTATAGTAAGAGCAGAGCAATGGAACTTTGGTGTGACTGTGATGATCTGAAAAAGTTAGTCTTACAGTACGCTAAAGCTAACAACATTAAATAGCCAGTGATGTGGGAGGAAGAGGAACTGGCAAGAAGACAATGATACAGAACCTTTTGGAAGTCTTAAAATAACAGAATGTCCCTTAGAAAACGAGGACAAATGGTATCTTGCAACAAACCACAATGTTGAATTTTTTTTTAAGAAACCAAGAAGTTTATTCCAGGTATGGTCTACAACCTCATAAAGTCTGGAATCTTGAAGAAACAGGATTTTCTACAGTACACAAACCATTGTGTGTAATTGGTGTCATAAAAGCCAAACAAATTGGAACAGCTGTTTCAGGGGAACGAAGAAGTAATGTTACAATAATAGCTTGTGTGAGTGCAGCAGGAACTTTAATTCCACCAACCATTATGTTTCCAAGGGTTCATTACAAGGATCACATGTTGAACAATGCACCACCTGGTACCACCACTGTTGGTATGGCTGCTACTAGTTGTTGGTCCAATGCTAAACTTTTTGTGAAATTCCTTAAACATTCCATTTCCAGATGAAACCATGTCCTGGCAGTGCTAATTATGGACAACCATGAAAGTCATCTACCACTGGAAGCAATAAATCTGACAAAGGGAAATGGCATCATGATTTTGACTTTCCCTCTACATATGAGCCACAAATTAAAACCACTGGACAGGACTGTCTTTGGACCTATGAAGACACAGTATAATAATACATGCAAGCATGGGATGCTCAGCAACCCTGGAAGGACAATTTCCATTTATGATATTGCCGCGAGAGACCACGAACACCGACTGCCGGCGTGGCGCAGGGGATAGCGTCATGGACTGCGGTGCAGAAGGTCGCCGGTTCAATCCCGCCCACCGGCAAAAATTTATTTCTTTGTAATTAACAATTCCAGAAGGTTCTACATCTTTATTATGTTCACTTGTAAATTCTATTTGTTTCTTATGTTAACTGTTCTTCTAATTTCTGGTAAATTCTGTCTGTGTGTAAATAGCAGAGCACTCTGCCTGAGAGGCAGTTAGTGCTGCGTGTATGTTGAGTTCGAAATAAACCAGCTTTCAGTATAAGTGCTGTGTTCAGTTGCCTTCAAAGTCAATCCTGCTTCCATTTCAACCTGACATTGTTTGGTGGAGGTGCCGGGTACCCTGTGCAACAGCTGCATCACCGTGGCTCCGATTAGGCAACGTAAAAGCCGTCGCTTACACGGACTGGAACCGGAATACAAGGGATACACCGAGTACATCCTTGCAAAAGTCCGTATTATCAGAAGAACGATGGAGACGAAACCAGCAATAAGCCAGCTGCACATCAGACACCCGTCGGTGTTCTCTGGAGATGCTGGACAGGACCCCAACAAATGGCTAAAAGGGTTTGACCAAGTCGCCAAGTACAACAGGTGGGATCATACAATGTGCTTGGCCAACGTTTATTTCTACCTGGACGGAACAGCCCAGCAATGGTTCGAGAACAACGAAGACAAGTTGAATGATTTGGAGATGTTCCAGGAGGAACTGAAGAAGACATTTGGAGACCGCCAGCGACAAATGCGTTCGGCGGAAGAACAGGGCCCAACAACATGGTGAGCCGACACAATCGTACATACAGAATGTTTTGGTCCTGTGTAACATAGTCAATCCGAACATGACTAAGGCAGACAAAATCATGCACCTGATGAAGAGCATTGCAGAAGATATGCACCAAGCTCTTCTGATAAAAGATGTCGCTACGACAGAAGAGTTCATCAAGTGGTGCCAGCGTATTGAAGAGCTGCAACAAAGGAGGGTTGGACGAAAGAAGTATGACAGACTCCCCAATGTAGACCCTATGGCCGTTGTGGAAGACCAGCATGACTTCGCTTCTCTCATACGACAAATTGTGAGAGAAGAATTACAACAGTGCATGGCAGCCGGGACTATTAGACCGAGCGAGCATCAGATTATGGCCATGGATGTGAGCCCTGTAAGTCATGAGGAAGCCGACGCCGTGAGGACGACGTATTTCAAACATTAGCTCCTGTCTGCCCCATCAATTGCACCCAACGTGAAGAATGGCGTCGCCCTGCTATGACTTACGCTGCAGCCGCCAAACGGCAGCCCATGAACCGGCCGACGCGACCACAGCCAACTCCCCCGGTAACTATGACGCCCCACAGAAGAACAGATGTCTGGAGGACAGAAGACAACACACCACTGTGTTTCCACTGTGAACTCCCTGGACATGTTGTACGCTACTGCAGAGAGAGGAGGCGTGTATTTGATGATTATTTTGCCGTAAGACATCAGCCATCGGAGCAGTTCTATCCCAGGCGGTCACCTGCTGATGAGTTCAGTCGACCTATGGGAAGAAGCCCATTGCCATAACCTAGACGAGGTCGCTCCCCGACGCGCCACAGCCATTCACCATCGCCGTACAGAGGTACCAGCCGCTCTCCTGGCCACCGTGCCCAGGAAAACTAAGCGAGGCGACCATCTACGGAGGTGAGGCCGCCGCAGATGAAAATCCTCCATGGACGACAGTCGCTAAGATGTCGGGAAATCTCATCGACGTCATAATCGACGGCAAACCTGTCCAGGCACTTGTTGACTCAGGAGCCTCTTTTACTGTATTATCGGATAACTACCGCCGCACACTAAAGAAGGCAATGTTCTGTGATACAGGGGCAACTGTGCTGAAGGTCGCAAATGGAAAGTACGTCCATCCAGCAGGAACTTGTGTCGCAAGAATAACCATCAACAACAGGACGCAACCGTTTGAATTTGTCGTGTTAACAGAATGTAGTCACAATGTCATCCTCGGATGGGACTTCCTACAGGCATCCCAAGCTATCATTGACTGTGGAAGATCTGAGCTGCAAATTGAAGAAGTTGCTCCGCCGGATACACGCAATGCAGAATTTTCTGGGAAGTTATTCGTCGTTGACAATGTGACGAAACCGCCATTGACAATGAGAAGAGTTGCAGTCACAAACACAGATGACTGGTTAAACTGTGAAGTTCTTGTTGATAGTAAAACGTTTATCAGGCTCACAAAAGAAATATACATACCAGCGACTATCATAAGCATTACCGGTGGTCAAGGAGAGATTTGGATCACAAATTGTAATGAGCAGTCACAACTTATCCCCACGGGAATGTGTATCGGGACAGCTGAACCAATCCAGACGGTGAGCTCAACATCATCAATATAGACCCATGCCCTGCTATTAGTACAGACAACACGCTGGAGGAAATAAATGTGGAACTGCCAATAGGGCCTGTACTGACCAAGGAACAACGCCAGCGGGTGTTAGGTATACTACGCCAATTTTCGGGTGCATTCACACCTCAGCAGGGAAAAAGTCACATGAAATGGCCCACGATAAAGCACCATATCAATACTAGGGATCATCTGCCAATTAGCCAGCGTTCGTATAGAATGTCGCCAGCTGCAAGACGGATAATTCGGGAGGAAGTGGAGAAGATGTTGCGAGATGACATTATTCAACCTTCGGAGAGTCCGTGGTCGTCTCTGGTGGTCCTAGTAAAGAAGAAGGATGTCACGTGGTGATTCTGTGTTGGCTATCAGCGGTTGAACAGAATCACAAAGAAAGATGTCTACCCATTGCCGCGTATTGACGACACCTTAGACTGCTTGAAAGGAGCTACATCCTCTCCAGGGGACACCACCTTGACGAAGCACTGTCCGTGCGGGTGGAGAGGCTTGCGCATCTGTGTGAAGCAGGGGGCTATACCGAAGGTAGAGAACCTACTGCCGGAAAGGCCTCAGCTGATGGATCTGACAAAGTGTGTCCCACAACGTCCCGTCTTCCTTATCCTCTCTCAGTCCTATACCAATTCCTTTCCCAACCCAAATTCCTTTCCCAACCCAAGGTGTTATGCGATCCGTGCCGAGGGGTGCGTGGCACATGGGTGGATGTGTCTCGAACGGAGCCTCAGGGATACCGGGCGAACTCCCTGAGTAAGTAGCCTTGCACCACGCGGGGTTATCGTGGTGTGGACCATATAAATCCCCAAATCTCGTGGGACTAAGATGAACACAGAGAAAGAAAGTATTTTAAAAGAATCTGAGGGACAATCTGAGACCTCAGATACTCAGACATCGGGATCAGGACCGATGGAGTGCACTCCTACTTCTGAATCAGGGTCTAGACCTGAGCAAGAAGTGGGAACTGAAACAGAGAAGTTGGACCAGATTAGGATTAAGACCTTGTCTGGGGCTCAGAGGAGGAAACTTCTCAAGGAACAGAAGCAAAAGGAAGGAAAAGAATGGCTTCCTAAGCATAAGTGGAGGGAATCAAAAGGGCTTGAGCCCAAGACCCCCAAAAAGAAACTGCCTCAGGTCAAAGGGGCTACACAGACCCCCTCGACGTCAAAGACAGGTGGCAAGAGGGTTAGGGAGGAATCTAAGACTCCCTCCTCTCTGGACAAGCGTGATCCTAAAAGGCTGAGGCAGGAAATAGGAAAACAGACCTATAGTACTGCAGTCTTGGTCTTTATAATGGCGGTTGTCCAAGAAGGATACCCACTGATGAGCATCACCTCACAGCAGGAGGAGCTCATGCAGATGGCCCTCTTTCAAGAGATTGAGGGGGACGTTGGCACAGGACCCAAATTCAGGAGGGTCTATCTAGATCGCGGTGCCCTCATTTTTGTCTGCGAGGGGGGCCACTCAGCAGTATGGCTTAAGGACAAGGTGCCCATTATATCCCCGTGGGAGGATGCGAAGCTGCTGGTCAAGACAGCAACCAAACTCCTGAAGACCGCAAAGATAATATGGGTACCAAAGATCCTTAAGGATGTCCCTCCAAAGACTCTGTTCAAGAAAATAAGGGTTCAGAACCCAAAAGTTTCGACAGAGGATTGGAGGGCAATTAACCAAAAGGTCGTTCCGGAAGGACGAACCCTGGTGGTGGAGGTCGGAGAGAAGTCCCTGAAGGCAATGCGAGAGCAAGGTCATGAAACTGTTTTTAGGTTTCTCGCAGGTCGCCATCAGGGTAATCAAAGACCTTAAAGGCAGGAAGATGGGGACTGGAAGTGCTGCAGATAAACCTGCACCACAGTAAACGGGCCACTGCTGCCCTGAGCCGTCACCTGGGGAGACAGGAGGTGGACGTGGCCCTGATACAAGAATCCTATTTATACAAAGGGGGTGTATCGGGCCTCGGTGGTACTGGAGGTAAACTGATTTATGCTAGAAATCTAAAAAACTCCAGAACATGCATTTATGTTAGAAATGGATTTTTGTTCCAGGGACCTGGTGACTATCAGGATGCAGCAACGTGAGGAAGGTATCACGAGGGAAATTGTTTTGGCCTCAGCATACCTTCCTTACGAAGACAGCTCTCCTCCTTCTTTGGAAGTGAGGAGACTGACGGAAAGCTGCCATCGGCAAGGTGACGAACTGGTGGTGGGATGTGATGCCAATGCCCACAATCTATCATGGGGCAGCAAGGACACCAACACTAGAGGTGAGCACCTTCTTGAATTTCTCCTATCTAACAACTTGGAGATCCTGAATAGGGGTGATGAACCCACATTCAGGAATAGTAGAAGGGAAGAAGTAATTGACATAACTTTTGGTTCCATGATGATGGGAAGTTACATCAAACAGTGGCATGTGGTCCTGGAGCCATCCTCATCAGATCACATGTATATTAAATTCAAGGTTGAAATAGGAACCAGACAGACCATGGCCTATAGGAATCCCAGGAAAATGGACTGGGAGACAAATAGGAGAGACCTTTACTTCAGCCTATCGGAAATTAAAACTTCGATAAGGAATCCAGCAGAGTTTGAGGAAGTAACAGAGGCCATAAACTCTACTATAGGGTCATTCCATGCCAAGTGGTCTAGAGGCTCCCACATGACCCTCATGGATTTTGATGAAATTTGGTATGAACATTCACACATGTTCTCAATGAACACTGGTAAAGTTTCAGTTCAAAAAAATCAATACTTCCGGAGATACAGTCACTTGTTTAAGACCATAGCACAGCTTCCAACAGTGCGTCCTTGAATTTTCAGCAATTTTGAGATGATATATCTCTGGGAGTATTTGCATGAAAGAAACAAAACTTGGCCATCTTATACAACTTTTAGATCTCTTTAAAGTAAAATATTAAGAACAGGATTTCTGAGCAATTATCATATAGAAAATTTGGGGCAAAGTTGGGCGAAAAAATTGCTGGTTAAAAAAAGTGCGAACTTTAGTTTTTTTATATCTCCAGAAGTAATTGTGGGATGTACATGAAACTTTGCACACCATAACTCACCAACACCAGGTCTTAGAATATAAAGTTTCATTCTCCTATTGCTTCCCATTATTTCACAAATCTAGGGTAAAGTTGATGATTTTTCAAAAAGTGCTAAAAATGGGTATTTTCAGTCAAATTTTTCAAAAAAGTGTTTTCTCCAAATTCCTTTAAACTATGCTCATTAGAAAGAGCATATTCTAAACTATCTAGAAAAGTGGATTTGGTTTTGCAATGCAAGCATATAAGGCCCTAAAAAGTAGCATAATCCTAGAGGCGCACTGGAAATTTGAACCCATTTTTCTGGCACTCAAATTATACCTAAAATCTTTTATTATGTCTAATAAATATTTGTTAATGCCTGGGATAAGTGAAATAAGAAGTCCTGATGAATAGGACGTAGCTCAAGTCTGAATAGAAAAAGAATAAAAATAGAAACAATGTTATTTCTTAACTGTCCCCCCCCCCCCATCCCACAACTCTCTCTCTCTCTCTCTCTCTCTCTCTCACACACACACACACACACACACACACACATACACACAAAATTATAATTTAGAATGAGTGTTAATTGTAAAATTTATTTGCACAATCATTATCTAATTATTAGTAGCATTTTTAATTAACACCAACAATCATTATCTAATTATTAGTAGCATTTTTAATTAACACCACCAGCTTACTGAAGGAAAATAAGTATATAAGTGAGTTGTTGTGGTTTAACCACTGCTAGATTCATTTCACCTGAGAAAACCAGCATCTCCATCACCGTAGGGTCTACGCTTGAGCATCAACAGCTATGGGTGAGTTTCTTTACACAGGTTTCCAAGCCTGATGAATGTAAACAGGAATGGTGTATTGCCGGCCAGACGAATTTACTGACGGAGCTGGAATAAGTGCAATAATGTGGTGGTCAATAAAATGAATCTGCTGGACCATGAGGGTGCGTAAAGTTTATTAATGCACCCCTTTGCTCAGTGGAAGTCTCACAGATATTCCCAATCCACCAAAAATTTTCTTAGATGCATGCAACATATTGTCCAGCTTGGAGAGCAGACATTAATGTGCCTTCTTTAGTTCTCTGACCCATTGTAGCTAGAAAAGATGATCAATCATTTGAAACTCTGCTGACCTGAATTATTGTTTCATCAATAGGTAAAAGGTGACAATTTTCTCTAGTCCATGTTTAAATCTCACTTCTTGTGACAATTTCTTGTTCTTTTTTCCTTTTTTTCCCAATTTCATCTTTACTGACGAAAAGAAATTTGATTCCATTAATGTTTTCAGAGAAGAAGTGAAACAGGTCTAGGTAAGTAAGATTGAGCACTGGAGCCATTACTGAAATTATGAATGTGAGATATCTGTTCAAACTGTGCTTTTATGTATTTGATGAGCTCCTTGATAAAAACGTTAACTGTAGCAGTGTCATGCCACAAACAAGAACTGATAATGCAGAAACTTAAAGATTCCACTTTCTCATTTTGATGAAAGTAGATAACAAATGGATGAATTGTTGCTTTCCAGTGGAAGCCTTGCACAGCATCCTGAATAATAAAAGAATAATTTTCCAAAAAATCCATTAGGACAACAAGCTCTTTGTTTTTCAGATAACATTTAAGGCCTTTAAGGTGCAGTTATTCCAGCTCCATCAGTAAATTTGATTGTCTGACAAAACACCATTCCTCTTGATATTCATCAGAAAATTAATGTAGCATAGGGTAAGGTGGTACAAATTCGATATAGGTACAATTCCGATCAACATAAATTTTCAGTCTCGTATTGTTGCTAGCACTTGCCTTTGTGTGGCGTTGCAGTGTAGCAGGTTTCTACAGCTCCTCCTGTCTTTTCCAAGAATACAACATTCTGTGTTAAGGAGACATAAATTTTTTCCTGTAAAGATGTACTTGGAGCTACTTCATCGAACATGCTCTTATAAATGTTCTAGTTTCCACGTGCTTGTAAACTCGTTATTGTGCAATGTTTGGTACAGCGTCGTATGCACTGGTGCTCGAAGGAAAAAGTGCTTTTTATGTGGGAAAAGTCAGTGAACAAAATTGTACGAGGAAGTGATCATAATTGTACCTAGTGTGGTACATTTTATATCGATTTTTCTCAATTCTGTAACCTTTTTTTGTGTTGATACCAACATATGTAATTGTCTAATATTTGTGATACATATTCATTAAACATTCAAGTACAAGTGCCATAGTTAAAATTATTTCTTTTCTCAATATGTTTGCAGTTACAATTACATTTGTCAGAATTGATTGAAATTGTACCACCATACCCTATAAAAAATTGAAATAGGTTAGAGGAAACTAAGCAACCTATGAGTGGCTTCTAATATTACCCAGGACACTTCAATAATTTTATTATCAGGCTTGGGAACCTGTGTAAAGAAATGCTTATCACGCTTGGGATATCCTGTGGTAAAGGAACCCACCCGTGG
This sequence comes from Locusta migratoria, assembly GCA_026315105.1. Lineage (NCBI taxonomy): Eukaryota > Metazoa > Arthropoda > Insecta > Orthoptera > Acrididae > Locusta > Locusta migratoria. The sequence continues at coordinate 558,347,492 of CM048747.1, read as the reverse complement.
TTGTTGTTGCAGCTGTGGCGATGGGGATGTTGGTTTTCTCAGGTGAAATGAAACTAGCAGTGGATAAATCATAGCAACTCATTTATACACTTCTTTTCCATTAGTAAGCTAGAGTTTGTTCATTAAACAGGCTACTAATAATTAGATAAAGATTATGGAAATAAATTTTATGAATTGAATTCAGTTTGTGTGTGTGTGTGTGAGAGAGAGAGAGAGAGTGAGAGAGAGAGAGAGAGAGAGAGAGAGAGAGAGAGTTGTGGGATGGGGGGGGGGACAGTTAAGAAATAACATTGTTTCTATTTTTATTCTTTTTCTATTCGGACTTGAGCTACGTCCTATTCATCAGGACTTCTTATTTCACTTATCCCAGGCATTAACAAATATTTATTAGACATAATAAAAGATTTTAGGTATAATTTGAGTGCCAGAAAAATGGGTTCAAACTTCCAGTGCGCCTCTAGGATTATGCTACTTTTTAGGGCCTTATATGCTTGCATTGCAAAACCAAATCCACTTTTCTAGATAGTTTAGAATATGCTCTTTCTAATGAGCATAGTTTAAAGGAATTTGGAGAAAACACTTTTTTGAAAAATTTGACTGAAAATACCCATTTTTAGCACTTTTTGAAAAATCATCAACTTTACCCTAGATTTGTGAAATAATGGGAAGCAATAGGAGAATGAAACTTTATATTCTAAGACCTTGTGTTGGTTAGTTATGGTGTGCAAAGTTTCATGTACATCCCACAATTACTTCTGGAGATATAAAAAACTAAAGTTCGCACTTTTTTTAACCAGCAATTTTTTCGCCCAACTTTGCCCCAAATTTTCTATATGAAAATTGCTCAGAAATCCTGTTCTTAATATTTTACTTTAAAGAGATCTAAAAGTTGTATAAGATGGCCAAGTTTTGTTTCTTTCATACAAATACTCCAAGAGATTTATCATCTCAAAGTTGCTGAAAATTCAAGGACGCACTATTGGAAGCTGTGCTATGGTCTTAAACAAGTGACTGTATCTCTGGAAGTATTGAATTTTTGAAACCGAAACTTTACCAGTGTTCATTGAGAACATGTGTGATTGTTCACGCCAAATTTCATCAAAATCCATGAGAGTCATGTGGGAACTTTTCTCGATATTAGACCACTTGGCACGGAATGGCCCTATAGTGACCTCATACCATACAACTGCTCAGTCACCAAGAAGTGCACAAATAGGAGTGTGCCTTGGTGGAATAATAACCTGGAAATGCAAAGGAAACGGGTATGAAGGCTGTTTAACCTTGCGAGGCACAAAGGACAATGGGCAAAGTATCATGAAGCCCTTGTCAATTACAACCTTGCCATCAGACGGGCAAAGGAGGCATCCAGGAAGGTATTCTGTGAGGAAGTGGAGGGCACGGTTGCTCAAGTGAGACTCCATAAAATCCTCACTAGGGTACCAACTAATCCAGGAGGAGCATTGAGGAAGGAGGATGGGGAGTATACAAAGACAGCACATGAAACGCTGGAACTGCTCCTCAAGACTCACTTTCCTCAATATACCTTGGGGGATAACTCAGACCAGAATGCGATTCCTGAGAGACAACGGTTCTCAGGTATACGCAAAGAGGACTGGGATCTGGCCAAGGAGTGTGTCGATTTCAGTAAAGTCCGATGGGCGGTGGGAACATTTCAACCGTTCAAGTCACCTGGCCCCTATGGAATCTTTCCAGCTCTCCTGCAACAAGCGGGAGAAAATCTTATTAGATTCCTATGCAGGTTATTCAGGGTTAGCCTAGCAGCAGGAATCATTCCCAATGCCTGGAGGGCAGTGAAGATTGTCTTCATTCCAAAGCCAGGGATAATTGATCATGCCAAGGATATGAGACCAATCAGCCTGTCCTCCTTCATTCTTAAGACATTGGAAACGCTGGTTAATGTGCATGTTGGAGAAAGGAGGTTAAGTAGGGCTCCTCTTCATTCAAACCAACATGCATATCAGCCAGGTAAATCATGTGAGACAGCTCTCCACCAACTGATTGGGAAGGTGGAGAAAGCACTACACTTTCAGGAAATAGCCCTCTGTATCTTCCTGGACATTGAGGGGGCTTTTAGCAATACAACCTTCGATTCCATGGTTACGGCAGCAGAGGTGCATGACCTAGGGACCACTATATGTAGGTGGACTAGGGCCATGCTCAGTGGAAGAAAGGTAGAGGCTACCATGATGGATGAAAAAATGGTAATCAACACCACTAGGGGTTGCCCGCAAGGAGGAGTTCTTTCCCCTTTATTGTGGAATCTAGTGGTGAATGATTTCATTGGAGAATTAAACTCTAGGCAGTACTTTTGCCAAGGATACGCAGATGATCTTGTCACAGTAATACTTGGCAAATTTGCTGACACAGTGAAGAATATTGCCGCGAGAGACCAAGAACACTGACTGGCGGCGTGGCGCAGGGGTAGCGTCACGGACTGCGGTACAGAAGGTTCTGTGTATAAATAGCAGAGCACTCTGCCTGAGAGGCAGTTAGTGCTGTGTTTATGTTGAGTTCGAAATAAACCAGCTTTCAGTGTAAGTGCTGCGTTCAGTTGCCTTCGAAGTCAAGCCTGCTTCCATTTCAACGCGACAATATTGCTGCACTAGTGGGCAGGGCATTTCCTTTGGCTTTGACACTAAACAATATAATTGCTGGTTCCAGGGTCACTGGCATCTGGCCATTTAGTCAAGAACTGTTCAGACATGCAGAAATGACAAACAAGCCATATCATGGAGGAGGTTGTGAAATTCATTCACCAAATACACCATCCAAGGCTAGTTTCACACATAGGTAAAAATAAAGTTCTAAAAATGACAGTTTGGTTTTCAGAAAGGCTTTTCAACAGGAAATGATATATATGCTTTCACCAATGAAATATTAAATGCTGTGAATAACCAGACATCGCCCATTGGGATTTTTTGTGATCTCTCCAAGGCTTTTGATTGTGTAAATCATGGAATTCTTTTAGATAAACTAAAGTATTGTGGTATATATGGGACAGTGTACAAATGATTTAAATCATACCTAACAGGAAGAGTGCACATCATATGCAAAAAAACAGCTGATTCCTCAAACTGGGGAACAATCAAAAACTACGGTCGGGGGTTCGAACCCCCCCTCGGGCATGGATATTTGTGCCGTCCTTAGTCTTAGGTAGTTCATAAGTAGTTTGTAAGCTTAGGGACTGATGACCCCGTAGTTAAGTCCCATAAGTTCTACAAATATTTGAACATTTTGAACAATCAAAAATGGAGTGTCACATGGTTCAGTCTTGGGCCCTTTGCTGTTCTTAATATATATTAATGACTTGCCATTCCATATCCATGAAGATGCAGAGCTGGTTCTTCTTGCTGATGATACAAGTTTATTTATCACACCTGACAGACAAGGACTAACTGAAGAAATTGTAAACAAAATCTTTCAGAAAATCATTAAGTGGCTCTCAGCAAATGGACTATCATTAAATTTTGATAAAACACAGTACATACAGTTCAATATATATATAAAATAGACAAAGATTACTCACCAGGCGAAGGAGCACAGGTGTGACAGCAGCACAAATATACAGAACACACTCACATACACACAAACGCTAACTTTCGCAGCCTAGCTGCTTCATCAGGCAGAAGGGAGGGAGAGGGAAAAGGAAATGATGAGGGTTTAAAGGAGTTTGTAAGGAGTCATTCCAATCCCGGGACAGGAAAGACTTACCTTGGGGGAAAAAAAGGAGGGTAAACAAATACACACACACACATTTACACAGATGCAAGTACACCTAGGCAGACATACTGTAGAAAGCCACAGTACATACAGTGCCATACAGTAAATGGAATGAGGCCATTAATAAATATAGACTTTGATCAGAAATCTGTAGCAAAAGTAGAATATTCAAAATTTTTAGGTGTATGCATTGATAAGGAGTTGAACTGGAAAAAAAAAAAAAAAAAAAAAAAAAAAAAGAAAAAAAAAAAAAAAAAACCCACCCACACACATTGAAGATCTGCTGAAACATGAGTTCGGCTACTTATGCTATTAGTGTAATTTCAAATTTTGGTGATATACATCTCAATAAATTAGCTTACTATGCCTATTTTCATTCTTTGCTTCCATATGGCATCATTTTCTGGGGTAATTCATCATTGAGTAAAAACGTATTCGTTGCCCAAAAGTGTGTAATCAGAATAATTGCTGGAGCCCATCCAAGATCATCCTGCAGACACTTATTTAAAGAGCTAGGATTCTTCACAATAGCTTCTCAGTATATATACGATTAATGATGAAAATTCTCCTCAGAGATAATAAATATTGTTGAAATGAGATAGAATGGCTGGCCAGTACTTACCATTGTGTTGTACCGCCGATAGTAACACAAAATGAAAAAACAGAAAAAAAGGGACAAAGGGACAAGCTTTCGGAACAGAGTTCCTTCGTCAGGTGGGAGAGAAGGGAAGAATAAAGGATGGGAACAGAAGGGAAAGGTGGTTCACGACCTAGGTCATGAAGGTGGTGTTTCGGAAGTGTGGGCGTCAGAGATACTGCATGTATGTACTGAGCCAAGCCAGAGAGGATAAATATAACTAAAAAGGAAAGATCAAGTAGTAAAGAGAAGAGAAGAGAGTGAAATTAATGATGCTGAGGGGTGTAGGAGGGGCGGGGGGGGGGGGGGTGTCTAAAACGTTTTTCATAAACAGGGAAATATGGATGGACACACACACACACACACACACACACACACACACACACACACACACACACGGAGAGAGATAGAGAGAATGACAGAGAGAGCGAGAGGGCGGTAGAGAGAGAGAGAGGGGGAGGGGGTAAGGAACGGATAATGAATAGGTGAGCTGAGGATGGAGGAAGGGGAGGGGTTAGCGTAGATTTAGGCCAGGGGGGTGGCGGGAGGAGAGGATATGTTGGAGGGCAAGTTCCCACCTCCGTAGCTCTGAGGGACTGGTGTTGGTTGGTACTATCCAAATGGCACGTGTGGTGTAACACGTGCCCAGGTCCCTGGAGTTATGCTGGAGGGCATGTTCTGCCACAGGATATTGGGTGTCCCCCAGGCGAACAGTTCGTCTATGCCCATTCATCCGCTCAGCCAATTTGTTGGTAGTCATACCAACATAAAAGGCTGAACAGTGGACACATGTCAGCTGGTATATGACATGCGTTGTCTCACATGTGGCCCTGCCTTGAATTGGGTAGGTTTTTCCTGTGGTGGGGCTGGAGTATGTGGTAGTGGGAGGATGCATTGGACAGGTTTTGCAGTGGGATCGGTTGCAGGGGTAGGAACCATTAGGTAGGGAGGGTGGTTTTGGGATGTTGTAAGGTTGGACAAGGATGTTGCGGAGGTTGGGAGGACGGCGGAAGGCTACTCTGGGTGGTGTGGGAAGAACAGTTTGGAGTGATGGTCTCATTTCAGGGCATGACTTGAGAAAGTCATAGCCCTGATTGAGGAATTTGTTGAGGCATTCCAGGCCAGGATGGTACTGGGTGACTAAGGGAGTGCTTCTGGGTGGTCTGGGGTTAGGAACATTGTTTTTGGAGGGAGAGGAATGGACAGCTCGTGAGATCTGTTTGTGGACGAGGTCTGTAGGGTAGTTGCGGGAGAGGAAAGCATTGGATAGATTGTTGTTGTAGCTGGTGAGGGATTCGGAACTGGAACAGATACGTTTCCCACGGATGCCCAGGCTGTAGGGAAGGGATCGTTTAATATCCCCTACAGCCTGGGCATCCGTGGGAAACGTATCTGTTCCAGTTCCGAATCCCTCACCAGCTACAACAACAATCTATCCAATGCTTTCCTCTCCCGCAACTACCCTACAGACCTCGTCCACAAACAGATCTCACGAGCTGTCCATTCCTCTCCCTCCAAAAACAATGTTCCTAACCCCAGACCACCCAGAAGCACTCCCTTAGTCACCCAGTACCATCCTGGCCTGGAATGCCTCAACAAATTCCTCAAACAGGGCTATGACTTTCTCAAGTCATGCCCTGAAATGAGACCATCACTCCAAACTGTTCTTCCCACACCACCCAGAGTAGCCTTCCGCCGTCCTCCCAACCTCCGCAACATCCTTGTCCAACCTTACAACATCCCAAAACCACCCTCCCTACCTAATGGTTCCTACCCCTGCAACCGATCCCGCTGCAAAACCTGTCCAATGCATCCTCCCACTACCACATACTCCAGCCCCACCACAGGAAAAACCTACCCAATTCAAGGCAGGGCCACATGTGAGACAACGCATGTCATATACCAGCTGACATGTGTCCACTGTTCAGCCTTTTATGTTGGTATGACTACCAACAAATTGGCTGAGCGGATGAATGGGCATAGACGAACTGTTCGCCTGGGGGACACCCAATATCCTGTGGCAGAACATGCCCTCCAGCATAACTCCAGGGACCTGGGCACGTGTTACACCACACGTGCCATTTGGATAGTACCAACCAACACCAGTCCCTCAGAGCTACGGAGGTGGGAACTTGCCCTCCAACATATCCTCTCCTCCCGCCACCCCCCTGGCCTAAATCTACGCTAACCCCTCCCCTTCCTCCATCCTCAGCTCACCTATTCATTATCCGTTCCTTACCCCCTCCCCCTCTCTCTCTCTCTACCGCCCTCTCGCTCTCTCTGTCATTCTCTCTATCTCTCTCCGTGTGTGTGTGTGTGTGTGTGTGTGTGTGTGTGTGTGTGTGTGTGTGTGTCCATCCATATTTCCCTGTTTATGAAAAACGTTTTAGACACCCCCCCCCCGCCCCTCCTACACCCCTCAGCATCATTAATTTCACTCTCTTCTCTTCTCTTTACTACTTGATCTTTCCTTTTTAGTTATATTTACCCTCTCTGGCTTGGCTCAGTACATACATGCAGTATCTCTGACGCCCACACTTCCGAAACACCACCTTCATGACCTAGGTCGTGAACCACCTTTCCCTTCTGTTCCCATCCTTTATTCTTCCCTTCTCTCCCACCTGACGAAGGAACTCTGTTCCGAAAGCTTGTCCCTTTGTCCCTTTTTTTCTGTTTTTTTAATTTGTGTTACTATCGGCGGTACAACACAATGGTAAGTACTGGCCAGCCATTCTATCTCATTTCAACAATATTCTCAGTATATATATTCACTTGTGAAATTTGTTACGTTAAATATAGGTCTGGCACAGAAAGAGGTGAATTATGCTGCCACAAAAGTCTTTGGTCACCTACCAAACAGCATCAAAATGCTGACAGATAGCAAACTAGCCTTTAAAAATAAATTAAAAGAATTTCTGACTGGCAACTTCTTCTACACTATAGATGAATCTTTAGATATAAATTAGTAAATCTGAAAAAATTGTGTAATGTAATATTTAGTACAAAGTAATAATTTGTAAAGACACCTTTCATTAACCTAACACGTTCCACATCATAACGAAGTGTCTTATTCATGATCTATGGAACAAGTACTAATCTAATCTAAAACAACAGAGGAGAAGCAAGAAAAGAAATCCCTGAGCAAGTAGTTGTTCAGTGCACACATGTCTCTGTTACTCCAGAACTTATCACTCCATTCCCAAGAGCAGCCCTCAGACAGACTTCTGGTATAGGGAGAAAACCTGGAAGGTGTATCATTGTCACTGATACACTAGAAAAACAATGAACTGAAAGGGGGGGCAAGAAAAAGAAGTCTTTTCCAAAGAAAGAAGCCACTAGACAGACAAAGGAGTTTTCATCTTCAACTTCTTCTGATGATTCTTCATTCTGACCTTGGCAGTAGCTCTGGAGGTAGCATATTTGATTTGTCATGAAGAAGGGGATTTCTTATCCTTCTTTCCATCTGGAAAAGTAACACTTTCTTGTTCTCAAGGTAGTTGGGTCTTGGTAAAATTTGACATTAGTGACAGATCTCATGTTTACTATGCTGGAGTAGTTTTAGAAAACACAGAACAAGATATAATTGTGAAATTCTTAAGAAAGCAAAGCACCATTTTGTATTCCCTAATGTTGAGAACATCAGCATTGTTAATTGCAGTAATATAGTGAAAGAACTATCAGCTCCAGTGGGGTGTTGTGGGTTTTAATCATTTAATATTTTATTCCCACCATCTCTTGTTTTTAGGGAAAATAACTTTTGTATTTGGACTAACAAATAAACATGGGCTACAGTACCTAATTCCAATACGATTTTTTCATAAATAAAACTAAGGAATTGAAATACATCACTGTGTCCCAAAGTAAAACCAGCACTGTCCCAAGTGAAAACATAGGTTGTACCTTGGGACAAGTGTCACAAAATTCTTTCTTGGTGAATAGCCTAATTGTGTAAATTTTGGAGCTAGCCTAAACTGCTGTTCTTTGAATGTCATCTAAAATTGGTGTCTATGATGGGATAAATTTTCAAATTTCCTGTAAAAAATTATAGTATAAAAATTAAAATGTAAAAAATATTCCAAGGTACAACCCTTTCCCCTAATCTTTTATGTGTACCCTCCTGCAAATGATCGAGGTCTCTATCCTTTCGAACATACGGGTTAAACTAGGTAAAAACTGTACAATAAACTTCCCCGCCACATCAAAACGATAAAATAATAACATAACAATAAGCAAGTGTGTGTGTGTGTGTGTAAGCGCGCGTTCTTTGTGGCAAATGAAGTCATAACAGCCGAAAGCTTCAGATTTGTTTATTCTTTTATGTGTGCCTTTTTGCGACTCGTCGGACGTCTCTGTGGTGAGTAGCAACCTATCCACTTCAAAAATATTGAATCCTGTATAAGGTATATCCATTGTTTGTTAAAATAAATTTGAAAGGTAGATTTTAATTCATTGCAAGTGAACATTTTCTAGTATACATTTGCATTTTCCCCTCTTTTGTATCTATACATAAAATTTTGTTTTTATTGTAATTAGCACAGTTGTAATATTTCGTTGTTCTACTTTAAAAAAATTTGCATTGATATATTTTGCATTAATGTAGTACGAATTTTTTTCCTTTACTATTATTTCTTCGTTTAGATGAGAGACAGTATACATATGAACATGAAGAACGAAAGCTTATGCATGGAGTTAAAACAATGGAGAAGTAACACATGGACAAGGCGACAATTATGAAGACGTTACAAATCTGACGGATGATAAAATAAACGTAGTCAGTTAAAACAATCAGCCATGGTGGCGTTAAAAACATACATTATGACATCAAAACACTGACAAGACGAAGAAATAAAGAAATATTTGATACGTTTGGCTGAAATAGACGGTAAATAAATAAACAATCTCCTGGTTTGTACTTCAAATTATTACCCTCATATTAATGTATAATTTCTGTAAGAAGTACCTAATGTATTGTACAGGATCTCTTCAGAATTTTGAAGCGTATTGTTAGACCAAACTTTGAAATGCCCGCTGTTGATTAGTTCTATCTGCATTGCAGAGAGTGCGCTGAAGTCAGAGCAGGCGATGACGTAGCATGACGTCATTCCAATTCATATCCGTATATACGTTTCCGGTAAAGAATTGAGCTTAGAAGGTTTTGTGCGTCGTAGAAATTGTCGTGCGTGCATATCAGACGTAGTATTTTGCAGTTTGCAGGTGTATATTTAACAGTTGCATCCTTTGTTTGTCGTATGTCCATCCAGAATCTTAACACATTCGGTAAGTATATAAAGCAAGCATTCGATTTTAATTGTGGTGTAAATGATAGAATTTTCTACAACAAAATGGCAGATCGTGATATCGCTATGGTATTAAGTTGTGCAATATAACTAAATTACTGAAAAGATTTTCTGATCTTAGCTTTCATTTTTAAATAATGTTTGTATTAAGCAAATAAAATATCCTAAAAAGGTCTTAACAATATTGTAGGCCGCGTGGTTATCTGGGATGATTTGATGATTCATTTCTTTATTAGCAACTTAAACGCATAATCATAATTGTTAAAAATACTTATTTATAAGGTTTTATTACTTTCAGACCCCTTTGCTGATGCAATCAAGGGTTCAGATGATGATGTCCAAGACGGTCTCGTGCATATAAGAATTCAGCAAAGAAATGGTCGTAAGACGTTAACTACTGTCCAAGGACTTTCATCGGAGTATGACTTGAAGAAGATTGTCCGAGCATGTAAAAAGGTTAGTAATATCATTAGGGGCTCATTAATATGTGTGTTGTGATGTTCATTATTGATATTGTCAGTAGCACATGTAGCCTATGTACCTTGAAAACATAGCAACAAAAACGCACTCATTAGAGCCAGATTATACGTATTTTGTATTATCAGGTGTCGGAACAGTGCAAAAATAAAAGTAATTCCTGCGATACTTTCATTTTTTTAATGGAAGCCCGCAGGGAGTACTGACAAATTGCTTCACGTGCCCTTGTTTAAAAGTAGGTCAATGCTGTGACCTAGTTGGGCATTATGTTGCCTGTCGATCTGTCATGTGAGATTGAGTTAACGGCTATAATTGTTGTTGCAGGAGTTTGCCTGTAATGGCACAGTAATTGAACATCCGGAGTACGGCGAAGTACTTCAGCTCCAGGGTGACCAGCGAGAAAATATTTGCCAGTGGTTGACAAAAGCAGGGCTTGCCAAGCCTGAACAGCTTAAAGTTCACGGGTTTTAAACATAAAATAAATTAAAAACTGTAATTCCAATGATCCTCCTATAAAAATTTTTAATTGGTTTGGGAATCTCAGGAGTGGGGATCACCTGTGAAATCATAGTCAGTAGTTGCTAATTTTGGCACAACTTCATTACTCTTTTCATCCTGTAGCAGACATTAACTTCTTAGCTTCAATTCTTTACTTATGCTCTTTAGGTAAGGTTCCCTCTGTATAGGAAATTCTCTTTCATATTGAACTTTCAAGGAAAGGAAATAATGTGTGTTGCCTTTATGAGGTAGTATGTATCTTGGCACCATTGATGACTTTAGAGAATGTATCAATTGTTTAGGAAGAGTGTGTGATTGAATGGAAAATCTAATGGGCAATTTTGCTTTAACAATTATATGTATTTTTGTATAGGAAAAATTAACTGTGCTTAACATTTCTTTGTGCAGAATGCCGTATTTGTTTTTTTAACTGTCACAAGATGGCATGTGTGATTGCAACCTCTTACTCCATCAGTGCCTTTTGTGGGGGCAATCATACAATACAGAAACTGTAGCTTGCAAATTTTTATAGTACACTTTTTATTAACAAATGTGAAGGGAGCCTTTAGATTATTTAAAATACATTGACATTGTATCCCCACTTGTCATTTAAAATCAATGAACTAAAGCATTAGAAAATGAACATAAGTATGGTATGTAACATTTAAATTGTTTCAATAAATTTATTAATGGAGTAATTTCATTTGTATATTCTCATTTTTGTATTTGTAAACATGTTGAAGCACCCAGTAAGTTTATACATACATTTGTTGGCTAAAACCTATAATTTTAATGTTTCCTGTTATCGCAATTCTTACAAAGTGGGGAAAAAACTGACAATTTTCACAAAGTGAGAATTCTGTTCTGGTTTGTAGTTTTGCAGCTTTATTGCTAATATAAGTATTAAGTAATCATAAGTATGTAAAATATTTAGCAAACCTTGTAAACAAAGGGATGTATAGTGTATTTCTTCGTAGTCCCAACTTCTCAAGAACTGAAAGTAGTTAAAAAATCTTGTTGGGAAAAGTCTTGTACTTCTGTGGATCATGCCTCTTCCTACTGCAGTTGTAGGAAGTTGATTGTGATCAACTAGGGGAGAGCAGTGTACTTAGAGACATATACATAATTTGGAAGTTTCCTGGTTCTCACTTGGTTGGTGATTGGTAGCTGAACTACCAGTGGGCCAGTTAACAGTTGGGAGGGAACCAGGCAAGCAGTTAGTGGTGGCCTCTTCTCATGTTTATTCAGCTAAAGAAAAATTTCTAGTCTTCTCTGGAATTAATTATAGTCTTCTTTAACAGCATATAGCAACAGATTCAGAATTTAAAGTACTATTTATTGAAATATTTCAAGTTTAGTTTCTACAAGAATTAAAGCTTAAAACAATGTCATTCATAAGTTATTGTTAGCATGTGTACCTACATATGAGGCAAAAGAAATTTAATGACATAGTGCTTAATTTTCACAGTGAATGTTCATAACCAAAAGTTCACAACAGATTTTAACCATAAAGCCAGCTGTTTTTTGTTTTTATTTATTCCATTATTAAGATTTGTTAGGTTTATAGACTAAGATATTCTCACTGTGTGTGTGTGTGTGTTGTGGAGACACACACATCCGACTAGACTTTAAACATTAAAACATAATTTGGAGGAGTTGATCCTCTTCACCCCACTCCCCCTTGGCTATGGTCCAGGTGCAGACTGTTGGATTATCTGTCCAAGAAGTTTCCAGAAGTATTGTTCAGTGATACTTGTAATTCTAAAGAGCTTGAGGAAAGCATGACCCTGTGAGTTACTTTGAAAAATCTGCTGTATGAACTGTTTTCATGAAAGATGAACTTCCAAGTTGAGCAGTAACTATTGCTGTGTAGCAAAATTCAGTATGGTCGATCAGGTAAAGAATTCAGAATAAGATAGTTTTCCAAAATTATAGTGACATGTTTTCTCATGTTCTGGCCAAAATTAGTTTTACATTTAATGAAATGCACTTCCCTAAATGTATTATGGGCTATAGAAAGTAAAAACAGATAGTGGCTCTAGTAGGCCAAATGCTAAGAAAATGAAAACTTTTTAAAGTGTTTACAGTTACGTTGGCAGCCAGGGGCAACAGCAGGCGGCTCTGGCACGCCTGACTTGCAGCAGCCAACATGTTAAAATCCTGAAATTAACACTGGATTGTGTTTATGAAGTGTCACATTGGTAATTTGGTATAATGCTTGGGAAGGCTATATATCAGTCTAGTTGTTAGTCGGATGTCAAACGACAGCCATGGTTTCATTGTGAATCATTCCGGTGACTATTTCTGTTAATTTATTGAGCGGACAAGGGCACGACGAGAACTTGTCAACTATAGAGCAGGAATGGAATTATTTATTTAGTTCTTTGTCAATATGAATTAATTCCATAGTGTTGAGTGTTTAGATGTTGGAAAGAAATTATATATAGTGACGGGATTAATTTTTTGCGGCAGCGGTGTAGCCGAGCGGTCTATGGCGACTCGTTAAGGAGCGCTCGGTTGCTTGCCGTCAGAGGTTAGTCCTTCCTGGGGTGTGGGTGTGTGTGTGTGTGTGTGTGTGTGTGTGTGTGTGTGTGTGTGTGTGTGTGTGTGTGTGTGTGGTCCTTACGTTAGTTTACCTTATTCTAAGTAGTTTGTTAGCTACGGACTGATGACCAGGCAGTTTGGTCCGATATATTTACAAACATTTGAACATATCGTTCTAGGCGCCTTGCTGCGGAGTGCGCGGTTGCTCGCAGACGGAGGTTCGAGTCCTCCCTCGGACATGGGTGTTTGTGTTGTCATTAGCGTAAGTTACTTTAAGTTAGTCTAATTAGTTTGTAAGCCTAGGGATTGATGACCAAAAGAGTTCTTAGATTTACAAACATTTGATATGAGACAAGTAAAATTTATTTAACATATTGCAGGGAGTAACCTTAGGGAGGCACGGCGCAGGGGCACAGGGCTCGAAGTCACCTCCTGCCTGGTTCATGTTCGATGCATAAGAGGCTGATACTAGTCCTGTTTTTCCGTATCCTGGCTATACTCGTGCTATATCTCTCAGGAATACGGGTAAACTGTCACACATGTTATTTTTTTCCTGCCTGTTTCTGGTTACAAAAGTGCAAAAATTGAAATAAGTATAGTTTGTCACTCTGACCTGGTCTTCCCTCTTTAACTGATTCTTTTACAGACTTCAACAATCTTTCAATGTTCTGTGTGTGTGTGCGCGCGCGTGCGCCGGCGGGTCATCTGATGATACAAATTCTCCAGTGTTTCACAGTCGTGATCTGTACTGTGCTCTTTTAAATTGAGGTACGACTTCCACCCGTCAGTTATTACTTTCTTGCTAGGCAAAATTAAATTCTTAATGAGTGGGACTACTTTCTCTAGACATTTGACTCTCAATACCTCCAAAAATCAAAATGTGTTAACCTCATTTATTGGTTTACTACGTCATTCCCATATATAAGAGTTGATATGTGTGATTCTTCTTATTTCTACAAATTTTCCCACGCCACCAATGGGGACAATGATGTTCGTCATTATAATGTAACAAACCTGTCTACAAAATTGGAAATAATCTCAAATTGTCTTGACGTTCAGTTCAGTTTCTGCAGCCCATGCCTCCAAAGTGTAATTACGCACCCATCATGCAATTAGAAGTGTACTTTTTTGTATACTCTGTTTACTTTTGGCAAACCACATATTGGTACAAAAACTTGTTCTTTTTCTGCAGTTCAAATGCAAAATTGACCGAGAATTTTTTATTGTGTTTGACGCTCCTCAGTTTTGTGGAATGCATTTTCTTGCGTAACCATTAGGCAGTAGGCCAAACTCCCAACACAATTCTAAAAATGCTTCTACAGTAGAAATCTAATCTGCGGAATCAGTTGTAGCCATGATAATCTATTCATCAAAAAACATTCACAATCTTTACACAACACGCTAAAACAAGAAGTCAGGACCCATCAACTGTTTTATAAATCGCGCATCCATGCATTCATCAATATATTGATGTGCCGACTGGATCGATTTATAGCCTTCCCAATTCAATTCCCAAGCATTCTACCAAATTATCATCATATTTTTGACTTTATACTGTCAAGCAGTTGATTTTTTTATGAGAGATCATAAAAAAAATTTGACGTAGGTACACTGGTCTCCCCTACGTATTAGTCTTTTATGTTCGGATGCCAAAACATTTATATTTGCATTTACTTAAAATCTTTTATTTACATTTTATATGTTCACTGGTATGACATTGTCTAAATGTATTTTGACAAGAAAAAAGCTGTGTAAAGATAGCAGATGGTGGTCCAGCCTGAGAGAGAAAGTTTTATCAAGATTCAAGGCTGTGAAGGTCTTGATTTGGTGGATTTTTTCCTATTTAATAAGACAACTGAGGTCAGTGTACAGTTGAATTCAAGCACCTTGATTATTTGTGATACTGAAGAATTAGATTCTCCTTTGTGACAGAAATATATATGTGATAGTTTGAAAGATTTGTGTAAAAAAAAAAAAAAAAAAAAAAAAAAAAAAAAAATAGTGGGTGTCTCCAATACATAATGGAAATTTTTGGAAAATTTTAATAATTTGCAGAATATATTGTTTGTTCTGTTAAGATTTGTAACAGTTTTCTGAAACTAAGAGGTTGTGTAGGTTGGTGAGTATGTCTGAAAACATTGATCTGAAGGTGTCAGATTATCTTTGATTGTATGCCACAACTAGTATACAGCCTATTTCTAATATCAAAACAGGAATGTATGAAGTTGGCTTATCGTGGGGAATGCCAACAATGTTTTAGATAAGTATGAAGTTTGTTCAGGTATGATAAATTGTAAAGGACAATGAGATCTGTAGTGTATTTCACAGAAATAAGTTTAGTCGCTTATTCCCGGAAGTTGTTAATAACTTTTCTGTGTTTTGTGACGTCATAAAGTACTCTTATACTGTCTGTCCTTAGGGAAAGATACCAGCTGTGAAGTGTCATATTAAGAACCATATGTCACAATTCTTAATGAAACTTCCTGGAAGATTCTCTCTCTCTCTCTCTCTCTCTCTCTCTCTCTCTCTCTCTCTCTCTCTCTCTCTCTCTCTCTCTCTCTCTCTCTCTCTCAAGTTTCATGTTTTTAAGAGAGAAGCATCCTTGTCAAAGAAATGTGTTCCTGTTGGTTCACTAACATGCCTGGCTAATGTAGAGACCTTTATAAACGCTATTAAAATTGCACTGTGAAATACTATACATTTGTTCCCTGCATAGAGGTGCTGAGAGGCACAGGTGGAGTAAATTTAAGGACAAGTCCCTCAGATTTAGAAACGCAACCAGTCTAGTCTCAGGATGCCGAAGCTCAGCAGTTTTTCTATAAAAGTTTATGCAAGGATTGAAAGAAGAACATTTGGGGATGGGACAGTATACTGTAGTGTAAATATAATTTAAATTTTTTATCAGTGCATTATTTCGGTGTTGATATTTAGTGAAACATTATTACATGGAAATAATTTTTTTCTGCTTATGTAATTACCAGTTTAAGTGATAAGTAATTTTGTCATTACATTTTGTTTGTTTCCATAATTGTTTTACTCAGTTGCTGATAAGAGTATTGTAATTCACTGTTTGGACTTCAGTCAAATCTGTGGGCAACCTGCGTGCCACCTAAAGAAGCAATTTAAAATTACTACTGTACTTCTACTCCTGAGAAATATCCTTTCAGCAGGCTAATTAGATATCTGAAAGAATTGGAACAGTTGCAACTGGTTTTTTATGATAAGTACTTACTGTAACATAAACAAGATTCTGAATATATCCTGAAGGATCAAAGCATGTTAATGTAAATAAATAAAAGGCAGTTGCAACTGTTGACTGATAGACAATAAATTATTTCAACTGTTGGTGCAGTTGCTGACTCTAGCAAGTTGATTATGTTGACTATCGGAAAAATTTGATATCTAAATTGACAGGCAAATTGTCAGTTGTGTAGCATTTAAACTATAGACTATGCCGTCTGATAAATCAACCAGCAATGCAGTTGACCTTTTCCCTATCTTTGTTAAACTGGTGTTTCACTTCTTGCTCACAGGTAAGGCAGATGCTGATTTAGTTTATTGCTTTTGTCATATACAACACCCTTGTTATACAATACAAATAATTTGTTCAATTTTTGTAGCTCAAAATCTACACGACATAAGTCATCAAATTTTCTTCATTTATGTAAGCCTTATTTATTATATGCCTTCCTTTCATTATTTAACATGTTTGCTGCGCTCACCAGTGCGAAAATTAAATTCAAACAAGCAATAAATCAACTTCATTGAGAAAGAATTAGTCTGAAAGGTTTATCAAACGGAGAAAAAGAAACAGGTCTCATCTGCAATGTGGTGCCGTGGAAACCCAATCGCATATTACAAATTTGCAAGACAAAAACACACGACTGCAGACAGGAAAACGTAATGTGATGTTTCTTGGTGGCTTCTACTAACATGAGTGTACAAACTAAACCGGCATCGGCAGCATTGGCGTGTCGATCGTGGAAACACTTACAAGCGTCAGCTGCAGCGAATATGTTAACCCCTTCATTCTCACATGAATATTTGCAACTTTTGAAAATTTAAAATTCAGTTTTTTCTGTATTCATATAAAATTGTAAAGCAGATAGGTGCTAGTATTGCCGAACCACCAATGTGACTACAAAAAGAAAAATAGTGTAAATCATTTGGATTATAGGTAACATCTTTCTTAAAAGTAGTGTGGATGTGTCAAAGAATAATTATGGAAATGTGATTGTAACAATTGAAGATAGCCATGCAGACAACAGCAATAATTGTTGATATACATTGGAAATTGTATTTTAAGAATATTTTCATCTTTCCTCTCAATTGTTCTACCAATATGACAAGTAAATTATTTAATATTCTATGATGACAGCTTTCTTTCCGGTATTATTGAATATCTAGTATGTGAATGTCTTTTATTAAAAAATATTAAAATTTTAAAGAGGAAATCTATGATGGATATTCTTTGATTAGGCTTCCTTTGGCATTGTCTTAAGAACTTGTCATTTCTGTTAAATGCCAATATTTCGTGGCCTATGTTAGGTCAGCAGAGTTGTAGTAGCTATTATGGTGCAAAATCTGATCGGCTTTGATCTAAATGCACAGGCGAAGTAATAATTGTGCTGGGAACTCTGGGGGAGCAGCAGTTTCACTTTATGGTATGAAAGTGTGTATGTTCCATATATCTCCACCTTTAAGTTCATCTGCCAGACAGGTTTGATTTTAGAAAGGACCACATTCAACATATTAAAGAGTATTCACTGAGGTTGTGATTTGGCCCTTTTTAATGCCATCAGGTTGAACATGTCCCTAAACTATTGCAAGACAATGGCTGCAAGTAAACAGAAAATACTTTAATGAAAATTGAGGGAGTTAGTGTCTTTCGATCTTAGCTTAGTTCAGTTTCTATAATTTCCTTTTGTGTTATGGCCTTCTGTGAACCATGTTACAATTTCAATTCTTCCTCCTTAGTTGTTCTTTCCTTTTATTTCATATTCTTTCATTGTTTCACTGTGCTTAGTTTTACTGTCTTAAGTCCATGTAGTACCCGTTTTCTTTTCCTTCCTCTCTTGGAATACTTACATTTGTAAGACTCTTCCTAAAAATCTTTGTCTATTAAGTCTTCACATATGTTGTTCCTTTGCAGGTCTTTTTTGACTTCTTATAAATTATACTTACTGAAGATAATACTAAAACAGCCTGTGACCACTGACTGAACAGAACAATGTCTGTGGTTTTATGAGTATCTATCCTGGCCACTGTGAATGATCACCATGTGTACTTCTGGTGGTTGACAGACATGTCTCTTGCACTAACTACTTGAGTATGCTCTTTGATTTTAGAATACATCCAAGTTTCAGTTGCTTACTTGCCCTTTTACTGTATGCTTCATCTTGTGTTAACATTTTTTGTCAACTGAAAAATCTTTATTACAGTTATTTTGTGGGGGGGAAATCTAATCTATATTTTCCACAACATTCGAGAATCCTTGTTTCTCCCATTAAATTTCCCTAAATTGTTTGACTTGATTTACTTGACCAGACCTATGGAAACAAATCTGTTGAATTTAAGTAACTGAACAGTGAAGCTGAAGTACATGTAGCATTGTACTCATTATTATGTATTTGCCAAATAGATATTGGATCAAGGTGAGAAACCTTTCCATGTTATGAATGAATCAACACTGTCTTGCTCACAAGTGATTTTAAGTTTAAAATACCTTTAAACAAATGATTAGCATCACTGGGTTTGGTGTACAAGGATCCAGGCTCGATTCATGGTACCACTTAGGGCGGTATTACACTATCAAATTATTTGTAAAAAAATTGGATGCAATATTGGTCATATATATTTGACAAAGATGTGGGATGAAATGCTGAAGGGGGCATTACACTATCAGTGAATATTTTGTCAAAGTTGCTTTAAAGTGGTATTGTTATGCACAGCTGTCGCTTATATTACAGCTACACTATCTCTCAATTTGGAAGAGAATGAGGGGAATAAAGAAAAGGCAATGTACTTGGACAGAACTGTGGATGTCACCGCGAGATAAGTGTTTCTTACAACAATGGGAGCATTTTCTTTTTTGTATTGTTATTAGTACAGCTGGCCCATAATTCACTGCTAATTATTTTGTCTCTCCATTATTCACAATTTTGCAATAGAGTAACGAAAAAGGGTGACACTAACAGTGTATATAAATAAGATTGTAAGTTCATAGAACAAGTTTCATTAAATGAAATATGTTCACACTGACACAGGGGAAAATCTAAGTTGTTTATGACATTGTTAACAATGCAAAGGTGGGGGGGGGGGGGGAACAAGCTGATAAAGTAAGTAGGCTATATTTAGTCCCTTACAAATTTGTGTGTATATTTTTGCTTGCAAGCAGATATCAATGTTATGAATGTTGCTTCACTCAGCGCACACAGTAGATCAAAAGCATACATTAAGAAGTCTGCTTTGGCCGAAATAAGATTTAGGGGTTTTAATTCTTGAATTCAGATAGTACAGTATGAATTTTTAAGTCGTGGATTGTAACTCATAGCTTCACTTTTGTCACAATATGTTGGGTTAAGCGATTTGACGGGACAGGCAGTGTGAATTGTCATTTTCATTTGTTATATAATGCCCTATCTGATTTTTACATTCCTATCAGTTTTGTTGTTGCTGAAACACACTACAAAAACTTACCGCTGGTAGCCATGTTTACGAATATGAATGCTATGTCAGACCTTATTCTCCGAATAATATTAGTCTAGGTCTTAGTTTTGACCAAATATTGGGCAATATTACATTACACTACATCCAATATTTCTTTGTCGCATAATTTGATAGTATAATACTGGCCTTAGGATTTTTCTGTGGTAAGGAGATTAGAAATGTTTAGAATGGGGAAGGCTTGTGATCTGACTGAGGGCAGAGTGTGATGGTCCAGAAGCTCAGCATGAGAATTTCAACTTATTGGCTGCAGTGAGTGCCTTCACCAGGTGTAAAACCATGTCCAGAAGTCAAGCGGTTGGGCAACCACCCCTCATTACAGATGTCGGATGTTGTAACAAGACAGGCAGCAAACTGTGACAGAACTAACATCAGACTTTAACTTGAGCAGAGTATATGTGTGTGTTTGGACACATTGCACCAAACACCCTGGATAGTGACATTCCACAGCCAATGACTCGTGCATATGCCAATGTTAACACCATGACATTGTAGGCCGAGTCATCTAGACGAAAAAATGGCTTTAGGTCCAAAAAATTGCAGGAAGCTGAATTTTTGGTATGTTGTTAGGACATATTAGAATAGTATTAAACCAAGTTTGCAGCTTTGAAATCCTTTAGCTTAACTTTTAAGAACCAAAAAACCTCGAAACTTTCGGACCTTTTTTTTTCTGGTTTTGGCTTATAACTCTTGAAGGGTTGTTTTTTGACGAAAAGTCACTCACACCTCTATTAATGTAGACAAAATATTCTAAAATTTAAGTCCAATGGTTCCCAAGATACTGGACTTCAAAAATTGACTTATTTCTCCACAAAGTTCAAATTTTCGATTTTAATCATCTTTCCACTAGAATATAGGCTCTAATGATCATCCCACGGGGAAAGTTATAGAGCAGTTATTTAACTGAATAATTGTCCCAGACAAATTGCAGTCCTCTTATCCTATATATGTTAAATAAAAATGAAGAATTACTCATTGACGTTGACTATTAACACATTTTATATAAACAGGATTTTTTCAACACTGTTTTCAGCAAATATCGAACAGAGAAGTGCAGCCGCATAAAGTTTACTTCTTCTAATATTTCGGCTGAGAAACGTTCATTGGCATATGCCATCTGAAGATGGCTGAACGTTTGTCAGCCAAAATATTAGAAGTAGTGAACTTTATGCGGCTGCACGCCCGAAACTTGTTTGAACAGTCATTGCGCCACGAAAACATGAAGATGCACATTGAACAGAGAAGGTCCTCGAGTCCACTTCCTGCCTATATGGTACTGATGGCCCCCACAAATGACATAAGGTGGTGAAAACATCCAATCCTCACCACTATGTTGACAAGCAGAGGATGCTGGTGGCTCACCACAATGTCTCAGGCTTTCAAGAACAGTGGTTGATCGTAGGTCACAAAACATGTTTCCTGACTGTAAATGCTTGTTCTTTAACTGGGTTCCAAAAGTGAACAGTGTCGTCTTCGTTTGGGGGAGCATGGATAAAAGGGAGATATACAATTTTTGAAAGTTTCTAAGGAAGATCTTCTGTCACTTGCTCCAAGAAATCAATTCCATCCTGGAATGCTTGGCATGTTAGTTGCTTTTCCAAACAACCACAGCAGGTATGGGGATTTTGGCGAAATGTCTTCAGCGATTTTCACTTCGTTTATTGAAGTGGCTGAGAGTCCAGATTTCTTTCGCATAGAAGAATGTTTAATATGTGTGGCAGCGTGTGAACCTGATAGATTCTACAGAAACAGACTTCATACATCGTTTGTTTATGTCTGGCTGAACGGATGAGTTAGGGGTCATGATCATTATATCACCCATTTCATGGAGCGTATTTTCTCCATCAATTGTGTTAACGTTCTGCATTGTCGAACACAAAATGCATAAAAGCTCCTTTGTCAACTAGTTTGGTCACTTCTCCACGGAGGATAGCGGAACTTTCAAAATGCATAGCCTCTGTATATGTACAAGAAATTCCCATACTGTGGCAAAATTCAACAAGCTGCTTTGATCCATATTTTCTATACAAATAGGTTCCAAAGCTTATTTGAATTGAGGATAGGAAAGATTTGGGCCTCATTTCAGCCATGATTGCATGAGCAAATCCTATGCACTGTTTTTTCCACTGTTAGAGAGAAGGACGTTTGGTTTCAGGACAATGAGTTCAAGCAACAGTTGTAGAGAATCAGGAACTGATGCCTCTGCGTCTTTTAAAAAGGCATCTGACGGGAGATACAGAGTAGTGTCAAATGTTTGGGAACGAATGTCTTGCAGGATAATCTCTGCTGCAGCTTTGACAACTCCAAGACACTCTTCAGCAGGATCGCTAAGTCTTTGATTGTACCACTTGTCATAAAGAATTTTTTGTCCAATGTCTGTGAACATCAAGACTGGCCTGTGATATGGACCAACCTGCGCAAAAATAATTTTTTCTCCATATCGCTTTTTTAGATGAGCTAGAACACTTGCTCAAATGTTTGTAAATCTATCGGACCAAACTGCGTGGTCATCAGTCCGTAGCTTACAAACTAATTAAACTAACCTAAGGACAACTTACATACCCATGCCCCAGGAATGACTCGAACCTCCGATGGTGAGCAACTGCGCTCCGCAGCGAGGCGCCATAGACCGCTCAGCTACTCCACTGCGGCATGAACACTTGCAACTGCTGATTTGTGGTCATTTGTGAAGTTCTCTGCAATCAAGTCACTTATGGAAAATTTGTTTTCCTCTCTTGTTTCTGCAAGGTATGCATATATATGCTCCATACCTTCGATAAGGAAGGGATGTTCAAGACGGCCTCGTCTACCTCCTGCACCAGTAGATCGCAACAAGGAGTGCAATTTTAGGTAGCAATGTTTGTGGTACTTGCCCTCAGTAGCAACAAGTTCACTTCTACAGAAAAGACGCTGAAGAATATGTTGTCCCCATTCACCAGCTTGTCTAGCTTTTTTCACAATCTATTCTTTCACTTCCAGTGTTTCCCCTTGATGGAATTCATCCTGTAGATATTAGGGCAATTTTATCTGCTTCTCGAAATATTTCTTGGAGAATTTTTCACCACAAAGAAAACAACAATCTCCAATGATGTGACACCTTGAATCCGACGCACTTCTCAGCCTTTTCCCCTGCGAAGACGATGGTTGAGCAGATCAAAGATCTCCTCCTCGCTGGACAGATGCTTACACATTACTTTCCACAGTGTACCTCTTACTGCATGCATCATGTTCATTCGCTCTGTTTAAACTGCACAAAAACCTCATGTTCCTTTCAAGCCCACGTTTCTGACTCATTTTTATCGGCATCTAAATTCCGTGTTTTTTCACTGTCACTGTTCCCTCTCCAAGCACTTCCCGATGACCCGGAAACAAACATGCGACGGGGATAGCTCCGACATATTATAAAACAGAAAGTACTTAAAAAATCACCACGATCAAGATTTAAACGATTTCTGTTTGAAACGTTCTTCACAGATCCGAATATGGCAGTTTTTAGGACAGACAGGGTGTAATTGGTAAGACCTCAGAGACAAGAAGTTTGGGAGGGAGGACAGAACACCAGCTAAGTCACCACTCCGAGTAAGGGGGGGGGGGATGCCTTCGCACAGCAAAAAGCCTCGCTACGAACGAAAATCCCGATCCCTTAATGGCTGACCAATACCCACAAATGGAGAGGCGTTCATGGTTTTTACAGCAATTCCTACCTTCACAAATATTTATATACAATGCGGTAATAATCATCGTCAATGAGTAATTCCTCCTTTTTATTTAACATACATTGGATAAGAGAACTGCAATTTGTCTGGGTCAATTTACTGAATGTACGTAACTCGGGGGGGGGGGGGGGGATGATATCTGATTTTTTTTTTTTTCAACTTTTCGTTCTTCAACGATAAGTAAAAATCTATTGTTGGGCCTATGGACTTTGTTCAGCACTTAGATTATAGTTAAATAACTGCTCTATAACTTTCCCCGTGGGATGATCATTAGAGCCAATATTCTAGCGGAAAGATGATTAAAATCGAAAATTTGAACTTTTTGGAGAAATAAGTCAATTTTTGAAGTCCAGTATCTCTGGAACTATTGGACTTACAGAGCTGTGGTTGGGGTTAAATTTTAGAATATTTTATCCACATTAATAGAGGTGTGAATGACTTCGTCAAAAAACCACCCTTCACGAGTTATAAGCCAAAACCAGAAAAAGTCCCAAAATTTTGAGGTTTTTTGGCTCTTAAAAGTTAAGCTAAAGGATTTCGAAGCTGCAAACTTGGTTTAATACTACTCTAATATGGCCTAACAACATACCAAAAATTCAGCTTGCTGCAATTTTTTTGGACCTAAACATACCTGACGACTGGCGTATTGGGTACTAAGACTGAAATGGGCTCATGAGCATCATCACTGGATGTTGGTGCAGTGGTTGAGCATTGCATGGTCTGTTGAATCCTGATACAACTTCTTCATGCTGAAGTTAGGGTGTGAATCCATTGTCTTCCAGGGGAATAGCTCCTTGATACCTGTACTGCGGGACAGAGATTAGCTGGTGGCAGGGTTATACTCTGGGGAACATTCATGGGTCCAATGGAGATTATGCAGGGCACCATGATGACCAATAAGTATCAAACACTGGTTGCAAACCATGTATACCCCTTTATGATCATCAAGTTTTTTTAATGGAAATCGCATTTTTCAGCAAGATAAGGCATCATTTCACAAGCTCAAGAGTGTGATGTGAAAGGTTTGAGGAACATAATGGCAAGTTATCCCCAACTAACCGTATCTGAATCTGATTAAACACATCTGAGATGATGTCAGAGCTCACTACCCCCCCCTCCCCCCTTTTTTCTCTTCACCACCACACCCACCCACCCACCCACCTGGAATTTTCAAGAATTAGTGCATATTTGATGCTGATGACCTACCAAGACCTCATTCCTTCTACGACAAGGCTCACTGCTGCAATTATTTTTTCCAAAAGTAGATATACTCACTATTAGGTAGATGGTTTCTGGTCAGTAGTAACAGAATGAGAATGTCAGAAGTGACACACCACTCTTAAAAGTTATCACCAGGTAACTAATGTTTTAAGCAAAGTGTAGAGCTCCCCATGCTACTCCTATTTTTTGTCAAGGGCAGGGCTCAGTGATGCCACCTGCAATGTTAGCTCTTTAGGGTAGAATCCTGAAAAATAAGTTCTGTAATAATAGTAGGTGGTTTGGTCTGTTACCTCAGTTATAAAATTGAGGATGACATCATACACATTGATTAAAGTACTTGTAGGCTAGTTTAAAGAAAGTGTCACTCTTTGAATGGCATGATAAGTCCAGTATAAAATGTTTTGCATAACATTTTAATGCAGAACTTGAAAAATTTCAAAGAAGAGAAGGATAAGATGAAGATAACTGATGAATTGGCTTCATTGGTTCACATCATGCACACCGTGGTTTGCTTCTGTATGCTACTTGCTTGGCTAAAGGCCAGAAGCTCCAATCTGACCAAATCTGTATGTATTGTATATTTTATCTGTGGTTTCCAGTGTGGTCACTAGTATTATCTTTTACAACAAAATTCCCCATGGGGATGGAAGAACACAATGCAATAGCTATCAACAATGTATTTCTTGCCTAGAGTGATTTAGCTATAAAAATCAAGTCAACTGTTTATTGGTCAGTGATAGCCAAATGTTAACATTAGAATTTACTGTTAAATTGGGTACAAATAGGGATAAAAAGTGGCATATCTGCCTGATCTATGTTCTAGGGATTCAGTTTCATTTATGACTAATTTTGTTTCTTTCTTGTTTAGTAATTGAACCCCCAGAACATAGCTTGGGCAGATATAGTGACAATTTTAAATTATTTGGTATCAAATTCAAGGATATCATCCTTTACAATAGCAGCAATGAATGAACCCTCAGCTGAATGCATACACATGAGGTTTACTTTTACAGGCACCACATGACCTACTAACAGATATTAGTTTAATATCAATAATGGAGGATAGGTAACAACTCACTGTAAAGAGGCTTGCTGGGCTGCTGATGGACACGAAAATAGATAATCACATTCATACAACTTAAATTTTTGGCTATGGCCTTCATCAGAAAAAGAAACAGATGCTATCACTCAGATAACTATACACACACACACACAACTATCATGTCCGGCCACTCCCAGCGCCACAAGCATCTAGACTTCTGATGAAGATCATGGCCGAAAATTTAAAGCTGTGTGAATATGATTATCTATTTTTGTGTCTGTCAGCAGCTCAGAGAGTCTCTTTACGGTGAGTTGTTACCTGTCCTCCATTATTGATATTCCTATTGGGTATTCCATTTTTAAGATATTAGTTTAAAAAATAAAATTGCAAAGGAGATAACAAAATTGAAAGACCACTAAAATTAGCAGTTATGTTGCTTCTAGCTGTGTAATAAAATCTTCTGCTGAATTGATATGATTATCCTAAATGCTTTCTTTGTAATCGGGCATTCGCCTGCATCGATGCGTACCGTCGAGGATCGTTGTGTTGAACACCAGAGACACACACGATTGATGTATCCAAGCAAGTCGGTGTTGCTGAACATTGTATGTCGGAGAATCATGCAATGGACTATGAAGGCACTAGGATTCTGGTACAGACGTCGAGATACTGGGACTGCGTCGTTTGAGAGGCCATTGAAATTCGCACAAGTGACGACCTCATAAACCGTGACTGTGGCTATAATCTTAGCAAAGCTTGGGAACCAGCGATTGGGTTAATTAAGAGTAAATCTAGCAAACTTAACGGCGGGCAGAGCCGTCACATCGACGTCATCTCAGATGCCCGGCGCAATTGGTTCCATGCGGGGCGCGGACCGCGGAGGAATCGCTCCGCGGGCCGGAGGTATTTAAATGGCCCGCTACCGGGCTAGAACCCAGTTCCCTTCGAGGAGCCATAGTGTGCAGATCTCCGTGCCGGCGCGATTCCAGGAGCTCAGTCCATCAGTTCATGTATGATTGCCGAAATATTGTGCCCGTTGGACACTATAGACCGGCAGTACACCCGTGGATATTTTGATTAAAAAGTTTATTATTAATAAAAGACAAAACACACATTCCTTAACAAATATTGATACCTCTCTTAAGATCCAATTTTCTGCAGAAGTTTAGGCTTGCTTAGCAGATGGTTGTAAAGAGATACATGTGATATTCTTTTTAATTGTGTCGAACCATCAACATTCGTTTGAAATATTAAAGTTTCAATCTATTCCTGTCATTAATTTATTGTGTGGTAATAAGTGATAATATTCTTTCTGCTTTTGTATTGTGCTCTGATATACTGGGAGAGTATTCTGAATGACAATCAACATATTTACTTTTACAAATAATGTCCATTTTTTGCTACAAGGTAACCCACTAAATTCGGGATCATTATTATATTTTTGAAACCCACTTGGTTAAAATGAACAGCAATGTTCAGTCACAGGACAGAAGTGCACAACATGAAACATATATTGCCAAGCCAAGACAAAGTGAATCCAGAATTGAACATTCAGAGTAGAAATTTTAGATAATCGACATTTGTACTCATTTATGAGTCAATCGATGATAAAATTGACGATCCTGCTGTCATCTGCAGCACTGCCTGCACGCCTATTGATCATGATGGCAGTGTCTATCAATAAAGTATCTAAGAAAAGAGCAATAGAATGGACTCATTGTAAATATAACTTTATTATGCTCAAATTTGTGAATAAGGAGGGTAATGTACAAATCCGCCTGGACCCTGGACAAAAAGCTAAAAAGGACATGCCCATATTAATCCAGAAGTCTGGTCACCCTACTCCTTCCGGTCTTGTAGTAATTGGTGAAGGGCCACAAGTAATGAGTAAAACACACAATGTTCCACCACCGCACCACACAGTGTTCGCTGAAGCGTGCCCAGCAGTTACAGTGTCTAGAGGACTGGCGGTGCTTACCAGTCCCCAGCTCAGGACCCCGGGTTCGCCAAGCCCGTACTCAGCAAATTAATGCTGAGCCCCTGAGGGGGCGAAGCATCCGAGTTGGAGAGGCCTGCTTTAATGCACAGTGTAGCTGATCAGCTAGATACGCTATTTTTCCATTATCTCTGAAAAATGATCAACATTTCACCACAAATT
The DNA here is from genome assembly GCA_026315105.1 of Locusta migratoria. NCBI lineage: Eukaryota > Metazoa > Arthropoda > Insecta > Orthoptera > Acrididae > Locusta > Locusta migratoria. The sequence continues at coordinate 558,319,435 of CM048747.1, read as the reverse complement.
CATTTGTAGCTGCTTGCATACATAGTGTTACATATGCTAGTAGCTCGTCCTAAAAATTGTAAGTTACAGAGTGCTACTGAATCATTTCGACATTAGCTGCATTGAGTTACTCCTAACATGTGTGTTTGTTTACTGCTTTGAGCACATCATGGAAGCACTATATAGCTGACCAGCTATGAACTTTTTATTGCTAGTAGTGCATAATAATTTTAATCAATTTTTTTTTCAATATTTTTCTCAGTATATACGCACCATACATTAATTGTTGTAGTTTTTATAGCTTAAAATAGTCATTAAATGGTTAAAACTAAGGTTATTTTTGTGCCTCAGATTTTTTATTTATTTTTTTATTTGTTTTTTCTGTTCCATAGGACCCACTTCAGGAGTAAGACTCCATTGTCATGATCAAGTCAATACATTAATTGTTACACAATAATGGTAATAGAAAAATTTTAAGTAGTCCTTTGCACACGACAATCTTAAGACAAAGTGAAAATAATCAATAAAGAAAAAATAAATTAGCTTAATTGTTTAACTTTTCTAGGAGTTCCTCGACAGAATAAAAGGAGTGAGCCACGAGGTAACTCTTCAATTTAGATTTGAAAGCATGTGGATTAGTGCTAAGATTCTTAAGTTCTTGTGGCAGCTTATTGAAAATGGATGCCGCAGAATACTGCACCCCTTTCTGCACAAGTGTTAAGGTGGTGTGGTGCAAATGTAGATTAGACATCTGTCTAGTATTCACCGAGTGAAAGCTACTAACTCGTGGGAATAAGCTGATATTATTAACAACAAACGACATTAAAGAAAAAACGTATTGTGACGCCAGAGTCAAAATTCCCAGACTACTGAAAAGGGGTCGACATGACGTTCGCGAACTTACACCAGATATTGCTCGAACCGCCCGTTTTTGAGCCAGAAATATCCTTTTTGCATCAGTCGAGTTATCCCAAAAAACAATGCCGTACGTCATAAGTGAGTGAAAGTAAGCGAAATAGACTACTTTTCGTGTTGAAAAATCACTTATCTCAGATATTGTTCTAATGGTAAATATAGCAGAATTTAGTTTTGGAACAAGATCCTGAACATGGGCTTTCCATGACAGCTTACTGTCTATATAAACACCTAGAAATTTGAACTGTTCAGTCTCGCTTATCACATGCCCATTATGTGTAATCATAATGTCAGATTTCGTCAAATTATGTGTTAGAAATTGTAAAAACTGAGTTTTACTGTGATTTAACATCAACTTGTTTTCTATTAGCCATGAACTTATCTCTTGAACTGCATTATTTGATACTGTGTCAATATTACGAGCAACATTCTTCACTACCAAGCTGGTATCATCAGCAAACAAAAATATTTTACAATCACCTGTTATACTCGAAGGCATATCATTTATATAAATAAGAAACAGCAATGGTCCCAAAACAGACCCCTGGGGCACCCCATACTTAATTGTGCCCCATTGGGATTGCACGTCATAGCCATTTTCTACATTGCGGAGAATTACCTTCTGTTGTCTATTATTAAAGTAAGAGGTGAACCAGTTGTGGGCTACTCCCCGTATTCCATAATGTTCCAACTTCTGCAACAATATTTTGTGATCAACACAATCAAACGCTTTTGTTAAATCAAAGAAGACGCCTAATGTCCGTAGCCTCTTATTTAACCCATCAAGTGCCTCACACAGAAACGAAAATATAGCGTTTTCGGTCGTTAAACCACTTCTAAAACCAAACTGTACGTTTGACAGGAAATTATGTGAACTGAAATGATCAATTAATCTTGAATATACAGCCTTTTCAATAACTTTGGAAAAAACCGATGGCATAGAAATAGGTCTATAGTTGTCTACATTATCCCTTTCTCCTTTTTTTATAAAGCGGTTTCACTACTGAGTACTTTAATCTGTTAGGAAACTGACCATTCTGAAAGGAAAAATTACAAATATGGCTTAGTACTGGGCTAACATATGGAGAACAGTACTTTAGAATTCTGCTAGATACCCCATCATATCCACAAGAGTCCTTAGTCTTTAGTGATTTAATTATTGACTCAATCTCACCTATGGAAGTATCATGAAGGATCATTTCAGGCAACAGCCTCGGAAACGCATTTTCTAAAAACGTTATATGATTACCTGTAGAAACTAGAGTTTTGTTTAGTTCCTCTACTATATTCAGAAAGTGATTATTGAATATTGCACATATATCTAACTTGTCAGTAACAGAAACATTCCTACTACGCACTGACGTTATATCTTCTACCTGCTGACCAGACACTTCCTTCACGACTGACCAGATAGTTTTAATTTTATCCCGAGAGTTTGCTATTCTTTTTGTGTACCACATACTTTTTGCATTCTTAATGACATTTTTCAGAACCTTACAGTACTGTTTGTAATGAGCTACTGCATCTTCATTCTGACTGCTTCTAACATTTTGATACAACTCCTGCTTAGTTCTACATGATACTCTTATCCCCTTTGTCATCCACCCTGGCTGTCTGTTACTAAAAGTACCCTGTTTTGAGCGTTCTAGCGGAAAGCAACTTTCAAACAGCATAATAAATGTGTTCAGAAAAGCATTATATTTATCATCTGCATTATCAGCACTATAAACATCCTGCCATTCTTGTTCCTTAATTAGGCTTAAAAAGGTCTCAATTGCAACTGGATTAACTTTTCTGAGTAGTTGATATTTATGTTTAACATTTGTTTGAGAACAAATACTTTTTAGAATTAAAAGTTGGGCATCGTGGTCTGATAGGCCATTTACTATTCTGCTGACAGAGTGCCCCTCTAATAATGAAGAATGAACAAAAATATTGTCAATGGTAGAACTGCTATTTCCTTGCACTCTCGTTGGAAAAAATACTGTTTGCATCATGTTATAGGAATTAAATAGATCTAACAGCTGACTTTTCCTTGCGCTATCACCTACACAATTAATGTTGAAATCTCCACACACAATTAAATTTTTATACTTCCTATACAGTGAACCCAGAACCAATTCCAGCTTGGGCAGAAACATTTTAAAATCTGAGTCAGGGGATCTATAAATAACAACTATTACTAGTTTAGTTCCATTAACATTAACAACTTCTGCACAACATTCAAATATCTGTTCTGTGCAGTGTTTAGAAAAATCGATTGACTCCGATGAAAAATCGTTTTTTACATACATGGCCACTCCCCCACACTGCAAAGAACTCCTAGAGTAGAAGGCAGCTAACCTATATCCTGGCAAAGGAAGTCCCTTAATTGTCACACCACTTAAAAAGTGCTCTGAAATTCCAATAATGTCAGAATCAGTATCAATAAGCATTTCATTAACTTTATCTCTGATACCCTGTATATTTTGATGAAAAACAGTAATTCCCTTATTACTTATATTCTTAGACTTTGTCAAAGGTGGTTCATTTCTTAGAGGGACTTCCTTTAAGCAGGAATATCTATCAGCTGTCTTCAGTCTAAAAAAGGTGCACCCCTAACACCAACTACTACAGGAATTTTTCCATGAGTGAAACCCCCACCCCCTACTACACTGTCACCTATGAGCTTTGCCAACCTCCCCTTCCCATACCTATTGAGGTGCAGACCGTGCCTAGTAAAATCCGACCTTTGGATAGTTTCAACTGGCACCACTGCAATGTGATCCATGCCCTCCGTCATCAGCGCCTTCTCAAGCCCCATGTTAAGACGGCTGACAGCCGTATTAAGACAAGGCCTATCATGACGCTGAAACAGCTGCACGAAATGCACATTCGTGCCACCAGTTTCAGTTGCTATCCTTTCCAGATCACCACCTATATCATATTCCCCGTCCCTATCAAGACTGTTCCCAGCCCCACCCACTATAACTACCTGATCCTCTTTTGAAAAATTCCTACATAAGTCCCCTATGTTACAAGTGACCTGATCTAACCCTGCACTAGGCTTCACTATGCTGGTGACCTGGTACTCACTCCCAAGTACTTCCTGCAACTGTTGGCCAACACCTCTGCCATGAGAACTACCTAGCAGCAGAACCTTCTTCTTCCTAAGAGACCTCTCTACAGATTTCGGCTTACCAAAAACTGAGGTCTGCTGCGTACTTCCTACACCTACAGCTACAGGAGGTTCATCTCCACTCAACTCTGACAGTTGGTCAAACCTATTTGCAACTTGCAATGTAAAGCTATCTGAATACCTTCTCCTAGCTACCTTCTTGCCAACTGCCAGTTCCCATTCCCCAGCCCCCCTTCCCCTCCTCAACCTACCTAGTTCCTCTTCAGCGTTTTTCAACTGCACCTGAAGGGCGCAGATCAAACGCTCCTGCTCCTCTATCAACTTATTCCTGCTGCAAATCCTACAGTTCCAGGAGAGAACCTCACCACAATGCCCACTGTCTTCCCCACTGCACTCCCCCCCATGAAAATACTTACTACAAATCCCACACTGCAGCCCACTACGCACGACCCTACGACAGAGTATCTATCAATGAGATACTCCCAAGTAGGTAGGTAAGATTTCATTCACACAAACAGGAATGCTCTTAATACCATAACTCTTAGTTTGACATAGTACAGTTTTGTGATCCACATAATCCAAGGCTTTGGCAAGGTCACAAAATAGACCAGCAAGGCACGCCATTTGTGAGATCTTATATTGTTTTCTCTGTGGATAATATCTTAGAGTCAAACAGTGGCATAGTTAGCAAGTTCTGTTCAAGACATTAAGAATTTACATTTGCTGCCAATGGGCATTGACAAATCAAGGGGAAAGTGGAGCATTAGTGCCTGGTCAGGATTCAAATCTGGACCTGCTTAATAGACAGCAGCACTATACTACCTGGAGACAGTGGTGGCCACACCTGCATGGACTACCACAGCACACCTGCTGACAATCATAAATTTTTCCACTTTTCCCAATATTCTGGGTTGCGAGGAAGGAATTACCTCTATAAAAAAAACCTCAATCCCAAGGTCTGCTACGTGCTGATGGGATGCATGGCTGTTGAGGTGGAACAGTCGCTAGCAAGCAACCTCTGGGGATACTGCCGCACCTCAGTTGTATAAGGCTCACCTAGGCACGTGGGCCTCTGTCTAGGCGGACATGTACTTGCCTAGCTACTCGTGGGACCGAGATGCAAAATCCTAATTTGTCCCTCGAACCTTCCAGTGCGATTGGTTGTACCAGGGGGTCAAAAAAGAGGTCTTGGGTGGCTAGTCCCCCAGACTAGTTCAGTAATAAAAAGAGTTTTGTCCATAGTAACAGAATGCAGACTGCTATCAGAATGTGTTTATCATCATTAAACGGAAAGAAGGAAGATTTCGCCCTTTTATATCAATAAGGTCTTGTGGGCACTTTGAAATTTGTTAAAAGATTCCAGGACAGTACCTTGTTGGTTTAAACGTCAACCTCCCAACAGGCGGAAAATCTGCAAAAAGCAAAGTATCTTGGGGAATTCGAAATCGAAGCCAACTACACAGTACCCTGAAATACAGTAAGGGTGTAGTTTTCTGTAGGCACTTGATGGACATTCCACTTGACAAACTCAAGGCATAATGGGCAACAGAAGGCATAGTGGATGTCCAGAATATTAAGAAAAGGGTGAATGGAGAACATGTGTCATCTGAGAGCTTCATCCTTACTTTTAATACTTCTAAACTCCCTGAGCATGTGAAGGCAGAGTTTTTGAGGTTGAAGGTTCGTCCCTACATCCCAAACCCCCATGTGCTGCTTTAAGTGCCAGCACTTCGGCCACGCCACTTGTGGCAAATGTGGAAAGGCGGCTTGTACTCCACCTGACAAATGTGTCAATTGTTCTGGGGAACACCCTGTTTGGAGTTGTGACTGCCAGGTGTATCTTGAGGAAAAGAAAATACAGGAGATAAAGACGACCAGGCGCATTTCCTATGCGGTGCCCAAGAAAATATTTAAGGCCATCCAGCCACCTGTATTTCCCACTGCTGCTTTACAGAAAACCATCACCGCGGTAGATGCCTCGACACAAACTGAGGCAGTCAGTGTCAGCACCAATACTTATACATGTCCATGCACATGTCAGGCAGCTGAAACTCCCCTGCCTCTTGCCCCACCAAATATGGCCGACAAAGCTACAGATACCGCTTTTGCAGACCATGTGGTATCTGTTGGTACAGAAGTTGTGCTCGATAAGGAACCGCAGGAAATCGTTAAAAAGGCACCTCACCAGCGAAGTGCCTCTCAAAATAAGAATATTTCGCCAAAGCAGAGTGCTCCCCAATTCCCCCTCACCTCCTCATCTTCTCAAAAGAAGAAGCTGAGGAAAGTATCTCCATGTCCGCTTGCAACTCTTTCGGGAGCGTCATTGGACATCTTAATGGCAGCGTTGACTGACGAGGAGGACATTATTATGGACCTCGATGCGTCATCACCTGAACCAAGCAGTCCATCTGCTACCCAGCACTCCAAGAGTGCCTCACCATTGTGGCACAAGGGTAGAGAAAAAGGTAGACCCACACAGGTGACAAGGCTCCCATACTGCAGTGGAATTTGGCTGGATTCAGGACTCGTTTGGAGGAACTGCAGCGTCTTGTGAAGGATAGGCCTTTCTGTCCCTCTTCAAGAGACACGCTTCAAACAGCCTGATACACCAGTCCTGAGAAGCTATCAACTCCATAGGAAAGACGACCTAGTGGGTGATAGAGCACAAGGTGATTTGGCAGTGTTCGTCAGGGACACTTTTCACTCCTCACCTGTGCCATTGACCACTACACTGCAAGCAGTTGCTGTTCGTATACTGGCCCATCATAATATCACAGTCTGCTTTCTTTACTTACCGCCTGGAGATCATGTTGACAGTAATCTCCTGACACAGCTTATTGGAGAATTCCCTCGCCCCCCTTTCTTCTTTTAGGAGATTTTAATGCACTATGGGGCTATAACAACAACTGCCCTAGAGGACGGATGGTTGAGACTGTGATACATTCCTCTGATGTTGTCTTACTGAACACAAGCCAGCCTACACATTTTAGCACTGCTACAAGTTCGTCTTCAGCCATAGACCTCTCCCTTTGCTCACCTGCTCTTGCACACACTGCTCAGTGGAGTGTGGACGATGACCTTCATGGCAGCGACCACTATCCCATTTGACTTGCTGGTCACCATAGATTGCAGTGGGAAGCCACCAAGATGGCAGCTGCACAAAGCTAACTGGACTCTTTTTCAGCAGTTGGCTATTTTCGAGAGGTGTCATAGTGTCCAAGACTGGGTGGATCACATCACAACAGTGATTCACAATGCTGCTGATGCCTCCATCCCAAAATCGAAGCCAACACTTCAGCACTCATCTGTTCCTTGGTGGAAACATGCTTGTTGTTCAGTGATTAGAGACAGAAGAGCAGCATTCCAGTGATTCCATCGGTGCCCTACCGATACGAATTTGGCAATTTCTGAGTGGAAAGGGCACGGGCAAGGAGAATTATTAAAGAGAGTAAGCAGAGGTCATGGCAGGAGTTCCTGAACTCCGTCAATAGGTCCACGCCTGCAGGTAAAGTATGGGAAGCCATTAGGAGGATTTCGGGACAGAACTCCCAACCGCCAATAGCAGCTGTTCGAGGGCAGGGATGTCTTTTACAATCGCCCAGGGACATTGCCCAAGTTATGGCAGTATCCTATGCAGCTCTTACATCCGATTCTCACCAGGATCCAGTCTTCTGTCAATATCCCACGATACAGGAGAGAGTTGGCTTTGACCTCCAATATTGAGGACTACAACCAATCTTTCTCGAGGTGGGAGCTGGAGTCCGCATTGTCAGCAGCTCGTGATTCTGCACCTGGCTGTGACGAGATACCGTACAGACTGCTGAAACAGTTGGCACCCCAGTCAAAGAAGGTCCTCTTACATGTTTTTAATTAAATTTTGGATTACGGGGAACTTTCCATGTTCCTGGAAAGAATCCATTTTAATTCGAATTTTAAAACCTAGGAAAGATTGCACCAACCCAGGTAGTTATCAGAGCATTAGCCTCACGAGTTGCATTGGTAAGACTTTGGAGTGTACGGTCAACTGGCACTTAGTATGGGTCCTTGAAAGGAGATCCTTACTTAGCTGCTCTCAATGCAGGTTCAGGAGGTACCACTCCACTGGATAACCTCACCCTGCTTGAAAGTGTGATCCATCAAACTTTCCTACAGAAGCAACACCTAATTGGTGTTTTCTTTGACCTGGAAAAGGCGTATGATACTACCTGGCAACGCCTTATTGTACAGTAGCTTTAAGAGTGGGGTTTTTGTGGATGTTTGCCCACTTTTATCCAATCTTTCCTCTCTGACAGGTATTTTAGATACAAGGTTGGGAGTGCTTTGTCTGACCATTTTAAACAAGAGAATGGTGTCCCGCAAGGAAATGTTTTAAGCGTAACGGCATTCGCCATAGCCATTAACAGGATTACATCCACCGTGCAACTGCCTGTACAGTGTTCCTTGTTCATGCACGACTTCTCCATCTTCTGTGCAACCTCCTCCATTGCAACGGCAGCTCTTCAATTACATTTGACAATCAAGGGGGTGGAGGAATGGTGTACCACCACTGGTTTCAAGTTTTCCTTGGAGAAAACTGCCTGTGTGGATTTTAATCGCTCCTGTTCCCTCTTTAATACACCTGCTTTAAAACTAGGAGACACTTTTCTCACCTTTCAGGAAAAGGTCAAATATCTTGGACTCACTTTCAACGAGAGGCTGACGTGGTTACCGCACCTTAAAGAGGTCAAACTGCAATGCCTCAAGGCTCTAACTACTTTAAAATGTCTTAGCCATCAGTCTTGGGGTGCTGACAGGGCATGTCTGCTCCAGTTCTGTAAAGCTTTCGTGCGGCCTAGACTGGAACACGGCTGGCAGGTTTATGGATCGGCCAGGCCTTCATACCTGAAAATACTGGATGCAGTACACCACGAAGGTATCAGGCTGGCGACTGGTGCGTATCGCACAAGTCCAGTACTTAGCCTGTGTGCAGAAGCTGGTGAGCCCCCGCTCTCTATTTGCTGTCTTCTGCTCGTGGCACGCCTGGCGTACAGAGGTCTGTCAGCTCCACCCATGTTACTTTCTCTCATTGTAGAACAGCCCAACCAACATTTGTTCCACAACCGCCCACAGGCTACGAGACCGTTTGGGATTCGAGCACAGGAGAACCTTGAGTTGCTGCAGATGCAGGACATGAAGGTGGGGTGGAGTACGGGTTCTCCCTGGCTCCTTCATAGGCCAACATTGATTTTAGATCTGACTGCTTTTAAGAAGCCTTGTACCTGGGACAGTTTTTATGAAAGTAGATTTTTGGACATTTTAAACCACCATGCAAATTTTATTATTGTCTATACAGATGGATCCCAGCAAGGAGATCGTCTTGGCTGCTCCGTTGTGTTCCCTGACTTTGTCCTTCAGATAGGGCTCCCAAAACAGCTTTCTGTTTACTATGCGGAACTGTTCACTATCCTGAGGGCACTAGAACACATTAAACAGCGTCAAGGTATGAAATTTCTGATCTGCTCAGACTCCCACAGTGCCCTCCTCACAATCAACCAAATGTATCCAGCAGACCAGATGTTGCAGGACATACAGGATGCTCTCCTTGCATTGCAACAACACCACAAGGAGATAATCTGTTGTTGGGTTCCTGTGCACATAGGGATCCAGGGAAATGAGCTGGCCAATGCAGCAGCTAAAGAGGCTTGTTTTCTCCCACCTGCCATTCTGCTGAAAGCTGTCACCTCCTTTGAGAAATGCACAACCATGGCGTTGTGGGAGGATCAGTGGTTGGATGTGGTGAACAATAAACTACGTGCAGTAAAATCCTCAGTCCGCCCATGGTGTACGTCCTTCCGCCCTCAATGAGCTGATGAAGTCGCCTTCACTTGTTTTCGAAAAGGACATTGCCCGCTGACACATGATTTTCTTTTACGCAGTGAAGGACTGCCGGACTGTGGCAGGTGTAGGACACAACTGTCAATACAACATATTTTAACAGAATGTGTTTTATTTGCTGCTACCAGGGCAAATTTGGGTCTCTCACAGGACCTGAAATCTATTTTAGGTGATGATGAGGCATCTGTGGTTCATGTCCTACAATTTTGTACTATGTCAGGACTTCTCCCCAAAATACTGGGTGTGCGATTTTAATATGTGTTAGAGTGGCTCAGTCACCCTTTAGTTTTAAGTAGTCACCGGGCCACATACATCTGTCAATGTTTTATCCTCAGTTTTAGTCCTTTTTTTACAAGTTGTTTTAAGCTATCCCTACAACTGTAGGTGTGCTTTCATATTTCACAAGTCCATCCGACATGCATCATTTTCTTCCATCCATTCAAGTTTGAGCACAGGCGCTGATGACCACGATGTTGAGCCCCCTTTATGACCAATAAATCAATCACTCATGCAATCGAGTGCTTCGCGGACACCAGGAGAAGCACCGGTGCTCTGCTGCAGCGCCAGTGTTGCGGGCACGTAATGTGAGTGAGGTAGATACAGTGCTGTTGCGGCACTGTTAGGAGAGGAACATGTTGCCGAAGTGCTTAGCGTGGCAAGAGTTGTGACGTTTGTGAATTATTAAAATGAATAATGATAATAATGCCAAGTTTTGTGTATAAACAGAAAGAATAGATTGATGGCGCTCATCATTTAGCACAATTTTTCAACATTCTTTGTTGTTCTTTCCCATCACTTTGAAGCCACAAATTTTCTCATATTAGGCACAATCGTTTTGTCAGTTGCAATTTAAAATACAGCTTCCAATAATGCACTAAACTTGAGCTTGTTTTTGTGTTGTTACTATTCATTTCTGAAAATATTTGTTCACAAATGAACGTTATTCAGAAGATTGCAATGCATTTTAGGACAAGGGCATGAATCCTCACAAATTCTTGCTGATCATCGCTTTTATAAAAATGTAATTGAAATCACTATTGTAATGGTAGTAGTGGTCGGTCAAAATTGAATCATATTGTAGTTTTATCAGTTTAATTTAGAGACATGATGGGGCATCCTCTGGGTGCACCAAAAAAAGCATCATTAAAACTTTTGAGTGCAGGTTTAGCTATTTTATTCAAAATTTTTATGCAATGAATGTAACTCTTTCATGTACTCCATGATGTGGACATAAGTACTTAATGTAAAAGATTTTGAGAGGGAAAATTTTCCAGATTTCCTTCTTTAAGCTGACTTTTAGAAAGGAAAATTTTCAATTTGGAACTTCCAATACTGTCACACACAGTACCACAACAATTTATTTGTCATGTAAGTAACCCGTGATGTGTCTCTTGAAAGCAAGGTCAGCCATCCAAATGTTCAAATGTTTGTGATCCGACGGAAAAAACTTCTATCGTCATCTGTTCCTAGACTTACAAAGAACTGAAGCTAACTTATACAAAGGACAACAAACACACGCATACCTGATCGAGGATTCGAACCTTCGACGTCAGGGGCCGCACTATAATAAGCACATTTTCTTTTTTAAAAAAAGGTATACTTTTGTTTTTCTTTTAGAATAAACAAGACTTATGTTTTCAGATTGTGACAATTGTGCTTTTAATTTAGTAACGAGTTCCCATCTGTCTGGACCGACAATCACCTCGTCTGTAACGGAAGGTTTATTTTCGTAGTGACAGCAATTTGTCAAAAATGTTCAAATATTTGTAATTCTATGGGACTTAACTGCTTGGTTATTAGTCCCTAGCTTACAAACTACTTAAACTAACCTAAGGACAACACACACACACACACACACACACACACATATCCATACCCGAGGGAGGATTTGAACCTCCGATGTGGGAGGCCTCGCGATCCACAACGTGGTGCTCCAGACCACTTGGCTACTCCCACGTGGTGGCGATTTGTCGGTGCTTTGATATTTATGATACAGTGGCATATTAAGCGTTATGCTTTCCCATCAGGCTTAAAGAATATTCCCACTGAGAATAAAAATTGCACACACAAATCCTAACCATTTGTGCTCATAATTAACGTTCACATGACAGTTTAAGTGTCCTATTTGATAAGATTATACATTTGATAAGAGTATAGACAATGGATGTCAAATAGATTCCGTATTTCTAGATTTCTGGAAGGCTTTTGACACTGTATCTCACAAGCATCTTCTAATCAAACTGCCTGCTTATGGAATACCGTCACAATTGTGCGATTGGTTTCATGATTTCCTGCCAGACAGGACACAGTACATTGTAATTGATGGAAAGTCATCGAGTAGACCTGAAGTGACATCTGGAGTTCCCCAGGGAAGTGTTATAGGTCCCCTGTTGTTTCTTATTTTTATAAACGATTTAGGAGACAATCTGAGAAGCTCTCTAAGGTTGTTCACGGATGATGCTGTCACTTATCGGTTAGTAAAGTTACCAGAACATCAAAAACAACTGAAAAATTATTTATATCAGATATCTACATGGTGCAAAAAAGGCAATTGACCCTTAAGAATGAGAAGTGGGAAGTCATCCATATGACCACTAAAATAAGCCCATTAAACTTCATTTACGCAATAAATCATTCAAAACTACAGGCCGTAAATTCAGCAATTACAAACAACTTAAATTGGAAAGAACACAGAGAAAATACTGTAAGGAAAGTGAACCAAAGACTATGTTTCATTGGCAGAACACTTAGAATATGCAACAGTTCTAATAAAGAAACACTACATTTTGGAGTATTGCTGTGCATTGTGGGATCCCCACCAAGTGGGACTGACAGACTAGAGAAAGTTCAGAGAAGTGCAGTTTTTTTTGTACTATGGTGATATAGGAAAAGTGTGTCACAGAAATGATGCATGAGTTGGGGTGTAAATCATTAAAAGAAATGTGTTATTTATTACGACAAGATCTATTTGTGAAATTTATTTTGCCAACTTTCTCTTCTGAATGCAAACATAGTTTATTATCATTCACCTACATAGGAAGACATGATCATGAAAATAAAATAAGAGAATTTTTATTATAGTCGACATGATCGATTGGAATGTGTCCGCAACTGCACTACCTTATTTTAAATGTGTTTATTTCCGTCAACAGTTTCAATATAATTGTTTAATAACATGTTTCGATCACTTGGATCATCTTCAGATCTTATAGTTGCGTCCACAACTCATTGTGGATGCAACTATAAGATCTGAAGATAATCCAAGTGATCGAAACATGTTATTAAACAATTATATTGCCACTGTTGATGGAAATAAACACATTTAAAATAAAATAAGAGAAATCAGATCAAAAATGGAAAGATTTAGGTGTTCCTTTTTGCCATGAACTATTAGAGAATGGAACTGTATATAAACATAAAAGTGGTTCAATGAACCCTCTGGCATGCACTTCAATGTGGCTTGAAGTGTATTTATGTAGATCCAAAATGGATATTCATTGCGTCCAAGAAGACGCGAGAGTGAGCGCTGTCTCTATCACCCACCTGCTCCAACACGGTAAGGGAAGAGTGGTGGGGGAAAAGCACCGGTGCCTCACAGTGTGGCACCGGGGCATGCAAGCACTGAGTGCTCGAGTTGAAGTGGCATGCATTAAAGGGTTAACATATGTTGTGCCACAAGGATTGACATTGGGATTTGAAACAAAAAGGAAATTATCTTTGAATTAGATCACTAAAAAAACCAACTTACCAAGAACCAGCAGGAGAAAAATGTGTGTAAAAGATAGAAAATTTGCAATCTCAGAGCCAGTGGCTCATTCTTTTGCAGGGGAGTTGAAAGGAAGGGAAGAGGGACAAAGGAAAAGGGCTGTTGAGGTTTAGAAAATGAGGAGAACTGTAGAAAAGTTACACAGAACACCAAGTCATAAGACCCTTGTCAAATAGGATAAGAAGAAAAGGTTATTCTTGAGGAGGAGGGGAAGATTTGAAAAATCGAGAGTTTAAAGGTTTAAGGTATGGTGATACGCAAGGCAGGAATTACTGAGAAACATCACAATCCATTGACCTCCTATCTCACCTGTCTACCACATATCATAATGCACCAATGTTTACAGTATTATTAAGCCTTGCACATTATTTTTTCAATGACCTCTGTCTTCTTATTACCATCTTTTCCACAATGAAGGTTACATGTTCTCAGATAGCAACTGGCACTGTCTCCATCACTTGGTCTTTCCACAGCATCAAATCTAGTAAGTCTCCCCTGACATAAGTTCTCAGTGACTTTTCCATTAACATTCCCAATATCTTGAATCTTTGCAGTTTTTAATTAATCCCTTTTTCCTTTCCTTCTGCCAGAAGGAGTTATTGGCTCTGAAAACCACAGATAGTAGTAGACACGGTTGATGTTGTGACAGAGCAAAGTCAGCACCCCCATCCTCATCGGTCTCAATCTCTACCTCTTTAAGTTTAATTTTTTTTCCAAACTCCCATATATTCTTTTATAAACACAGAAGTATGCACAAGAGGCACACTAAAAACGGCAAATATGAAAATAAGCCTTCTCCAATTTAATTTTATTGTTCAGTATATTCCTTGTAACAATAGAAACACATTACAATTATTTATTTAGTGTATTGCAAGTACATATTGTGTTTATGAATAACTTTATGTATATAACATTGACAATTAAATAAAAGAAATAAATAATTAATTAAGAATATGTCATGAACAACGTATTTACATTTACAAGTCAATATTTAGGCTCTTAATATATTCAAATGAACTTTGAGCCGCATCCAGGAAGTCCGTTATTTGACCAGAGTAGGCTCTCAGGTGTCACTCCGTAATGATGTGCTGGACCGCCTGCTTCTCAGTGCCGTAGTCGCACTCTGTGGCTGGCACTCTTCCCCATTTCTGTAGAGAGTCTGCATGTCGGCTGTGACCTGTCCTGATCTTATTGAGGGTGGTCTATGTTTTACGGGATAAGTTGAAGCGTGACAGTCTGTTCGGAATTTTTTAGTGAGGTGTTTAACTTTCCAGCATTGAGCAAGACAGAACTGTTTTCCACCTGATCTTTTGCGCTTTGATGGAAGTCTGGAGTGCAGGCTATCTCTGTCAATGCCATTGCTCATAGTGTGAATTGGATGTTGCAGGTTGTCTTGTATTTTTATGTAGGAAAAAGGAGGGTAGGATGACAGTAAGCTTCTGAATTTTTTTATCGCCTTATTTTAGCCCTGAGACTTAAATGAATAGTTCAGAGAAACCATTAGAGTTTTGTTTCCAACTTAGATTTTGTAGTTTTCCTAAATGTAACATTTATGGGCAATTATTATAGAGGAAAATTCCTAGCAGAAAAAATATATATAAAAAGTAGATGAAGATTACTTACCAGGCAAAGGTGCACAGGTAGTGATAGTAGCACAAATAAATAAAACACACACACACATAAATGCTAGCTTTTGCAGCCTAGCTGCTTCTTCAGGCAGTAGGGAAGGAGAGGGAAAAGGAAATGATGAGGGTTTTTAGGGGAGTGGGTAAGGAGCCATTCCAATCCCGGGAGAGGAAAGACTTACCTTGGGGGAAAAAAAGGAGGGTAGACAAATACACACACACACACACACACACACACACACACACAAACACACCTAGGCAGACATACTGTAGCTTTCTACCTTTTGCCTCAACAGGAAAAAAGAACGACAAATTAGCTACTTCAATTAATATAGTGCAGCCAAAATAAATAGTGTACCACAAATAGGTCTAGCTAGTTTATTTTATTTAGATGCCTATATAGATTCGGAACTACTTGGCCAAAATTTTGAAAATAGCAAGTAATGTCAGGCTGTGTGTAACAAATATATCAACACAGGGGTTTCCACATGCTTATAGCACATAGTATTAGTTGCGAGGCTCAACTGTTGGCCCTGACTGTCAGTGGGCATGCAGCATTAAGTCTGTGCCTGACTGTGGCCTCATTTTTGGAAACTGTATAATTATGATCAAGATGTGGGTTCATTATAATGTATATCTTGGGCTATGTGACATATAAGTCAGTCACTACAACTTACATTCCAAGACGTAAGTCCTTGTTGAAATAACAATGAGGATAGGCTGTAGGTCACTGTAACCTGAGGGAGGTGCCAAAGGAAATTGTATTCACCCAACATAGATATTCTGCAACAGCCTTGAATGGAAACAACACATACACACAGGCACGACTTGTGCATTTCATTTTAAGTTGTGTGAATGTGATTGCCTTGTAATTTGAAGCCAAATACAGCACCACACAAAAGTTTCTTGTACAAAACGTTAATCAACACAAGAATTTTAAATGTGTTACAGTTATTTTCAGTGCTCTGTTTATGTTGTACGTGTATTTTATGTATGTCACTCTCCCACATACCGTGGCTTGCAGAGTGAAGCTTAAAGAGAGTCTTTAATAGATGATCAAGTTCTATTATAGTGGTAATTTATTCATTCATCCAGGAATCATCAATGTTGATGAGAACCAATCGAGATGGCACATTGGTAACAAGCTGGACTCACATTCAGAAGGACGGTTGTTCAGATCCACCTCCAGCCGTCCAGCTCCTGGCAAATGCTGGGATGATTCCTTTGAAAGGGCACAGCCGATTTCCTTACCTTCCTGAAGCCAAACATCTAAGTGTGAGCTCCGTCTCTAATGACCACACTGTCAATGGGATGTTAAACCCAAATCTTCCTTCCTTTTGTGATAAGAGATTCATCACCATAATTTCTAGGAAACCATTTTCTTATTATGTAAAATATGTATAATTTTTTACCTTTGTTCAAATACATTTACATTTGAATAATGCAAATCATTAAGCTTACATAGCCTATTTAATATATTTTAATTTAATTTTGGCATTTGAATCATAGCAGAAGTAATGAATATTTGAATAATGCAAATCAGTAAGCTTACATAGCCTATTTAATATATTTTAATTTAATTTTGGCATTTGAATCATAGCAGAAGTAATGAATATTAGGTACCACTATATGAATGTCTATCATTTCTTACAGTGAACTATTAATGATTTCATGCTTGGTTCTATCTTTTGAGAATAGTTCTCTAATATCAATTTAATACGAATAAACAAACCCTGAGACGGATTTTCGTATCAAATTTGTCAAAGACATTATTGATGAATATGAAGCATTGAATTAAAATTTGTGGTGCAGCCGGGACTCAAACCCGGACCTCAATGCTTACTAGGCAGACGTCTTAACTGTTAGACTACCACACCACTAACGATTAAAGTGCCTTGGAATAGTCTAAGTACAATTTCCCTCCACATCACAAACTTTAATTCAGCTTCTGTGTTCCAAAGATAATTGCCACTACTGCCAAGGCTCTCCATGCAGCGGAATAGTTCTCTAATAAATGCATTGTGGTATTTTCTGGGATATTAGATGATTTACTGTTTGTGACTGCAGTTACTTGGAGGAAAATATTTGATATATAATGAAACTGATATGTAGTAAGACCGGCTATTTCATAACATGAGTAAATATTGCCCAATCTGTCACTTTCTAGAGACTTAGTTCAAATTACAAAAATTAAAGCTATGTATGACTGAGCATCATATATTATTAAAACTCATTTTTGAGCAATGATGGCTTTCTCAAAATTAAAAATAAAAATAAAAACCAGAGAGACCATTGCAGTAATGCAAAATTCCTTTTTAATGCAGTGAAACACACAAGCATTATAAATGCCAAAGTATTCATGTGAAATGGTACCATATATTTAGACACACTTAGACTCATGTACTGTGGCTAGCTGGAAATAACCTTTCATGTTCTAGGTATCTTAACCAATGTTGTCAGTACAACCTAAAAAAATTCATGGTTAAGCAAGCCATAATATATTACATCCTTGGAATGTTGCTAGGGGAAGTTGTCACGTAGAAATTCATTGACATACTGAAGTCTTTTGGGAAAGACTCAGGAATGATAGAGACACTTGGTGGTGTCTACTTCAGACACCATAATTTTAGGTAGATAGATACAAAAATGTATTTGGAGGTTTTACACAGAGTGCTAAAAAATACTGTTAACAGATTAGACAAGTTGGACTGTTTTGTTTGAATTTGTGCAACAGAAGATGTTTGGCAGGATTAAGCAACTCTTGAAAAGTGGAAATTCACACAGAATTTGGCTAGTTAAAGACCGCCATCAAGAAAATTAATAAGGATCAAATTGCGGCTAACAATGATGGTACGCAATCGACTGTGAAATCGTAAAAACACACACGCACAGTGCCCAAAATAGGAAAGGTTTAGGATAGAGGGAGGGTGTGGAAAAAGGTAAAGTTATCACAAGTTGAACCTGGATGATTTCGGGATCAGAGAATGTACTGTAGGGATAACTCCCAATTGCGTGGTTCAGAAAAGCAGGTGGTGGGTGGAGGATCCACATGGCCCAGGTTGTGAAGCAGCCATTGAAATCAAGCATATGCTGTGCCACAGGGTGGTCCACCTTGTTTTTAACCATTCATCCTAATGGACAGCTGGGTAATGATCGTGCCAATATAGAAAACTGCACAGTGATTGCAGCACAGTTGGTAAATTACCTGGCTGCTCTCACAGGTGGCCCAGCCTTTGAGAGGATTGGATAAGCCTGTGACAGGATTGGAATAGGAAGTGCTGGGTGGGTGGATTGGAAAGTTCTTAAATTAGGCCTGATTTCGGGGTGGACTAGGTTGTTATGGAGGGTGACGGAACACCACTTTAGGCGGGGTGGGAAGTAAACTTTCCCTTTTACCACACTGCAGAGTGTAACTCGGAGTGGGGCAGCTGGATATGATGGTTGTGTGACTATGTTGTGTGCCTGTATGATTGCGTGAATGTTCTAATTTCTGAAGAAGGCCATACTTGATAGCTGAAGTGTTGTGTGTGTGTGTGTGTGTGTGTGTGTGTGTGTGTGTGTTTCATGTGCCTGTTGTAGCTTGTTGTCATTTCTTTGTGGTGAGTTGTAAACTGTACTTATTACTATATTGTTAATTCCAACCTGGATTTTCCATTATTAAATTTACTGTAAACACTAGGGAGGCACTATTTATTAAACATGAAGAAATACCCTGAAACCAGTGCTACAGTGGAGGTGCCTGCCAGTATCTCACTTAAAAAAGATGATAATGGTGATGAAGGGGGCTCACTGTAAAACGAAAACAAATTACGGATAAATTACATGCCTTGGATAGCCATGTAATGTCTCCAAAATTAACTATTAAAATGATTGATACACTGGACAAACTAGTAGAACATTTGAGTAAAGTTTTAAGACTTTGACTACCATAAGGATATTGCATAGGGTACCATGTATGAAAAGGTGTACCAAATTTCTAAAAAGTACATGTGATCAAAAAGAGGTTTTGGGAAGCCAACTGCTGAGAAGTCAAATGTTGCAGGTACACAAAAAGACACTGAAGAGAAAGTGTTAATAATGACCACACTCACAGCAAAAATTAATCTGATCTTGACTTTTAATAAAGGTAATAAATAATTCATGTCTGTTTTTTTCATATCCTATACATAATGCCATACACCAATTAAAATTACTTTGAAATTGACAAACTGCGGTCACAGGAACAGCATTGTCACATTAACCCAGCCACACTAAGCAAGGCTCTGCTCTTAACCTCAAACACAGTGCTTCAGAAAGAACTAATATTTGATTGTGTCTGGCCCCTTCCAATAGACTTGCTGAAATGTCAATTACAAAATAATTTTATTACTGTAAAATCTAAGTTGGAATGTCAATACCAGGGGATAGATAACAATCCACTGTAAAGACTATCATTAAGATGCAAACAGTCCTCCAATATTGTTGAAAGAAATAACAGTTTCTACCATAAGCTATCCACAACCTGCTTGAAGAGTATCATTTTTCTCTCTACTAAAATTCAAAGTAGCTCCTACGAAAAAAATAAGGGCTTCCAAGTATAGCCTGCATTCCTATTTCTTTAGTCTTGACAGTATTCTCGGTAGAATTGCCATAAGCTTAATGGAGAATGTACATTTTATCACCACAAATAAAGTGTGACCTTGGAAAAAACTACACATCTTCCCAAAAAGTAAGAAACAATTTTTGGGGTTGTAGCTATCAGGGGCACCCTGGGATACTCCCTGTGTGAGGCATCTCTGTGGGCTGCAACACACTATTTGAGCATGCACACCAATGTATCGTACAGACTTAGTCTCTGCAAGAAAGTCAGCAGCTCTTAAGTTTCCCAAAATTAGGTATTTAGCTACATAAGTGATTACAAATTCTGCGTAAGTGGAGATAATTACAATATATTCATTAGTTTTCTAAGATACCTGTCATTTCCATATAAGGCTGTGACAGAATATCTATGTTGTGTGAATGTCATTTTCTTTGTCGCCTCCCTTGGGTTCAGCGATCACTGTTACAATTACCTACAACCTATCCAATTTGTTATTTCAACCAGGACTTAAGTCTTGGAATGTAAGGTGTGGTGACTGACTCATAGCCCAAGGTATGCATTACACTGAACGGTGACAATTTGGTTGTGTCTTAGGAAAGTCAGTGAATGTGGTGATGAAATGGTCTGTACCGCATGGTATAGGTCAGGCATCAATGTAATAGTATTGAAGGCTTCAGTTTACATAACTGAAGACGGCGATACAACCCGTCGTCATTGACCAATGAAGTCATATCTATCAAAAGTGTTTAATGGGTAAAAAACAATGTTTGCTCTTTGTGTTAAAAAAAAAAGATTCAAATCATAAAAAAGACTAATGGTTCATCTAGGAGACTATATAAAATATAAATATCTCTATGCTCCGTAGTCATAGCAACACAAAATAATTTCACTAGTGTATAAACTGTGTGTGTATGTATTGGTATATTCCTAAATAAAGTTTAAACAGAAAAGTAACAATAGATTACAATAATATCTGAGTCTCACAAGATATGCTACACAGATATACAAACTAGCAAAACAAACACTATCAATGAACATAAACATATGGGTTAATATTGTAATCCCTATGTTTTGTAGGTAATAAATAATGTGTAGTTATCCTCTTAATTTCAGATTACCACAATAGAATGCCCCAGCAATCACAGGTCTCAGCCCAAAAATTCACCCCTTCAGCACAAACATGTGTAATAATAATAAAACACTTTGATAACCTAGGTATACATAGCTATCAGAGAGAAGTTAAAGACTATGTTCTGATTCTAAACAAACTGTTGTCATTAACCCAGATATGATGATGTAATTGTTCAAAGCCAACAGGTCATATATAGGACTTTAGTTGACCCATCCAGTTAAATGCATTAGTACCCCTAATGATAGAAAATAATTAATATGGCCAAAAATACAGAGGCAGTACAATTTTTATGATTACATGACCATGCATTGCCAAAACTTCAGTCACATATCAGATTATAATATACACACATCATCAATATAATTATAGTTTCCAAAAATGAGGCATTTAACTATTAAATGATTACAAATTCTGAGTAAGTTGAGATAATTCCAATATATTCAGTAGAATGTTTTACTCTGCAAGAAAGGTTTTATGTCAAATTCTGAAACTGTGATTCAATAAATAAGAATCCACTCCAGTTGCTTAAAAACATAGAAAGGGTTTACATGTCTCAAAACCTAATACCATTTGTACACACAAAATTGAACTGAAATATATTCTTTTGCTTGCAAAATTCTCCAAACAACACAGTGAAATATTTTTCTTAAGGACATGTGGGTGAGAATGAAAGAAAGTAACATGTTATTTATGCACGTTTATTCACCAAAAATTAACAGTACAACATTTACTGTGCCTATGACTTGTATTTAGCAATAAACTGGATTTTTTAACTATTAATTGCAGCTGTGAATGTCTATCACAGGAATGCAACTTTTAACAAATTCATCATATCTTGAAACACAAAACTTTTGTTTCAGGTAAAGAAGAAACTATTGACTTGGCATATTCAAATATATTAACATGTGTGCCTGGCAGTTTCGTTGTGCAGTTTATACTAGCGAATTTTATACTTTATAAAGGCAGGGAGCACTCAAAAGCACTGTCAACAGTTAAATAAATGTAGGGCTCAAATTTAGGTATTAAACCACATCTATCAATGACACACTGCAGTCTTATTTGTTTAGTTATAGCATTCGGCTCATCATAGTAGTTCACATCACTGTTACATTTCCAAAATTATCTCTTTCTGAATGAAGCACTGGCTACTGTTACGTATAGCCAAAACGTATGGAAAATCGACGAAACTGTATCTGATACCAGTTTTGGATAACATCTTAAAAAGGGGGCCTACTTCTCCATCGACTTTTAAACTCGGCTGGTTTATTAGTACTACGGTCTCTTCAGTAAACTGCAGAGTATTGGAGGCTTCAGCTAGAGTGTGTATTTCCCCATCACTTTCCTTTAGTTCTTCATAACACATCAGCACCTTGATATTTATGGTATCTGAAACAAGCATTCGATATTGCTGTTACAAATCAAATATACACAATTTAGAAGTATTTGTTTATATTGCAAACTTCTGACATAACCTTGAAGCATAATCTGATGGATATTTGAAAATAATAATCGAGTGTTAAAAATTACAATTACTTGCACTAGCCCTTAGGCATTACTTACCGCTGGGATAATTCCTACTTTTTAGTACTCACATTATTCATCGAAATCAACAATAAAAAACTTAACTGGTAGATTCGGATCTTAAAAATGGCGGAATTTACGAAAAGTAAACACAAGTGGGGAGAGGGGTGGTCATGTGACCGACTTCACATCCGGTGCCAAATGTCCATAGTCACCGTATAGAGCGGGTATAGCGAGGCTTCAACCTCCAAACGATATGTGTTGTTGTTATGGTCTTCAGTCCGGAGACTGGTTTGATGCAACTCTCCACCCTACTCTATCCTGAGCAAGCCTTTTCATCTCCTCATAAGAACGGCAACCCACATCCACTTGAATCTGCTTTCTATACGCATCTCTTGGTCTCCCTCTGCAATTTTTACCCCACACACTTCCCTCCAATGCTAAATTTATTATTCTTCGATGTCTAAGAATGTGTCCTACCAAGCGATCCCTTCTTTTAGTCAGGGTGTGCCAAAAATTCCTTTTCCCACCAATTCTGTTCATGACCTCTTCATTAGTTATGTGATCTACCCACCTAATCTTCAGCATTCTTCTGTAGCACCACATTTCAAAAGCCTCTATCCTCTTCCTGTTCGCACTGCTTATCGTCCATGTTTCACTCCCGTACAAGGCAACACTCCACACAAAAGCCTTCAGAAAAGACTTCCTTACACTTAAATTAATATTCGATGTTAGCAAATTTCTCTTTTTCAAAAATGCTTTTCTTCCCATTGCCATTCTGCATTTTATATCCTCTGTACTGCAACCATCACATGTTATTTTCCTACCCAAGTAACAAAACTCATCTACCACCTTCATGGTTTCGTTACCTAATCTAATTCCTTCAGTATCACTTGATTTTTTAAGATCGCATTCCATTATTTTTGTTTTGCTCTTGTTAATGTTCATTTTATATGCTCTCTTCAACACACTGTCCATTCCATTCAACTGCTCTTCCAGGTCCTTTGCTGTCTCTGACAGAATTACAATGTCATCAGCAAAATGCAATGTTTTTATTTCTTCCCCCTGAACTTTAATCTCTATTCCAAATTTTTCCTTGCTTTCCGTCACTGCCTGCTTGATGTACAAATTGAATAGCATTGGAGAAAGGCTACAACCCTGTCTTACAACTTTACCAACTGATGCTTCCCTTTCATGCCCTTCGAGTCTAATAACTGCGGTCCGGCTTTTGTACAAGTTGCAAATAACTCTCCTTTCCCTGTATTTTACCCCTGCTGACTTCAGAATTTGAAAGAGTGTATTCCAGTCAACATTGTCAAACGCTTTCTCCAGATCTACAAAAGCTAAAATAGTAGGTTTGCCTTTCCTTAAATATCTTCTAAGATAAGACGTAAAGTGAGTATTGCCTCCCGGGTTCCTGAATCCAAATTGATCTTCCCCGAGGTCAGCTTCTACCAGCTTTTCCATTCTCCTGTAGATAGTTGGTGTTAAAATTTTGCAACCATGACTGATGGTTCTGTAATTTTCACACCTGTCTGCGCCTGACTTCTTTGGAATGGGGATTATTACATTTTTCTTAAAGTCTGAGGGTATTTCACCTGTCTCATACATTCTACACACCAATTCAAATAGTTTTGCCATGGCTGGCTCTCCCAGAGACTTTAGTAGCTCTGAGGGTATGTCATCTAATCCTAGGGCCTTGTTCTGACCTATGTCTTTCATGGCTCTGTCAAATTCATCTCTCAGTGTAGTATCTCCTATTTCATCTTGATCTACTTCCTCTTCCCTTCCTACAACATCGTCTCTAAGTTCCTTTCCTTTGTAGAGCTGCTCTATGTACTCTTTCCACCTTTCAGCTTTCCCTTCTTTGCTGAGAACTGGTTTCCCATCTGAGTTCTTGATATTCGTAGAGTTGTTTTTCTTGTCCCCAAATGTCTCTTTTATTTTCCTGTAGGTAGTATTTACTTTTCCCCTTCTTATACATTCTTCTACAGATTTGCATTTGGCTTCTAGCCACTCTTGCTTAGCCATTTTGCACATCCTGTCAATCTCATTTCTTAGTCGTCTGTACTCCATTTTGCCTGTTTCATTTACAGCATTTTTATATATTCTCCTTTCATCAATTAAATTTAGTATTTCCTGTGATATCCAAGGAGTTTTTGTAGGTCTTGCCTTTCTACCTATTTTGTCCTCTGCTGCCTTCACTATTTCATCTCTCAATGCTACCCATTCCTCTTCTGTTGTTTTATTTCCCCCTGTTTCTGTCAATTGTTGCCTAAAGCTCCCTCTGAAATTCTCCAGAACTTCATGTTCCTACAATTTATCTAGATCCCATCTCCTTATTTTCCTACCTTTCTGCAGTTTTTTCAGTTTCAACCTGCAGTTCATGATTAACAAGTTATGGTCAGAGTTGATATCTGTGCCTGAGTATGTCTTACAGTTTTACCTGGTTCTGGAATCTATGTTTTACCATTATAAAATATATCTGATACCTTCCGGTGTCTCCTGGTCTCTTCCACGTATACAACTTTCTTTTGTGGTTCTTAAACTACGTGTTTGTTACGATTAAATCATGTTCTGTGCATAATTCTACCAGGCAACTTCCTCGTTCATTCCTTCTGCCCAGTCCATATTCACCTACTATTTTTCCTTCTCTTCCTTTTCCTACTACCGAATTCCAGTCTCCCATCACAATTAAGTTTTCCTCTCCCTTAACTGTCTGAATAATTTCCTTTAACTCATACATTTCTTCAATCTCCTCATCATCGGCAGAGGTAGTTGGCATAAAACCTGTACTACTGTTGTTGGTGTTGGCTTCGTATCTATCTTGATAATGATAATGCGATCACTGTGTTGCTCATAGTAGTTTACCCGCATTCCTATTTTCTTACTCATTATTAGTCCTAATCCTGTGATACTCCCAACTGATTTTTTATTTATAATCCTGTACTCACCTGACCAGAAATCCTGTTCATCCTGCCACCGAACTTCACTAATCTCCACTATATCTAACTTCAACCTATCCATTTCTCTTTTTAAATTTTCTAATTTTCCTACCCGATTAAGGGATCTAACATTCCACGCTCCGATCCGTAGAATGCCAGTATTGTCTTTCCTGTTGACAACATCCCCCGGAGTAGTCCCCGTCCGGAGATCCGAATGGGGGACTATTTTACCTCCGGAATATTTTACCTGATAGGATGCCATCATCATATATTCATACAGAAAAGCTGCATGTCCTCGGGAAAAGTAACGGCTGTAGTTTCCCTTTGCTTTCAGGCGTTTGCAGTACTGTGTGGCAAAGCCACATTAGCTGATGTTACAAGACCAGCTCAGTCAATCATCCAGACTGTTGCCCCTGTAACTACTGAAAAGGCTGCTGCCCCTCTTCAGGAACCACACATTTGTCTGGCTTCTCCTCAGATACCCCTCCGCTGTGGTTGCACCTACGGTACGGCCATCTGTATCGTTGAGGCACGCAAGCCAGCCCACCTCGGCAATGTCTGTGGTTCATGGGGGTGGAACAATATATATCGTAGCGATTAATAGAACAAGTGAATGTCGTTGTAGAATAATGGATTAAATTTGCGAGCCATTTGAATAGTGACATTCTGTTGTTTCGTGTTCAATGTAATGGCTAGTGGAAGTACAGAGGAAAGTGTGATTTCATCTCTGACATGGAAGGAACTGATTCCGAAACTGTCAACTACAAAGAAATGCATAGATCTTTGCCGATTTTTTAAATTATTAGCAGAAGTTGACTTGTTGTTGTTGTTGTTGTGGTCTTCAGTCCGGAGACTGGTTTGATGCAGCTCTCCACAATACCCTATCCTGAGCAAGCCTCTTCATCTCTACATAAGAACGGCAACCTACATCTGTCTGAATCTGCTTACTGTATCCATCTCTTGGTCTTCCTCTGAGATTTTTACCCCACACACTTCCCTCTAATGCTAAATTCACAATTCCTTGATGTCTAAGAATGTGTCCCACCAATCTATCCCTTCTTTTAGTCAAGGTATGCCAGAAATTTCTTTTCTCCCCAATTCTGTTCAGTACCTCCTTATTAGTTATGCAATCCACCCACCTAATCTTCAGCATTCTTCTGTAGCACCATATTTCAAAAGCCTCAATCCTCTTCCTGTCCGCACTGTTTATCATCCATGTCTCACTCCCATACAAGGCAACACTCCATACAAATGCCCTCAGAAAGGACTTCCTTAGACTTAAATCAATATTCGATGTTAACAAATTTCTCTTTTTCAAAAACGCTTTTCTACCCATTGCCATTCTGCATTTTATATCCTCTGTACTGCGACCATCATTTGTTATTTTACTGCCCAAGTAACAAAACTCATCTACCTCCTTTATTGCTTCGTTTCCCAATCTAATTCCTTTAGCATCACCTGATTTTCTTACACTGCACTCCATGACCCTAGTTTTGCTCTTGTTAATGTTCATCTTATATGCACCTTTCAGCACACTGTCCATTTCATTCAATTGCTCTTCCAGGTCCTTTGCTGTATCTGACAGAATTACTATGTCATCGGCAAAACGCAATGTTTTTAATTCTTCCCCCTGAACTTTAATTCCTTCACCAAATTTCTCCTTGCTTTCCTTTATAGCTTGTTCAATGTACAAATTGAATAACAATGGAGAAAGGCTACAACCCTGTCTCACTCCCTTCCCAACCACTGCATCCCTTTCATGCCCTTCAACTCTGACAACCGCTCTCTGGTTTTTGTACAAGTTGTAAATAACCTTACGCTCCCTATATTTTACTCCTGCTTGCTTCAGAACTTTAAAGAGTTTATTCCAATCAACATTGTCAAAAGCCTTCTCCAAATCTACAAAAGCTAGAAATGTAGGTTTGCCTTTTCTTAATCTATCTTCTAGGATAAGCCGTAAAGTAAGTATTGCCTCCCGAGTTCCTACATTTCTCCTGAACCCAAACTGATCTTCCCCGAGGTCGGCTTCTACCAGCTTTTCCATCCGTCTGTATATAATTTGTGTTAATATTTTGCAACCATGACTTATTAAACTGATGGTTCTGTAGTTTTCACACTTGTCTGCACCTGCTTTCTTTGGAATGGGGATTATAACATTTTTCTTGAAGTCTGAGGGTACTTCACCTGTCTCATACATCTTACACACCAGGTGAAACAGGTTTGTCATGGCTGGTTCTCCCAGAGACTTCAGTAGCTCTGAGGGAATATCATCTACTCCAGGGGCCTTGTTTCGACTTAGGTCTTTCAGGGCTCTGTCAAATTCTTCTCTCAGTACAGTATCTCCTATTTCATCTTCATCTACATCCTCCTCCCTTCCTACAATATTGTCTCTGAGTTCATTTCCTTTGTAGAGCCCCTCTATATACTCTTTCCACCTATCAGCTTTCCCTTCTTTGCTGAGAACTGGTTTCCCATCTGAGTTCTTGATATTAGTAGTGTTGCTTTTCTTGTCCCCAAATGTTTCTTTTATTTTCCTGTAAGCAGTATCTATTTTTCCCCTATTTATTCATTCTTCTACATCCTTGCATTTGCCTTCTAGCCACTCCTGCTTAGCCATTTTGCACTTCCTGTCAATCTCATTTCTTAGTCGTCTGTACTCCATTTTGCCTGTTTCATTTACTGCATTTTTATATTTTCTCCTTTCATCGATTAAATTTAGTATCTCCTGTGATATCCAAGGATTTTTTGTAGGTCTTGCCTTCCTACCTACTTTGTCCTCTGCTACTTTCACTATTTCATCTCTCAATTTTACCCATTCCTCCTCTACTGTTTTATTTTCCCTTGTTTCTGTCAATTGTTGCCTAAAGCTCCCTCTGAAATTCTTAAGAACCTCGGGTTCCTTCAATTTATCCAGGTCCCATCTCCTTATTTTCCTACCTTTTTGTAGTTTCTTTAGTTTCAGCCGACAGTTCATAACCAACAAGTTATGGTCAGAGTCTATATCTGCCCCTGGGTATGTCTTACACTTACATACTTAAAGAAATGTATTCGATTAATGATGAAAATTCTCCTCGGGGATAATAAATATTGTTGAAATGAGATAGAATGGCTGGCCAGTACTTACCATTCTATCTCATTTCAACAATATTTAAAGAAATGTATTGACTGTCATAGTGATCGTAGCGTGAAAGTGCTGACAAAACTTCCCGTTCCTATTATTTTGTGGAATTTGCAAGAAAAGAATGGCGTTCAGAAGAAATACATGGTTTGAACATTGCAGATTTGGAATAGAACCAAATATTATATAATGTTGGGTAATGAACTTTTCGTTAGAAATTGCTGCCTCAGAAACTGGTCTCGCATTGAATACTGTATGCAAATATTATGGGTCTTGTAGGGAAGGAGAGGGAAAAGGAAATGATGAGGGTTTTAGGGAGTGGGTAAGGACTCATTCCAATCCCGGGACAGGAAAGACTTATCTTGGGGGAGAAAAAGGAGGTTAAACAAATGCACACACAGCCACACATTCACACAGACACAAGTACACCTAGGCAGACATACTGTAGAAAGCAAACCCTCATCATTTCCTTTTCATTTCCATTTCCTCGTAGTCTTTGCTGGAGATACCACTTTGCCATGAAGAAAAATAATCCTACTCCTAATGATCCAGATCCCCAAGACATCACTCAAATTGAACCTTGCCCTGAACAGTTCCGTCCTCCTCCACAGCGAGACCCACCCACTCTTCCACAAAATCACCCTCTTCAAACCTTCCAGGAATTCCTTACTTCCAACCTTGCCTCCCAGTCTTTCGTGAGAAACCTTAATCCTACTCCCAACATTACCGCAGCTGAATCCCGAGCTATCCGTGATCTGAAGGCTGACCAATCCATCGTCATTCTCCCAGCCGATAAGGGATCCACAACCATGGTACTTGATCGGCGGGAGTATATGGCTGAGGGACTGCATCAGCTTTCAAACAGCACTACCTACAAAGTTTGTCAAGACAATTCCATCCCTGTTGTCCAGGCAGAACTTCAAGAAATCCTCAAAACCTTAGGCCCCCTACAAAACCTTTCACCTGACTCTATTAACCTCATGACCCCACCAACACCCCACACCCCCACCTTCTACCTACTTCTCAAGATCCACAAACCCAATCATCCCGGCTGTCCCATTGTGGCCAGTTACCAAGCCCCCACAGAACGAATCTCTGCCTACACCTTCAACCCATCATGTGCAGTCTCCCATCCTTCATCAAAGACACCAACCACTTCCTCAATTGCCTGAAATCATTACCCAGCCTGTTACCTCCAGAAACCATCCTTGTAACCATTGATGCCACTTCCTTATACACAAACATCCCACATACCCAGGGCCTTGCTGTGATGTAGTATTTCCTTTCATGTAGACCACCCACTTCCCTACCTAAAACCTCTTTCCTTAACACCCAAGCCAGCTTCATCCTAACCCACAACTTCTTCACTTTTGAGGGCCAAACATAACCAACTAAAGGGAGAGGGAACAGCCATGGGAACCAGGATAGCCCCCTCATACGCAAACTTATTTATGGGACGCTTAGAGGAAGCCTTCCTGGATACCCAAGCCTGTCAACCCAAAGTTTGGTATAGATTCATTGATGATATCTTCATGATCTGGACTCGCAGTGAAGAAGAACTCCAGAATTTTCTCCCCAACGTCAACTCCTTTGATCCCATCAAATTCACCTGGTCCTATTCCAAATCCCATGCCACTTTCCTCGATGTCATCTGTCCAACGACCAACTTCACACATCCGTTCACATCAAACCAACCAATAAACAACAGTACCTCCATTATGACAGCTCCCATCCAATCCACATCAAATGTTCCCTTCCCTACAGCTTAGGTCTTCGTCGTAAACGAGTCTGTTCCAGTCCTGAATCGCTGAACCAGTACACCAATAACCTAATAAGAGCTTTCACATCCCGCAGCTATGCTCCTGATCTGGAACAGAAGCAAATTGCCAGAGCCACTTCCTCATCCCCCCGAATTCAGTACTTTCCACAAAAGAACCCCAGAAGTGCCCCTCTTATCACTGGATACTTTCCGGCACTGGAGCGGACTCTGAATGTGGCTCTCCAGCAAGGATACAACTTCCTTAAATCCTGCCCCGAAACGAGATCCATCCTTCATGACATCCTTCCCACTTCACCAAGAGTGTCTTTCTGCCGCCCACTTAACCTCCATAACCTCCTAGTCCATCTCTATGATATCCCCAAACCACCTTCCCTACCCTCTGGCTCCTACCCTTGTAACCATCCCATTGTAAAACCTGCCCTATGCATCCTTCCACCACCACTTACTCCCGTCCTGTAACCCTGAAGGTGTACACAATCTAGGCCAAACCCACTTGTGATAACACCCTCCTGATTTACCAACTGACATACCTGCACTGTGAAGTGTTCTATGTGGGAATGACCACCAACAAACTGTCCATTTGCATGAACGGTCACAGGCAGACAGTATTTGTTGGTAATGAGGATCACCCTGTGGCTAAGCACGCCTTGGTGCACAGCCAGCACAGTGTTACACCGTTCGGGTTATCTGGGTACTTCCCACCGACACCAATCTTTCAGAACTCCGAAGATTGCCCTTCAACGTATTCTCTCTTCCCATTGCCCACCTGGTCTCAACCTCCACTAAATTCAAATTCCCACCCACCATCTTTAACATCTTTGCCTCAGTTCTGTGGATAGAGCCTCTGCCTGAAGTGGAATCTCTGTGCAACTTCTTTGCTTTCTACAAATGTTTGTCTACGTGTGTTTGCTTGTGGATATGTGTGAGTAATTTTAGGAATTCAGAATATTTAAACATTTCGACCATTTCAATGCCTCATTCATTTATTTATCGTGTGGCATATGACAGCAGCATATATACAAATATTGCCACGATACACTGCATAAACAGACTGCCAGCGTGGCGCAGGGGATAGTGTCACAGACTGCGGTGCTGAAGGTCGCCGGTTCAATCCCGCCCACTGGCAAAAATTTATTTCTTTGTAATTAACAACTCCAGAATGTTCTATATCCTTCTTATGTTCACTTGTAAATTCTACTTGTTTCTTATGTTAACTGTTCTTCTAATTTCTGGTACATTCTGTCTGTGTATATATAGCAAAGCACTCTGCCCGAGAGGCAGTCAGTGCTGCGTGTATGTTAAGTTCGTAATAAACTTCCTTTCAGTATAAGTGCTGTGTTCAGTTGCCTTCAAAGTCAAGCCTGCTTTCATTGCAACATGACAATATAATTAAACAAAGAACAAGAATAGATATACAAATATCAGTAAATAATATAATTAGGACAGTTTACAACTCACTACAAAGACGTAATGATAAGCTGCAACAGGTACGTAACAAAGACACACACATACCAATAATGGAGACTAGGTAACAACTCACTGTAAAGAGGCTGATTGAGCTGCTGACAGACACGAAAATAGATAATCGCATTCACACGACTTAAATTTTCAGCCGTGGCCATCGTTAGAAAAAGAAACAACACAATAATTGTCTGAGTGATTGGGTGAATGTGTGTGTTTCTTTTTCTAACGAAGGCCATGGCCAAAAATTTAAGTTGTGTCAATGTGGTTATCCATTTTTGTGTCTGTCAGCAGCTCATTGAGCCTGTTTATGGCAAGTTGTTACCTATCCACCATTGTTGATAGACACACATGCAACACTTAAGCTATCAGCCTTGGCCTTCTTCAGAATAAAGAACATTCATACACACACAGCCACACTTCACAGTCACACAACCTTCATCTCCAGCTGCTGCATGTCAAATCATGCTCTGCGGTGGGGAAATAGGCATGGTGAGGGGAGGTGAGGGGGTGGGGGACTAGGAAGGTTACCTCACGGTGGAGGGGATGGGTACAACAGGGCCTTACAGAGCATGTACGTATTAGATGGTTGGAACAAGATGCAGATGAGGTATCAAGTGGGGAGGTGGGTGCAGGGCCGCTTCACAACCTGGGCCATCTGGATCCTCCCACTCACCACCAATTTTTCCAAACTGCACAGATGAGAGTTATCCTTAGAGTACATTCTCCAATCCCGAAATTATCCAGGCCTTGACCTATGATAACTCCTATTTCCTCCATACCCAACACCTTTGTATCCCCCCTCCCCTTTCTATTTCCTCGCTGCAGAGTGTTATATGGAATGAAGCAGCCGCATATTTTGGTTGTGTGTCTGTGAAGTGTGATTTTGTGAATGTTCTTTATTCTGCAGAAGGCCATGGCCAATAGCTTAAGTGTTGTATGTGTGTGTCCTTTTTATGTCCTGTCACAGTACGTTGCTATGTCTTTGCTGCGAGTTGTAAACTTTCCTTTCCTAACAATTGCCAGAAACAGGGAGAATAACAAAGAAGAATGTGAATGGGTTGCTTTGAGAGATGAGATAGTGAATTCAGCAGAGGACTGAATAGGTAGAAAGCAAGACGTTAAAAAATTCCTTGGATATCACTGAACAATATATAACTAGAGGGAGGATGAATACCACCCAAGGAAACTAAAAGATAAGTTTGGAGAAAAGAAAAGTAAGTTTATGAATCAATAACTGTGATGAAAAACTAGTTCTGAGGAAAGAAGGGAAAGCTGAAAGGTGGAAAGAATACATAGAGGGACTCTACAAAGGAAATGAATTTCAAGACAGTATTTTAAGGGACTGATGACCTAGATGTTTAGTCCCCTCAAACAACAACAACAACAATATTTTAAGAAGGGAACAGGAAGTAGGTGAAGATGAAATAGAAAATACATTACTGAGAGAAGAATTTGACAGAGCACTGAAAGACTTAGGTGGAGTAGACAACATTCCCTCAGAGGTACTGATGGCTCTGACACGCAAAATTCCCTCAGATTTCAAGATAGAATTAATAATCCCAATCCCAAAGAAAGAAAATTTAGACAAGTGTGAATATTACAGTTTAATAAGTCATGGTTGTATAATTCTAACATGAATTATTTACAGGGGAATGGAAGAACTAGTAGAAGGTGACCTCAGGGAAGATCGTTTTGGATTTAGGAGAAATGTAGGAACATGCGAGGCAACACTTACCTTAAGACTTATCTTAGAAGATAGACTAAGAAAAGGCAAATCTAAATTTCTAGCTTTTGTGGATTTGGAGAAAGCTTTTGACAATCTAGTAATCCTTGAATACACTGATAATTATGGGATAACATGTACTCAATCACCAGTAACTAAAAAGAATTGACACTGTCATAGAGACCACATTCTGTCTTGTAAATATCACTGCAATACAATATACTATAGAAATTTCTGGGCTCTAGAGTGCTACTTAGTTGCAGTAAGAGGTCGGTAGTGTGACTTGCTACTGTGCATCCACCTGGTGACCCGTACCATGTTTCTATTATGTCCTGAAAACCTACAAATTGTAGTAACAAACAATGGAAAGTCTGGGAGAAATAGCAGTTTAAAAAAATAGACAGATTGTTGCTCACCACAAAGATGTCAAAATGAGTCCAAACAGGCACAATTAAAAAAGCTTCTTTATTATGTAGCTTTCAGCCCAAAGAACCTTCTTCAATAATAGACACACAAACACACATGTACACGACTACTGAGCAACACTGCAAATGCCCTGTCGGTGCAGCAGTTGGTAGTGAGGATGAAGAGGCAACACAGGAAAAGGGGGGGGGGGGCAAAAAAGGGAAGTTTGAATGGTTTATCTGGGGGAAGATACTAATGCTGCCTGCTGCAGTGTGCATAGCAGTGCCTATTTTAAGACATTTCCAAAATGGAGGGAAAAAGGTGTTGAGAGTCTGGATGAATGTTGACCGTATGTTCTCCCTCATCTTCAGTCACAAATACAAAGCTGTGTTTAATGAATCTGAACCAAGGGAGGAGTTTGGAATCCTCTGTCTACAGGAACATGCCCAATTCCCATGACCTTGCCAATGGCAAACACTGTTGTTGTTGTGGTCTTCAGTCTGGAGACTGGTTTGATGCAGCTCTCCACAATACCCTATCCTGAGCAAGCCTCTTCATCTCCACATAAGAGCGACAACCTACATCTGTCTGAATCTGCTTACTGTATCCATCTCTTGGTCTTCCCCTGCGATTTTTTCCCCATACACTTCCCTCCAATGCTAAATTCACAATTCCTTGATGTCTAAGAATATGTCCTACCAATCTAGCCCTTCTTTTAGTCAAGGTATGCCAGAAATTCCTTTTCTCCCCAATTCTGTTCAGTACCTCCTCATTAGTTACGCGATCCACTCACCTAATCTTCAGCATTCTTCTGTAGCACCATATTTCAAAAGCCTCAATCCTCTTCCTGTCCGCACTGTTTATCGTCCATGTCTCACTCCCATACAAGGCAACACTCCATACAAATGCCTTCAGAAAGGACTTCCTTAGGTTTAAATCAATATTCGATGTTAACAAATTTCTCTTTTTCAAGAACACTTTTCTACCCATTGCCATTCTGCATTTTATATCCTCTGTACTGCGACCATCATTTGTTATTTTACTGCCCAAATAACAAAACTCATCTACCTCCTTTATTGCTTCGTTTCCCAATCTGATTCCTTCAGCATCACCTGATTTTCTTACACTGCACTCCATTACCCTAGTTTTGCTCTTGTTAATGTTCATCTTATATGCACCTTTCAGCACACTGTCCATTCCCTTCAACTGCTCTTCCAGGTCTTTTGCTGTCTCTGAGATTATTACAATGTCGTCGGCAAAACGCAATGTTTTTAATTCTTCACCCTGAACTTTAATTCCTTCTCCAAATTTCTCCTTGCTTTCCTTTATAGCTTGCTCAATGTACAAATTGAACAACATTGAAGAAAGGCTACAACCCTGTCTTACTCCCTTTCCAACCACTGCATCCCTTTCATGTCCTTCAACTCTGACAACCACTGTCTGGTTTTTGTACAAGTTGTAAATAACCTTACGCTCCCTATATTTTACTCCTGCTTGCTTCAGAACTTGAAAGAGTTTATTCCAATCAACATTGTCAAAAGCCTTCTCCAAATCTACAAAAGCTAGAAATGTAGGTTTGCCTTTTCTTAATCTATCTTCTAGGATAAGCCGTAAAATGATCTTCCCCGAGGTCGGCTTCTACCAGCTTTTCCATCCTTCTGTATATAATTCGTGTTAATATTTTGCAACCGTGACTTATTAAACTGATGGTTCTGTATTTTTCACACCTGTCTGCACCTGCTTTCTTAGGGATGGGGATTATAACATTTTTTCTTAAAGTCTGAGGGTATTTCACCTGTCTCATACATCTTACACACCAGGTGAAACAATTTTGTCATGGCTGGTTCTCCCAGAGACTTCAGTAGCTCTGAGGGAATATCATCTACTCCAGGGGCCTTGTTTCGACTTTGGTCTTTCAGGGCTCTGTCAAATTCTTCTCTAAGTACAGTATCTCCTATTTCATCTTCATCTACATCCTCTTGCCTTCCTACAATATTGTCTCGAAGTTCATTTCCTTTGTAGAGCCCCTCTATATACTCTTTCCACCTTTCAGCTTTCCCTTCTTTGCTGAGAATTGGTTTTCCATCAGTGTCCTTGATATTCATAGAGCTGTTTTTCTTATCTCCAAATGTTTCTTTTATTTTCCTGTAGGCTGTATCTATTTTCCCCTATCTGTACTGTATCTAGGCTGTATCTATTTTTCCCCTATCTGTACTCCATTTTGCCTGTTTCATTTACTGCATTTTTATATTTTCTCCTTTCATCAATTAAATTTAGTATCTCCTGTGATATCCAAGGATTTTTTGTAGGTCTTTTCTTCCTACCTATTTTGTCCTCTGCTACCTTCACTATTTCATCTCTCAATTTTACCCATTCCTCCTCTACTGTTTTATTTTCCCCTGTTTCTGTCAATTGTTGCCTAAAGCTCCCTCTGAAATTCTTAAGAACCTCAGGTTCCTTCAATTTATCCAGGTCCCATCTCCTTATTTTCCTACCTTTTTGTAGTTTCTTTAGTTTCAGCCTACAGTTCATAACCAACAAGTTATGGTCAGAGTCTATATCTGCCCCTGGGTATGTCTTACATTACACTATCTTGCACATATCCTGACCAACTCCAAACCTACAACCTTCTCAACACTGTTATCTACATCTACATCCTCACTACATCCTCACCCACAATGACTTCACCCCTAGACAGCCTTGGGCATCTGCATGGCACCATCCTATGCCAACCAAATCATGGGTCATGCAGAGGAACCCTCACTCCACCTAGTAACTCATTCTTTATATTCCTCTGATGAGCCAGTCATGGTCACCTGCTAAATTATTTCAAATACTTCTACTACTTTCTCCTTTAGGAGGCAAACTTATAATCTTGACTTACAAAAACCATTTTTTGTTTTAGTTTTGCCATAAACATGGTTTTCTTAGTTTTGTCTCTTTTTATATTTGATACTGATTTTACTCGATTTGTTTGAATGATTCAAACTCTTCTCTTATTACATTTGTTCAGGTGCTAAGTACCTGTTGTTGTGTTCCCAAAATCCTATATTGTTTCTTCCACATTCAGTTCTAATAGATTCCTATTTCTTATTAATTACCAAAATGATTCTGACACAACTAATACATTTGATCCAGTAACCAGCAGTGTTTAGCTTTCAATATTTCCCATCAGCAATTGTACAATAGATTATACCTTCTGTATTTTTGCTAGATTTGGCTCAGTGTTCGCCATTAAATCAGCCTCAATATTTTCCTTACTCTCTTTGTTCATCATACATACATTTGTACACTTATTCCTACCTTCCAGTTCTGTGTCCTCTTTAACTGCACCATTAAATATTTCACTCTTATCATTTGGTTCCTCTATCTTCCTAGCCACTTTGAATTTTACCAGCCCCTATTTCAGCAAAATCTCATGAAACCTTCCACACAACACTCAATCATTAAATTTATATTCATGTTCATCATTCCCTATCCATTCACTGTTGATTTTCCCATTTAAGAGCACACGACTACCATCTTCCCTGACAAGAAACATTTTTACTCCATTAGTTAAGCAATTTTTTCCCACATTCAATATTTCCCTCATAGCATACCTTTTTCATCACTATTTTTATCTGGCACTACCCATAGTGCAGGTACAACATTCACAATCTCCACATCCGCTACATCTATGTCACTTACAATAGTATCTACCCCTCTATGACAAGCTGATTTCCAATCATTAAGCAACTCTTGTCTCTTATTGCTTATTTATTTATTTCATGTTCAAAGCGCAGGCTCGCCGTTAGAAACAAAAAACACACAAACATTCAAGCTTTCACTATCGAAAGGAAGGAAGGAGAGGAGAAAGGGAAGGATATGGGTTTTAAGGAAGTGGAAAAGGAGTCATTCCAACCCCAGGAGTGGAAGGACTTACCTTAGGGGGAAAAGGGGAAAGTAAACAAATACACACACACTCACACATATCCACACGCAAACACAGCTAGGCACACATTTTTCTACAAATCATCAGTGAACAGGGTAAATTTGCTGTTTGACTCAGAACAAAGAGGAAGATCGTTAATGAAGATGAGGAATAGCAGTGGGCCCAAAAACAGAGACTCTAGGCACACCACACATTAATGTGTCCCACTCAGGTGAGCCAGGTTCTCCAGACGAACCATTTAGCATTACAGTCTGCTTCCGGTCCTTGAGATATGACTGTAATCTGAAGCCAACAGTACCACCTAAACCATAGTATTCTGCCTTTTTCAGAAGAATTTGGTGGTTTACACAGTCAAAGGCTTTCATAAGATCACAAAAAATACCCACTGGCGACTTCTTCTTCTTCCTTTTTTTTTTTTTTTTTTTTTTTTTTTTTATGGCATCCAAATAGTATCAGCACTGATAGCATCTTTACTTGTAAGACCTCAAAGAAACTCCTAAACTCCTCTCCAATTTCCTGTCCTTGTCTCATAACAACTTCCAGTGTAGCCAAACCAATACTATCCTCTCAAATAACTTATTTATGTAATAATGTTCCTTTTTGTACACATCATTCTCATCTGCCTCTTCTTTATTTCTCTTTATAAATTTCATAAAACTTTCCCACATATGTGTGTTACCCAATAGAGCATCCATTTGCCATATAGCGAACTCTCCTTTCAC
The DNA here is from genome assembly GCA_026315105.1 of Locusta migratoria. Classification (NCBI taxonomy): domain Eukaryota; kingdom Metazoa; phylum Arthropoda; class Insecta; order Orthoptera; family Acrididae; genus Locusta; species Locusta migratoria. Next base: position 558,280,838 of record CM048747.1, on the reverse strand, counting down.
TATCAACATCCCTATTGCATCCTTCCATAGTCCTGTACACAGTGCAGTCCCTAACCTTCCTACAGACCTTATAATCAAAAAATAAAAAAAATAAAAATTGAGACAAAAGGCCTAGTAGAATCTGAAAATACAGTGTTCATTACAATTATTACTGAAGTTGTTTATGCTGTCCATCACAGTTAGTTATGGGCAGTTTTCTGAACACTAGAAGAAAAGCATAAAAGAAAACTTACTGAAGTCATTTGAAAAACCATGTGATTAAAGACTGCTTTTCTGTCTCCACACGGCGTCTTGCAGCTTGATCATGGAGTTGCCTGAGGAACAGAATCTCCATTCCAGTCGCATTTTGATGCTGTAACTACTGCAATGTCCCTTCACTAAATTTCACAGCCTCACTGTGGCTAACTTTTCTTTCTTGTCAATGGTCCTTTTCCTCTTCTTCTTCTTCCGAATCGTCCCCTTCTACGTCATGCCCTTTGACAGCTGCGATGATTTCATCTTCTCATAATGCTTCTGATGCTCTATCAAGATTCATCCATTCATTGACATCATTACTTGAAGACTCTTCACACCCTGGGAATTTTTTTTTTGTGAGTTCAATCAAGTCACTATTTTCAGAATTGATTCCATCATCACGCGACAAATCATTGCCTGCATCATCTAGAAGTTTCCTCCAAGAACGAGTGAAGGTTATGGTCTCAAGCTCAATCCAAGATTGAGAGACCCATCCAATGACATCTAATAAATTGATCTTCTTTACTTTAGCCATTAGCTCCTCACCTGACTCCAAGGACAACACCAAAGATGAGACAAAAGCTTACGTCTGTACCTTCTCTTTAACGCTGCCAAAGCTCCTTGGTCCAGCGGTTGACAGAGGGACGTGACGTTTGGTGGTAGAAACATTGTTTTAATGTCTTTGTCCTGTAAATATTGCACATCAGGATGAGTTGTAGCATTATCGAGAATTAGTAAAGCTTTCCTGGGAAGATTTTTTTCTTCAGAAACTTCTCAACCGCTGGAATGAACTGTTGAAAAAAACCACTCTTTAAAAATTGCTTCGCTCATCCAGGCATTAGATTGATTTCTATACCAAACTGGGAGTTCAAAGTTGCCATCACTTGTGCATCAGACAGTTTTAAATGCTCTTGGTTTTTTTTTGCTTTTCCAATTAGCGCTAATTTGAGTTTGTATTCTCCTGTTGCATTACTGCAGGCACGAATAGTCACACACTCCTCACTTCTCTTAAAACCTCGAGCAGCTTTTTCATCTCTCAGAGCTAAACTTTTAGGAAGCATTCGAAAGTTTAGTCCTGTCTCGTCTGCATTGTAGATTTGATCACCTGACAGTCCTTTTTCAATAAACTCATGTAGTTTGGTCTTGAAGTCACTCACGTTGTTAGGGTCAGCTGGCAGTTTTTCCCCACAGATACTGAGCAGCTTCATTCCATATCGTTGTTTCCACCTTGACAACCAACCATTGCTCGCTGTAAACCCAGGCTCTCCTTCATCCTAAAATTGTTCATAAAACTGAAGAGCTTTCTCTTGCAGGATGGGTCCAGATATAGGCGTTCGCTTCTCCCTGTTCACACGGAACCATTGGTAGAGGGTTTTTCCGACTTTCTGCACTTCTCATTGTTTTTCGTTCCACTATGAATTCTGTACACTGTCTTTTCAAACACCATGATTCAATTTCAAATTTCTTTTTCTTCCAATGTGGTTTTTGATTTTCAGAAATTCAGAATATATGGACCATGTTATGCATCACTAGATGAAGCACCATTTCTTTAAAATATCAGATTTCAGTGCATTCGGTTGGGAAACAACACAACTTATTTGGGAAAAAATCACCATTGTCATCATAACAATGGTTTCCATGAATAATTGGGAAAGTCTAATTGCCACTTCGCTATGTTTGATTTTCAGTAGTGCATCAGGAAACCACAATCCAGATTGAAGTTTTGCATCAGTAGACTTGGCAGCCTCTGACCTAGTGATGCTAAACGGAAGACACAACAACACTCGTCCATAACATCGTGAAAACACTAAAAAGGCAAAAGATGCAAAAAAGGATGACATGCTTATAGCCAAGAATAACCCTACTGTCAAAACCTTGTGTTTTGAAAAACATTGCTGTTGCCTAAGATTCCCATCAACATTGTGTACTCTAAAAGATAGTTGTGTGTGTGTGTGTGTGTGTGTGTGTGTGTGTGTGTGTGTGTGTGTGCGCGCGCGCGCGCGCGTGCGCGTGTGCGAGTGTGTGTAATTCAGGTATGCGATGATGGTGACGTTGGCAGTGGAGTCCATGAGGATGGCATTTGCCTCAAATAAACATATATATAAGAAAATGTTACTGCTAAGGAACTTATTCTTTGGTAAGACTCGTGTAGAGGCTAAATCTCTAACATAAAAATAGTGCTGGGACATAAAACTACAATGGAAAATCACACCACATTAGAAAATATTACTTTGTGCTATGTTCACCCAGGGCACAGTTTTTGCCTAAAGGCAGTGAGTTTGGAGATATGGAATGTGTATTCAAGATACAACAAGGGTTATACACTGTTGATAATAAGCCGAAAAATAATGCTTTGGTTGTCTCAGAGACGAAAAGAGGAAATTCATTAGAACTGAAATGCTAGAAGAACCAATAACCCGCAAAATTGACACAAAAAACACAGTATAAATTGGCTGAAAAATAGAGAAATTGGACTAAGAAGAGACAAATATCAGATAATTTTTATAAAAAGAGAGTTTGGCTAAGAACCTGCATCTGAATTAAATGTTCAGAAAAAAGAAGGAAGGCCTTCTTATAATCCACGTAGGAAGGGTGAACATTTAACTCCCAGGAGGGAAACAAATTTCTCAAGAAAATCTGTAACACTTGAAGTACTTTCTATGGCTGATGTAGAAAAATGCAAGAAAAATACACCAGACTTTTCAGAGTACTGTTAACAAGAAAGATGACATTGATGGTTTTAGTGACAAGTTAACTTCAAAATGAATGCGAATAATGACAACTAATTGTAATTTCTTGTTTCAGTATGTTTCCTTAACCTTATTTTACTGAGTTTATACAGTAGTAGCTGTTGTGATATACAGTTGGTAACAGTGACTTCCATGTCGAATGAAGGAATGCTATCTTTCATTTTTTATGAAGTATTTTTGTTATGTTACTTCTATTCTAGCAATTGTTATATATTTCATGACAATTAATACAAGCTATGTCCATTCTGCAGTTACAGTTTTCATACCCTTAACTTTTATTCTTTCAGCGATTTCTAGGTTACGAAATATAATTTGCTCTTTATTTACATTTTGTTTCCAATTTAGTGAATCTTCAGGTTTTTCAGATAATAAAAGTTATGTAGTTTAGCAGTTGTTACAATAAACCTAATATATTGTTCAGTTATGCAAAATAAGACCAGACGACTTTGAAGTCGTTTAGTCTACTGATACATAACAAAAGCTCACAAGTGGCAATTAAGAGTAAGTAGATCAACCATCATTTTCTTTACTTTTTAGTATTGTTTTAGTATTGTTTACAGTTTAATTACCTGTAGGTTCCACTAGTAAGTGAAACAGTAATAACCCTTCCTTCATACAAAAAATTGGGGAAATTCAATGATAAGTACTTTTTAGCTCACTTACAACATTCTGGCGTTTGGTCTAGTTATGCATAACAGGGTCCATATTTGGAGGGTAGGGAAGTAAATGTCTTTATTGATGATAACATCTTAATTATTTGCAAGATTGTGCAAGCTATTGAGCTGCAGCCGCCCCCCCCCCCCCCAGACGATGCTGCAGCCCTCCCCCCAGACCCTCCTCGAAGCCCCCCAGACCATGCTTAGAAAGGGATCGATCATCATCAATCGGGCCAATATGAGTAAAGGCACACAATCATACCAATCGTATCAATATGAGTAAAGGCATAATACTGAATGGCGATTTTTTTTTTTTTTTTTTCTTTTCGTTTTCCTCTAGAAATCATAGCTTGGATTGACCTCAGCCCCCACCAGACCATGATCCTGGATACATCACTGCCCAGCTCAAACCACTAATGACAGAAACTTGAAATATGCAGAGTGTGTAGATCTTAAACTGTAGGCATTGTTTAACAATTGATTTTTAATGTTAGATCCCTAACTTGTTTTTAAAATACATAGCTACTAAGGCAATTATGAAGTTGGAAGTACAAAATTTTTTATTTGATTTCTTGGTTAGAATTTAAAAGACACATTTGGTATTTCTGGATTTTCAGTAATTAAGGGGGTGAAAAAAATTGCTTTTTGAAAAAAGGTTGCTATTGACATAATTTTGAGGCTAGAACTGAAAAAATCAGATTTTTAAAATTTAAAAAAATACTTCTTTTTTTCGTATTTTTGAAACTCATTGATTACAGGCATGAAACGAGATCTAAACTTTCTTTCTTTTCTTTTCTTTTTTCTTTTTTTTTCTTTCTTTTTTTTTTTTTTTAATATGTTGCTATTGAGACAATTTGAAGCTAAAACCACAGAAATTGTTAATTGAATAGTTGGTTGTATTTAAAAAAATTCACGTGTTTTGTTAGTTTCAACCTTTAAGGGGATGAAGTTGGTCATGAGGTTTTTTTTGAAGATATGTTACTGTTAAGCCGATTTTGAGGTCTGAACTACAAAATTTGGTATTTGGATTCTTGGTTGGTATTAAAAAGATACACATTTTGATTTTTACGAAATTCAGCCTGTGAGGTATTGAAATAAAGGATGAAAAGTTTTTTGAAAATATGTAGCTATTAAGTCCATTTTGAAGCTAGAACTACAAAAATTAGTATTTGTATTCTTGGTTGGAGTTAAACAGCAGAAATAGCCAGTCCAGGCTGTCCAGGCTATGTGTGCAAAGCAGCGGCCATTAAGAAACGGAAACGGGATAATACTGAAGATCCAAGTGATGGACAACTGATGGCATTCCTGCCTTTCTGTGGAGCCGCATCGAGCAAAATAGGCAGAGTTCTGGGGAGACTAGGTATAAGATCGTTTTTCTGACCACCTAGGAAAATTAAGGAGATGCTGCACCCTGTTAAGGATAGCCTCGGCCTTAGTATCCCTGGAATATACAACATACCATGTGAGTGTGGAAGTAATTATATTGGTCAGTCCATTCGTACCATTTCCAAACACTGTACAGAACACCAGCGGCATATTAAAAACTGATAACTGGGGAAATCAGCGGTCGCTGAGCACAGCCTCACGAACAAACATAAAATTTTGTTCGCCGAAACAAAAATTTTGTCCCAGACCTCCACATACTGGGACTCTGTAATCAAAGAGGTTGTAGAAATAAGAATGTGGGAGAACAACTTCAACCATGATAGCGGGTATAATCTTAGCGTGCTTGGAAACGAGCGCTCGATACAGAAATGCAGCAGAGACATGTCACGCAACATCTTCGATACTATGGGAGGGGTCGCACCACCAGTGCAGACATAAACTGAATCTGTGATAGTGTGACATAGCGGCCGACCAATCAGGAGATGACCAATCATAAGCCGTCCATGGGCTATTTAAGGCCACCACAGCACCAGCACTGTCAGTCAGCGGCTCCTGATGAAGAAGATGGAGGATATCTTTGAAAGCTTGAAATTATATCAAGAACTGACATGGCAAGAAGTCTGAGAAAGTTTTATATAACGGGCATTAAGCTAGTACAGTGGCGGCTCCTGCTTAGTTTCGTCAGTGGGGCCCAGGCAAAAAGTTAGTGCCCAGTATAATGGAATCAGTGTGAAGTGTTCTTTATATAACCCCCATTTATATAACATCATTTAAACACATTCAAAAAATATTAAATATGCTAATTATGCAGTAATTAATATAATCAAGGAAACAGTGTAGCTAATAAAAGTTTATACAAATGTGCAATAAACATTTTTATTTTATTACTATTATTATTGTTCTGGAGGGGGGCTTATGTGTGTGTAATGTTGTAGTTGGTCTGGTCCACCAGCTCTGCTGGTTTTCCATATACTTGTGTGGGTGTCTAAGTTTATGCTGTGGTGACACAATTTATTGTAGAACTTTGGGGCTTGGAGGTATTTGGATTCGAACCGAAGTTCACCAGCTCTTATGAGCTGAAGTTCGTACTTATTGTAGTTGTACTTCTGTGTACTGATTGTAATATCAGAATCAAAATGAACTGTGGGAGGACATATGGGACTTCTTCTTCATTGGGAATGCACCAGAGAGACAACAGGGACCCTCCTGGATTTTGCCTTAGGCCCAAGGAAAAACTCCGGGAAAAACCTTAGCTAGGGGCAGTTTCATGTGTATTTTACGTAACTAGCACCTTAACTAATCAGATCTGTTTTTCGGCAGATTATTTATACAGTAAATGTGCACGTCTGTAGTTCTGACTGTCGAACTTGTCAATTACTCTATTGTTGCAGTTTGGAATATCACAGATTTCCTCCTTGTGAATGGAACAAACAGCCAGTGAGTTTAGCGTTTCCTGACTCGTACTGTTCCTGAGGAAGGTTTTGATTCTTTTTAAGGTGCTGAAACTGTGCTCTGCTTCTGCTGTTGAAATTGGTGTAGTTAGTGCAGTTTTTAAAGTTTCAGTAAATGATTCTTCAAACGAATGTTCCACAAACAAAATAAACAGCTCATAAACTGATGTAATGCCTCTAAATGTATCAATGTGATAAATCACTGACAATTGATTTTTCAATTTATCGTGGCAAATAAACAGACTGCAGTTTATTGAAAAATTATTGACCAAAGTGGCTGTGAAATGTTCTCTAAAAGATCAATGATTTCGAAGCTGCTAAATACTTGAGAGTTTTGAAATCTTCCTTTCACTTGGTTGGTCTTAATGTCACACCCTTCTTTGGCATCTGCTGTCAGATTAAGTTCACTGCTACGTTGGAATTTTTCTTGTAGGACTTGTAGGAGCAAAACACTCATCATCAGAAACTCTAAGGAGGAACAAAAAGTGTGGATTGTGAAGTAAATTTCTTAATGCAACTGCTTCTCTTATTCTAACATCACCCCAGAAATCCTTTTCCCCAATCTTTCAAAACATTCCAATAAGTGCAATTTGTTTTCTTTGACAGTATTTACAATGTGGGACTAGAAGTTCCATCTAGTTGAAGATACTGAATGAATTCTATTGTTACAGACTGTCTGTAACAATTAACTTCACTTGAGATATGGAGAAAATTATGTTGTAAAACCAGCAATATTTGTGAGGAACAATTTATCGATCTTATGCATTCTGAAGACTCAAATTCATTTTGTGTGCATATGAACGTACGTGGCATCTGGGAAAGTGCTGTGCATCAGTGTCTGCACGTCTGTGACTGCCACTCATTACTGGGGCACCATTGTATGCCTGAGCAATGACTTCTTCTTGAACAATGAAAGGTTCCAGATGTCTTTTTGAAACCTCACTAATTCCATATGCTGGCTTTTCATTGACGTTTTCAAAGGAAAGAAATCTTTCAACAAGTTTATTTCCCTTTTTATACCACAGTATAATGACAAATTGACCTCTGCACATAATATAGGTTGCTTCGTCAGCCTGCACAGAAAAGAAAGTAGCATAATTAATCTCTTTAATCAGTTCTTCAATGTAAACTTGATACATACAGTCCAGAAGCTCATTTTGTATTATGTGTGATGTATATTGACACATGGAATTACTAGAGCTGCCCATGTGATCGTCTAATACACTTTCAAGATTTCCCGAAAGAATAAAAAGTCCAAGAAATTGCCACAATTTTCTGACTCTTGTTTTTCATTGTGAGCTCTTTGTGCTCATGAGTTACACAAAACATTAAGCACTCTACTATTCTGTTTAATATGTGTTTGTTCTTCATAACTAATTCATTATGTTTCTGAATTAACATTTTATATGCCAAATCAACCTGAGCAGCAATGTTAATTGTGCCAAACATTTTATATTTACAAGCACTTCCTAAATGAAGTCCATTTTCCTCATTTTTTGTAATTCATTAACTTAAATGCTTTAGATCCTTGCAGTTGACTGTTGTCCACATCCTTCAACACCAAACAACACACAATAGAAACAAAACAATTTTTGTTTCTCTTCACTCACAGTTAGCCAAGACTTTTTGCAGAACCATGTATAGCAGAAAGTTCTCTTCTTCTTACCATTTTGGTTAATGTGCGCCTAACCGCTTGAATTCTAGCTTCTCTTCCATAATAAATGAAAGGGCATTCTGAAGTGTCTACTCTCCAGATTATGTTTTGACGTAGGCGCTAAGGGCCCAGTATCGCCGGCTCTGAACTGGGAACCTATAGATAGATATGTGAGGGATTGGGAGTCGGAATGCAACAGGTACAGCCCACTTCATCAGGCCCACTCTGCAGGGCCCCAAGCAGCACTAAGGTGAGGGACGAGGAGGGGAAAGGGAAAGAGCTCTGTGATGTCACTGTGACTAAAGGGGAAGTTAAGAGCCAGCCACCACTGGTCCTCAGCTGTCTGGATGGCTGCATAACGAAGAGTCGTGGGTCCACCGAGCACATGCTGTGGTGAGAGGCAAGCGAAACCATTTAATCGTGTCATTGTAAACTGAGTTAGGATGTCAAGGGAATCATGTCACACTCCAACTGTTTGATATAATACTGCAAAAGTATATCACAAATTTTCTGGTGGGGCTGGGCCCCTGTGGCCCTTTAGAACGAGCTGTCCCTGAGCTAGTATAACATATATTCGAGGTACTGATAACCTTGTGGTGGCTGCTTTATAACACATGCCAGTTCAGGAGGGTGAATATGACGAAGAAAGGGAGACAGCGTATCAGATTACACACATGATAGGTGTAGAGGAGCAAAAAGAAATGATATCAACCTGTAAAGATATGAGATGGTTGTAGAATGGGGACCATGATCTAAAATGTCATAAATGTGAACTTAGGATGTAAAGGGTATGCAAAATGGAAAGATATTACAACATTTGTAAGGGTGTTTTGTTTACGCATAAGGAGCTAGATAAAAAAATGGAAGTTGTGTTTCATGGTCACAGTATCCATCATGGTCATGGACATTATGGCCCACAGAAATGTATAGAAATTATAGAGGACTATATATACTTCATTAATATGGTGAGGAGAGTTTGTAGGCAGCTGGATAGTTGTAATAAGTGTCAGCATGTGCAACATAGCAAAGTGTGAAGTTCAAACCATTATGCCCAGTAAAACAGGAAATTTTCTCTCAGTTTATTTGTTTGGTTCTCTGCCCATCCTGTTCGAGGTGGTGTAAAACACATTTTGGTGGCTGTGGGTGTGTTTTCTGAATACATGAAGCTTTATCCACTTAAAGGAGCCACTTGTCGTAATATTATCAATAAGCTAGAAGAGAACTATGTAATGATAATAAAATTCTCTCAGATAATGGAGCACAGTTTCTGTAAGGGATATGGAACAGGTTCATTGAAAGAATAGCTACACACATCAGGGTACCACTTGGCAAGTACTACTGTGAGAGGTGTGTGTGGTAACTAGGAAGACTGTGTCAAACATATTATAGTGAAAAGCACAGTGCAAGAGCTAGACATGTCCTTGTGTTTGAGTACACCAGAATACCATGAACAGTTGTTCCACTGGCTTATCTCCCTATGTAGTCATGGTGGGCAAGAGGCCAGCAAATTTCATTGCCAAGGAGGTGGAATTTCTTCCAGAAAGTGTAATACCTGACCAAGAGAGAGAGAGAGAGACATGGAATGGTCTTAGAGCAAATGACTAAAAAAAATATAGAAATAAAGAAGAGGCATGATGGGAAATATAAAATGACCACCTTCAAAACTGACGACAGGGTTCTAGTTGAAACTAAAGAAATGTCCAGTAACCTTGATGGTAAGATTAAAAAACTCAGAATGTTACCATGGACCATTCGAGGTTGTTGGGTGTCCACACCCAAATGCATATAAGTTGGTCTGCCCTGATACAAAGAAGCCATTTGGTCTTTGAAGTGTCACTGATCTGAAGTTATATGTGAACGGGTGATTGGATAAATAGAACTGTGTCTTTTAGTTTATGTATATTATCAAGTGTTGAGATATTTATTTAATTACTACTTAAGAGTGGGAAATTTTCAGAATCTGCACTGTTGTTGGTAAAACTGATATTTCCATGGATATTACAGCAATGGTCAAATGGTAGCTGTTATTAGTTGATTTTTGTCTGCCAGTTGAAGTGCTAACTGCGTATTTATTTCCTTAGGACAGAGGAAAACGAATTTCATGTAGTCATTTACCGATTTCATTTGAAGTGTTGGACAGCTTCACAGATCAAATCTGAGTTGAATGAGGTCCATGTGGGTTCTGCACCAACACTGAAGACCATTTACCTTTGGATCAATGCATTTAAATGTGGTCGGAGAAGCACGGAAGATGGAACATGCTCCGGTTGACCCATTGAAGTCACCGTATAGGAAATAATTGATAAGATGCATAATGTGGTAATGAAAGATCAAAGATTAAAATTTTGTGAGATAGTTAACATTGTGGGCATCTCAACTGAATGAGTGACTTATATCTTCCATGCAAAACTTGTCATGAAGAAGCTCTGTATATGATGGGTGCTCACTTTGGACCAAAAACAGAAACGAAAGAACATATCTGCTCAGAATCTTACACCTTTAGGTGCAATCCACAGGACTTTTTGTGGATTCATAACAGTGGATGAAACTTGGATCCACTATTATACTCCAGAGAGCAAAAAACAGTCCATACAATGGACAAAGAGTGGGGAGAGTGCACCAAAGAAGGCGAAGACTGTTTTGTCAGCTATAGAGGTGATGGCCACTGTCATTTGGGATTCCCAGGGTATAATCCTGATATCTTATTTGGAAAAAGGCAGATACATAACTGGGTCCTATTATGCTGCTCTGATGGATCGTTTGAAGCAGGAACTAATTTGGGGGGGGGGGGGAATATTGGCACGGAAGAAAGTGCTGTTTTATCAGAATAATGCTTCAACTTCAACCCACACAGCAGCTATCGCAATGACAACAGTGCACAACTTGGGATTTGAATTAGTTCCTCACCCACCCTATTCACCAGACTTGGCTCCGAGTGACTTCTTCTTATTCCCAAACTTGAAAATTTGGATCGACTTTGAAGAAATTTTCATGGAATGAAAAAGCGTCCACCGGTGTGACAAACTATTTTGCAGAATTTGACAAAGCCTACTTTGCCGATAGGTTGAAAAAATTGGAAACTCATAGGACCAAGTGTATAGCCTTGCAAGGAGCCTGTGTCAAGAAATAAAATGAGTTTTTGCCTTTAAAACAATATTGTATTCTATTTTTACCAAACTTATCAAACCGCCCTTGAATCTGTGTAATTGTAATTTTAGAGTGGTTATTGAACATGTGGGGTAAATACAGTTATTTGAGAGTTAATTAAAAAGGGGTGTAATGCAAATTCTATTGTTCTGGGATGTAATACAATAGTACTAGATTCTGGCCAGTAAGCTTAGTAGATATGGACTAGAATTTCAGGCAGGTGCCAAATGAGCCTGTTAGTATTCAAAGTTTCGATTTTATAAGGGGAAATGAGTAATTTAAATGTGATATGGGTAATGATTTGATTAGAGTTAAGATCTGTGCATGAGCTGGGCTTTGTGTGTTTGTTGGGGTAAAATAGTAGGTACTTAAGTTCCACAAATTAAGTACAAATGTTATATTCACATCCATGTGGCAAAATGGGAGGCAGTTTTGGTGCTACTTTATGCAGACATTACCATAATAATAACTTCATAAAGTGGGGGTAATGTAAGATAACAAGTAAAATTCTATGAGAAGATGCAAAGCCACAAAATCAACTACTCATGATTTGTGCAAGAAATTGAATGTGCTATTTTTTATGTTTACAAATTTACAATTGAGTTAATCCCAACATAAGAAGCAAAACCCAATGTTTATTTTACTGTAAACAATTAATGATATAAAAAATAAATTCAGAAATATCTGTGAGAAAACAAGAGTTGTCAGTCGTGTGGCTCATGGAGCTGGGAACATGTGGAGAAAATTTGTGGTATTTTGGTAGGGGAACATTGTAAAGGTAAGGTGTTTTTTAGGCTGCTGGGTGCTGCTTGGGATTGTGCTTGTGTAATGATGGAATTAGTGCATTTAAAAAGCAAATGAGTTCTCTAGACATGTGGCCAGACTTAGAGATATTACTGTTGTATCAATCTGTGTAGAGAAGACTTATTTTCTTTACAGCATTTTATAAATCCATGTTCAGTTCACTATAGAGTTGTTCTAATTCTGTATTGTGCCTTCTCCTCCATTCTTCTGTTATCTTGTCCTTAACCAGTCTTCGAGCATCTTCTTTCAAAAACTGTGAGCCTGTTTAATTCCAGTTTTCTAGTGCTCCAGCATTGACACTCGTATAGAATGACAGGAAGAATTAATGTTTTATACAACCTTAGGGCTCGTGACATGCTCCGGGAAGTCAAAATGTTGTGTATTGAGTGCAATCATCTACTACCCACTTGAACTCTTGCTTTTATTTCCATTTCAGACGATGGATTTTCTGAAATTATGCTTCCAAGATATTTAAAATCCTTTACTCTTTTTTAGGTGTTATTCTCCACAGTTAATTCCTGGATTTATGGGTGTAGGGCTCTTCCAACTATCGTGTACCGGTATTTGATTTTTGTGGGGTTCACTTTCAGTCCAAATTTGCTTGCTATGCTTTCCATGGTCATCATTAGCATCTTCAAATTTTAATTTGTGTGTGTCATTAAGACTATATAATTTGCATATGATAGATGAGTGATGTTCCTATTTACTACCTGGATACCCTGATGGTATGTATTTATTTTTATCATAAATAACTAACAAAAAAAGCAATTAAATGGAAGCATAACCCAAAAAGTTAAATTACATTATGTTAATTACAGGGAATTTGCATATTTAAACTCACAATTACATGCTGCCCATAAGTAAAAGTTAACTATTTAATGCTGAGATTCTTTCCCTCCCTCCCTTCCTCCCTTCCTCTCTGATTTTTCGTCCGGCGTCTGGCCGGGGGGGGGGGGGGGGGGCAGTGCCCCTGTGTAGTAATTTATGATAAAAATTAATAAAAGTTGTTTAGTGTTTCGTGATTGCTTGGGAAATAAATGAGCTATTGTGTATGTTTTACTCATACCTAAATAAAGGATTTAACTATGTAAAAAAACTGTGAATTTCAAGGGCTGCATTCAGCTTGGCACATTCAGGTGTTTTCAGTGAACAGTTCATCTCTCTGGATTCTTTTCATAGACTCTAAGAGACAGTACTGCCTCCCATTATAAACAGTTTTATTTGAAGCTACATGTTTCAATTTTCTAGTTATTAGAGCAAATTAGAAATTTCAACGGCATTTTTCCACACATCAGATACAAAGGATTTTCATGGCAGTAGAAATTCTTCTTGAAACACATTCAAATATAATTTTCAGAATGAAAGTTTCACTCTGTAGCGGAGTGTATGCTGATATGTAACTTCCTGGCAGATTAAAATTGTGTGCTTGAACTGGGATTTGAAACTGCTACCTTTGCCTTTCGTGGGCAAGTGCTCTACTATCTACTATCTACCTATCCTGGCATGCTTCACAGTCGTCCTCACAACTTTACTTCCCCCAGTACCTCGCCTCCTACTTTCCAAACTTCAAAGAAGTCTTCCTGTGAACCTTGCAAGACTAACACTCCTGTAAGAAAGGATGTGGTGGAGACATGGCTTAGCCACAGTCTAAGGGATGTTTCCAGAATGAGAAGTGCTAGTCCTGAAAGGTTCACTGAAGAACTGATGTGAAGTTTGGAAAGTAGGGGGTGAGGTACTGGCAGAAGTAAATTGTCTTGACAGACTGTGAGGCTCAGATGGTAGACTGCTTCCCCACGAAAGCCCAAGGTCCCAGGTTCGTATCCTGTATCTGGCACACAATTTTAATTTTCCAGGAAGTTTCAAGTGTGATTTTATTGATTGCGAAAGCTTTCTTGAAAACTACTACTAGCTACTTTACAAAGCATGAAGAAGAAATTGATTCAGTACAACACAAACACAAGCAATCTGATTTTAGGTTTTGAGGGAATGTCAAACTTAGCACAATATATTTACTGGCTGTTTGCTTCTGACCTGTAATTAGGTGACCTTTTAGGATACGCTGTTTTTCCAATGTTTGCATTGTTTGGTAATGACACAAATACTCCGGATACTCTGCTGTTCGTCCACGGTAAGTTGACAATTTGTGTGCTGACTGTTGATAGCAGCAGGAGGCATGTACCATGGCTGCTGGGGGGAGAGCATCAGTGAGCAAAAGACAGTGTTGCAGTGTTGGAAATGTTACCCGTAACAATGAATACAGTAATATTTCAGTCTGGAACAGCGTAACATTGGCAGTGCTCCGAAATAAATGGATGTTCTTCAAGTAGTGCAGATGTTTTTTGCTGCTGGAATTGTAAAATCGTCATTATCTAATTACCAATGCACTACTAGTTCTCAAGTTCCTATGATTACAAAAAATATTACAAGATTCAACCATATTGGACAGTGAAAAGTATAATAATTTACATCAAAATAATACAGAGTATTGGAACACTATATTTACCAAAATGACAATCAAACCATGTGCACCACATGGTAATGGTGTGTGATATGGGGCGCAACGTCCCGGAGTACATGGCCACTCCCACCAGAGGTTGGAGTCCTCCCTCAGTCATGGGTGTGTGTGACGTCCTTAGAATAAATTAGTTTAAGTAGTTCATAAGACTACGAACCGATGACCTTAGCAGTTTTGTTGCTTCGGATTACAAATTTTTAAATATTTACTTTTTATTTTTATTTTTAAACCATATGCTCTGGGTTTTTGTACAATCACCAGTAAATTGTTTGGCTGATTTAATATCATAATCCTGTGGGCATCATTGTGCAGAACTGTTATTTTTTGATCATATTGTACAACTGTTTGAATTTTCAAGTGGTCAGTCTTTTCAGTCCAATTATTCGAAAGTTACAAATATGAAGAGAAATCTCATGTGGCTTCCTTTGTATAGGGATTCACATATACCCATCTGGGAAAGCTCAGAAACAGTTACATATGAAATTAAATTCAGAGTCTGAATGCCCTGTGTTCAGCTGTGGGCAAGTGTTTCATCCTTTATGATGAGGAATGATGAAACAAGTGTGCTCACAGCTGAAAACAGGGCATTCATGCTCTAAATTCTCAGGTTGTTTTTATTTTGTGGTACATTTAGAAAATTTGCACTGTTTAATGTAATTGAATAATTGTAATATTTTTATGATCATGGGTATTTTAAAATGACCCCATAGTACCCAGAAACTAATAATGCATTGGTAGTTAGATGGCAGTATATTAAAAAGTTCTTTTCTAAGAATGAAACATATTTTATGTGTTTCCTATAGCATTTATATGTGACAATAACTCTAACTTGTGCGTGTAGGGAGGGGGGGGGGGGGTCATGTTCACCCTCGTCAGTCGTCAACCTTGTGGCCTCCCCCAGAAAAAGTTTTCTATCGATCACTGGGTATTTACCGTAAATACAGGTGTCTTATGACAGTGACAATGTAAAGAATGATCTAATTAATGACAATGAAAATTCAAATGAAGGAGTCAACAGAGGTCTTGGCCAGTGAAAAATAGCATGTGAAGTCCGTTCTGTGGATTTAGCAATGTTGAGATAAAGGGAAACAATGCAAAACATTTTGGACTTGTCACAACTTTATTCAATAAACAATCAGAATATTTGGAGAGTGTAATAAAAAAACTGCCCTTGTAACTGCCTGTTCTTGTTCTCCACTATTTTTCCCTTTTCACATGTTCAAGGAATGTATGTACTCACAATAATAAAAGGAAAACACTTCACCTGCAACATGTTCAGAAATAACAACAACAAAAAGTTTTAAATTAAATAAGATGTTTCTTAGTACTTATCTTCTTGGTAGGTAGGCAGTAATGGTCCACAAGTGTATTGGTCTTACAGTCAATCCCTTGTCAGTCCAGTTCTTTGGATTTATAATGTGTGGCTGCTTCCACTGATCAACAATAGTCCAAATTATTAACAACCATCCGAAACTTTGGACTCTGTGGATTATGCCAGTCCACCTTTTATACATTCTAACAATTGACAGTTCTGCAAATACACACAACAGGAAGGTGTTGCATCACCAAGATTCTAGGGATTCATCTCCCTTTACATAAAAATGGAATGGAGATATACTAAAACAACATTTCAGTTCTCTGTATTGCTCATGGAAACAAGACGTATGACAATAACCTAGACTTTCTGAATTTGTTTTTCTGACTGCAGCATACACCAATACCCTAATGCATAACAGATCCTCTTGCACCTGTATTGATCATGGCATACTGGCCTCTGGATCATTAAGGGACTGTTGATCCAGATTGTTCCATTCCTCAATGGTGATTTGGTGTAAATCTCTCAGATTGGTTCGTGGATTATCTCTTTCAGAAACAGACCTTTTCAATTTATCCAAGGTGTGTTCAATAACATTCAAGTGTGGAGAACATGCTGGCCATTTTAATTTTGCCATTTTGTTATCATGAAGAATTGCCTTCACAAGATGTGCACAATGAGTGCAAGATTTGTCGGACACTAATATGATATGGTTGCATCAATATAATTGCACTATACATGAAGAATGTCATCCTTGTACCATACAGCCATTTAAATGCTTTCTATGACCAGCAGTAGCATACAGTGGTCCTACATAATGCCTCACAAAAACATCAGGGAACAACTACCTTGCTGCACTCGCTGCATGGTGTGTCTAAAACTTTCAGGTTGACCAGATTGCTTACAAAAATGTCTCTAATGATTGTCTGGTTGAATGCAGATTTGAGTCTCAACTGTGAATAGCATTCATCTTATCGGTCCATTCAGCATGCTGTGGGACTTATCTAAACTGTGCTACATGATGTCTGGATGTCATCTACATATATATACTCTGCAATCCACCGTAAGGTATGTGGCAGAGGGTACACTGTACCACTACTAGGCTTTCCTTTCCTATTCCACACCCAAATAGAACGAGGGAAAAATGAATGTCTATATGCCTCTGTATTAGCCCTAATTTCTCTTATCTTGTCTTTGTGATCTTTACGCGAAATGTAAGTAGGTGGTAGAAAGATTGTTCTACACTCAGTCTCAAATTTCAGTCTTCTAAATTTCCTCAACAGAATTTCTTGAAAACAATGCCGTCTTTCCTCCAGTGATTTCCATTTGAGTTCCCGGAGAATTTCTGCAATATTTGTACATTGGTCGAACCTACCAATAATTAACCCAGCTGCTCACCTCTGAACTGCTTACAAGTCTTCCTTTAAACTGATCTGCTGTGGGTCCCAAACACTTGAGCAATAATCAAGATGTGGTCGTACAAGTGTTTTATACATGGTCTCCTTTACAGATGAAATACATCTTCCCAAAATTCTCCCAATAAACTAAAGTCGGCTATCCACCTTACTCATCAGTGTCCTTACATATTCGTTCCATTTCATATCGGTTTGAAATGTTAGACTTAGATATTTGAATAACATGACTGCATCAAGAAGCTCACTGCTAATACTGTATTATAAAATTATGGGATTGTTTTTCCTACTTATGTGCATCACCTTACACTTTTTCTACACTTAGATCTAGCTGCCATTCTTCACACTAACCAGAAGTTTTATTAAAGTCATCCTGTATGCTATTACAGTCAGTTAAAGATGTCATCCTCCCATACACCACAGCTTCATCAGCAAACAGCCAAAAAAGCTACCCGGTCCTTCAGATCATTTATATACACATAAAATAATAGCAGTCCTATCACATTACCCTGGGGCACTCCTGATGATACACTCATCTCTGATGAAACTCACCATTGAGAACAACATACTGTGTTTTGTTACTTAGGAAATCTTCCAGCCAGTGACAAATCTGTGAAACTATTCCATATGCTCATATCTTTGTTAGCAGTTTGCAGTGTGGCACCATGTCAGATGCCTTTTTGAAATCGAGAAAAACACAATCCGCCTGTTGCCCTTCACCCATGGCTCACAAGATGTCATGTGAGAAAAGGGCAAGCTTAGTTTCACATGAATGATGTTTTCTAAACCCGCGCTGATTCATAGAAACAAGCTTATGTGTCTCAAGGAAATTTACTTTATTCGAGCTGAAAATATGCTCCAAAATTCTACAGGAAACAGAAGTCAACGATCTAGGCATCTAATTACGTGGGTCGTTCATTTACCTTTCTTATAAACAGGAGTCACCTGTACTTTTTTTCAGTCACTAGCAACTTTGCACTGAATTAAAGATTCACAATAAATGCAAGATTAGTAAAGGGCCAATGCCGCAGAATACTCTTTGTAGAACCAAACTGTTATTCCATCCGTACCAGGAGACTTTTTTTGTATTCAGCTCTCTCAGCTGCTTCTCTACACCAGAAATACCTATTACTATGTCCTCCATTTGGGAGTTAGTGCATTGTTCAAATGATGGTATGTTTGTACAGTCCTCCTGCATGAAAGATTTCTTAAAGTTTGAATTTAGAACTTCAGCATTCCGTTTGCTTTCTTCTATTACTACCCCGTAATGGTCAACGAGTGACTGGATAGTGGCCTTCGGCCCACTTAGCAGTTTTACATAAGACCAGAAGATTTTTGGGTTCTCAGAAAGATCTGTTGCTAAGGTATGGCCGTGGTAATTATTGTATGCTTCACGTATCAATCTTTTTATAGACTCACAAATCTCTACTAACTTTTGCCTGTCATCATTTGCATGTTCTTTTTTGAACCGAGAGTGCAACAGCCTTTGCTTTCTCAGTAGCTTTCTAATAATATTATTATTATACCATGGTGGATCTTTCCCATCCTTAATCAAATTTATAGGCACATATTTCTCCAATCTTTTACTTTCAATGCATTTCAATCAAGTCCACAATTCCTGTACATCCATTGTAACATAACTAAACGATGTCCATTCATTTTCTAAGGTTGATGCTAACAATTTTTTATTGGCTCTTTCTAACAAAAACACATTCCTAGCCTTCTCGATTGGTTTATTAACTTTGGTCACTGTTGATGCTATGACGATATCATGCTGACTAACTGCTGTCTCTACACTGATATTGTTAATAAGGTCAGGCCTGTTTGTAGCTATAAGGTCTAAAATTTTCCCATTGCATCTGGTATGTTGGTTTAACTGCTCAAGACAAACTGCTGACAAGCTGGACCTCACTATTAACGTTGGGAGTGAAGTTGCATTTCATGCATCCTATTACATAGAGTTCAAGTTGAAACACAATTTCCTGTGGATACATGAAAATGATTATTCAGTATAGCGATGTTCCTCAAGGACTCCTCCAAGTTGGAATCTGTAAGTAGCAGTCTTCAACTGCTGTGGTACGTGGTAGCCTTTGGGGGGGGGGGGGGGGGGCAGAGCAAGACAAGTCATCAACCATCGACAGATGCTATAATTTTCTACTTTCACCGTATCCAAACAACATCACTTTGGTTTACTCCAAGATCTGTGTAAACATACCTTGATGAGAGTCTTTTGTGACACAATGCTTCTAAGCCTGGCATAACTACAGTTAACACAAGCAGTACTTCCTTCCTTCTATAATGACTGGAACTGATTGGTAATCTTACCCACGCCATCACATTGGCACTGCTCATGTGTGGTTTTCTACATCTTTGTGTGGTTTGTGTGACATCTGTCGACAATCTAAGTAAATCTGTTCTTGATGCAAAATATACATTCAACGTCAGTTTTCAGGAAACTTTGGAATCAAAGTGATGTGACACTTTTACGATGTGTGTATATTGTTTGAAATGAACATTTAGAAAATTATAATCACAGATTTTAAGAATTCACAATTTTGAGTTTGATATGCATTTCTTTATTTATTCTTTTAAATAAATAATTTCATTCATACTCTGAACTTTTGTTTTAAAATTTATTCAAATATATATTGGTATCCAAAATAATGTTGTCATTATTTTTGTCAATTACATCACCTAAAATTATTGCTAATACTAATTCCAAATTCTTGTTTTTTGCATTATGAAAATAAATAACAACATTGACTGTAATAATTTTATAAATAATAAAAGTCAGATTTGTTTACATTTTGTTCCATGAATTTTCAGAAACTATTCTTGTATAATTGTGTATCAATCAGTAGTGGTTTTAATTATTCATATTCTGTCTGAAGTTAATGAGTTTCTGCCCAAACATTGATCTAACGGCATTGGATTGTAAAATGATGTATTTGCTTTATTTTGTGACTCTGGAATTTAACACATCAGTTAAGGTTGTATCACTTTTTCCTAAACATTAGGGCTGGTTTAGTTACTTTGAACTGTCCACCTACTCCAATCTTCGCTCTCTGTCCATCTCCTCTGTTGGAACTGACTGTTTTGGCACTAAAAAATAATATATAACACATGACTAAACTGGATTTTGTTACTGCACAGCCGGCTGCAGTGGCCAAGCGGTCTGCAGCGCCCAAGTCACAGTCTGCACAGCCGCTGCGGTTAGGGATTCGAATCCCCCCCTCGGGCATGGATGTTTGTACCGTCTTTAGTATAAGCTAGTTCATAAGTAGTTTGTAAGTTTAGGGACTGATGACCCCGTAGTTAAGTCACATAAGCTCTACAAGCATTTGAACATTACTGCACAGCTACAGAACAAACTTAAAGGTGAAACAGATTCAGACAACACAACACATCAAAGATATACAGCTGCAAAAGAAAACTGCTCACAGAAAAAATCCTTTTTGGACCAAAGAAGATCACCAAGACTGTACACATATATAATAACATTAAAAACAAATTTGTCCTTTTTTAACAAATTTTAATACTCCCACTTAAAGAGGACTCAAATTTATTATTAAGTGAAACTTCCTGGCAGATTAAAATTGTGTGCCAGAACTGGGACTCAAACCTGGGACCTTTGCCTTTCGTGGGCAAGTGTGCGAGGTACTGGTGAAAGTAAAGTTGTGAGGCGGCATCGTGAGTCGTGTCAGGATAGTTCAGCTGGTAGAGCGCTTGCCCGTGAAAGGCAAAGGTCCCAGGTTCAAGTCCCAGTTCCGGCACACAGTTTTAATCTGCCAAGAAGTTTCATATCAGTGCACACTCCACTGCAGAGCGAAAAGTTTCATTGTTATTTAGTGTTTGGAAGACTCACAAATGTACTGCTGATGTCCTCTGCATCTGAAGTGTCACCTTTGGTAGTGGCTTGGTTAATAAATCAGCCTTCTGGTCCTCAGATGAAACAAGCTCCGATATAAATTCTTTTTCTTTGTAATTTCTGTGCACAAAATGATACCGTACATCAATATGTTTGCTTCTCTGATGAAATTCTTGGTTTTTAATAAGTTTCACTGTACTCAACTGTCAAAATTCCAGGTTGTCTTAATGTTCTTGAACAAAGCCAAATCATTGAGCAAACTTTTCACCCACACTAGTTCCCTCACTGTTTGACTGACTGCAATGTATTCAGCCTCAAAAGTGCTACCACTCTCTGCTTTGTTGAACCTCATGTAATAGTGGAATCACCAAGCTTTAATAACATATCAGTTCTGGATTTCCAGGTTTTCACATCACCAGCATAGTCTGCAGCACTGTAGGTGGGAAGATGTTTTTTTTTCTGTTTGGAAGGAAAAAGTCCATTGTCCATACTGCCTTTAACATGTTTCAAAATCCTCTTAACAGCCTTCCAATGAATTTTCATCAGGTTCTTCAGATGGTGACTGGAACTGTTGACTGCAAAACTGATGACTGGCTGTGTTCCTAATGACAAATACATTAAACTATCCATAACTTGCCTGTATGGAACATTAGATACATCCTTCTGTCCATTCGTAATGCATGTCAGCACACATCTTATGGCGGTGATCTGCTGGTACTATTACAGGATTAACATTCTACATTCTGAAGCAGTATAGAATCCACATGAAGTAGACCTCTTGGTGCAGAAAAATAGATCCAGCTACTAATCATTCTGCCTGCAAGCCCAAGTAGGTCCCCAATTTTCTGGATGTAATGTCAAATTCTCTTCATAGTTCCCTTAACAGAGTTCAGCAGCTATCAAACCATTATCTACATGTATGGTCAAAATGAATGCATTATTTCTGTCCTTATTGGTAAATGCCCATGGAACTGGAGTTCTTGGTCCAAGTCCAAACGTGATTAAAACTGCTGTGAAATGTTGGCTCCAGCACCTGGAAGCTTGTTTCAGACCATAAAAGTTTGGATTTAATTTGCACATATGCTTAGTTTCATCTTCAAAACCTTTTGGTTGATTCATATAAATATTTTCCTCTATTTTTTTTTTTTTTTTTTTTTTTTTTTTTTTATAATGAAAAGCAGTATGGACATCAAATTGTTCCATACACATGTTTCTGGAGTAGATAACGCAATACAAATTAAGTCAAATCTAGCTTCTGGACTGTAAGTTACTGGGTTTCAAAAAAGGCGATCGTGTGACACCCAGCTCGCATTATTCATCCACAAGACTCAGAGGACCATAGACACGGGTTCTCAGGTAGACGCTGTGTTTCTTGACTTCCGCAAGGTGTTTGATACTGTTCCTCACAAACATTTAATGAACAAAGTAAAAGCAAAGGGTCTATCAGACCAATTGTGATTGGATTTAGGAGTTCCTTGATAAGAGAATGGAGCTTTTTATTCTCAATGGAGAGAAGTCTTCTGAAGTAAGAGTGATGTCAGGTGTGCCACAGGGGAATGTTGTGGGTCTGTTGCTGTTCACAATATATATATAAATGACCTTGCAGATAACATCGCAAGTTCACTGAGGCATTATGCAGATGATGCCATAGTATATAGAGAGGTTGTAACAATGGAAAATTGTATTGAAATGTAGGAGGATCTGCATCAAATTGACACATGGTGCAGGGAATGGCAATTGATTCTCAATGTAGAAAAGTGTAATGTTCTGTGAATACATATAAAGAATGGTCGTTTATCATTTAGCTACACTATAGCAGGACAGCAACTGTAAGCAGTTAATTCCATAAATTATCTGAGAGTAAGCATTAGGAGTGATTCAAAATGGAACAACCATATAAAATCAATCATTGGTAAAGCAGAGGTCAGACTTAGATTCATTGGAAGAATCCTAAGGAAATGCAGTCTGATAACAAAGCAAGTAGGTTACAGTACACTTGTTCACCCACTGCTTGAATACTGCTCACCGGTGTGGGATACATACCAGGTGGGGTTGATAGAGGAAGTAGAGAAGACACAACGGAGAGCAGCGCGCTTCATTACAGGATCATTTGGTAATTGTGAAAGCGTTACAGAGATGATCGATAAAGTCCAGTAGAAGACTCTGCAGGAGAGATGCTCTGTCATTCAGTATGGGCTTTTGTCGAAGTTTCGAGACATACCTTTACTGAGGAGTCTAGCAGTATATTGCTCCCTCCTCTGTATATCTCGCAAAGAGAGCATGAGGATAAAATGAGAGATATTAGAACCCACATAGAGGCATACCAACAATCTTTCTTTCCGCAAACAATACGTGAATGGAATAGGAGAGAGAACCGATAGTGGTACTCAAGGTACCCTCCGTGACACACCATAAATGGTTCTCATACCTTACTGGCAATTTTAATGATCTGTGATCTCTTAATTGATATTGTCTATCAGATTGAACTGCATTGTCAATTACTGTTGAACTTCATTGTCAATTACTGCTTCCTATTCACTGTATAATGGAACATCCCTCCCCCTCAGTTTTAATGTAGCGATTGATATGAACTGGTGGTCAACTGTAGCTAGGAATACCAGTAACTATTTTGATAAAATTGTCTTAAACAATCTATTAAATAATCTCATAATGAATTAAAATGAACAGCTTTGTTAAAAATGGTGAAACTCTAATAATGGGCAGCAGCTTTATTAAATAGCTCAGGAAAGTTCTAGAAATGAAACTAAATAAATAGTGTATATAGATTGTAACATGATGAAGATAAATATATATCATGACAGACACACCTAAGAAATGATGTAAAGTAATTCAAATGCTGTACAAGAGACTTCATTAATTAATTACACTGTCAATGGCAATTAAGGAATTTATGTAACTACATTAACGTAAAGCAAAATCAAATATCTGATATCATGGTTTTCTGGATCTATATGTATATTCAATGATCAAATGTTAGCAACAATTTCCATTGCTTATGTAATGACATCTTTCCCACTCCACCGAGAGTATCTTTCCACCGCCCACCTAACCTCCATAACCTCCTAGACCATCCCTACGAGATCCCTCAAATCACCTTCCCCATCCTCCGGCACCTACCCATGTAACTGCTATCAGTTTAAAACCTGCCCTATGCATCCTCCCACCACCACTTATTCCAGTCCTGTAACCCGGAAAGTGTACACAATAAAAGGCAAAGCCACTTGTGACAGCACCCACATGATTTACCAACTGACATGCCTGCACTGTGAAGCGTTCTATGTGTCATCCATCAGTATGTTGCGGCTGGTGCCGTAGATGCTGGATTCTTGTTGTTATTGACTAATGTAAACCATAAGGTGTAAATTGTAATGAAAATGTGTAAGTAAAAACGAAACGGTTCAGTATTCTTTTCAAATTGATTGCAACACCTGTAGTTGCTCAAGCCAAACTACATTCCTCAAGTAGGAGTGGATGAGATTATCATCTAAGTAGTGGAATGGAAACGATACGTTTCCGGACATGAGTTCCTATTGTAAATGTTATGTACTCACTACCCTCTACAAGTCATAGAAGGTTGCAACGGGAATTTACAACCGTCCTGTATACTACCAATTTTGTATATTATTGCGGTTTCGATCTCTCACCAAGTACTAGGAATTTAATCAGTGAATTTCCACTTCTTTCACCTCTAGCAATGTTGCTGATGTGAAAAATATCAAGTAGCACTGTGGATGGGAATCCACGTTAAACACTAGGTTCCCCTATAACTGGCTGGGTTAGTTAGTTCGAACGTTAGAAGAAGGCAGCTGCATACCACTTCCAAACAGGATATGCCTGGTAAATCACTCTGGTGTTCGAGGCAATCTTTGGATTGTTGAATGTTTCACCTTATCTGGGCTACATATACGTGATAAAGTAAAATATTTTTGAGACAGTTAGCTTGCCTGTCAGCCCTACCATCCTATTGTTGGCCTCATTCATAGTGGGGAATCAGGACTTTACTGATCATTCAGTGGTAAACAGAGGAACTTCACCTCATACCCGAAGGGGACATCAGTTAGCTATATAATTGACCAGGGGCAGAGTCATGTACGGACATAAACAGCCATAACGACTGCTCTAGGGCGCAGTGACAGATGCAGCTGTCATTCCAGTCAAATCGTGCACAAAAAGGGCTCAAAGTCGAAAAATTTGGTGTAATTGTTTATAGTGGCTTATTTTATGTGTTTTGGGGTGCTGAATACGAATCTGAAGTTTTCCAACAAAAATTCCATCGGCAAATATGAGAAAGCATCAAAAAACAACTGTTGTTGTGGTCTTCAGTCCGGAGACTGGTTTGATGCAGCTCTCCACAATACCCTATCCTGAGCAAGCCTCTTCATCTCCACATAAGAACGGCAACCTACATCTGTCTGTATCTGCTTACTGTATCCGTCTCTTGGTCTTCCTCTGCGATTTTTACCCCACACACTTCCCTCTAATGCTAAATTCACAATTCCTTGATGTCTAAGAATGTGTCCCACCAATCTATCCCTTCTTTTAGTCAAGGTATGCCAGGAATTTCTTTTCTCCCCAATTCTGTTCAGTACCTCCTCATTAGTTACGCGATCCACCCACCTAATCTTCAGCATTCTTCTGTAGCACCATATTTCAAAAGCCTCAATCCTCTTCCTGTCCGCACTGTTTATCGTCCATGTCTCACTCCCATACAAGGCAACACTCCATACAAATGCCCTCAGAAAGGACTTCCTTAGGCTTAAATCAATATTCGATGTTAACAAATTTCTCTTTTTGAAAAACGCTTTTCTACCCATAGCCATTCTGCATTTTATATCCTCTGTACTGCGACCATCATTTGTTATTTTACTGCCCAAGTAACAAAACTCATCTACCTCCTTTATTGCTTCGTTTCCCAATCTAATTCCTTCAGCATCACCCTAGTTTTGCTCTTTTTAATGTTCATCTTATATGCACTTTTCAGCACACTGTCCATTCCGTTCAATTGCTCTTCCAGGTCCTTCGCTGTATGTGACAGAATTACTATGTCGACGGCAAAACGCAATGTTTTTAATTCTTCCCCCTGAACTTTAATTCCTTCACCAAATTTCTCCTTGCTTTCCTTTATAGCTAGTTCAATGTACAAATTGAATAACATTGGAGAAAGGCTACAACCCTGTCTCACTCCCTTCCGAACCACTGCATCCCTTTTAAGCCCCTCAACTCTGACAACCGCTGTCTGGTTTTTGTGTAAGTTGTAAATAACCTTACTCTCCCTATATTTTACTCCTGCTTGCTTCAGAACTTAAAAAAAAAAAAAATAAATAAATAAAATAAAAAAAAACCCTATAAATCACAGTTGTCAGTGGTTTTCAGCTTATAACTTGCAAAGCAAGCTAATTACACAAAAAGTGGCCCGGTAATAAAATGAAGAGGAGAAAATTACCCACAATTTATGTCTGTAACTTTTTTGTACGTCGTATGGTTTCCACGTAAAACGGCGTTGAAAAAGCGGTGAAATCAGTAAATTTTGGAAAATAGAAAAAAAATTGAATGTTTTTACGGGTGGTTTATTTCATCAGCAGTTCCTTACCTTTCAACGTGTTTACCTTGCGAACCATGGAATCAGCTATCCTTTTTGTCCTTTGTGACCTGTGCAGTGTGCACTCAGCTGCGCGCCCACGCTGTCCGTCTACCTGTGGCTGCGGCGCGCCCCTCCGTCGCACCTTTGCGGCCGCTGCCCTTAAATTTATGACAGGCGAAGGGGGGTCTTCCTGTCGAAACACCGAACTGTCCTCAATTCTCCAGTTTGTCTACGTTCGCTGCCGTCATCGTGTTATTTCCCTTTTTCTCAATGACGTAAAGCTATGTTTGAATGTTTTCGTTGAGATATAGTGAAACAACTCGGGCGCAATGTAAAGTGATAAGTATTTTATTTGTGAAAAAGATTTAGGTGAGGGTGCAGTGACAGTGGTCAAGGAAATAGGAATAGAAACTTTACGTGATGCTAGTAAAAAAAAAGAAATGATAGGAAGGTGGCTGTTTTAGCGGGTAAAACATCTGTCAGCGTACATGTTTCATGCTAAGAAAATTACATAAATCAAAGAATGATAGCGGCATATTTGACGAAAGCTACTGAACCAAGCACATCTTCAGGAAAATTAAGATCATCCTCTGACTATTTCCACACATTGTTTTCTGTGTGGAACAGGTATTCCTGAAGATTACGCAAGGTCACAACGACTGCCTCCTCATAAAAGTAATTTGGTGCATCTGGGGACGAAATTTGAAATGAAAGACACAGTTATAAAACAGGCTCTACTACGTGGAGATGATTTCAGTGCAGCAGTTATGAACAGGATCAAGCCGATAACAGACATGGTGGCTGCTGACTAAGTACCATGATAAATGTTTAAAAAATCTTTACATTAGTAGGTCCAAGGCTGATAAAAAGAAAACCGTTGGCCCTCATGCTGAAGAGATTCAGAGGGCTACAAATGACATTTTCAATTTTATGGAAAGGAATGAAGAGGAATGTCAGTTTTCATTAGCTCAGCTAATAACTAAGATAGAGGGCAACTTAATTCCTGAAAGAAGAACTGTAATACAACATTTATTGGATAGATATGGGGAAGATATTATCGTATCAAAGATCGAACAGAATACAGTCGTATGTTTCAAAAATACAGGCCATAAGATTTTGACTGAAGCGTGGTACATGGAAAGACGTTCGTCAGATGTAATTCTTGAAGAGATACGATCAATACCGTATGCTATGGACGACTACCCTACTCCAGACTCTTTCATGGACGGAAATGAAAGCCTTCTCCCGGAGGTTCTCAAAGTTCTCTTGGAAAGACTGATACTCAAGAAGAAGCGAACAAGCACTGACAAGTGGAAAAAAAAGTTTTAGCCAATTCACACAGTGTTATTAGTGCTGTCAGGCCAACTTCTTTCCTTTCCCCATTAGGCCTACAAGTTGGGCTGTCAGCTTTCTTTTATAAGAAGTATGGATCAAGAAAACTGATTGATGTTGTCATCCTTGGGATTTTGCGCCTCTTATTCCGAAGCTGTTCGTTTTGAAGTGTCAGCAATCATGAGGCCACCACTGCAAATAGATCCGACAGCTTTCCATCAATTTATTCATGACAACGCTGATTTTATAACACGTACATTGGATGGATATAATACCTTCCTTGCAATGGGAGGAATACATTTGATTACTCCTAGAAATGCCATTGCTCCGGATCAAAGAATTGTCCGAGTAAAGAAACCAATACCAGCTCCACTAATTAGTGAGATGGGAGCTGTTTCCTGAAAACATTTTGAGAAGACACGTTCTCTTTTGTTAAAGAGTATCAACATTGAGGATCTCAAACAGCTATTTGTATCACCTGATTCAATATTTCCCTCTTTATCAGATCTACTTTGGCTTTATGGCAAGTGGAATGATGTGCCTGGAATTCCATGATGAGTGGCTTCATGGAGCAAATCACAAGTAGTCTTCCCTTTCATACAACCTATGTTGCATGTCTACCATTTATAAACGCTCGACCATCTGATCACAATACAATATATGCAGCTTTAGTCGCATCCATAGAACAGGGCAAATCAATGAATCAACAAGCAACTGTGAACACCTTCGACCAGCCTCTATACGTAAAGGCAGGATTTATTGTAGCTTGCCAACAAGGAGATACCGAATTTGATGTTATCATTAGAATAGGTGGTCTCTTTTATAAGAATTTACAATAATATTAAATTTCATGAAATGAAAACTATATATTAATGTTCTTTTTTGCTGTTTGCAAAAAATGACTGATTTTCCTGATATTTTACCACTGTTTTTTGTAGAAACCATACGACTTACAGAAAAATGTTACAGACATAAATTGTAGGTAATTTTCTCTTCTTTATTTTACTACTCGGCCACTTTTCGTGTAAATAGCTTACTTTATGAGTTATAAGTTGAGAACCGCAAAAAATGTGATTTTTAGTGACTTTTTGTTGATTTCTCATATTTGCCGAGGGAATTTTTGTTGTAAAACTTCAGATTCGTGTTCAGCACCCAAAAAAAAAAACAAAAAAAAAAAAAAAACATACAATAAACCACTAAAAACAATTACACCAAATTTTTCGACTTCAAAATACCATTTGACTGGACTAGTATGTACTATTGAAAAGGTAAATTGTAGATTCTCCTAGAATGTTTGTATGTTACTTCCCACAACTCGGATGAAGTACAGACTTTCGAAATTTTCAATACGCCACAACCCATCTCATATAACACGTTTTGGGTTATTGGAGCCACGGATCAAAGGAATTCACACTGAAAGATGAGGCAGTTAGATCTCGTACAACACAACAAGCATCCCATCCCACAGATAAAGGTAACGTGCTACAGCTTGTTTCTAACTTACTCATCAATCCTCTGAAAGTTCCGTTGTGGTATCGATTAAATAAATACAGAACATAAAATCCACTAGTTAGGACTACATACTTTACTAACCATAGAATCGCACCAACCATCAAATATGTTTTCTCTAAAGAAGGCTATGCAAACGTTAACGACATAATCGTCCCACATATCTCCAAGAACCCAAAAAAACACACAGAGAAAGAACGCAATCAACACTATTCAACTGGTATTACATATATTGTATGTGCCACTGTTACCTTATAGAATGTCTCCATATTAACAGCAGTCTACTATAGTAACTATGATTCCACAGCAATTTAGCTTAATATAGTAGAATACATACTACCGATATCACATATTTTTGGTAATCATATCGACCATTGCATACTAATTCTTGAACTTTGACCACAGTGCAGAAGCAGCACTAAATATCTTATGATTTCCCGCAGACAACTCGTAAGGGTCTGTCTATATGTACTACTGAAAGGGAAAAGTGTCATTTCACAGAAGGAAGATTCTTTGAATGCTTATACATCGCCTTATGCATCACGAAAAGAGTACAGAGCGTCAAAAATTATAACACAACAGACCCAACACGGTGACATATACATATGTACCAGTATGAGCTATCGACAAGGTAAAGTATCGTTCCGCCTAGAATGTTTGTTACTTCTTGCAACTTGAATAAAGTACGGGCTTCGAAATTTACCATTCGCCTTAACTGCCATGTAACACGTTTCAGATAATTCGAGCCACAGATCAGAGGACTTCTCATCAAATCCTTCCTTAGTGAGACACCATGGTGTTCTTCGAATTATAATTTTGTGTGATCTTTCTTTGTGAAGAACCATTTAAAACTACGTCCACCACGTTGTTGTAGGATTGTTTTGGCACTAGTCACGTCTGTATGTATTTTCTCTCAGTCCTTTAGCCCTGAAAATCCGAAACATCCTACTCTAAATGTTCTAAGCCTTTACAGCATTTATATGGCAACAGAAGGCAATGATTAATGGTGCTGTTGGCTGTCCTGCTTCATATGACTGGAGCACGGTAAAGTGCGGAGTGCCACAAGGGTTCATTTTGGGACCCCTGTTGTTCCTTACCTTCATCAATAACCTCCCTCTGTGCACAAAAACTGACAGCAAATTTACTCTCTTTGCAGACGATACAACTATTCTGCTTGAAGGTCGATCAAACAGCGACCTAGAAAATAAATGTAAATCTGCACCACTATAAGACATCTGCACTTGTTGTTTAAGGCCAATGGACTAACTCTGAATATTGAAAAAAGTCAATTTCTAAAATTTCACACAACCCAGCAAGAGAAGGAAGTAGTCCATTTGAGTTGTAATAAGCATAATGTATTGCAGTGTGATTCTTCAAAATTCTTGGGCTTTCTAATTGATGGAAAATTGAACTGGTCTGAGCATATTGTAGACCTCCACAAAAGACTTAGTGTAGCAACTTATGCCCTCCGCATTATTGCCCCTCTTGGTGACATAGATATCATCAAAACTGCATACAATGGTTACTTTCACTCAATAATGTCCTATGACATAATATTTTGGGGTAATCAGCCATCGACCAAAAAATTATTTACTGCGCAAAAGAGAGCAACCAGAATAATGAGTGGTGTCCACTCATAGAAACCTATTCCGCAAGTTAAAATTACTAACTACTATTTCTCAATACATACCTTCTATGATGATTTTTGTTGCAAATAACCCTTCTCCTTTTAAAACCAATGGCGAATATCGTGACCACAATACTAGGTCTAAAATGATATACATAGGGAACTTAAACATTTAAGTCTTGTGCTATAAGGTCTCCATTATTCTGCCACAAAAATTTTCAGCTCTTTCCCATCAGATATCATAGTTCACATTAATGCCTTGCCTACATTTAAACATAAGTTAAAAGAATACCTTATGGAAAAGTCTTTTTATGAGCATCTGCATACAAAACAATGTTTTTTTTTTCTTTTTTTTTTTTTTGTAAATCTTTTATTGCCTTACGTTTCTATGACTCTCTGTTTACTTGTGTTAATGTATTACACATCTCACTCATTTAAATAAGATAGTGTATCATTTTTTTCCTTTTAATTTATTTTTTGTTGTTGGTAGAGATAACCTTATTTATTTTAAGTGTTTTTCTAAGATTGTACACCGGTTTATGGAAGATGTTTTTTGTTATTGAACTGTAAACATGACTCATTCCACATCCTGGTGTTAACGGATTAATGAAATACAAAATAAATAAATAAATAAAATATGGCGCAGCTTGAACTTTTATCTGTTGCTCTTTGCCTCATTGTTCAAGTAACCCCACACAGAACGATTGCCCCAGCTGCTTTACTAGGATGTGAAGTGTAGAGGTAGCGTAGACGCCGACTAGGGTATGCTCGGTCTCTCAAGCATACCACAAAATGGGAAAATTTTAGTATTATTTTTTCTTTTCGAAATATTTCTTGACTCATTTAGTAGAGACCTTTGATGTCGTATAGCATCTGATGCAGAAGTAAAAACACAAAATTTGGCAAATACGGCGCGAGGGATTTGCGAAGTGTGAAATCGGAAGTTACACTGTGTGATGTGCACGTGTTATGGTTAGCAAACCAAAAAGCAGAGTTCCAGTAGCTGTAGTTAGCTGATCAGAACACTGAAGCAGTGAAATTTAAAAATATTCTCGACACGAATGTTCGATTGGCCAATTTCGGCCTTACTCTTCTGTTCCAACCTAACAATGACCTTGGAATTTGCGATACCGTATAATAGGGAAAATTATTTAATGCTGTTCCTGCAATTCTGCTCTATGATTGACAGATTATTGTATGTAATCTTGTCCGTCCAATAAAATAATTAATATTATAGAAGGAAACTTCCTTGGGGGGAGATAAATATGTATAAAAAATAGAAATCGAATAACTTACACAAAACACAGGCTCGTAGATAGACACAAGAACAAACACACGATTCAAGCTTTCGCAACCATTGGCCACTTCTTCAGGAAAAGAGGAAGAAAGGAGGGGAAAAAGGGGAGGATGCGGGTTTTAAGGGAGTGGAAGAGGAGTCATACCAATCCCGGAAGTATGTCTATCTTGGTGTGTATGTATGTGAGTGTGTATGCGCTTGCTTACCTTTCCTTTTTTCCCCCTAAGGTAAGTCCTTCCATCCCTTTAAAACTCGCATCCTTCCCTTTCTCCCCGCCTTCCTTCCTCTTTTCCTGAAGAAGCGACCAACGGTTGCGAAAATTTGAATCTTGTGTTTGTGTGTGTTTTTGTGTCGATCTACGAGACTGTGCTTTGGGTAAGTTATTAGATTTCTATTTTTTGTACAATAAAATAATTATCCTCGTAAAGTGCCTCCTTTAAAATGATGATGTATTGGTAAAAACCAAATCTACTTTTGAGAAGCAAGACAGTAAATATGATTCCTGCTTATTTCTCTGGTAGCAAATTAAACTGTACGCTTAGGTCCTTGCCTCTGAAACAGTGTCACATTTGCATACAAACACCCAAGTACACGTGGCAGCATAGCATGTGAGGGCTTACCTTTGCCTCTTACTGTACAATATGCATAACCCTCAGTAACTCTATCGGACCAAACTGCGTGGTCATCAGTCCGTAGCTTACAAACTACTTAAACCTAGGTAAACTAAGCTAAGGACAAACACACACCCATGCCCCAGGGAGGACTGGAACCTCCACGGCGAGCAACCGCGCGCTCCGTAGCGAGACGCCTTAGACCGCTCGGCTACTCCACCGCGGCTCAGTTACTATCTTGGGGTCATTTCTGACAACAGCATGAACATTATCTAATTTATCTCTGGAATGGCGCCGCTCTTACACAAAACGTTTTATGTATTGTCTTAGAAGTCAATTGTCAATTTTTCATTATGTTTAGTGAATTGGTGTGTGATGTAACAATGGATTGTAAATCTGTTGGTATGGTATGGCAGCAGAAGTGTTTATGGACTAGTTGTTCTTGTTGTGGTCTTCAGTCCGGAGACTAGTTTGATGCAGCTCTCCACCCTACTCTATCCTCAGCAAGCCTCTTCATCTCCCCATAAGAACGGCAACCTACATCCATTTGAATCTGCTTACTATATTCATCTCTTGGCCTTCCTCTGCGTTTTTACCCCAAACACTTTCTTCCAACGCTAAATTCACGATTCCTTGATGTCTAAGAATGTGTTTTATCATCAGTAAATCCCTTCTTTTAGTCAAGGTATGCCAGAAATTCCTTTTCTTTCCAATTCTCATCAGTACCTCCTCAGTATTTATGCGATCCACCCACCATATCTTCAGCATTCTTCTGTAACACCACGTTTCAAAAGCCTCAATCCTCTTCCTGTCTGCACTGTTTATCGTCCATGTTTCACTCCCATATAAGGCAACACTCCACACAAATGCCTTTTCTTCACTCTGAACTTTAATCCCTTTTCCAAATTTCTCCTTGCTTTCCTTTATAGCTTGCTCAATGTACAAATTGAATAACATTGGGGAAAGGCTACAACCCTGCCTTATACCCTTCCCAACCTCGACATCCCTTTCATGCCCTTTAACTCTGATAACTGCTAAATAAGTAAGTTTCTTTTATTTGTCCTGTAGATCAAGCATTTGTACAGTAGAGCACACAATGGTATAGGACAAGTCACTAAGAATAGAAAGCTTTGTACTCTGTAAAATAAGGCAAATGGTGCTATAACAATTAAATTAATACTAAGAATACGGAGTTACAGACTTCACATGGCAGAAAAATATATGCAAAATAATTATAAGCAGAAGCTGTTTGGTTTTTGTACAAGTTGTAAATAATCTTCCGCTCTCTGTATTTTACTCCTGCTGATTTCAGAATTTGAAAGAGTGTATTCCAATCAACTTTGTCAGAAGCTTTCCCCAAATCTACTAAATCTAGAAATGTAGGTTTGCCTTTCCTTAATCTATCTTCTGAGATAAGCTGTAAAGTGAGTTTTGCCTCCCGAGTTCCTACATTTCTCCTGAATCCAAATTGATCTGCACCAAGGTCGGCCTCACCAGTTTTCCGCACTGACTGTGGTGCTTAGAAACCGCTGACTTCGTGTGCTGTCCAAGCCGTATGTACCTTTCATGTTCAGAAAGTCTCGTGCAGATTGCTCGTCCGGTCTCTCCTATATAAACCAGCCCACACTGGCAGCTTATTTCATAAACGCATTACTCAGTTTGTCAACTGCGTCCTTAGTTGAACCTAGGACATCCTTAGTCTTATCGGCGCTGCGGAAGACTGGCTGGTGCCTGCCCTACGAAAAATTTGCCCACACGCTCAGAGACGCCCTGCACATAAGGTAATAGGGCGATGTTTCGTGCTTCCTCCCGCTCCCCTCTACTGCATGGCGTGCAATATTGTAACCACCAATAAAGGAAAACCAACGTCCCCTTCCTGTCCCTCATCCGCTGCTATATAAACCCCAAGCTATCTTACATTCAGCAGTGAGACACAGACCCTGATGAGGGCTGTTTGCAACAGTGGCCGAAACGTCGGTAGAGTTTATAAAATGACGACGCGGTCTTATACCTGGAAGAATTTTATTGATAGTGACAACAGCCGCGGAAGCCTACGTTAGCATATTTTTGTCCTATATATACATTCTTCTACAGACGTGCATTTGCTTTCTAGCCAATTCTGCTTAGCTATTTTGTACTTCCTGTCAATCTCATTTCTTAGTCGTCTGTACTCCATTTTGCCTGTTTCATTTACAGCATTTTTATATTTTCTCCTTTCATCAATTAAATTTAGTATTTCATGTTATATCCAAGGATGTTTTGTAGGTCTTGTCTGTCTACCTATTTTGTCCTTTGCTGCCTTCACTATTTCATCTCTTAATGCTGCCCATTCGTTTTCTACTGTTTTATTTCCCCCAAAATCTGTCAATTGTTGTCTAAAGCTCCCTCTGAAGTTCTCAAGAACTACAGGTTGCTTCAATTTATAAAGGTCCCATCTCCTTGTTTTCCTACCTTTCTGCATTTTCAGTTTCAGCCTACCGTTCATGATCAACAAGATATGCTCAGAGTCCACATCTGCCCCTGGGTATGTCTTACAGTTTAAAACCTGGTTCCAAAATCTATGTCTTACCATTACAAAATCTATCTGGTACCTTCTGGTGTCTGGTTTCTTCCACGTATACAACCTACTTTCGTGATTTTTTAACCAGGTGTTTGTTATAACTAAATTATGTTCCGTACAAAATTCTACCAGGCGGCTTCCTCTTTCATTCCTTTTCACCAGACCATATTCACCTACTATCTTCCCTTCCCTTCCTATTACCGAATTCCAGTCTCCCATTACAATTAAGTTTTCCTCTCCCTTAATTGTCTGAAAAATTTCCTTTAGCTCATCATATATTTCTTCTATCTCCTCATCATCGGCAGAGCTAGTGGGCATATAAAGTTGTATTACTGTGGTCGGTGTTGACTATGATAATACGTTCACTGTGCTGCTCATAGTAGTCTACCCGCATTCCTATTTTCTTATGCATTATCAGACCTACTCCTGTAATACCCCAAACTAATTTTGTATTTATAATCCTGTACTCACCTGACCAGAACTCCTGTTCTTCTTTCCACCGAACTTCACTAATCCCCACTATATCTAACTTCTACCTATCCATATCCCTTTTTAAATTTTCCAACTTCCCTACCCGATTCAGTGATCGAACATTCCACACTCCGATCAATAGAATGCCAGTGTTGTCTTTCCTGTTGACCACATCCTCCTGCGTAGTCCCTGCACGGAGATCGGAATGGGGGACTATTTTACCCCCGGAATATTTTACTCGAGAGGATGCCACCATCATATGTTCGTACAGTAGAGCTGCATGTCCTCGGGAAAATTAACGGCTGTAGTTTCCCCTTGCTTTCAGCCGTTCGCAGTAACGGTATGGCAAAGCCACAGCTGATATTACAAGGCCATCTCAGCCAATCATCCAGACTGTTGCCGCCGGTCGCGGTGGCCGCGGGGACTGAGGCGCTCCAGTCGCGGTCTGCACGGCCACTACGGTCGGGGGTTCGTATCCCCCCTCGGGCATGGATATTTGTGCCGTCCTTAGTCCTAGCTAGTTCATAAGTAGTTTGTAAGCTTAGGGACTGATGACCCCGTAGTTAAGTCCCATAAGTTCTACAAACATTTTAACATTTTTAGACTGTTGCCCTTGTAATTACTGAAAAGGCTGCTGCCCCTCTTCAGGAACCACACGTTTGTGTGGCCTCTCCACAGATAAGCCTCCGTTCAGGTTGTACCTACGGTACTGCTATCTGTATCGTTGAGGCACGTAAGTCACCTCACCTCTGTAATGGTTGTGGTTCACGGGGGAGTGTATAGAAAATAAACCTGCAGAAAAATGAAGCCAGGAAGGCGATCCGATACAAGTGATTGTGATGGCGAGCACAGTATTGACAACACACCGGCGCTGGCGTGCGGGCATTAGCTTAGCGCCCCGCGTCTCGAGGCCACTCGCTGAAGTTGACCAGTGGGGCTGCTGATTCACTTCTGCTACTCAAAAATTTACTGACATCATTTTGTTTCAGCATTTAAGAAAACTGCGAAGGTCTCTTATTAAATAAATCTGCATTTCTTATCTCACATATAAAAGAAGAACAGAATTATTCATATTCATTTTCAAAAGAAATTAACAAGAAAATATCTAAAGGAAATATACTTTCCTAGCTTTCCTATTTGCAAATTACATGACAGTGTCACTGATTTCGATATTAATATCATGTTTAATACAAATCAAAGACAAATTGGTTAGTCTATTTTGTGGCAACGATGTCCTGGGCAATTTTTATATTATTTTTAATTTAGAAAAAGATCTTTCACTGTGAGACACTGTGATTGGTAATGTTAGATGGACAGAAAGTGTAGTAGATAAATTCGGAAGACTCGAATTAAATTGTTTGAAAATAAATAAGTAATTATGTCTAGTGGGGTCGTGCAGTCGTCTACGAATAATGGTAGGAGTTCTAATTCATTATAAAGATCGTTTCCATCAATATCAAAATTCAATCCGCTGCTAAATTTGTTTCTTAAATTTGTACAGAGCCGCCTCCTTTCTTCTAAACCTAATTTTTTCCAGTTACTCAAGTTCTGTAGAAAGGATAAATCTGTGTGGTTTTCATTAAAAAGTTCCAAACGTTCATCAAATTTTGTTATAGCGGTGTCGAGCAAGTAATAGTAAAAATGAATTTGAAATATGTTGGCTCATAGACAAATTGTGTGTGTGTGTTTTTTTTTTTTTTTTTTTTTTTTTTTTTTTTTTTTTTTTTTTTTTTTCCTGGGACGGGGACGCGGAGGTGAGGGAAATTTTGTTTTGGCATCAACCTCTTCGCTAACTACTTTTGCATTTCTGATAATCTCCTTGAACGCGTATTCAGTTCCAATAATTGTGAGTAATTCGTTTTCAGCTTGAGATATCATTTTGCACGCTTCTGACAGAACAACCGTTGATTTTTGTAAAGCTTTGCTGAAAATATTAATTTTGCACTGTATGACTTACCAGATAACTATTGAGCAGATGAATTTAACTTTACTATTAAATAATTGGCCCTGTTTCTGCTTTCAGTATCTGTTATCATCAGAGTAAATTTTATATAAAACGTCATAGATCTTCACTAAGTTGATACGAAGTGCTTTCAACGCTTCCACTTTACTCTCCCATCGGGTACTGGACAATGGCTTTAAAGTCAAGGTAGGTACTATGCTCGTGAGTACTTGCCAACATGCTGTGGGCGCGGCAAGAAACACATAGATTCCTTGAACCATAGAAAAAGCTGTAATTTCTATGAACATTTAGCAGTGTCATTCACTACTAAATTGAGACTGCATGCCGCACAAGGGATGTAAAATGCTCGTAGGTTAACGTCTACTATATCCGGGCCACTGAAACATTGCACTTAACGTTCACAAATAACAAGTGAAGAGCAAGAAGCGGGAGGCGCTAGTCGCTAGGAACGATCCAATCACAGCACGCTAAACACTTTCAGTGATCACGTACCGTGACGTTAGAGTTCCCGCGTTGCCGGCTTTGTTCAGTGCTACCGTAAACAAATTTGTGTATCGTGTTTACCGCGTGTTTATGTTGTGTGTGCTTCTTTTGCTGCGATTTGTTTTACTGCGAATGGTTTAACTTGACTTTCCGAGTTCTAGTAATGTCACCGAAAGTGACGGTTTCTAAGTAAGTTCTTAATTTCGTATGAATAAAAACTTCGAAGCATATGCTCTGAGTAGGAAGCTCATTCTCGTTTCAAACGATCGGAAAGAAGTTATGGTGCAGTGGCTACAAGAAAGAAATATTGCTGCAGATATGTCAATGTGAAAACAAAATAAGACTATTACGCCCACATATGCAATGGACTAAATCACAAAGGAGCAGCGACACACAGTAATAAGGCTACCCGAATACACTGCCATTTTAACCCTATACAATTAGTTGGTGTGACGTGAAATATTACGTAAGGAACAATAAGAAGTCTTTCACAATAACAGAGGTGGAAAGGCTGTTGCATGAAGCTGTTGCCAATGTGGATGTTGCATTTTGGAAAAAAAAAAAGGTCGATCACGTTGAGAAACTGATTCGGGCAGCACAAACAATGAAAGTGATCATCAGTAATCATGAGAATTTAATGATTTGTCTTGGTGATGACGACGATTTTGGCAGTGAAGATGGGGAGCTGGATGTAAATGCACCATTGTCGCCGTAAATTGGTGAGTGAAAAGCGTTGTGATTATAAAACGTAGAGAGAGAAGTTACTATCTTGATTATTGTTTATTATTGTTTACGATCCAATTTTTATTTTCTATATTTCTTTGCTCCGTTACTGAAAGCGTGAGTTTTGTTGTGCTCTTGTCTACATTACTATGCCGTTGATTAATTGCTGCTTGTGGTAGCAGCTCAAGAACGAATTATTATATGCACTTTTATTGCTCAATACCTTACATTTACGAGATGCAACTGAAAACCGTTTCGTCTGCTGTGTGTATAGAGGCTAGTGTTGCAACGTCGCTAAAGCAGTGTAGCCAACTTAACTCGCCGTAACGCGAAACGTCAAGTGCAATGTTTCAGCGGCCCGGGTATATTCTCCTCTGAAGATCTACATTTTTACCTGTCGTATTCGTGCCATTATCATAACCTTGATCGCGCATTTATTGCAAATCAATATTGCACGTTAAAAATAAATCTAACAGAAATGTAGCTAAACCCTGCCCAGTAGTATCTGCAATTGCGAAAAATGTTCCTTGAGTTCGGCTATCTTTGTAGAGGAATTAAGAAAAACGAATCTCACCACTATTGAAATCTGTTCTTCGTGTACTACGTCGGGTGAGGAATCTAAAATAATAGAAAAATGTTTCGATTGTTTTAAGTTACAAATTATAGTGTTTTTAATTATTTTCCTGATAAATAAAGTTATTTTGGATGTTTTGGCCAAGATAATGTGTAGTGCGGAACTCAGCTTTTTGGACGTGAGCAACGTGATTGTCCAACAGATCATCGAAATTAGAAACACATTCAATTACTTAAAAAAAAAATTCCATTAACACCCTAGAAAAGTTTTTCTGACTTCCCTCTAAGCGCTAAGCATTGTCGTGCTAAAAAGTAAACCAGATGAATTATTCCTTCAGTAAAAAACCGTCTTGATTGCAAATTATTTTATTAATTATTGACGCGTTTCGCCCTTTAGCAGGGCATCTTCGGATTATCTACGTGACAGAATTTACACAAAATTACAAGGCGGAATTACAAAGGAGTATAATGGTGCATGGGCTTTGTGCCTGACAGAATTTACACAAAATTACTTTCCGCTTTGTAATTTTGTGTAAATTCTGTCACGCAGATAATCTGTAGATGCCCTGCTAAAAGGCGAAACGCGTCATTAATTAATAAAATAATTTGCAATCAGGACTGTTTTTTACTGAAGGAATATTTATTCTCACTGATTGCTGTACGCCATGGACTGGAAATCATTTTAGATGAATTATTCTTTCTATTACAGCCGTCCATCTCCTTTTCTCGCGTTCAGTTTCAGATTGGGACATGGAGTCTACAGTCATAGCTTGGAAAATATCTGTTTTTAAATCCAAATATTTTTTGATGCTCAAGAGATGACCAACACTTTATTCGTGTCGTTCTATATTTCTAGACAAGTGCTGCCAATCTTTGTAACCCGTTTTGTCATTGAAGTGACATCGCCATTAAATGTTTACAGAGGAAACAGCAAAGAGAATCATTTGATTTTGAATATAAGAGCCAGACTCTTAATTGTTTCGTTATTTGATAACTTCTTTGTATAATATGCATTCACAGGAATCACTTCCAACATTTTCAGGCGACTGTGAAGAAGAAACTTCAAAGCCGTTTTTATTGTTCTCTTTGATGACATCTTTGGAAACAGAAGAAGGGTCTTTTAGAAAATTAAAAGCAAGTATATTCGGTTACAAACTACGCAGTTCTTTATTCTGTCATGAAATTGGTGCCACAGTAAATTATTAAAAGAATAAAGGGCGCAGCGACGCGTAACTCAAAACCGCCTCAGAATAGAGTTAGAATGATCAAATTACAGAGAAACTCACTGGGGAAAAATCTTTCTATGGAACTGGTAATCTTCTTTAAATTCTCTTCTTTCTCTAGTTTTCTTTTTCTGTTCTGTGCGCCAGACAGTTTCTTTTCCCGACCACTTTCAGACATAAAAAAATAAATAAATAAAAAAACACCATGCTCAAACTCTACTCAATATATTCTATAATATCTACAATACAGAATCCATTTTTCGGTCTCCGTCATGAATATTACTTTGTTATCGCTGGATCTAGAGAATTCCTGAGTCAATATTTCGCAAAATTACTGGACGAATCTCAAAATTTAACAGTTGTCATAATCAACACATTACGAGCTAAAACCTTAAGTTTAACACTATAAGTATTATAACCGTGTGGACCAAAAAATAAATAATTAGTGCTGTTCCAGCTCTGTGGTTGACAGTTACTTGAATGTACGCTTGTCCAGAGAGTAATTTAATTATCCTCGTAAAGCGAACACTTCTTTGCCAACATTAGCACTCTATGCCGCCGCCGTAAGTAAAATATAACCCCAGTACGACAATTTCCTAAGGAAAGCTTTTATTTAGTACGCTTCATCTTTACATAACTCTCTACTGTAATAAAAACTTGGGTCGTGCTGTAAGGAAGATTAACTGTTTCTTTAAAATAAAACTTGGTCTTGTGAAATAGGCCTACCAGACTTAATATTCCATAATTATATGAAAAAGGAACGTCTTCCTGATGTTCTGCAAAACTTATTTATTGGTCACAAACCGGCTTTCGGCTTCTTAGGCCATCATCAGGTGACAACTGAATGTAGTACACATGTTTTCAAAGATGTTAAGATTTACAAAGATGTTAACACACACAATCGATACGGCACAGGAAAGTTCATCGCAAGTACTTATTTATGAAAGTTATTAACGTTTATATAAGAAATATAATAACTATGTTTATAGAATCAAAACTAATATGATTATTTTTGTTGAAAAGGAAGGTTGAAAATAAAACTCATTTCAGTAGAGGTGTAGAGGGGAACTGGATCTGATCGTTTAATACTAAACTGGCGTCCTGAGCCAAATGTTTATTGATTTCCAATATTTCCAGTAGTGTCATCTTTCTGCTTTTCATCAGGGGATTTAGGATCTCACAGTTTACATCATAATCATGGCCTTCTCTGAGCAAATGTTCAGCAAAGGTTGAATCTGTCTTTTTTAACCTCCAGCTTCATCTTATTATCATGTTCTGTCAGGTACCGTCGGAAAAAAATCAATTAATTTATTCCATAAGTAGTATATTGTTGAGTTACGAACACTCGGATTTGAATGGAAAGCTAATATTTCATCTTGTGAAAAAATATATGCAATGCTTTTTATGAACCAGTTTCAGTACCCAGTTAACCGTGCCGACGATACTGAATATCCACATTCCGTTACGAATTCACAAACGGTAATACCCATCCTACACTGAGGCATCGCAAACGCTAGTTTCTGTACATATGAAATCTATCATTCCAGGCTTTTTGTTGTTTCTTTTATATATATATATATATTCTTTAAAAAGTTGTAGGTTTACTTGTGTGTTTTCAATATGACAACTATACACAGACAGATAAGTTTAGGCCCTAGAATTCAAAAAGGTGTGTTAATGGATATTTACGTATAACTATTTCATTATTTTAATTCAAACAGTGTGCGTTATTTTATTGCCTGTTTACGTTTAGAAAGCAGACCATGTGTCATTTCGGAATATTTATTCATTTAGAAACAAAGCTTTATTTTCAGCGCTGCAGTCGCGCGCATGTCAAAAGGTTTCCGAGACGCTCGAAGCTGTTCATATAGTGGTATTTTAAATATATGTCTGTAGGTGTGTACCGAGCTTCAACAGAATGAAACTCTACTGTTTCGATACAATTTGTCTGTTTTGCCTTCACGTATTTGTGGAATGAAACACCGCTGTTTTAAAACAGTGAAAACCACACGACGAAACTATGTCTGCGATCCGAAAAATAGCAGAATGAGACAGTATTATTTGGAAAAGAGAAACATGAAGATTTTGAAACAATGAAAGAGAGACCGAGTATATCACTGTGTATGACGTGATAGACGCATTCTGTTACAATGAAGTGCAGTAATAACATTTGCATCTGCCATAGTGGTTGAATTTATTACTTCTTTAGTACTAATGGAATTCGCAACACATTTTGCATACAGTAACTACATACAACACTGAATGCAACTGCAACACTACATCAGTATACCGGTACAGTAGTTAAGGAGATATGACATCGTAAATCATGAGAATTATCGAAACATGCTTCGGTTGGAAATGGAGCGCAATTACCCATTCTATAACCAATCAGTGCTTAACTTTTCTTCACTTACAAGCTTATCGTCAAGAATAACGAAATCGGAGCGATATTAATGATTGTTTAACTGGAAAGAATACATGTCCGGACTTGGCTTTATCACGAGTATATTGTAAATATTACGAATGTTATAGAAGAATACGTGAAACACAATTTGTTATATAATAAAGAAAACTTCCGTACAAAAACGAGATTTCCGTGTAGGTCTGAAAACTATGGTCGAGAGAGCAAATTGTTGGACATTGTTTCAGAACACCTTTTGTAGGATGAATATGACGGACGTCGCACTGCGGTTTCTGCAAGACTTGCGTCTGTCACACTGATGCCCAGGCGTCAAGTGGGCCGGCCACGGAGAGAACGCAGAGCTGTGCAGTGGCATGCACACGTGTGGTCTGGCCACTGCCTGGCTAGCGCGGGGGGCGTGGCCAAGGCAGCTGCCGACTGTCCGACTCCCTGCCACAGAATCTACATCTACATGGGATATTCTGCAAATCACATTTAAGTGCCTGGCAGGGGGTTCATCGAACCACAATTATACTATTTATCTCCCATTCCATTCTCGAATAGCGCGCGGGAAGAAAGAACACCTGAATCTCTCTGTTCGAGCTCTGATTTCTCTTATTTTATTCTGATGATCATTTCTACCTATGTAAGTGGAAGTCAACAATATATTTCGCATTCTGAGGAGAATGTTGGCGTTTGCAGTTTCGCAAGTAGCCCACGCCGCAGCGATAAGCGCCGTTGTTGTAATGATTCCCATCCCAGATCCTGTATCATTTCCGTAACGCTGTCTCCCCTGTATCGTGACAATACGAAACGAGCTGCCCTTCTTTGGACTCTTTCGATGTCCTCCGTCAAACCCACCTGATAAGGATCCCACACTGGGCTGCAATACTCCAAAAATGGACGGACAAGCGCAGTGTATGCAGTTTCTTTAGTAGTTCTGTTGCATCTTTTAAGGGTTCTGCCAATAAAACGCAGTCTCTGGTTCGCCTTTCCCACGATATTATCTACGTGTTCTTTCCAGTTTAAGTCTGAAGTAATAGTAATTCCTAGGTATTTTGTGGAGTTTACGGCCTTCACATTTGATTGATTTATGTTGTAAACAAAGTTTAACGGATTTCTTTTCGTACTCATGTGGACGACTTCACATTTCTCATTATTTAGAGTCAATTGCCAATTTTTACACCATTCTGATATCTTATTCAGATCGTTCTGCAGTTGGTTTTGATCTTCAGATGATTTTACTAGA
This sequence comes from Locusta migratoria, assembly GCA_026315105.1. NCBI lineage: Eukaryota > Metazoa > Arthropoda > Insecta > Orthoptera > Acrididae > Locusta > Locusta migratoria. The sequence continues at coordinate 558,236,022 of CM048747.1, read as the reverse complement.
CGGCGTCATCTGCAAACAACCTAAGAGAGCTACTAAGATTTTTCCCCTAAATCGTTTATGTAAATAAGGAATAGCAGAGGACCAATAACACTACCCTGTGGAACGCCCGATATCACCTCTGTTTTAGTCGATGCCTTACCATCGATTACTACGAACTGTGTCCTCTCTGACAATAAATCCCCTATCCAATCGCAAATTTGGGGCGATATACCATAACCACGCAATTTGATTAAAAGCCGTTTGTGAGGTACGGTGTCAAAAGCTTTCTGGAAATCAAGAAATACGGAATCGATTTGCGAACCTTTGTCGATAGCACCCATCACTTCGTGTGAATAAAGAGCTAGTTGTGTTTCGCATGAACGATATTTTCTAAATTCGTGTTGACCTTGGGTCAATAGATCGTTCTGTTCGAGATAATTCATAATATTTGAATGCAGGATATGTTCCAAAACCCTGCTGCAAATTGACGTCAATGAAATAGGCCTGTAGTTTAGTGGGTTACTCCTACTGCCTTTCTTGAATATAGGTGTGACCTGTGCAACTTTCCAATCTTTTGGTACAGATCCTTCTATGAGAGAGCGGTTGTATATGACTGTTAAGTAAGGAGCTATCGCTTCAGCATAATCAGATAGAAATCTAATGGGTATACAATCCGGACCAGAAGACTTGTTCTTGTTAAGTGATTTCAGTTGCTGCACTACTCCGATGATATGTACTTCTATGTTACTCATTACGGCATCTGTTCGTAATTCGAAATCTGGAATATTGGTTTCGTCTTCTTTGGTGAATGAGTTTCTAAAAGCTAAGTTTAGTAACTCTGCTTTAGTAGCGCTGTCATCGGCAGAATCGCCATTACTATCACGTAGTGAAGGTATTGTTTGTGACTTGCCCCGAGTATATTTAACATATGACCAAAATCTCTTTGGGATTTCAGTCAAATTACGAGAAAGAGTTTCGTTGTGATAAATATTGTAGGCATCTCGCATTGAAATCCTCGCTAAATTTCGAGCTTCTGAGTACGATCGCAAATCCTGGGGATTTCGTGTTCGTTTAAATTTAGTATGCCTTTTCCTTTGCTTTTGCAACAGTGTCCTGACCTGTTTTGTGTACCAAGGGGGATCGCCTCCTTCTTTTATTAATTTATTAGGTATAAAACTTTCAATTGCTGTCGATACCACTTCTTTGAATTTGAGCCACATCTGGTCTACACCTACGTTTAGTGTTAGAAACGAGTGGAAGTTGTCTTTCAAGAAGCAATGTATTTTGTTACTATCTGCTTTCCTGAACAAATAAGGAGTATACAGAAAGGAAACTCTCGCTGCAGTCTGTCGTCCAAAATTTAGTGCGCATGCGCGGAATCAGCCATCTTGAAAAGCAGTAAACATGTGAGTGGTAATGCGCCGTCTTTGTTTGTTAATTCTGTATTTTAACTGCCTGAATCGTATAATAGTAAACAAGTATTTGATACAGTGAAAAGTACGAACTATGTGTCAGTAGTTGGAGCTGTTCCGTTTTTATTATGAGCACCAATAAAAGGAAAGGCGGCCGATGGTGTTCAGCACCTAATTGCCGCAATAATTCTAATACAAATAAGGATATAAGTTTCTTCACCTTCCCAAAAGATGCTGAGCAGTAAGTGAACGTCGCTATATGTGTAGTGAAAGTTAAATGTTATCAGTTTCGAATGAGAGTAATGTGTACGTAATTATTAAAAGTAGCCTTGCTTCTTATCTTGACGATAACTCTTGCTGCAGCAGTTCAACAGCATCGAAATGTTGAAGTACATTTATATTTTATAAGTTTAACGTTTCAGGGAATAATATAAAATGAATGACAAAGAATAGTGCGTAAGTAGGCAGGTAAAATTTTACTTACGGTATTGGAGGCGTAGTGTGCTAATGTTGGCAACGAATGGTCTTCACATACTCAAACAAATAGATTAAGGGGAATAATTATTTTATGCTGTTCCTGCTCTGTGATTGACAGATTCCTCTATATGCCCTTCTCAGGTCAGTAAATTAATGATACTCCTAAAGGAAATACAACTTTTATATATGCCCAGACGTCATTAGTTCTGTGTAATCACGTTGTACTGCTAAGTCTGAGTCAATATTTTGTGCGAATTTATTCGTGTCAAATAAAACCTGGGAGTTGTAAAGTCACTTTCTTGTTTATAACTAATTTCCCACACATAACTCCGCATTATTTGGAATTTTTCTAGAGATAAGCACCAAATAAAACGATCATCGATTCCACTGCACATTTTCGTAGTTGTATTAAAATTTAGGCCTATTTTCGTTTTTTTTTTATTATTTTATTTCGTTGGATTACAATTAGGTGCAAGAAGAGGGCGCAAAATAGTTGAGAGCACAATGAAAAGCCGTTTCCCTTCGTAAAAGTCGGTGGGATTAGCTGCAGTTCGTAAAAAGTACCTTTCCAGCCAAAGTACTAAGTGGCTATAGTTCCGCGTTTACTGCTTTTCAATATGGCGTCGAGCGCAGCGCTTGGTAGCATACAGATCAAAGGCGCCGCCCCCAGCTTTCCCTTCTGTATGCTGCCTATTCTGTGTCCCTGCCCCGTTTCCTGCCCTCTCCAGTCGGTACGCGGCCTGCGTCCATTACAGAATACGAGTGTTTCCACCATTCAATTTACACGAACACGCGAGTCACGGGTATTCTGATGCCGGAGAGTATAATTAGCTGAGTGACGGGTGGTTCAGCGTTTGGCGACCCTGGTGCAGGCGGTAGGGCCGCCCCCGATCACTACACGCCGCGGCGGAGCGGCCGAGCGCATTGAGGCGCTATGCTACGATGCGCGAGGCCGCTCCCTGTCGGGGGTCCGAATCCCCCCTCGGGCTTGGATGTTTCTGTCGTCTTTAGTATAAGTAGTTTGTAAGTTTAGGGACTGATAACCCCGCACTTAAGTCCTTTAAGCTTTACAAATATTTGAATATCACTATACGATATCCATGTCTGAGAAGACTAAAACTCTGTAAATGATTTGCAAAAATGTTGACGTTAAAATAAAAATGCTTTGTATGAGTTTTTTTTTTTGTTTCGGCGTTCAAATGCCTCTCCCTCATACCATCCCATGGATACGGCACTGAGCATACCCCACGATTTTCAAAAGTCAGCGCCTACAAGAGGTAGATTCCACGGATGGCAAGTACGGCACTGTATATGTTGCGAGGGTGAAGGTCGGGGTGAGAGTTCAAAATAGGGAAAGTTTAATTTTTTTAAAACTCACAACCACCAACTGCGAACCAAATTCCTAAACACACAAAAACACTGGAGCTGTGATTGCTACTGTTTGACTCGTTTTCTAGGGGATGATATCACACGTTCGCAGCTTTCCTTCCCTGCATATGATTAACAAAAAAAAAAAAAAAAAAAAAAAAAAATCATAATAAAGTAAGTTTATGTGAAAAAAGGGTGTACTAACTACTATTTTTAAAAACACGTGGAAGTTCACTTTATGTTGTTTATTACACCATATTAAAACCCTGTGGCTGATACATCTGTACGTCGACACATTTATCAAATAAAGTTATAGCTCGTGAGCCCCCAGACAAAGTGAATATTTGTCGCAAATTGTTTTCACACCATGTGCCTGTCTCAAACACCGTTCGTGTTCATGCCTATGCGACGACACGTGTTACATTAACAAAACACAGTCACTTTAATTTAGTGCGATGCACACCTTGTTCCACCGGCTAAATATTCACAACACACAGTAGCACTCGATACAACTTGGTGCAGTCTACGACTAGCAACCACACTTGGCAATAGCCACACAAAAATCTATAGTCTCCACCTGGAGATTCACATGCCAACTGTGTAGCACGACGCTGCCCTGCCAGCTACACCACTTGCTCCCGACTCCCACTTCCAGGCCTCACGCGCGCGCGTGCGCCAAAAGCCCAACTGCCGGGTTTTTTCACTACGTCATCAGCTTCCCCATGTGAGCTGTTCTAACCGACTTCCAACGTACAGCGCTCAGCCAATACATTTCTAAAACTTTACTTAAAATCAAAATAATTACACTACACATTAAACAAATTTCTTATTATGTTTTTATATTGGTATAAACATCCTTTGCACTATTTATTACAATCGTGCAATTTCATATATCACAGATAAGTGATTTAACTGAATATTTCAAGATAAAATACACAAGATTAATTGAAAATAAAATGAGAAATAGTTAATATATTACGTTTATAAACAAACATTGCCATGCTAGTTGTGTAACTGTCTTGTATTCATTGGTAATTTATTACTTTTCATTGTCAATTAAACATATTACGCCAGATGTGACTATATCAGCTAATGTATTGTTTATTTATCAACGGGCTATTTTGTAATGAGGGCCTTAAAGGTTCCTAACTGCATCGCATTACTTCAAATGCCAGTAGTATTAGAATTTTTTATTTCACGCTGTGCACTGCACTGTGCCTGGCACTCGCCATTGTCCCTCTCTCCCCTCACCGGAAACGAACCTGGAAAATCCTAAGCTGGAACAAGCCACCAACGTCGGCCAGCTCGCTGGCCTCCCGTCAGCTACAAGCACACAGCAAATCTCAACCTATGGCCTAACTATAAATGTTGTCACCCAACTGCGTACATACATTGCTACCATAATTAATAAGATTAAAATTGTGTAACATTTAGTGCATTGGCATGGTCAATGTTTGCAGTGAACTTCATACTGTTTAATTATCAAATGATATTAATTTCCAATATTTCTATTAGGCGGTAATCTCACAATACCCCCACTTGCGGCATCAAAACCATGTGCAGGATGGCGCAAGTAGCACCAAAATTAATACTTTCAAATGAGCAAAATTTAAAATTACAAAATTATTGAATCGGATTGACTCAAACACTATACCAATTATGAAGTCAACTAATGCAAAAATAAATAAATAAATAAACAAATAAAATAAATGAGAAAATTTCCCAATATTTGTACCATTAAGACCACTTATAAATTATACAATAATTTTCATAGTGTGTGCATATTTTTAAGAAAAGACTCCTTATAACTAATTACATCCATGAAATTTAAGTGTGCCTGTTGTTTATATACGGAATTGGCACCAAATTTATAATAGTATTAACCTTTAGTCTTTAGAGCACCTTGTCCTACATGGAAAAACTAAAATTATCACTATAAAAACTTTTGACTGTGTACACTCCACTTATTTAAAGGAAATCTCTCACCACTTTGACACTGAGAACCCCAGAGTCATCGTTGCAGCAACTCTTGCCCATGGTGTATGGTCCTACGTCTCTGTCATTTCAACCAACATGCTGTTGCAGCTTAGATTCATGGCACTGGATCAAGCGTTCTTGTTCACACACGTCATATGCACCCTACATGGAACAGGAAGAGCAGAAGGTACCCATGAGTCAACATAGACAAAAGTTTGTCTGCACACCAGGATTCGGTTGGATTTGTATCCCACCCCTCTGCCACCCAAACTTGGTGCAATTGAAACTAAGCATTGAGACATGTACCGTAACATGCAAATCAACAGAATTAAGAACTCAAAGTGGCTTGTGTTAGTCATTATCGGATCAACCCAAACCACCATGAGTATGTGGCCTATTTGGAGTATTATTCCATCAAATAAAACATCAACAACCTGCCTGTGTCAAAAATATATCTTAAAGCTCAAATAATACTACCAAAAGAATGATGTTATCATAGAGAGTTTCTCTTCTATCAAAATGACACCTACAAGCATTAACACAAATCCTACGCCCTCGCACAAAAAAAAAAAAAAAAAAAAAAAAAAAAAAAAAAAAAAAAAAAAAAAAAAAAAATTGCTGGTGTGAGATTAAATTTGGATCCCTGTCATCAGCCTCATTTGCTTTTCACAAGTACTCCCCATACATTTTTAAAATAAAATATCACCAAACCCTACTGATACTCAAGCTAGACAGAAAAATAGTTCTCGCCAACTGTTGTTGCAGAAATTGTTCAGTCAACAGTTGAGCACCATTAAAGAATCCAAAATGTGTTATCAGAATCAGTTTAATATAACAATACAGAGCATTCCCAATTAGACATGTTACCTACCAAACACTCAAAAGAGACAGACATTAAAGAGCAAACACTTTCTCTCATTGAAACATTTCACAATCCAACCCACCTTTAGCCAAAATAGCCACAACAAACATACATTCCTCAATTCTGACCCATATGGTCAGTCACACCCACATATGCAACACCGTCAGCTGACATCTTCATCACAATTTATCTAAGCCACAGACCACACTGCCTGCATCAATGACCACCACTTTCTCATTCTCTGAGTCACCTCACAACTCACACCACATAGTCATCCCTGCTCACATATACACACACATAAACAGTATACTCCCACTTTATCCTTTAGTGTTAGCATACACACATACACATATGTACAGTCTTTACTTCAGGTACCACTGTTGAACTGCAAATCTGATACAAGCACATGTTTTGACACAAACAAAAAAAGAAAAACATTTACAAAAAACTCTTGTAAACCAGAATGAAACTTCACTCTGCAGCGGAGTGTGCGCTGATATGGAACTTCCTGGCAGATTAAAACTGTGTGCCGGAACCGGGACTCGAACCTGGTACATTTGCCTTTCGCGGGCAAGCGCACTACCGACTGTGCTATCCCGACACGACTCACGATGCCGCCTCACAACTTTACTTCTGCCAGTACCTAGCCTCCTACTTTCCAAACTTCACAGAAGCTCTCCTGCAAACACGCAAGACTAGCACTCCTGGAAGAAAGGATATGGTGGAGACATGGCTTAGCCACAGCCTAAGGGATGTTTTCAGAATGAAACTTCACTCTGCAGCGGAGTGTGCGCTGATATGAAACTTCCTGGCAGATTAAAACTGTGTGCCGGAACCGGGACTCGAACCTGGGACCTTTGCCTTTCAGCGGGCAAGCGCACTACCGACTGTGCTATCCCGACACGACTCACGATGCCGCCTCACAACTTTTACTTCTGCCAGTACCTCGCCTCCTACTTTACAAACTTCACAGAAGCTCTCCTGCAAACACGCAAGACTAGCACTCCTGGAAGAAAGGTAGTGCGCGCGCACAGTACATCATGCTAAATGCCTTAAAACATATTATACTTAATCACTTATAAGTAGATAATATGCGTAAAAAACCTTGACATTGGGTGTATTTATGAGCTCAAGATGTCGATGGAAGCCGGCCGCGGTGGCCGAGGGGACTGAGGCGCTCCAGTCACTGTCTGCACGTCCACTACGGTCGGGGGTTCGAATCCCCCCTCGGGCATGGATATTTGTGCCGTCCTAGTTCGTAAGTAGTTCATAAGTAGTTTGTAAGTTTAGGGACTGATGACCCTGTAGTTAAGTCCCATCAGCTGTACAAACATTTGAACATTTTTGTCGATGGAACATGACACGCAATTTTAAAGTTTGGGAAAAATTACTGTTGTTGCATGATGGTTCATGCTGTTAAATACATGTGTTCTTTTGCCGAGTTGTCAATGGAGAAGTGATTTGACACAGTAAAGTGGTGGAGCCTCTTGTCCCTTGTAAGCTTGAGGTCTAGTGTTGTCAGTAGTGGCTCTCTCTGCCAGAAGAATATCTCTGTTCTACGGAGTGAGGGAAGCATGGGCCTCAGCCTGCGACCGTGCACTATTCCTGGTACATGTGCCCCAGTCTGGTGCGATGTCCACACTGCTCTCCCTCAGAGCAAATACCCTCCTAGGTTCCCCCGACTTTGGCAAGGCGACCTTTGAACACTTGCAAGGCCCGGCCCACACTGGCATCCACACGTCTGCTGCGCTCAGTCGGAAACATTTGTGTGGCCTGGAACCCTGTGTGACAGCACCAGATGGCCCCGCACCTGCGCACCGTGCCAGCAATCCGGGTAGACAGGCACGTTTCTCTCTCCATCGCCTCTTTTCTCCCTCCCAGGTGGACTGTAGATTTTCGCACAGCCACATGGTCATTGTAGGACCCCTGTCACTATCTAAAGGCCACCGCTACATCCTTACTGCCATAGACAGAGTCACTCAGTTGATAGAGGCAGTGCCACTTTTGGAAATAACTGCAGACACAGTGGTATGTGGCCCACGTTTTTTTAGGATGGCTTTTGTGAATTAAGACTGCTTTGTAGGGTTTGTTCTATGCAGAAACGAAACTGACTGAACTGGAATGCAATGAATGCTATTATCTGCTACTTGTTCAGCTAGCAAAGATGTAATTCTACACTACCCCATAAGCAAACGTTTATTTAAAGTGAGGATGTGTGTTAAGTCAGACTCCACCAGGTGACTCGGAGGCAGTAGGTGGTGACGGATACCATGTCGAAGTTGGGAAAGCAGGTGTCACTACATCATCATCCATACTCCGCAGTCCACTGTAAGGTTCGCGGTGGAGGGTACACTGTACCACTACTAGGCATTTCCATTCCTATTCCACTCCCAAATAGAATGAGGAAAAAAAAAATGCTGATATGCCTGCATACGAGCCCTAATTTTTCTTATCTTGTCCTTGTGGTCATTATGCAAAATGTAAGTAGGCGGCAGGAAGATTGTACTGCACTCGGCTTCAAATTCGAGCCCTCTAAATTTTCTTAGCAGAAATTCACGAAAAGAAGGTCATCTTTCCTCCAGCAATCCTCAATTCAGTTCCCGAAGCATTTCCGTGACACTCGTACATTAGTCGAACCTACCAGTAATGAACCTATCTGCTTGTCTCTGAACTGCTTCTATGTCGTCCTTTAAACTAATCTGCTGCGGATTCCAAACACTTGAGCAGTACTCAAGACGGGTTGTACAGGCTTTTTATTTTTTATACACGGTCTCCTTTACAGATGAAGTATATCTTCCCAAAATTATCCCAATAAACTGAAGTCAGCTATCCGCCTTACTCACAACTGTCCTTACATGCTTGTTCCATTCATATCGCTCTGCAATGTTACGCCTAGCTCACTACTAATGCTGTATTCGAACATTATGTGATTGTTTTCCCTACTCATGTGCATCACCTTACATTTCTCTACACTGAGAGCTAGATGTTATTCTTTGCACCAACTAGAAATTTTATCTAAATCACCCTGTATGCTATTACAGTCAATTAAAGACGACACCCTCCCATGCACCACAGCATCATCAGCAAACAGCCGCAAAGTACAAGTCACTCTCTTCATCAGATCATTTATATAAATAGAAAATAATAGTGGTTCTACCACACTCCTCTGTGGCATACCTGACGATACACTCATCTCTGATGAACACTCGCCGTCGAGAACAACATACTGCGTTCTATTAATTAGGAAGTCTTCCAGCCAGTCGCAAATCTGTGAACATATTCCATATGCTTGTATCTTCGTTGCTAAGATGGGCAGTACTGCTGGTGGTTCTGCGTGGACGGACTGTGGTGTGAATGTCAGGGAGGCCCCAGCTTCTGTGTCCCATGGGTCATCTGCCAGACTGTTGCCGGTGGCCGTAGTGGCTTGATTGTGGCTCCTCAATACCGTGTAAAGGCTTGGAATATCGAGGGTATATGAGGGTTTTAGGTGGTCAATGAAGACCCTAGTGGCAGTCCCTCAGAGTCACACCAAAAAGGCCGTGTCACCATGTGAGAGGACGAGGTGTAGCATGTGTACCGTGGGCAAAGTGGTGGCTGACTGGGTCTTCTCAGAGTATAACATGTGTGCATCTGCAGAGTTCCCTATGCACAAAACTGGGATGCACTGCGCACAAGTGTGCCATCGTGCTGTGCGGTGCTAAACAAAGTCTGGGATGCAGATTGTCGGTGGCAGCAGGTGCGCTTCGATGAGGTCACTTGGGATGACTCACAAACCTTAGAGGACTAGAGGCAGAATGGTATGTAAAGGCTGCTTTTAACGACCTATGAAGCTGCTCAACTGTGCTGTTAGTGGCAGAGTGGGAGCTTCTTGTAAAATGCATGAGCGTATATGTCTCTGCCAGAGCTTTGGAAAGGCAAGATGTGAACTGCCACCTGTGGTCTGTAGTAATGTGAGGGGGCACCTAAAATGCGAGACCCACTTGTTGATGAAAGCCTTTGACACTGTATCTGAAGTTATTTCCAAAAGCGGCACTGCCTCGAGCCACTAGGTATATCTGTCTATGGCAGTCAGGAGGTAGCGGTGGCCATTAAGATGGTGGCGGGAATCCTACAGTGACCACAAGGCTGTGCAAAAATGTACAGTCTACCAGGGAGAAAAGAGGCGCGGGGGACATAAACGCGCCTGTCTACCTCGGATTTCTGGCACGGTGTGCAGTTGCGGGGCCAGCTGGAGCAGTCACACAGGATTCCGGGCCAAACAAATGTTTCCAATTTAGTGCAGGAGATGCGTGGATGCCAGGGTCGGCTGGACCATGCAAGTGTTCCAAGGCTGCCTTGTGAAAGGTAGGAGCGTGTCTGTTCTGAGGGAGAGTCTGGGTAGCTGGCACCAGTGTGGACATCACACCAGAGTAGGGCACATGTACCAGGAATAGTGCAGGGTTGCAGGCTGAGACCCATACTTCACTCACCCCACGGGTGTAGGAGCTCCAGGTTTGCCACCTGTGTGGCTCCAAGGGCCATGTAGTCGAAGGGGGAGACACATGGCGCACGTCCATGATGAACTGCATGATGTACTCTTGCTGTTGGCACGGTGAAATTTGTGTATCATATTTGCGAAACTGGTTGTCGGTGGATGGTGGCCATTGAAGATCGTAAAGTGGTGCCCCTCCACTGAGGATTGGAAACATTAAACCACTTCATAAACCACATGGAGCTCTCAATTGTATGCACCCCAATGCTGCTGTGAGCTCGAGAGCTTTTCCAAGAAAAATGTCAGTAGCTTCCAGCGGCTGCAGGTACCCACAACATACTGTTGCAGAACCGAGAAGGTTGCTGTTTGGCTATCGTCCATGCCAACTGCAAGTGCAGTTTTGTTGGGATGGACTAGCAGCGCAGGTTGTATGAGGGTATTCTTCGTGTGCTTGAAACTATCAGACATTTGCTCCATCTGGGCAATGGACCCTGTTGTCCCTAGTGCAGTCACCACAGAGTGCAGTATGCTCGCGGCATCCTATAGGTGACGTCTAAAGAAATTCGCCACCCTGGGGAATCGGAAGAGTTCCTTTTATGCAGTGGAACGTGGGAAATTTGCTACAGTGTGGACCTTCTTGTCTAGGGTTAGGGAGTGTGTAACGTTATACTGTGGCGCAATAAGTCTACCTCTGGCATGCCAAAGGCACACTTCTCGAGGTTGATAATCACACTGCCTCCTGGAGGCGAGAGAATACCTCCCAGGAAAGGCGCCTGTATTAATTGAAGTTGTGTGCGTGGACCTGAATGTCGCCTCGATAGGGGAAACATCCTGAAACTTCACATAAGACATTGTCAACGAACGCTAGTCAAGTCTGGTTGGCGTTGCGGTGCCCAAATGGCATAAAACCCTCTCAAATAGGCATAAGGACGTAATAACTGCCGCCTTCTCAACGTCTTTGGGGGCGTCTGGAATCTTTGTAAATACCTTAGCACAGTTGACTTTACTGAAAAGTAGTATCACCACATAGGTCATCACGATATCTACACAGAAGTGGAATGGGCTACTGGTCAGGAACTGTTCTGCCACTTAGCTTTCGAAAATCTCCGGAAAATTACCATGTACCACCTTTCTTTGGTGCTGGATGGAGAGCCAAAAGATCTTGGAAGGGCGGAGCACACATGCTGAAATTGCTGCCTGCATCTCTTTCTGAGCAGCCCTATGTTTTGTTGGTAGGAGGGGGCAGAAATGGCACAAAAGCTGGTGGCGTGGGGTCGTGTTAATGTAGTGCCACATGTCGTGGCGAACCTCACAGTGATCACTCGATAGAATGGTGGGGAAAGTCAGAGAGGAGTTCAGCAAAAGGGCCGTGTAGGACACTTTTTTAATGGTACAGTGAGTCGCACAGCGGGTGCGGCACAAGGCAGAGCGGTTGGAGATGCCATCAACAATACAGCAATTTGCCAGGTCAAGGCTGAGGCCATAGTTAAAAAGGAAATCAGTGATGAGGATGGGGGTCTGTGATATCAGCTAGAGACAAGTCCGTGGGAAATCTCTGCTGAGGCAGGGACTTTTGTGTCCCAACTTCGTCGCCGCTTTTGTGTCCCAGCCTCGTCGTAGGTGTCGGTGGCCAAGTGGATGAGGCCGACACAGGAATAAAGATAGCACGCTGGTGCAGGTACGGAGGGGAGCAGCCAGAAACTATAAACACTAGAGTAAATTAGAAAGAGATATATATTGCACAGAATGTAACAATACTTAACTTTTACATAGTACTGCAGAATGTTGATACATAGTTGTTAGAGGCCTGCCTAGTGCCTGTACGATAGCAAAGTCTTCACTCGTGCCTATCGGATTACGAAGGTCCTGACTGGTTGCTATCTCAGTCCCAAGTCAACGATGTTCAGTGGTGGCCACGAGCGGAGCTGCCGCAGAGGGCGCTCGTGGCTGTCGTCGTAAGATCGCCGCGCCGTGCGTGCATGGCGGCGCGCGGCGAAAGTAGGTGGCGCGCACTTTGGACTTGTGCGACACCACAGGGACGATGTGTGTGGTACACTATGTGCTGATGGGCGAACCATTTGCAACTGTGAGGAGAATGGGAAAGGTGGCCGATGGCCAACTACTGGTAGTACATGGCGAGGATAAACGGGAAGGTCTGAGCCTGTGTCAACAAGGTAGGGGTTCACGGAGAACAGGTTGCCCTGATCGTGTACAAAGAGGCATCGCAAAGTTGTGGAGCGACCAGATGCACCTACGTCGGCTGCTATTGGTGTTTGGGGCCCGTACACTGGACTCTCGGCAGTTTGTGGCATTTCTTCAGAAATGCTTGTGGCAGCGGTAATACCTGCCTCCCATGTGCACTTCATGTGTCTCAGTGGTCAGGCGGGTTTGTGTCTTCAGAAGTGCTTTCAGTCATAACTACAGCAGGGAGACGGTGGGCTATTTGTGAGGAGGCCAGTGTGCGTTAGGTAGAGGGTGGAGGCACGCTCTGGGGCTATGGTAAACCTGCCCATGTCGCTTAGTAGTTCGGACATCAGCTGCATTCTATTGTGGCCAGAATCTTGGTCTTACAGGGCTGAGGGAGCAAGGGTGTCAGAAGCTGTAAGACATACAGTTTTGTGGCAGCGGCGCGATGTGTAAGTCGAGTAACCGGAACATTCTGTCAGGGTTGCGGCCTCTGCGTCAGCACTGGGGAAATCGTGTGTGGCTAATGTCGTGTCGATAGTGGCTGGCAAATTTGCACGCCGAGGCTGGAGCTGCAGGTTGTCTGGGAGCACTGCCGACTCAGCCAGCATGCACAGTACTGCAGCATGTCGGCACTCCTCTGATGACAGTAGAAAGCACGTGTTATCTAACTCTGACACGGCTAGTGGCTCGAAGTGCACTGAACATGCCGGACTGTGGTAGATTTGAGATGATGTCATATGCTTCCATGGTGACAGCAGGCCCCAAGCTGTTCCACTGCAACTACAAACAGAGCTTTGGCGTTTGTGAATTCCGTTTCTGCGAAAGGGTCGTGTGTGTTTAACGGAGGCACGTGTACGGCAGCATGCAAAGAGTGGGGAACGTGTGCTGGTGTGAGCACCAGCGCATTGGCAGCCTCTGTTGCATGTGCGAAACAGTTGACAAAAGCTTGGAGTCCATCCGAGTGTGTCTGCAGGTTGAGGGGGTTGTGAGTGACAGGGGGGCCTGGGCCGTGGAGGGCGATGTATCAGCTTCGCCTTGTTGGAGCACTGTACAGCGAGCTCTACACCAGCGGTGGACGCCGCCCACAGGGCGACGCTAGAGGTGGACACGCACGGTGCAAGGGAGGAGAGGGGCGCTTGGTCACGTGTGGTCTGGTGCAGCTACAACAGTCGTTATTAATACTTCACTTACATGACGAAAATATACTACTGACCATTAAAATTACTACACCAAGAAGAAATGCAGATGATAAACGGATACTTATTGGACAAAAATATTATACTAGAACTGACATATGATTACATTTTTACGCAATTTGGGTGCATAGATCCTGAAAAATCAGTACCCAAAACAACCACCTCTGGCCGTAATAACGGCCTTGATACATCTGGGAATTGAGTCAAACAGAGCTTGGATGGCGTGTACAGGTATAGGTGCCTGTGCAGCTTCAACACGATACCACAGTTCACCAAGAGTAGTGACTGGCGTATTGTGACGAGCCAGTTGCTTGGCCACCATTGACCACTTGCCCAGATTTTTCAGTTGGAGAGGGATATGGAAAATGTGCTGGCCAGGGCAGCAGTCGAACATTTTCCGTATCCAGAAAGGCCTGTACAGGGCCTGCAACATGCGGTCATGCATTACCCTGCTGAAATGTAGGATTTCGCAGGGATCGAATAAAGGGTAGAGGCACGGGTCGTAACACATCTGAAATGTAACGGCCACTGTTCAAAGTGCCGTCGATGCGAACAAGAGGTGACCGAGACGTGTAACCAATGGCACCCCATACCATCACGCTGGATGATACACCACTATGACGATGACGAATACATGCTTCCAATGTGCGTTCGACGCGATGTCGCCAAAAATGGATGCGACCGTCATCGTGCTGTAAACAGATCTTGGATTCATCCGAAAAAAATGACGTTTTGCCATTCGTCGTTGCGTACACCATCGCAGGCGCTCCTGTCTGTGATGCAGCGTCAGGGGTAAACGCAGCCATGGTCTCCGAGCTGATAGTCCATGTTGGTGCAAACGTCGTCGAACTGTTCGTGCAGATGCTTGCTGTCTTGCAAACGCCCCCATCTGTTGACTCAGGTACGAGACGTGGCTGAACGATCCGTTAGAGCCTTGCGGATAAGATGCCCGTCACCTCGACTGCTAGTGATATGATGCCGTTGGGATCCAGCACGGCGTTCCGTATCGCCCTCCTGAACCCACCGATTGCATATTCTGCTGTCATGGGATCGCGACCAATACGAGCAGCAATGTCGCGATACGATAAACCGCAATCGCGATAGGCTACAAACCGACGTTTATCAAAGTCGGAAACGTGATGCTACGCATTTCTCCTCCTTAAATGAGGCATCACAACAAAGTTTCACTAGGCAAAGTCGGTAAACCGCTGTTTGTGTATGAGAAATCGGTTGGAAACTTTCCTCGTGTCAGCACGTTGTAGGTGTCGCCACCGGTGCCAAACTTGTGTGAATGCTCTGAAAAGCTAATCATTTGCATATCACAGCATCTCCTTCCTGTGGGTTAAATTTCGCGTCTCTAGCACGTCATCTTCTTGGTTTAGCAGTTTTAATGGCCATATATTCGGATGAACGCTAATTCGCGATATAGCTATTACAGAAGCTAAACATAGTTTTGAAAAATTGATTTGATGAAGAAAGGAGTGTCTACAATGTGAGCCTCTACACAATAAGTGAAATTGCAGTGCATACACCAGGAGACTGGATTACAGATCACCAGCAGACTCAGTATGGTGAAGGCTAGACAACTTGTGTCGGGCGCATGGTGCAGCACCCATCATGCACTGCCTGTCTGGGGTGTGGCACACGGGCACCTCGGACGCAGGACTCTTGCCACGCCGGACACTTGCCACACCTGACCCTTCGCCAGGTAGTCGGATTAGCGGCCCCTCAGGCAAGGGACGCCCTTCCCCGTACTCCTGCTGTTTACTTCCAAGCCTTCATCTCCGATCTTACTTGATACAGTAAGAGATACGGAAGAGATCTTTTTCTTCGACATCTCGCCGAAATGTACAACTTCTTCCCAATATCCCGAAATCTAAATATTTATAACTATTGGGAAACTAAAGCAATACCGTCGTATATTTCAGTGTATAATTAGTTCTTCCATCACAAATATGGATCCATTCTCCCTCCATCTATACGGTAGCTTTCTTGCACACTTATTGATTGCGATAGAAACATTCCATCGCTATGAAAGGAACAGGGAAGGAACGACAAAGATAATTCGAATGTTTGCTGGTGATTCAAGCTGATCACTGTATTTGTACATAGATTAATTGCTTCAACTGCATTAAAAATAGAGTGGAAAGAAGAAGGATACACTTCATAACTTTACTCTCTTGCGGCGAAACATTAGTTAATAAAGTGTATTGTGACAATGTTAAAACAATGGCCGAAAATACATTTACAAAATATAGATAAGAGCGTCTATGTTTGACAGGTCATCTAAAGTCGACATACAATTTTAAAATATAAGGAAATGAAGGAATATAGACTGTGATGCTTGTAACGTAGAATGTTTAGCTTTGGCATATACTTTGTAGCGGAGGAAGCACCCTAGTTTTTTTAAGAGAACAGCCAAATTCCTATGATCTGCACTATACAAGAAACAAAAAGCACAAAAGGAAATCGTAGTGTAATTTGTGTACTAGCTCACAAGCGAAACTGAAGTCGATAGTTCCTGTGAGCTAGTATGAGCATGTGTTGTACTCGACAACCGGAAAAATTAATAACTGACTACGTTTCCCGACCCCCGCACTCTCATGATGCAGCCGCCGAACAGTTCATAGAAAACTTGAGTCTCATTACAAACAGGTACGCTACTCATAATTATAGTTGGCAGTGACTTAAATCTACCATCCGTATGTTGACAGAAGTACACCTTCAGATACGGTGGCAGATAAATCTTCCGAAGTTGTTCTAAATGCTTTTTTTAAAATTATTTTGAACAATTAGTTCACTAACCCATTCAAATTGTAAATATTCATAGAATATATGACATCAACTGCGATTGGGCAAAGCTGAAAATGTGTACCCAGCCGGGATTCGAACCCGGGTCTCCCGCTTTCTAGGCAGTTGCGCTGACCCCTACACCACTGGGGACACAGTGATCACCGCACCTGCAAGGACTACCCATGCACGCCTCCCGTCGGATACAAATTCCCAGCTTCGCCCTGCCCATAGTTCGAATCCCGGCTGGGTACACATTTTCAGCTTTGCCCAATCGCAGTTGATGTCATATATTCTATGAATATTAAATAATAACAGCTGCAGGATCAGAAGTGACGTCTGTTCTTTCGGAACAGACGCCACATGTATATACAAATTGTAAATGTTTTCGAAAACACACTTGACTCTTAGTCACGAATACTCCTGAGATCACGACGGATACAGGCATAAATGAACACAAAGTTGTATCAAGCTCAAATCCGTAACAAAGGTATTTACCAAAACTCAGCGCTAAATACATCTATTAAAAAAGGAGAAAAATATAAATATTCGGTTGACATCTTACCAGGAGACAGTCTCCAGTTTTTTTTAAATTATCTATGTAAGTGAAGACCATATGTGACATTCAAAAAATAGTATCAACAGCACTGGAGGAATTCCTACTAAATAAATTAATAAGAGACTGGTCCCCCGTGGCACATAAAATAGAACAGAAAGTTTTGCAGAAAATTTAGACAAATGCAAAATCCCCAAATTTGCGGAAGTTTTAGTTAAGCTCGAAATTTAGCGCGGCCTTCAATGCGACATTCATTTAATAGTTTCCACAACGAAACTCTTTGTAGAAATGTGGCGGAAAATCCAAAGAGATCCTGTCCTATGTTATCTACACCTGCGGAAAGACTAAGTGAATGCCTTTATTGCACGATAGCGACGGTAATATTACTGATGACAGTGCCACTAAAGCGGAGTTACTAAATGCGGTTTTCCGAAATTCTGTCACCAAAGAAGACGAAGTAAATATTCCACAATTCGAAATGAGAACTGCTGGAAACATAACATATGAGTAGATACCCTTGGTGATGCAAAGCAAATAATTCTGTCATATAAGTGATGTTGCAGACGAAACGATCAAATATATTTTCATAATTTTTCTAATCGATAAGAAAAATACGTCTAATATTTAGCATTAGAAGGATGTGTGTAAGGTAAAAATCGTAGACGGAGACCGAGGGACGAATACAGTAAGCAGGTTCAAAAGGGTAGGTTGCCGAACGTTTTCTCAGATGAAGAGCCTTGCACAGGACAGTGCAGGGCAGGTGTTCTTTCTTCCCGCGCGCTATTAAAGAATGGAACGGTCCTCACAGATGTTCTCTATGTTCAATACGTCTCCGTTCTTCGAAAGCAGCTTTTCCTTGCAATGATTCTATTTTCGGCGTAAGCACATCCACACCTCATTATCGCGTAACCATTGCAATGGGCATTGTAATAACATCCATATTGACGATCACACAATGAAATGCGGAAGCGACCAGTGTGCAGATGTCTGGCGGTGGGCGGGGGGGGGGGGGGGCAGGAGTAGGAGGACACAGGGGCATACGATCCTTCGGAGCAGGTAAAAGTGTGGCAAATGTCCGGCGTGGCAAGTGTCCGGCGTGGCAAGTGTCCGGCGTGGCAAGGGTCCGGACACCGGCACCTCCACTGCCGCGCTGCACCAGCCGACTGGGAGGCAGTGTCGCCACCACCTGGGCTGGTGGTGCAGCGTCACAGGGATAGGCGTGGTACGGCACTAGGCATGCCACTGCTGCCGTTGCTTCCTCAATTGGCTGGGGGGTTGTGTGGTGACACACAGAAGAGTGTGCGTGCTCGCCATCCTCTGCTGCAGCAGATGCCACGCCTCCCAGCTGCTTCAGCGGCAACGCGCCGCACAATGCCGAAGCAGACTGCAACCAAACACATAGAAAAGAACACACACTCCCACTGCTGCCCTGTTCTCTGGCGATGTGCTGTTTTTCTTCTTGTGGTAGAGATGTCACACGGTGTATAGGTTACCAGGACCGAGCACTTCCTTTGCGATAAATCTACATCTACATACATACTCCGCGTGCTGGAGGGTACACTGTACCACTACTAGGCATTTCCTTTCCTATTCCACTCCCAAATAAAACGAGAAAAAAAAGAATGCCTATATCTCTCCGTACGAGCCCCAAATCTCTTGTCATTGTGATCACTACGCAAGATGTTAGTAACAAACCTAGCTACTCGCCTCTGAATGCTTCTATGTCTTCCTTTAAACTGATCTGCTGCGGGTCCCAAACAATTGATCAATACTCAAGACGTCGTCGTACAAGCGTTTTATACGCCGTCTACTTTACAGATGAAGTACATCTTCCCAAAATTCTCCGAATACACCGAAGTCGGCTGTCCGCTTTACTCACAACTGTCCTTACATGTTCGTTTCATTTCATATCGCCCTGCAATGTTACGCCTAGATATTTGAACGACACAACAGCATCAAGAAGTTCACTACTAATGCTGTATTCGAATATTATGGAATTGTTTTTCCTACTCTTGCGCATCACCTTACTTATTTCTACATTGACAGCTAGCTGCCATTCTTCGCACCAACTAGAAATATTGTCTAAGTTATCCTGTATGCTATTAGAGTCAGTTAAAGACGACACCCTCCCATACGCCACAGCATCATTAGCAAACAGCCGCAAATTACAAGCTACTCTGTCCATCAGATCATTTATATAGATAGAAAATAATAGCGGTCCTATCACACTCCCCTGGGGCACACCTGACGATACACTCGTCTCTGATGAACACTCGCCGTCAAGAACAACATACTGCGTTCTATTACTTAGGAAGTCTTCCAACAAGTGACAAATGTGTGAACCTATTCCATAAGCTCGTATCTTCGTTAGCAGTCTGCAGTGTGGCACCGCGTCGGACGCCTTTTTGAAGTCGAAAAAAACACAATCCGCCTGTTGCCCTTCATCCATGGCTCGCAAGATGTCATGTGAGAAAAGGGCAAGCTGAGTTTCACATGAACGATGTTTTTTAAACCCGTGCTGATTCATGGAAAGAAGCTTTTCCGTTTCAAGGAAATTTACTATATTCGAGCTGAGAATATGCTCCAAAATTCTACAAGAAACTGATGTCAACGATATTGGCCTGTAATTATGTGGGTCAGTTCTCTTTCCTTTGTTATAAACGGGAGTCACCTGCGCATTTTTCCAATCACTAGGAACTTTGCGCTGAATGAAAGATTCGCAATAAATGCAATGCCGCAGAATACTCTTTGTAAAACCGAACTGGTATTCCACGCGGACCAGCAGACTTTTCGTATTTAACTCTCTTAGCTGCTTCTCTACACCGGAAATACCTATGACCTCCATTTCGGAATTAGTACGTTGATCAAATGATGGTACATTTGTGCGGTCCTCCTGCGGGAAAGATTTCTTAAAGGTTAAATTTAGAACTTCAGCTTTCCATTTGCTTTCTTCTATTACTGCCCCGGAATGATCAACAAGTGACTGTATGGTGGGCTTCGATTCCCTTATCGATTTTACATAGAACCAGAATTTTTTTGGATTCTCGGAAAGATCTCTTGCTAAGGTATGGCTGTGGTAATTATGAATGCTTCGCGCATCGGTCTTTTTATAGACGCACGAATCTCTACTAACTTTTGCAAGTCCTCACTTGCGTGTTCCTTTTTGAACCGAGAGTGCAACAGTCTATTCTTTCTCAGTAGCTTTCTAACATTTTTGTTATATCACGGTGGATCGTTTAATTCCTTAATCGACTTTACAGGGACATATTTCTGTAACCGTTTATGTACAATGCACTTAAATTTAGTCCACAATTCCTCTACATCCATAGTACCGGAACTAAACGATGCTCATTCATTTTCTAAGTGCGATCCTAACAATTGCTTATCGGCTCTTCCCAACAAAAACACGCTCCTAGCCTTCTTGATTAGTTTATGCCGACATACGATGATATGACACTTGCGATGTGTGACACATCGTGTTGAGTGTGATAGTGTTCAGTGTACCTTGGCAATTGATTGTGCTACTGAGCGAATTATAATGACTCGTACCCTGGGAGGACAGCAGCACACGTGGCAGTGGGTGAGTGAGCGCCAGCTTCCTCCCAAGTGCGCCTAGCTGCAAGGCGACCGTATATACCTAGTCTGCCATTAGCTAACGTTTCATCGAGCTGCCCAGACCGTGATTATAATGTGCACGATTTGAGTACTGAGCAACCACTGCTGCTTTTTGTGTGGTAATGTATGCACGCAACCTCGCCCCTGAAAATACCTGTGAATTCATTATGTGTGCCTTTAACTAACCGACTCTGGGGTCATTGTTGCGCATATGGCGACCACGTACGCGCAGGTAGCGTACTGCACCGATGCAGTAACGGTGCCAATGTCCCAAACGTAAGAGACCACACTGTCTGTTTTATTTACTAAACTCTTATTACGTACCTAAATTAATTAAATTAAGAGATCAACTCGCTTCCCACTCTAGCGTGCAATTGTATATTCGTAGGAACTGATATCTACTGGTGTACACTTTATTAAATGCAAATAGAGAGAAACACTAATCGTCATCAGAATGGGAAGTTACTGATTATCGACGGCTACAAAAGGGCTGGAATAATGTAATGCCTCGTCCATTTTATAGCAATATTTTTGGCTGCTTTGGGATCTGCCGTATGTAGGGATGTTCCTCATTGTTGTTGTTGTTGTGTATGTATTTGGTGGCGGCAGTAGCTCGATTATTTGCATTGCAGGGCGGGATAACTGGTGAAAGTGTTTGGATGTGACTGTTAGATTGACCTGTTTTCACGGTGCAGTGATCATTTTCTTTATTAACTTTCTTGCGTCCATTTTAAAGAGCGATCGTGGCCGTTTGTCAGGTAGTTGAATGGCCAGAGGGGAGTTATTTATCTGATTAATTGTTGTGCCACTCCCATGAACCACAGACATTGCCGAGGTGGGGTGGCTTGCGTGCCTCAACGATACAGATAGCCGTACCGTAGGTGCAACCACAGCGGAGGGGTATCTGTGGAGAGGCCAGACAAACGTGTGGTTCCTGAAGAGGGGCAGCAGCCTTTTCAGTAGTTACAGGGGCAACAGTCTGGATGATTGACTGAGCTGGCCTTGTAACATCAGCTAATGTGGCTTTGCCACACAGCTACTGCGAACGGCTGAAAGCAAGGGGAAACTACAGCCGTTATTTTTCCCGAGGACATGCAGCTCTACTGTATGAACATATGATGATGGCATCCTCTCGGGTAAAATATTCCGGAGGTAAAATAGTCCCCCATTCGGATCTCCGGGCGGGGACTACTCAGGAGGATGTTGTCATCAGGAAAGACAATACTGGCATTCTACGGGTCGGAGCGTGGAATGTTAGATCCCTTAATCGAGTAGGAAAATTAGAAAATTTAAAAAGAGAAATGGAAAGGTTGAAGTTAGATATAGTGGGGATTAGTGAAGTTCGGTGGCAGGATGAACAGGATTTCTGGTCGGGTGAGTACAGGATTATAAATACAAAATCAATTGGGGGTATCACAGGAGTAGGATTGATAATGAATAAGAAAATAGGAATGCGGGTAAACTACTTTGACCAGCACAGTGATCGCATTATCATTGTCAAGATAGATACGAAGCCAACACCGACAACATTAGTACAGGTTTATATGCCAACTAGCTCTGCCGATGATGAGGAAATCGAAGAAATATATGAGGAGCTAAAGGAAATAATTCAGACAGTTAAGGGAGAGAAAAACTTAATTGTTATAGGAGACTGGAATTCCGTAGTAGGACAAGGAAGGGAAGGGAGGATAGTAGGTGAATATGGTCTGGGCAAAAGGAATGAAAGAGGAGGCCGCCTGGTAGAATTTTGCACGGAACATAATTTAGTTATAACAAACACCTGGTTCAAGAATCACTAAAGAAGGTTGTATACGTGGAAGAGACCAGGAGACACCGGAAGATAGCAGATAGATTTTATAATGGTAAGACATAGATTTCGGAACCAGGTTCTACAGTGTAAGACATACCCAGGGGCAGATATAGACTGTGACCATAACTTGTTAGTCATGAACTGTAGGCTGAAGCTGAAAAAACTACAGAAAGGTAGGAAATTAAGGAATGAAACAGGCAAAATGGAGTACAGACGACTAAGAAATGAGATTGACGGGAAGTGCAAAATGGCTAATCAGGAGTGGCTAGAAGGCAAATGCAAGGATGTAGAAGAATGTATAAATAGGGGAAAAATAGATACAGCCTACAGGAAAATAAAAGAAACATTTGGAGATAAGAAAAACAGCTCTATGAATATCAAGGACATTGATGGAAAACCAGTTCTCAGCAAAGAAGGGAAAGCTGAAAGGTGGAAAGAGTTTATACAGAGGCTCTACGAAGGAAATGAACTTCGAGACAATATTGTAGGAAGGGAAGAGGATGTAGATGAAGATGAAATAGGAGATACTGCACTGAGAGAAGAATTTGACAGAGCCCTGAAAGACCTAAGTCGAAACAAGGCCCCTGGAGTAGATGATATTCCCTCAGAGCTACTGAAGTCTCTGGGAGAACCAGCCATGACAAAACTATTTGAACTGGTGTGTAGAATGTATGAGACAGGCGAAATACCCTCAGATTTTAAGAAAAATGTTATAATCCCCACCCTAAGAAAGCAGGTGCAGACAGGTGTGGAAACTACAGAACCATCAGTTTAATAAGTCATGGTTGCAAAATATTAATGCGAATTATATACAGAAGGATGGAAAAGCTGGTAGAAGCCGACCTCGGGGAAGATCAGTTTGGGTTCAGGAGAAATGTAGGAACACGGGAGGCAATACTCACTTTACGGCTTATCCTAGAAGATAGATTAAGAAAAGGCAAACCTACATTTCTAGCTTTTGTAGATTTGGAGAAGGCTTTTGACAATGTTGATTGGAATAAACTCTTTCAAGTTCTGAAGCAAACAGGAGTAAAATATAGGGAGCGTAAGGTTATTTACAACTTGTACAAAAACCAGACAGCGGTTGTCAGAGTTGAAGGGCATGAAAGGGATGCAGTGGTTGGAAAGGGATTAAGACAGGGTTGTAGTCTTTCTCCATTGTTGTTCAATTTGTACATTGAGCAAGCTATAAAGGAAAGCAAGGAGAAATTTGGTGAAGGAATTAAAGTTCAGGGGGAAGAATTAAAAACATTGTGTTTTGCTGATGACATAGTAATTCTGTCAGATACAGCAAAGGACCTGGGAGAGCAATTGAACGGAATGGACAGTGTGCTGAAAGGTGCTTATAAGATGAAGATTAACAAGAGCAAAACTAGGGTAATGGAGTAAGAAAATCAGGTGATGCTGAAGGAATTAGATTGGGAAACGAAACAATAAAGGAGGTAGATGAGTTTTGTTACTTGTGCAGTAAAATAACAAATGATGGTCGCTGTACAGAGGATATAAAATGTAGAATGGCAATGGGTAGAAAAGCGTTCTTGAAAAAGAGAAATTTGTTAACATCGAATATTGATTTAAACCTAAGGAAGTCCTTTCTGAAGGCATTTGTATGGAGTGTTGCCTTGTATGGGAGTGAGACATGGACGATAAACAGTGCGGACAGAAAGAGGATTGAGGCTTTTGAAATATGGTGCTACAGAAGAATGCTGAAGATTAGGTGGGTGGATCGCGTAACTAATGAGGAGGTACTGAACAGAATTGGGGAGAAAAGAAATTTCTGGCATACCTTGACTAAAAGAAGGGATAGATTGGTAGGACACATTCTTAGACATCAAGGAATTGTGAATTTAGCGTTGGAGGGAAGTGTATGGGGAAAAATCGCAGGGGAAGACCAAGAGATGGATACAGTAAGCAGATTCATACAGACGTAGGTTGTCGCTCTTACGTGGAGATGAAGAGGCTTGCTCAGGATAGTTGCATCAAACCAGTCTCCGGACTGAAGACCACAACAACAACAAATTGTTGTGTTTGCATCTAATTCAATGTGGGCTCACTCGATTAAAATATTACATGCGATTTTACTGTACTCAGGATGTACTACATTTAATCAAGTTAGGGCCTCTGAGATATAGGATAGAGAAGTCAATGAAATAACAATAATGCTTGAACGGAATCATGTATCGTTGCTTCCACGGTTTTGTTAAATAATTTTCACTGGATAATTTGGTAGCTTTTAAGATCGCTTAAGTGCTTAAAAAGTTCAGGTGAGCAGAAAACTGTTTGTACCGCTTTGCTAATAATGTCGACAAACAGGTGTACGCGCGCTGCACTGAGGCGCGTGTTGGCCTGCGAATGGCAGCGGCTGCTCGCCGATTCGTCGTCGACGGCCCCAGCTGGACTGCTGTGTGAAAGTTATCGTAGCCGCAATTTCTCAACAGTGGGAGTGCACTGCCATCTGGAGTCGGCGGTGTCTATTGGATGTAACGAAAAAAGGTGTTGATATCCGTGAGATCGCTTGCAGATAAAACTAAAAGTAAACTCCGTGCCGAACAGGCGTCGAGGGCCCAACGGCCGGCTGGCAGCCGTGCCATCCTCTGCCCGAAGGCTTCACCGGCTGCGGGATGGAAGTGGCCGCGGTCAGCGGCCGCCCTCCCGGCGCTACTCCTCAGTCGAGCAGCTCCTCGACTGGCCTCACGAGGGCCGAGTGCACTGCGTGTGGCAACAGCGCTCGGCAGACCTGGATGGTTACCCATACGAGTGCCCGAGACACAGTACTATGTCACTGGCAACTCCATATTCGTAACCTCCTTATCGCGAAAAATTGCCAGCGCTGGCAAAAGACGTGCACCCACCTTAATGCCACGCTCCCCTAGTGCTGGAAAGTTTTCCACCGCTTTACTCGCTGTCACCCTTCACCTGCTTACCCATTCCTTCACAACATCTTTCCCTTCCCCGACAATGCCAGTAAGGCGAATCAGTTCGTCACATACCTGACTGACATCTTTTCTAACCCTGATAATCCTCACTTTGACTATTTCCACTTCCCCATTGTCCACGAGCACAGTGACACCCCTGCTCATCACTCATCCCCAACTTCCAGTTCTCCATTCACATCCTGCCATCAGACTTCAATCTTTCTATTACTGCTTTCAACATTCAACAGACACTTCACACTAAATGCAACGCTGCTTCATTCCGACCACCCCACCTACAGGAACCTCCGAGCCTACCTGCTTTCCTTCCACAAAGTTATTGCCACTCTCTACAATGTCACGCTCTACAGTGTTTCCAACGTAGCGCGTAGAAAACCTCCCACATCCTCACGTTCTCCAAACCCAACAAACCCCTGTACATCACGTCATCCTGTTGACCTATCAGCCTTACCTCAGTGTTCAGCAAGGTCCTGGAAACTATCCTTTCTTGCAGCATTCACCAACATCTCCATTAGCACCACCTCCCCCCCTCCCAATGTGGTTTATGACTGACCTTCTCTGCAGATGAGCAGCTCCTTCATCTCACCCATCTATTCTCCCTCTAGCTGAATTCCCATCAGTCCACGCTCTTCGTCTCCCTCGATATCGAGAAGCCTACGACAATGTATGGCATCCCAGACTCCTCTCCAAACTCCAGACCTTCATCCTTCCTATTAATTATTTCCGCCTGACAGCATTCATTCTTTCCAATCGTCCGTCATCGGAGGTCCCATGAGAGTCAAGTCCAGGAAACCTCGTCCGGAGCAGAACCCTGGGCACAGAGGGTGTCGATGCTGAATAGAGGACTGCGTGGCAGGGACTGAGAAGAGGCGTCCTGAAGAACCGTCACCTAATGCACGACCCGACCAGAAGGGTGGAAGGCTTCGACCTCAACAGCAAACACTGGTCGGCACTGAACAGGCTTCGCACTGGAGTTGGACGATGCAGGCAGCAGACAGACAAATGGGGCTACACACACAATTCGTGTTGTGACTGGCCAGGTACAAACGATGGACCATCTTCTTGCTTGTGACATTCATGGTTTCACAGACGGTTCACTAATGTCGCTCCACAATTTAACGGACAATGCCAGGAAATAGCTCCATAACCTTAATGTTACTGTGTAATTAACGTTTTTCAATTCGTAAGGTTTTTGTTCCATTTGATGCAATTATGTAGTTTCCATGACATATTTTTAATGTAATAACTGACATAATTTGTTTCCATATTGTAAGTTCCAAACACTCATTTTGATTCATATTAAGCTAATCTGTTCTTTGTACAATGTATCTGGCTGATCGAACGCGAAATAAATAAATACATCAGCATCTGTATGATAGTTTTCATGCTAGAATAAACGCTTGTGTTGCAGTCACAGAGATATGACGCAATTCTTTGGGCATATTTTACTGTTTGTTTCGAATGATGTGTTATTTCAAATGTTTGTAAATCTATCGGACCAAACTGCGTGGTCATCAGTCCGTAGCTTACAAACTACTTGAACCTAATTAAACTAACCTAAGGACAACACACACACGCACACACACACCCATGCCCTAGGGAGGACTCGAACCTCCTCGGCGAGCAATCGCGCGCTCCGCAGCGAGACGCTTTAGACCGCTCGGCTACTCCACCGCGGCAATGATGTGTTATTTTACAACTACACTACTGGCCATTAAAATTGATACACCAAGAAGAAATGCAGATGATAAACGGGTATTCATAGGACAAATATGGTATACTAGAACTGACATGTGATTACATTTTCACGCAATTTGGGCGCATAGATCCTGAGAAATCAGTACCCAGAACAACTACCACTGGCCGTAATAACGGCCTTGATACGCCTGGGCATTGAGTCAAACAGAGCTTCGATGGCGTGTTCAAGTACAGATTCTCACGCAGCTTCAACACGATACCACAGTCTATCAAGAGTAGTGACTGGCGTATTGTGACAAGCCAGTTGCTCAGCCACCATTGATCAGACGTTTTCAGTTGGTGAGAGTTATGGAGAATGTGCTGGCCAGGGCAGCAGTCGAACGTTTTCCGTGTCCAGAAGGGCCCGATCAGGACCTGCAACATGCGGACGTGCATTATCCTGCTGAAATGTAGGGTTTCGCAGGGATCGAATGAATGGTAGAGCCACGGGCGTAACACATCTGAAATGTAACGGCCACTGTTCAAAGTGCCGTCGATGCAAACAACAGGTGGCCGAGACTTGTAACCAATGGCACCCCATACCATCACGCCGGGTCATGTCGCCAAACATGGATGCGACCATCATGATGCTGTAAACAGGACCTGAATTCATCCTAAAAAATGACGTTTTGGCATTAGTGTACCCAGGTTCGTCGTTGCGTATACCATCGCAGGCACTCCTGTCTGTGATGCAGTGTGAAGGGTGACCGCAGCCATGGTCTCCAAGCTGATAGTCAATGCTGCTGCAAACGTCGTTGAACTGTTCGTGCAGATGGTTGTTGTCTTGCAAACGTCCCCATCTGTTGACTCAGGGATCGAGACGTGGCTGCACGATCCGTTACAGCCATGTGGGTAAGTTGCCTGTCATCTCACCTGCTAGTGCTACGAGGTCATTGGGATCCAGCACGGCGTTCCGAATTGCCCTCCTGAACCCACCGATTCCATATTCTGCTAACAGTCATTGGATCGCGACCAACGCAAGCAGCAATATCGCGATACGATAAATCGCAATCGCGATAGGCTACCTTTATCGAAGTCGGAAACGTGATGGTACGCATTTCTCCTCCTAACACGAGGCATCACAACAGCGTTTCACCAGGCAACGCCGGTCAACTGCTGTTTGTGTATGAGAAGTCGGTTGGAAACTTTCCTCATGTCAGCACGTTGTAGCTGTTGCCACTGGCGCCAACGTTGTGTGAATGCTCTGAAAAGCTAATCATTTGCATATCACAGCATCTGAATCCTGTGGGTTAAATTTCGCGTCTGCAGCACGTCATCATCGTAGTATAGCTATTTTAATGGCCAGGTGTGTACAATGATGACCCACATGTTGCTTCATTTATCAATAACTTGGTCTTCTCCTTGCGGGGGTACACCTTACGTTATAGATTTATGAGACAATATGAGCAGATATCTCACAGTGTTCGTGGATGATGCTCTCATTAATACGTTAGTAAAGTCACCAGTAGTTCAAAAGCAAATGCGTCCTATTTTGGAGTATTAACGCTCATTGTGAGATACTCTTCAGGACTGCTAGACAACATAGAAAAATTTGAGATATTAACATCCCGGTTCGTATTATGATGATAAAGGAAAAGTGTGTCTCAGAAATGATTAGTTGGGGCAGAAATCATTGAAAGAAAGGGGTTATTCGTATCGGCTAGATGTATTTGCAAAATTTCTTTCACCAACGTTCTCCTCCGTATGTGATAATGTTTTGTTAGCACTTATCTACATAAGAGGACATGATCATCAAATAAAAGCAGAGAAATCAAATAAAAAATGGAACACCAGAGAAATATTATGAACGCGATTCGATGAACTCTCTGCCAGGCACTTGAATGTAATTTGCAGAGTAAATATGTAGATGCAACGTATAATACGGGCTTAACGCAGTAGGACTTATGGGCGTGGCAAATGTTTTGTCCATTTTGTGAGTTGGCACATTCTCACGCCTTGCTTTATCGGGTAAGCATCGTCACCTAGGTTACCCCAAAGCATGGCGCACACACACATACAGGCCAGAGCGAGGCCACCGCCACCGTGTTGACGTGTGAGCGCACATACCATTGCGAGTGCAAATTTTGCCTCCGGCGGATGCTGTTTTGTCGTCCGGAAATTCACACTTCCGCCAACTCATTCATTCATTTTTACTTCCCTAACCCACATCCTAGAGACCAATGCAGGCCAAATTTACAAGAAAAATGGTCATCTCTATTAGATCAACTTCGTTTGAACTAACTGAAACGTCTTTGCTGCAAATCATTCCACGATTCGTGCCTAAACAAACCTTTATACCCAATTGCATTGATAAACCAACGAAACTGATATAGGCATGCATATGCAAACACAGATATGTAAACACTCAGAGGACGGCGATGCGGTCAGTAGCGGTTGTATACAAGCCCCCACAATCCCGTAAGCGAACGACTGCGAACAGCGGACAAACTGAAGAGCGCCTCGGCGGCCATTGTGGTGGCAAACTTCAGCACGAACTTTAAATGTGCGTAAGACTTGTTTGATTAGAGAGAATATTCATTTGAGTTAAGTCGCGAAAATTTGAAATATATAACTACAAAACAGCTTCGGACTTCTTGAATATACAGCAACTATCGGTTGTGTGTAAATTTATTGCACATAACCGAACTATAACATTTAGTTTTTTTAGCGTTCTAAGTGCAGCATATGAACGGAATTTATCGTCAGACACGATTTTTTGGCTGTTTCTCAGTATATTCTACGATTGTTAAACTTTTATACAAACATTAACTTCGGAAGAGTTTCATACTTTACGTCTTTGCTTTAGTGCTGTGTTATCCAATATTTAGATATTTCATAACATCAAGAAATGAAACAGGGTGCCTGAAACAGCTAATGTTAAAAATCGATTGTGAAAGTGAAATATGCCATCAGATACATAACTGAAAAATAGCGTATTTACCTTGGGAATACAGCAACCAGCCACTACCAAATTCTTTTCTTAACTAACTGTATGTAGCATTAGCATTAGGATATCTGGCATGAATATGAGCATTTTTAATGATGTAAACCAAATACTTTACAGTAGTGTGAACTGCTCAAAAGTCAACAACCAATGTCATAGGGTTCAACTTCACAAAGTGCATCCAGTGTGGCTATGTGTCATTCATATATTTTAACTATAAACAGTACTGCAAACCCCTTTCAGTTTTTATACCTATATCTAAAGCAGATTACCTTTAAATTCTGTGTTACAAGTTGGTAATATTGATTTCATAAACAAAAATTCGAACTGCTGTTAGCAACTAATTTCGTAACCCCAATTGTTATTTTAAACAATCATAAAATGAAACTGTTTGAACTTCCTGTCCACCAGTACTGCCTAAAGTAGCTCCTTTTTAAGAGCTACTAGTATTGTAAAAGCCTGTTATTTTCATTCATTTCATATATTGTCTTGAATAACAACCTGTTAAGCAAGAGTAACTATCTCTGAATACAAGTAGTAGGGCTACTTGTATTCCTGAGAAATATAAATGGGAAGACAGTATTAGTTCTTTTTATTCCTTTTACAAGGTCTTCGGTTATATAAGACAACAAGTGTCGTGTCTGGCGCAGGCGTCAGGATCACTCGCTGCTGCTACGGTGGCAGGTTAAGTGAGTCTGAGCGCGGTGTTATACTCGCCGCACTAGAGGTGGGACACAACATCTCGTATGTAGCGATGAGGTGGGAATTTCCCGCACGACAATTTCGCGAACGCCCTGTGAATATCGGAAATCCGATAAGACATCAAATCTCCGATATCGCCGCGGCCAGTAAAAGATCCTGCTAGAAGGGGACCAACGACAACTGAGAAGACTGAGGCTAAGTGACCAAATATCAACCCCTCCGCAAATTCGATGTGAAGCGAAACATCAGATCTGTGACATCGCTGCGGCCGGAGAAAGGTCAGGCATGAACTGTCCCGGCGGCCACCGAAGAGACTCGTCCAACGTCACAGAAGTACACGTTCTCCACAAGTTCCTGCGGACTACAGTGCTGGGCCACAGCAAGTGTCAGCGTGCGAACCATTCAGTGAAACCCTTCAGGTACAATTTCCGGCCTGATAGGCCATGGTCCAGGTATAAAACTTCCTGCCGACGTTTCGTCTCCAACTGCGGGAGACATCTTCCAGGGTCTTCTGCCATATCTGCCGGAAGACCCTGGTAGATGTCTCCCACAGTTGGAGACGAAACGTCGGGAGGAAGTTTTATACCTGGACCACGACCTATCAGCCAGTTTTACCTGAAGACAACGCCGGCCGTGAAAGTTTACATTGTATGACATTCAACGAAACATCATCGTTTCGTGCTTTCGGAGCCGAAGGCCCTGTGGTGTACCTTTCCTGTGTGCACGACACAAGAATGACACCTCGGCTGGGTTCGTCTGTTCCGACATTGGACTGTTGATGAGTGGAAACATGTAGACTGATCTGACGAGTTTCATTTCAAACTGTATTTAGAGGCTGGACGGATGGCCGGATCTGGAGACAAACTCGCGACTCCGTGGCCCCTGCATGTCACCGGGGACTGTTCAAATTGGTGGAGGCTCTGTAATGGTGTACGGCGTGTGCAGGTGGAGTGACGTGGGGCCCCTGATACGACCAGACACGACTCTGACAGTTACGCATCCTGACTGGTCACTTGCATTCATTCGTGTCCATTGTGCTTCCTGACGGACGTGGGCCATTCCAGCTGGACAGCGCAACAGACAAATATATACAGATGGGAAACTTCCGTAAGGGCCCGATCCTACGCTCCTGGGTGCGGGGAGGGAGGTTTTCCAGCAGTTCCGTAAGATGTCCCATGATGGCGCAGCGGTCAGAAGCAGCCCTTTAAACTGGCCAGAGCAGGCGGCAGGTAGCGGCTGCCCCCACCACCACCTCCTCTCAAACGCCAGCAAGCCGGACACAGCCGTGGCCTCGTGGCAGGTGGCACGAGCTCTCCCCTCAGCCTCCCCTCCACGCTCCCCTCTGACGTGCGAGAGGCACCCTAAGCCAGCGATCCGCCTGACACCTGCTAGCATTTTACGGAACTACTAGAACAGCGTAGGACAGTGGTGTAGGGGTGGTTTCTTCTCTGTATATGTTACTCTGTGACAGCGCGACAACTCACACGCCCAGAATTCCTACAGAGTGACTCTCAGTTTACACACCTCGGCTGAACATCGAACTCCCCAGACACGAACATTATTCAGCGTATTTGTGATACCTTGGAACCTGCTGTTCACAAGAGATCTGTACCCACTCGTGGTCTAGTCTTACGGATTTGTGGACAGCACTGCAGGTGTCAGTTGTCTCCAGAACTTCTTCAGGCGTTAGTCGCGCCTACAGCACGTCGTGATGCAGAACTTGTCCGTGCTTGCGGGGGCCGTATACGATATTAGGCAGGCGTACCGCTGTTTCCACTGTTCATTGTATTAGTAGTGCAAGGTGAAATGGCAGTACGTTCGCAAATACGGAATAATACTATGCTCTACAAAATTTCTGTACTGTGTGTGCGAATAAAGAATCGCGGTGGAGTGGCCGAGCGTCCCAGGGCGCCTAGCTGCTAGCCGTCGGAGGTTCGAGCCCTCCCTCGGGCGTGGGTTATTTTTTGTCCTTAGCGTAAGTTATTCTGAGAACCAGAGTAGTTAAGTCCCATAGATTTACAAACATTTGAACTTTTTTTTTAAACATGGCACAATCTAAAAGCCAATAAATTAGTTACCCGAAGAGACATATACAGGCAGTTCGCTGAATGGGACTTTCCATAACAACCCTCCATTTCCTAAGGATCCTTTCGAAATTGAAAGATATAAAATATCTTATACTTTCCAAAGATGAACCTCTCAGAGCCCTTTCTTGTGACCCTCTCGAGAAATAGGCTCTACAAAAATTGTAAACGACGAACTTATGATGTGAATTCCGAGCGAAATCGTGACCGGGCAACAATCTTTCAGAACTGACGTAAAGACTCAATTTGCTGCTGTAAAATTCAGTTTAGGCGTGGGAACCACGTTTCTGTTAGTACAGTTATATAGCCAGTTGAAGCTGACACGTTCGGGATCTAATCAAAGTTGTTGATAAAAGAAAGCAAACCACTCGCGTTGGGGATGACACACTACGTACGCCATTACACTTCACACTGACTGGTTTGGAACACAGTTATCTTGTTCGAAACAGGAGGAAGAAAATCGAAATCATACCTGAAGGATGGTAACATTTCCATTCTCCTTATTTGAAGAAGCCAGTACAACGAATCTACCACATCTAAGGTACGTGAACCAAATAAGGCCCACCTAACGTTTCGGAATTTCGTATGCAGTATGTGAAAGTAGTAATATTCCGAGATCGTATGTGCATCATCCTACAACTATATTCAGTCCAAAAGTAAATTAAAATGGAAAGTTTATGTAATTAATATCATCACTTTAAAGAAAATGTTTGGACCTTGTTAGGAGACCCTGTTCCTAATATGGCCCCTAGCCACATCTAGTTCATATTACCATTCTGGGGCACGTAAAGAGCAGGAAAACTTTTGGAATACACTGCCAGAGTTTTAATGTAATATTATTTTAGACGTAAGTGGAATGAGATGATACATAGACTTTTATATTTAAATTTTTTACAAACAATTCATACAGTACTGTTGATAACTTACTTACTGGTTATGAACTCTTCAGATTATTAAATTTAATTAGTAACCAACATTATTGTGACATCAGTAAGTTTCCTTATCGTAAATTAATAGGAACAATAAGTCTAATCATTACATTTTCTATGCACACATGAATAATGATTCGTGAAACTGGTTTGGCTCATTTAAATTACTTTTTACAGTTGCTTTCTCTTTGGGCGTGAACCCTACACAATCTTCATGCACGTATTTCATACATTTTTTTGCAAAGTCTCATGTCGAATATCCTGTCTTCACAGCACACGTGACAACACCAGCCAGCACCTTGCCACACTTTCCTACAAGCAGAGCTGCTGCTTGCTTCGGCGGTGTCTTTATTTTTGCATTTGTTCTTATTCTTTACTGACAGTGAACTTTTTTTTGCGATGTGCATCTTCCTTAGACCCAGTGCTTTCTTTGGTATTACCATTTTTCTTTTGATTCTGCATGAACAGTGCCTTACATACGACTTACGCCATGTAATTTAATGCCTTACTCCGTAGTGCTTTTTTTTTTTTTTTTTTTTTTTTTTTGCAGCTTTGGGGTTTGCAACAGTTGCTTGAAATCACAATAGAGATATAGAGATCTTCAGCTGCATCACAAGACTAAAGTCACTTGAACTATACCGAATACGCCTCGCTTGGTGATGAACTGAAATGAATGGACTAGCGCCTCTTTCTCGGGAAGCCTTTGGGATTGATTGAGTCTCTGGCAGTCTCCCTATTTCAGGGGCAATTGTCGTCTTCTGGGCATTGTGGATTGCACAGCTCTATACAACAGGGTGCCTGATAAGGCCCGCCCGGGCCTTGTTTGGAGCGCCACGGATGGGCCTTATTGGCAGCAAGCAGTTTAAAACGTGTGTGTGTTCATTGTTTAAAAAGAAACGTTTTATTAGGAAGGTTATGCCACTATCTTAATACAGCACAATTTTCGTTTCACATATAAACATTTACCAGTACAAATGCTTCACGACCGAAGCGATTGCATTAGATGAAACGTTCCGTGAAAATAAGAAGCAGCCCTTCTTCGTTGAACGCCGTAGCACAGCTGAAAGTAAAATGGCCGATACGAGAGCTAGTTGTCACTAGCTATCATTAACAACGGCATTTAGCACTGTTTTCAAACTTTCTATGCTAGAAAATGAGAGTGGGGCGTATTAGGAACCGGGCATTATTTGATACATGTACCTTATAACACAAAGCCGATAGGCACTACGAAAAAATTTAAGAGACCGTGATAACAGAAAAGACATACTTTATCTTACATGGCCTGTAAACTGAATACGCAGAAAGGTAGTAGGTAATTACGCACTGAAGAGCCAAAGAGACTGGCACACGTGCGTAGTGTGGTGTAGGAACCCCGCGAGCATGCAGCATGGCGCGGCGGGGACTCGAGAGGGAACTGACGCCAGCCACAAGTCCGTGATGGTACGTCGCGGCCAGCATCTCTGCAAGGCCTCTCACAAGGAGACCACATGGCTATCGGATTTTAGAATTTCTTGATATTTGTGGTACGTCAACTTCAGGACTTAAATAAAAATCAGCCAAAGCCATTCGCCGCAACTCTCAAAAATTCTCGAGAAAATCGACTTTGTAGTTTTCGCGGTGTGCACGTAAGTAGCAGTAATTAAAACCGGATAGAGTAAGGTCGAGATCTGCATCAAACCAGTCTCCGGACTGAAGACCACAATAACAACAAGAAAACAATGGTTGAATGTAACTGATTGCAGTCCATCTTTTATTTTCTCAAGAAAGCCTACTCGTTACGAACATTAATGAAAGACAAATTATAAGACTATATCCCAACATATTTTCGCGGTTACTTAATATTTTGGGTAAGTAAAAGCATAATTACAAACAATTTATATGGTCGTGCATAACCTGCCCACAGACTTAATATTACCAGGTCGGATTCTTGAAGATCCACAGGTAACAAAAACAGGGCAGCCAAACGCAAGGCGTGGGGGCCATGGTAGGGCGAATAGTGCGTTTGCAAGGAGACGGAGCACCTAACTTCTAATAGATCACTCGTGGAACGTGAAAGGATGCGCCGGGTACGAGGATACAGTGATAATTATTTATTTTGGAAGTTGAACACATTGGACTGCTATTTATTTCTGGGCTTTGCTATTGTCAACCATACGCATTACTATAGATAAGCCGGAAATTACTTTTCTCCCCAGTTCTGTTCAGTACCTCCTCATTAGTTACACGATCCACCCATCTAATCTTCAGCATTCTTCTGCGGCACTAAATTTTAATAACTCCTATCATCTTTCCGTCTGAACTGATAATCGTCCACGTTTCACGCCCGTACGAGGCTACAATCCAGAAAAAATACTTTCAGAAATGATTTCGTAACATTTAAATTAATATTAGATGTCAACAAATTTCGCTTCTTCATCTTCAAAAATGCGTTTCTTTCGATAGATATTCTACATTTTATATCCTCTTTACTTCGACCATCAGAAGTTATTTTGCTCCCCAAATAACATTACTCATCTACTACTTTTATTGCCTCGTTACGTAATCCAATTCCTTCAGAATCCCTGGTTTTCTTAGACTACATACCATTACCACTGTTTTACTGTTGTTAATGTTCATCTTATACTATTATTTCAAGACACTGACCATTCCATTCAACTGCTCTTCCATATCCTCTACTATCTCCGATGCAATTACAATGCCATCGCAAAGTTTTTATTTCTTCTTCCTGAACTTTAATTACTTCTCCAAATTTCTCCTTGCATTTTTTCACAGCTTGCTCAATGTTGAGATTGAGTAACAATGGAGAAAGGCTACTACCTTTTCTTACTCCCTTCCGAACCACTACTTCCCTCTCATGCCCTTCTACTCTTATACTGCTGTCTGGTTTTAGTATAATCTGTACGTAACTTCATGTTCCGTGTATTTTACCCATGGTACGTCCAGAATTTGGAAGTGTATACCAGTTAACATTGTCAAAATCTTTCTCCAAACCTACAAAAGTTTAAAACGTAGGATTGCCTTTCTTCAATCTATCTTCTAAGATAAGCCATCATGTGAATATTGCCTCGTGTTTTATCTAAATTTCTCCTATGTGCAAACAGATCTTCCACTAGGTCGGATTCGTTTGGAAATAATTCGTGTTAGCATCTTGTACCGAATATAGCTCTGTAATTTTACTCCTGTCTGTACTTGCTTTCTTTGGAATTGGAATTATTATATTGTTCTTGAAGCTTGAGTGTATTTCTCCTGCCTCAAACATCTTGCACACCAGTTGAAATAGTTTCAAATGTTCAAATGTTTGGTCAAGCTGATGGGAGTTAACTGCGGGGTCATCAGTCCCTAAACTTACAAACTACTTATAAACTAACTTACACTAAAGACAACAGAAACATCCATGCCCAAGGGAGGATTCGAACCCCCGACGAGGAGCGGCCTCACGCATCGGAGCATAGCGCATCTATGCGCTAGGCCACTCCGCCGCGGCTGAAAGAGTATTTTCATGACTGGTTCACCAAACGATATCAGCAGTTCAGAATAATATCACCTACTCCAGGACCTTTTTTTCGACTCAAATCTTTCAGTGCTGTCAAATTTTTCTCGCAGTATCGTATCTCCTATCTCATCTTCGTCTACTTCCTCTTATAAATCTAAATAATAAATGTATTTACTAGCAGCCGTAAAATTCGTTGTTTTATTGAACTACCGGCTTCGGTATTGTAATAATACCATCTTCAGGTTATGTCATAACAGATATCCAAGAAAACTCTTGAAATGGCCTTTTATACCTGTTTATTTAATATCTCACAGATCCTGAATAAGCGTTTATTTATTTTCTTGGGTATCTGGTTCTGTGAGATATTAAATAAACCGGTATAAAAGACCATTTCAAGAGTTTTCTTGGATATCTGTTATGACATAACCTGAAGATGGTACTATTATAATACCAAAACCGGTAGTTCAATAAAGTAACACAAACTTTACGCCTGTTGGTAAATTCCTTTAGTATTTGGATTTAAAATAGACCAGCCGCAGTACCAGTTCCAGAATAAGATGGAACTACATCACTTCCTGTTATATTTCTACAATACCTGCAACTTAATTTTAGTGGTTTTAGGGCGCAAAACTACTGAGGTCACAAGCGCCCAATTAACTTAATTTCCCTTGTATAGGATCTCTATACAGGGTGTATAAAAAATGGTGCCTACTTAACACGGTTCCAATCCGCCACTGACGTCATTGTAAACATCGTCCTAGTTAGTACACATTAATTTGAAATTTAGACTTTAATGTTTTGTTTTTCATCTCATTTAGTTCACTTTCACATAAGGGTTACCTGTTAGAGGATGTGTTCGAAGTGTCTTCCTTGCATCCGGATGCAATACTGTGCGCGTCTCTCTCTTCGAAAACCTCTGCATCATTTCGGTATACTTGACAAACGAACAGAACTCTCCGCTTCTGTCCTTCAACCTTGTTAAC
Source organism: Locusta migratoria (assembly GCA_026315105.1). Taxonomy (NCBI): domain Eukaryota; kingdom Metazoa; phylum Arthropoda; class Insecta; order Orthoptera; family Acrididae; genus Locusta; species Locusta migratoria. The sequence continues at coordinate 558,197,517 of CM048747.1, read as the reverse complement.
GGGTGTGCTGTACACTTCGCTTTTGAGGTGACCCCTGACACAAAAATCCAAAGGATTTAGACAGGTGATGCTGAAGGCCAAGGTACAGGTCCGCCTCGACCTATCCATCTTGGCCGTATCTGCGCGTTGTATGCCAAAAATGTGCCGGACCTCCATCATCCTCTATGGACTTCACTGCTTTGTTTCCCAAAGCTACCCATTCTTCTTCAACTGTATTGACTTCTCCCGTTTCGGTCAGTCCTTACCTAATGCTCGCTCTGAAATTCTCGCTCTTCAATGTATCCATTTTTCACATATGAATTAGAAAATTCACCACTACAGTGACTAGGAAATGGGAAAGCAACAGCATTAAAAGTATTAAGTGCCACGTTGATATTACTATCTACTGGCTTAACCAATTATATTCCGAAATTATTTTTTTAAGCTTTTGATAAAACTTCATATGCACCATCTATATGGGTCAATAATTATATTCTGAATGTTAATTTGTTATTGTGGCCTGAAATTTATACTTTTTTTTAATGTATGATATATCATACGTTGGGCACTAAGGGACAGAATTCTTTCCAGATTTTTATCACACTTAATATATTGACTTTTTCATGATTGTTATTCAATAACTGCATAAATAAAGAAAAAGTAATACTCAGATTTTTAATCTTTATTATTATTTATATTTTAAATATACATTATTTATTCATATGTTAATCATAAATGGTAAAAACAAATTGTTGAACAAACCAGTAGCTTTACATGAACAAAAAGACGTTGCTATAATAGGAATGCATGACAACAATGATCGTATATCAGGAAACTGTCTTCTTAGCGCTGGTGATACAAAATGAAACACCGCTTCGGATGGAGTCCTACATTGATTTTACACAATGGAATTTTGTGCATTTACCACACTGTCCACATGTTCTTTGTGTGCTCTGCTCGTCAATCATGTGTTCAGTATTATCAAATCTGATGTCTTCTTGCGCCTGGAATAGAAATCGTGGTCTCATACCTCTTGGCTTTTCTATCTTGGGCGAGGTCAGGACTGAAAATACTATACATCTGGTAAATTCCAAATAGGTTCATACTGTTATTTACTTGCCTGTATAAGATCCACATATTCACATCATCCCCATTCAGGCAGAACCTGATCAACGGCCAGTACCATTTCTTTGATCTTATTCGAATGCAATATAAACTTTATAGATTGTCAAATGTTCAAATGTTTGTAGAACGTATGGGACTTGCTACGGGGTCATCAGTCCCTAAGCTTACAAACTACTTATGAACTAGCTAACACTAAGGACGGCACAAATATCCATGCCCGAGGGGGGATTCGAACCCCCGACCGTAGTGGCCGTGCAGACCGTGACTGGAGCGCCTCAGTCCCCTCGGCCACCGCGGCCGGCCATAGATTGTCAAAAAGGTCTACATCTCCCATTCCTGCACAAGAGAAGGCTGTGATATGTAAATCTTTCTTGATTCTCTATTCCACCTCAAGCATGTACTCTCAGCTAATACACCTACATCCTGTACATTCGTCCCCAAAGTAACTTGACTATTGTCATTCCATCTTACCAGTGTGATGGAATTTTCTGTATCGCGTAACACACAACTGGGTGTCTTCTTTATATCTGGCATAGGTGCCTTCTCCAAGCGGTCATTTCTCAGGGTTCCTATGCATTTGATTCCATGTGAAGAAAGATATTCAAGTAGGGGCAAAGAGTTAAAGTAATTATCAATGTACAGTGTGCTGTTCGGAGGGCTGTAGCCCACACAAAGCTCTTCAACAACAGACTGCCCCAGTGTCTTTTGGGGATCTCTTTGACTTTCCCCAACATATGGCTCAAATTTGATGAGATATCCAGTAGATGTAGCTAAACACCATCATTTGAAACCATATCGAATTGGCTTGCCCCTTATAAACTGTTTCATAAAGTGGTGGCCGTGATAATGCTCCATGGCCTCCTCCAAGCAGAAATTTGACCTTAGAGGCTCTATGAGTTCTTGAAATTTCTTATTTAGATGTGAAATTAGTGGACGAACTTTATAAATTTTATCTTCTTTTTCAATGCTGTCATTATCATTGACATGGAAGAATCTGTGCATTTTGTCAAAAGAATTTCTGGAGATAGAATTAGAAACCAGGGCATTGTTTGTGTCAGGTTGGGTCTCCCAGTACATACATCTATGCATGACCTTACAATACCAGATAAAAGCAAAATAGCAATGTATTTGTAAATGTCATCATGACTTATTTGTATGTTGCGTTCCTTTTGAGCAGCATATTTTACTGTCTCTCTCGTCATAATCTCAACCAAATCATCAAAAACTGTACGAAAAAGGTCAACTGGAGTCGAATTTGATGTGCAGAGATGTTCTATTATATCAGGTGTAGGATCACGAGATAACTCAAATTTTTGTGAAGAGTCTAATTTTTCTTGTGTCCGGTGTCTTATTTTCCTAACATGGGACCGTGATTGTGATTTGGAACAGTAAGGATTTTGCTGCTGAGTGGATAAAGATGTAGCATCTCCAATAAGATCGTCACTTTTTACTACTCTTACCTCTGCAGTTTGTCCCTGAACATTTTTTCCTAAATCAGCATCAGTGGCGTGTTGTCCTTCTGAATCACTAGCTGTGTCATCTTTATCACTGTCCTCACCATCATGTGTCGAAAGAAGGCTGCCTGCCGTCTTCCCTAGGTTTTTAACTTTGTAATTTACCTAAGCTCACCAGAAGGCCTCTTTTTTGCTAAAAGACAACCCCTCTCGTTCGGAGGCATGAGGAATAGCATTTCATTTCATGTTTTAAAATGTTAGTTTCTGTAATATTGCTGGGATTTTATTATGCTAACAATATTCATTCTGTGTATGAATGTGACGCCACTTTCCCTGTGAGAATATGTACTTGCTTTATTCTGTATGTGCATGTATAAGAATCTTCTAGCATGGGAGTCTGAGTGTATGTATGAGAATTTTCGTCGTCGGCTGCTGACTGCTCGCTACTAGTGTTTCTCTAGATTCATATCAATAGGTAGTCGTTACCAACCTTTGCTTTTGATATTACCAAAGAGGTTCCTCAACCCTTTGGTAACAGGTTGGGTTGGCACTGCCCAGTTAGCGAGCCTCGGTTGGACGCACGAGTTTCAGCTCTTCCCCCCACCACGCTTTTCGTGGGTTTTGCCGATTTCTGGCCGCTTGTGGCGGGCTCGTGGGCCGTCTGGTCATTCTGTGGCTGCACTTCGACCTGGTAAGATGTTTTGACTTTCTTTTCTCCCTTCAGATAGTAGCGACTCGTTGCCTGGTTTGTTAGATTTCAGATAGTAGGTTAATTTTTTGGGATAAGTTTCTCCGATCATGTACGGAAATGTATTTAATTTAATTTCGATTATTTTTCATAGGTAGACGCGGTGAATATGCAAGTAATTCGGTTTGATAACTGCTGGTAATTGGTAACCTGTGTGAGACTAGCTGGCAATGTATGGACTCTGTTTAATTTCTTTCTAGCTTTGTGGAACGCGAATAATGTGCGGGAATATTTTTATTCTGTGTAGTGCATGTGAAATTTCTTTTCCGTTTTCTCCTTCCGCAAGTGATATGTACTGTACGTGGTGCAATCTTAGAAAAAATCCTTCAGCTACCTCTGTGTCTGCTCCTATTATTAGATATTTATCTTTCTGATTTCCATTAGTACCTCACGATCTCCTCTCCATCTATTTTAAATTGTTGTTTCGTTTCCAAACTTGTACTTTGCATTCAGACTCCACCAGTAAATTCTCTTATAGCCTTGTACAACGCCCTTTATTAGCTTTCTTATCCGTATTTCCGTATTTCTTAGTTGATTTACCCCGACTTTGAATTTATTCCACTTTTCTGATTTTTGAAGACTGGACTTCCTCCATCCATGTAAAAACTTCCCAATCGCGTCTAACTCTATTTATTTAGCTTCCTCGTGATATTCTACGCGTTTCTAAGGGTTGCATGCCGTATCTATTTTTCGGAAATTGAATTATTGTAATTCTACTGGTTTTCGGAACCACGTGGTTCCGAACTCTGACTTCAAGTGTTTATAGCTAGTCACTTGAGTGCTCGCCACTGCTCACACAACAGTGCCTTCCTACTGTATATTCTTGCTTCGTAAGCTGTGTTTCCGTTGGTTTATGTTGAAATTAATAAAATGTTTAAGCACTTCGCCTTCAAAAATGTCCAAATGTTTGTATAGCTTATGGGACTTAACTACGGGGTCATCACTCCGTAAACTCACAAACTACTTATGAACTAGCTTATTCTAAAGACTGCACAAACATCCGTGCCTGAGGGGGGATTCGAACCCCCGACAGCAGCGGCCGTGCAGACCGTGATTGACATGCCGCAGACCTGCCGCGGTGGCCGAGGGGACTGAGGCGCTTCAGTCACGGTCTGCACAGCCACTACAGTCGGGGTTTCGAATCCCCCCTCGAGCATGGATATTTGTGCCGTCCTTAGTTGTAGCTAGTTCATAAGTAGTTTGTAAGTTTAGGGACTGATGACCCCGTAGTTAAGTCCCATAGACTCTACAAACATTTGAACACTTAACCGCAGACCTCTCAGGCACAGTGGCCAGCTACTTCGCCTTCAGTGTGGCAGAGGCGTGCAGCGGTCCTGCACTACCCGCCCGGACCCGTAGACACACTTCCCGGGCGACCTGGCCAAGCGCTGCCCGGCCTGCCGGCATGAGCCACAGCCTACCTGACTACCTGCCTACTCGACTACCCGCCTACCTGCCTACCCTCCTACCCGCCTACCCTCCTACCCGCCTACCCACCTACCCGCCTGCCCTCCTACCCACCTACCCTCCTACCCGTCTACCTGCCTACCCACCTAACCTCCTACCCACCTACCCTCCTACCCGCCTACCCACCTACCCTCCTACCATCCTACCCACCTACCCGCCTACCCTCCTACCCGCATACCCTCCTACCCGCATACCCGCCTACCCACCTACCCTCCTACCCACCTACCTACCTACCCTCCTACCCACCTACCCTCCTACCCACCTACCCTCCTACCCACCTACCCGCCTACCCTCCTACCTGCCTACCCTCCTACCCACCGACCTACCTACCCTCCTACCCACCTACCCTCCTACCCACCTACCCTCCTACCCACCTACCCTCCTACCCACCTACCCACCTACCCACCTACCCTCCTACCCACCTACCCGCCTACCCACCTTCCTGCCTACCCTCCTACCTGCCTACCCTCCTACCCACCTACCCACCTACCTACCTACCCTCCTACCTGCCTACCCTCCTACCCGCCTACCCACCTACCCTCCTACCCACCTACCCTCCTACCCACCTACCCGCCTACCCTCCTACCCACCTACCCTCCTACCCACCTACCCACCTACCTACCTACCCTCCTACCCACCTACCCACCTACCTACCTACCCTCCTACCCACCTACCCTCCTACCCACCTACCCGCCTACCCTCCTACCCACCTACCCACCTACCTACCTACCCACCTACCCACCTACCCTCCTACCCACCTACCCTCCTACCCACCTACCCGCCTACCCTCCTACCTGCCTACCCTCCTACCTGCCTACCCTCCTACCCACCTACCCTGCTACCCTCCTACCCTCCTACCCACCTACCTACCTACCCTCCTACCCACCTACCCTCCTACCCACCTACCCGCCTACCCTCCTACCCACCTACCCACCTACCTACCTACCCTCCTACCCACCTACCCGCCTACCCTCCTACCTGCCTACCCTCCTACCCACCTACCCTCCTACCCACCTACCCGCCTACCCTCCTACCTGCCTACCCACCTACCCACCTACCCTCCTACCCACCTACCCTCCTACCCACCTACCCTCCTACCCACCTACCCGCCTACCCTCCTACCTGCCTACCCTCCTACCCACCTACCTACCTACCCTCCTACCCACCTACCCTCCTACCCACCTACCCGCCTACCCTCCTACCCTCCTACCCACCTACCCACCTACCCACCTACCTACCTACCCTCCTACCCACCTACCCACCTACCCTCCTACCCACCTACCCGCCTACCCTCCTACCCACCTACCTACCTACCCTCCTACCCACCTACCTACCTACCCTCCTACCCACCTACCCTCCTACCCACCTACCCTCCTACCCACCTACCCTCCTACCCACCTACCCACCTACCCACCTACCCTCCTACCCTCCTACCTGCCTACCCTCCTACCTGCCTACCCTCCTACCCACCTACCCTCCTACCCACCTACCGTCCTACCCACCTACCCTCCTACCCACCTACCCACCTACCCTCCTACCCACCTACCCGCCTACCCTCCTACCTGCCTACCCTCCTACCCACCTACCTACCTACCCTCCTACCCACCTACCCTCCTACCCACCTACCCTCCTACCCACCTACCTACCTACCCTCCTACCCACCTACCCTCCTACCCACCTACCCACCTACCCACCTACCATCCTACCCACCTACCCTCCTACCCACCTACCCACCTACCCTCCTACCTGCCTACCCTCCTACCCACCTACCTACCTACCCTCCTACCCACCTACCCTCCTACCCACCTACCCACCTACCCTCCTACCCACCTACCTGCCTACCCTCCTACCTGCCTACCCTCCTACCCTCCTACCCACCTACCCTCCTACCCACCTACCCTCCTACCCACCTACCCTCCTACCCACCTACCCGCCTACCCTCCTACCTGCCTACCCTCCTACCCACCTACCTACCTACCCTCCTACCCACCTACCCTCCTACCCACCTACCCTCCTACCCACCTACCCTCCTACCCACCTACCTACCTACCCACCTACCCTCCTACCCACCTACCCTCCTACCCACCTACCCTCCTACCCACCTACCCGCCTACCCTCCTACCCGCCTACCCGCCTACCCTCCTACCTGCCTACCCTACTACCCACCTACCTACCTACCCTCCTACCCACCTACCCTCCTACCCACCTACCCTCCTACCCACCTACCCACCTACCCTCCTACCCACCTACCCGCCTACCCTCATACCTGCCTACCCTCCTACCCACCTACCTACCTACCCTCCTACCCACCTACCCTCCTACCCACCTACCCTCCTACCCACCTACCCTCCTACCCACCTACCCTCCTACCCACCTACCCTCCTACCCACCTACCCTCCTACCCACCTACCCTCCTACCCACCTACCCACCTACCCTCCTACCCACCTACCCGCCTACCCTCCTACCCGCCTACCCTCCTACCCACCTACCCACCTACCCTCCTACCCACCTACCCACCTACCCTCCTACCCACCTACCTACCTACCCTCCTACCCACCTACCCTCCTACCCACCTACCCGCCTACCCTCCTACCTGCCTACCCTCCTACCCACCTACCTACCTACCCTCCTACCCGCCTACCCTCCTACCCGCCTACCCTCCTACCCTCCTACCCACCTACCCTCCTACCCACCTACCCGCCTACCCTCCTACCTGCCTACCCACCTACCCGCCTACCCACCTACCTACCTACCCTCCTACCCACCTACCCGCCTACCCTCCTACCTGCCTACCCTCCTACCCACCTACCCACCTACCTACCTACCCTCCTACCCTCCTACCCACCTACCCGCCTACCCTCCTACCTGCCTACCCTCCTACCCGCCTACCTACCTACCCTCCTACCCACCTACCCTCCTACCCACCTACCCGCCTACCCTCCTACCTGCCTACCCACCTACCCACCTACCCTCCTACCCGCCTACCCTCCTACCCACCTACCCACCTACCTACCTACCCTCCTACCCACCTACCCTCCTACCCACCTACCCTCCTACCCACCTACCCTCCTACCCACCTACCCACCTACCTACCTACCCTCCTACCCACCTACCCTCCTACCCACCTACCCTCCTACCTGCCTACCTTCCTACCCACCTACCCACCTACCTACCTACCCTCCTACCCACCTACCCTCCTACCCACCTACCCGCCTACCCTCCTACCCTCCTACCCACCTACCCACCTACCTACCTACCCTCCTACCCACCTACCCTCCTACCCACCTACCCGCCTACCCTCCTACCCACCTACCCGCCTACCCTCCTACCCACCTACCCACCTACCCACCTACCCACCTACCTACCTACCCTCCTACCCACCTACCCGCCTACCCTCCTACCTGCCTACCCTCCTACCCACCTACCTACCTACCCTCCTACCCTCCTACCCACCTACCCGCCTACCCTCCTACCCACCTACCCACCTACCTACCTACCCTCCTACCCACCTACCTACCTACCCCCCTACCCACCTACCCTCCTACCCACCTACCCGCCTACCCTCCTACCCACCTACCCACCTACCTACCTACCCTCCTACCCACCTACCCGCCTACCCTCCTACCTGCCTACCCTCCTACCCACCTACCCTCCTACCCACCTACCCGCCTACCCTCCTACCCACCTAACCACCTACCTACCTACCCTCCTACCCTCCTACCCACCTACCCTCCTACCCACCTACCCGCCTACCCTCCACCCTGCCTACCCTCCTACCCACCTACCCACCTACCCTCCTACCCACCTACCCTCCTACCCACCTACCCGCCTACTCTCCTACCTGCCTACCCTCCTACCTGCCTACCCTCCTACCCACCTACCCTGCTACCCTCCTACCCACCTACCCACCTACCTACCTACCCTCCTACCCACCTACCCTCCTACCCGCCTACCCTCCTACCCACCTACCCACCTACCTACCTACCCTCCTACCCACCTACCCGCCTACCCTCCTACCCGCCTACCCTCCTACCCACCTACCCTCCTACCCACCTACCCGCCTACCCTCCTACCCGCCTACCCACCTACCCACCTACCTACCTACCCTCCTACCTACCTACCCTCCTACCCACCTACCCTCCTACCCACCTACCCGCCTACCCTCCTACCTGCCTACCCTCCTACCCACCTACCTACCTACCCTCCTACCCACCTACCCTCCTACCCACCTACCCGCCTACCCTCCTACCCTCCTACCCTCCTACCCACCTACCCACCTACCCACCTACCTACCTACCCTCCTACCCACCTACCCTCCTACCCACTTACCCGCCTACCCTCCTACCTGCCTACCCTCCTACCCACCTACCTACCTACCCTCCTACCCACCTACCCTCCTACCCACCTACCCACCTACCCTCCTACCCACCTACCCGCCTACCCTCCTACCTGCCTACCCTCCTACCCACCTACCTACCTACCCTCCTACCCACCTACCCACCTACCGTCCTACCCACCTACCCTCCTACCCACCTACCCACCTACCCTCCTACCCACCTACCCGCCTACCCTCCTACCTGCCTACCCTCCTAACCACCTACCTACCTACCCTCCTACCCACCTACCCTCCTACCCACCTACCCTCCTACCCACCTACCTACCTACCCTCCTACCCACCTACCCTCCTACCCACCTACCCACCTACCCTCCTACCCACCTACCCTCCTACCCACCTACCCGCCTACCCTCCTACCTGCCTACCCTCCTACCCACCTACCTACCTACCCTCCTACCCACCTACCCTCCTACCCACCTACCCACCTACCCTCCTACCCACCTACCTGCCTACCCTCCTACCTGCCTACCCTCCTACCCTCCTACCCACCTACCCTCCTACCCACCTACCCTCCTACCCACCTACCCTCCTACCCACCTACCTGCCTACCCTCCTACCTGCCTACCCTCCTACCCACCTACCTACCTACCCTCCTACCCACATACCCTCCTACCCACCTACCCTCCTACCCACCTACCCTCCTACCCACCTACCCTCCTACCCTCCTACCCTCCTACCCACCTACCCGCCTACCCTCCTACCTGCCTACCCGCCTACCCTCCTACCTGCCTACCCTCCTACCCACCTACCTACCTACCCTCCTACCCACCTACCCTCCTACCCACCTACCCTCCTACCCACCTACCCACCTACCCTCCTACCCACCTACCTGCCTACCCTCCTACCCACCTACCCTCCTACCCACCTACCCTCCTACCCACCTACCCTCCTACCCACCTACCCTCCTACCCTCCTACCTGCCTACCCTCCTACCCACCTACCCTCCTACCCACCTACCCTCCTACCCACCTACCCTCCTACCCACCTACCTACCTACCCTCCTACCCACCTACCCTCCTACCCACCTACCCTCCTACCCACCTACCCGCCTACCCTCCTACCTGCCTACCCTCCTACCCACCTACCTACCTACCCTCCTACCCACCTACCCTCCTACCCACCTACCCACCTACCCTCCTACCCACCTACCCGCCTACCCTCCTACCTGCCTAACCTCCTACCCACCTACCTACCTACCCTCCTACCCACCTACCCTCCTACCCACCTACCCTCCTACCCACCTACCCGCCTACCCTCCTACCCGCCTACCCTCCTACCCTCCTACCTACCTACCCACCTACCCTCCTACCCACCTACCCACCTACCCGCCTACCCACCTACCCTCCTACCCACCTACCCGCCTACCCTCCTACCCTCCTACCCACCTACCCACCTACCTACCTACCCTCCTACCCACCTACCCTCCTACCCACCTACCCACCTACCCACCTACCCACCTACCCGCCTACCCTCCTACCCTCCTACCCACCTACCCACCTACCTACGTACCCTCCTACCTGCCTACCCTCCTACCCACCTACCTGCCTACCCTCCTACCTGCCTACCCTCCTACCCACCTACCCTCCTAGCCACCTACCAACCGAGCCCCGCTACGCGGTTAGCGGGAAATACACAATTCCGATTTTCACGCTGTAAAAACTGTTCACGGTACACACTGCCATCCCACATCGGTTTATGAATTTAGGTTTTCCTTATATGCTTTACTTTGCATGTGAAAAAATGAAATGCCTACCTTTTCATTTCACATGAGTTTTTCGTTTCATAATGCTTCTCACTCGATTCTGAAGAATCTGTGAGGTTAAAAAATCTGATTTTTGGACATATGATAGTACAGCATGTAAAGGTACAGACTTATTTTGAAATTTTTTTGTATTTAAAAAATGGAACCTTACATTTAAACCACTAAACAAAAAAAATTACGAGTCAAATAGGTGTTAGGCGGGAGGAATTTTTAATATATTTTTGTTTCCTTTTAATTTTAGTGTAAGTAATTTTATTGTATATTTTCTGTTCTTTTTTATATATATATTTTCCTTCTCCGAGGTGTTCCTTTGGCTTCGTGCGACCGCGCGGTTATGTGACGTGGGTTAGGGGCACTGAGGATTCTAAGGAAAAGAATAAATAAGGGAAAAAAGAACAGAAAAGAAACGGATTTTGTTTTAGTTGATAGGAGGTCACAGAACCGATAACATATAGCCTACATATATGTAACAGATTGTAAAATAAATTATAATAAACACAGTTCTGAAGATTTAAATTGGCAATTAAAATCAGTATGCCTATATGGATCGCGTAACTAAAGAGGAGGTATTGAACAGAATTGGAGAGAAAAGAAATTTCTGGCATACCTTGACTAAAAGAAGGGATAGATTGGTAGGACACATTCTGAGACATCAAGGAATTGCGAATTTAGCATTGGAGGGAAGTGTGTGGTGTAAAAATCGCAGAGGAAGACCAAGAGGTGGATACAGTAAGCAGATTCAGACAGATGTAGGTTGCCGTTCTTATGTGGAGGTGAAGAGGCTTGCTCAGGATAGGGTATTGTGGAGAGCTGCATCAAACCAGTCTCCGGACTGAAGACCACAACAACATGCCTATATAGATGGAATTTGGAAAAACTTGTTAAATTTCCATCTGTTGCGAGGCTGTGCGACAAGCACGGGGCCTACAAGAACAAGTTTACTAAATAGTGGTCGTGCGTACACCTCGCAAGGATCTTAGCTTTGCAACGAAGCATTCAATTTTTCATAATTCGTAACTATAGTTTTAAAATGACGTTATTAGTGAAGTATGTTACGGCGGGGCTTCTTTAAAAAAAATAACAGGGAGGGAAGGTCAGTGCATAGTTCACAAAGTTCCTAAAACGTCATTCTTTCATGTCTTTCTTCGGTGATGTTACCAACGCACTTCGTGCCAGTGCCCTGGTTTGTAAACGGGGGAGCACTGCACGCGAGGTGCCGTGTCGATATGCAACTTCAGTGCACGTCTAAAATCACTCTTTTACTAACCTTGAGTCTTCTGTCGTAGTTGATGTGCCATTGCGCAGCTGAAGCACACAGGTCGCGCATCCGTTGTACCTGAAGTGATGCTAAAAGAGGTGTTGAGATGTGGCAAGGAAGTACTGCACTACGAATAGAATGTAGAATGCCAGTGCTTGTTTTTATTGAAGAAATGCCAGTGTATATCCAAGCACAAATATACAGACTGAGTCATATTAAAAATATAAACGGTACATAACGTATAAACTGTCCGTGGCCCGCACTGAACTGACATGAATGTGCAAGGCATCGCGGTCGACGCTCGACTGACTGCCGCCGCCTCTCGCTGCGCGCCACAAGCCACCGTTTTGGCGCCAAGCAAAACTTCTAGACTAACATTGTTCAACTTATTACAAAATATACAAATAATTAAATCTTTGAATTAACCGAAATATAGCTTAGCACAAAAGCATTACAGAAAGTATACAGGTAATTTTTAATAGACATTGGAAAGTTAAATATTAATAAAAGAAGCTTGAAGTGTTGGCGGACAACTAGTATAGCCGGGAGCCAATCAGATCTCAACTTGCAACAGGGGCGGAGCTTTCCCACGGGATACAGGCTCATCTACTGTCTCTCTCTCTCACCCTTTCTATTACGTCACACAGTTCTCCAACATAGAAAACTTCTATAACACCTAATATATTTATATGCGAAATAAACGGGTCTATATCAGCCTCCTCACAATGTGCACGTCATTTACAAATAGTGTATTGAAAATGTTAGATATCGGGCAGCTTCCTGAGCTATGCATATATTACTGCCAGTGAAATAGAGCTGTTTCATTTCACGAGTAACTGCGAGTTAATGAGCAGCACCAGTGTACTCAGCGCGTGTTCCAACACCGTTTCTGTTGACATTTCGCTGAATCGCTTGAGGTATCCTTGATGAAAGACAAAAAAAAAAGATTGGGTTGCTACGTTCAGTTGCAATCGTGGTGACTAGAAACGATTAACTGGTAGAATCTTGGAAGGTTCAACTTACTCCAAGGGAAGTAAACTAATTACTGTCCGTCGATATAGCCGTCTCGGCCATTGTTATTTTATATTTTCCTCTTTATTATTTGGCTGGGGTAGTTGATACCCCGAGGGAATCACCACTATTCGAGAGGTGACATTCAAGGTCGCAATCATCAGTTGTGTATCGCTGGACTGATTGCATGTATCTTGAAAACACTTGTAATTTTTCCTCACTGACTTAATTATCAGTCCACTATCAGTCGTTAGGAAAAAAAGGTATGCTCAGAAACGCATCTTGTAAAAGATGACAGGAGGCGTCTGATTTCGGCCCACTTTAGGTTATGCTAGTAACACTAAAAGCGGGCCTTTGCGATCGTTTTTTGACAGCTCGAAATTTAAATGAAAATAACGGCTTAACCATTCATCTGACACGAAAATTGAAGAACCTAATTGGTAGAGGGGAAAATTCTCTACAATTTTGCTCTCTTATTATTTTTTTTTTTTCATATCTCGCATCATTTCAGATATATTTGCAGAAATAACGGCGATTTCGGAATGTCTGTCCGTAACGTGTTCCCTGTTTTTAAGACGTACCGTTCAACCGATCAGCACCAAATTTTACACACAAAATTGTAGGCCCCCAGAGACCAGAACCTCCCTTTTTCAATTTTTTTCGGACAAAAAATACGGTAGTAATACAAAAAAGCCGTTTGTAATATAATTGTAATCGCAAACGAACCGTTCATCTGATACGAAAATTGAATAACCTAATTGGTAGATGGGAAATTTCTCTACAATTTTACAATTTAGCTTATGTTATATATATATATATATATATATATATATATATATATATATATATATATATATATATATGCATCGTTGCAGAGATATTTGCAAAAATAACGGCAATTTGACGAGCTCTGTCTGGCTGTAACGTGTTCCCACTTTTTAGGTCGAACCGTTCCACCGATCGGCACCAAATTTTACAGACATAATTGTTGGCTACCAGAGGCCAGAACCTCGCTTTTTGAAATATTTCGGACTAGAAAAGCCGTTTGTAATGTAATTTTAATTGCCAAAAAACCATTCATCTGACGCGAAAATGGAATAACGTAATTTGTAGAGAAGAAAATTCTCTACAACTTTATTCCCTTATGTTTTTTTCATATCTCGTATTGTTTGAGAGATATTTGCGAAAATAACGGAGTTTTGACACCCTCCATTAAATTAACGAAAACCAGTCGTTCGCAGACGTCGCGTGACATTCCTCGCCCAGAACTCTCTCAGGCATACGCCATCTTGCCTTGCGTATTTGATGATTTTCTTATTGTAACTTACACGTTGTCATTTCAAAGCAGTGGCGCACTGAAGAATTAACAAAAACACGTCGTTCTTCGTACGATAAATGATAATCCAATGTCTAAAAATGCCACATTGGCATCAGTTTAACAACGGCCATCAATAGTACGATATTAAAGAACGCAACTCCTAACTGTTATTGTAGAATGGTCAATGCGTTGGACTGCGATGCTGAAGGTCAGTGGTTCGGAACTGCCACTACGTAATTTTTTCCCCCTAAAAGGGTTTCAGACACTCTTGTTAATTAATTTTTTATTATTTAGATTATTATTTTGGTGCAAAATGTTTGCGAAAACTTATAAAACTACAAATCTAAAGTGGGCCGTAAAACACGTCAGTGCGATTTTGTTGCTGCAGAAGCAAAACGGTAGGCGAATCTGCTCGCGTTGGCCGGCTCCGGCACGTTTGTAGGTAGTTTCATACGTTGCTCAGTATTTACTTACACAGTGTTTAGCTATCGCTTCGTATTGAACCAAGTGATGGCTCCAACATAAAGAACAAGATGATTACTTAAATCTCTTCAGTTCCTTGTTCCTGGTAAATCTACATACTGTCATGTGTGTGACGAAAAATTATATGCCCTTCACTGATGTGATAATATTTAATTTTATTCAAGGTTGGCGTAATTGTCTAGCTAAAATTCTGCCAAGATAAACAGAAAATCTTAAAAAAAAAAAAAAAAACAGGAGTTTGCGTAATGATTTACAATTTCAGTCAAAATCTGTTTCAATAACGTTGACGACTTGCTGGTGGAAATCATCTTACTTTAGGAGAAAATGTCAAGAACATAATTGAAGAATTTTCGAGGGGCTTGAAAAACTTTCAAAGAGTTTTTCCCTTCCTTTTCTAGGAATAGCAATGGGATTCGCAATCTCTTGGAAGGAGCAATACTTTTAGAATCAACATAACTGCAAATTAATACTATGTAGCTTCTGGAAACGTCCAGTAACTTTAAGTCACATAAATGTTTGGCATTGCCAAGAGGCTAAGTTTAGCCTCCCATAACGAAAACTTGTAGGTTAACAGACAGGTGTAAAATACTTTAATATTGTATACTGCAACTTCCCATAATGAAAAAGCCTGCATCTGCTCTTTTGATATGAAACCATTGAAGCGTAAAATATACAAATCATTAGCACTTTTAAACCCTTTGCATGAAAATCAGTTACTTGTACGTACCAGTAAGACCCTTTTTTGTCTATTATTTTTGTATTTAACTTTATTTCATTTTAATAAGGTGGAGTTTGACACTAATAAATATCTGTTACCCAGTAATAGGACGAAAACGTTTAAGAACCGATGTACTTAGGAATAAAAAGAAATAAAGGAAAACTCTACGTAACAACACAGCTTTACGATGGAGCCTAGTTGTCTTTTGGCTGAAAATATAGTTTACAATTAAAAGCTGAAGTAATGAACGAATATCAGAAAGTTTCTTGCTTTAAGTAGCGTCTGCTCCTTGTACGTTGGTATGATCTGTGCTGTTCGGTCTTTATTTCAGACATGAAGATAACGTATAGATTGCTATGTAGATAATAAAAAAAGTGCGCGATGCCTACGCTCTGACAATACGACGTGTTGCGCAGAAGTGTCTGCCTTCCCCCGCTAGCGCTGTTTCTCGGGCCTACCCGCTCGCCCGGCGAGTTTTCGGGACTGGAGGGCTCACCGCAGCTCGCTCGCTCTGTGCTGCAGCTACAGGCAGTGCAGTCGGACTCCACTAGACCAGGGTTGCCAGGTGTGGCGATTTTTCGCATTCTTATAATAGTAGCCATTCTAGCAGTCTGGCGACTGGCGATTAAATTTGGCTATTAAAGAAATTGGTTGGCGACTTGATGGCTATTTTATTATACATCGAATACAACGAATGTAAAGCAATCACTCTTCAGACATTGCGCCAATGATACCGGCTAAACTTCGGTAAAATGTTGGGGAAATGTAATCAACCTACACAAGTTAGCACAAATGTTTTCAAGTATCATGGATGTGTGGGAGAGTGTCACAGAGATGTAAACAAACTTACGGACTCTTGAAGATAGACGTAAACTACCTTATGTACCCTACTTACAATGGTTCAAGAACAAGCTTTAGATGATATCTCGAAGTATACTACAACACCGTATGTATGGCTCCCGCTGAGAACATGAGGATAAGACTATATAAATTACAGCATGCAAGGAGGCATTTAAACAGTATTTTTTCCGCGTTCCATAGGACAACACAACAGAAATTCATAACTACTGCTACTGTGAAGCGAGCCCTTTGCTACGCACTCCACAATGGTTAACAATGGTTTACAGAGTATAAATGTCGATGGAGAACACGCGATGATTTCCCAACCGTTCTCATGGCTGGTTTTTCAATGTGTAATTACGCATGACGCATACCTCAAAGTATGAAATGCTTAGTGTATTATTATAAATTACCTCACCTCAAAAGGTTTTAATGGTTTTGTGTGTATTAAAGAAATGTTTGAAAGATTTAATAACTCTATTTAACATATGTAAATATTTGTTTTTAAGAAGATTAAAGTGATTGATAATCGAATCTATGCATGAGAGCATCCCTTGTGTAAGTTTGATAGAATGATTCTTGAACAGTTTTGTTTGTAATTTTTATAAGTTATGAAATTAATAAATGTGATAGTTAAACGTAACTGAATTTCCGGAGTCTCTCTATTATATTTACAATGTGACAATATTTTGACTGCCCTCATTGTCATTTGGTGTTGTCTGGGTTCAGTTCTTGGATGGACTCAGGTAAATGTTTCTGTGAATTATGAGTTTCCTTGGAAAGTGCAGTCTGATGCCTATGAATGTGAGAGTGTTACTTTTTACTCCCTGAATTCCAGGATTATTATTGTCGAGTAACATGCCATAATTACCATAGCATAATAATATTAACAGATTAAAGGTTGCGATATTTGGCTATTTTTACTGATGAAAAGACTGTTACATCTTGTTTTTTTATTGATGAAAAGTTGGCGATATTTTGGCTACTTTATCTTTAAAATTTGGCGACAGAGCAATAGAAAAACCTGGCAACTCTGCACTAGACTGCTCGCGCAGCGGCCGGACGCAGGGCAGCTCGGGCGGGTAAATGTGGCTCTGCAGTGGGGTGCGAATGTGTGACGTACCAGACACGTGCCGTGTGTCTCAATAATGTGTGTGTGTGTTGTGTGGTACATCCTGGTTCGCTGAATTTCGCCTACGACTGCGGCGCCTGCTTCTGCTTCGTATCAGCACGCTAAGTTGGGCGACTTTCGCTTTGCTTCGCGCGTGTGAGTGGGCTGAATCCTTGTTAATTGTAAATCCCTCTCCCGACGATGTTCATTACAGATTACTTTAATTTAAAGTAGTAGTTCAATGACATGCATTTTTATTGTTTAACAAAATTGGCGTCCCCATTTGCTCATGTTTGAACTGAATAAATAATTAATTGTCAGTGATATTTTATCCTTCTTATAAATAATAGTTTATGAATACCTTCCCCTTTTATTTATGTTGTTTCTCACCGTTGCTGAGAACAAATTCAGATGCATATTATCATATTTTAATTCCGTTGCGCCATAAATGTTCTCACAGCCATCTTCGTGAAATGGTTTAGTTCGGGTGACTTGTATATAAATAATTGTGTGTAATTCTCAAGATCTACGATGTGTCTTGGTCACCGTCTCTTTGTCTTCCCGCTGCTAAAGTAAATTTTTCTGTCAGTTCTAAATTCTGGGGCCAGTGAACAAGAGTCTGTTGCAGGAAAGTTAGTAGTTCACGCGACTCCTTTAGCTGGTTTTTACGGCCAGAATTATGTGTTTTTAAGTAAGCTTTCAACTGGCTCCTTTCAGCCAGAGTTAATTTTACAATTAACGGTGGTCTTTCAGTGTCGGAACAAGCACAAATTCAAGTTCCTGGCATTCATCAAATTCATCAGTGGCAGTGTCATCATGATCTTCTGTGGAGAATTGTATATTTAGAACCTCTTGTAAGTCTCTCTCCTTTTCCAAATTGCATGATAAATAAATCGTACTAATTGATAGAAAATTATCCCTTACTGCCCACCGTATGATATTTCATACGTCAAAATGTAAGCCATTACCACAACAATGGTAATAAAGTAAGGTTTTTAAATTTGTGCTAATATAATGATTTGGAGTATTCAAATTAGTAATCCATTGTAATATGTGAGAAATTATAACAATATACATCATAATTGTATCATTATGTAACGCTTATCCATGTCGAAAAGCAGCAGAATCAATAGCACAAGAATAAATGCCATCTGCCACGAAATAAACGACCCTCTTCTTCACTGTTATTGTTGTTTCCAACAATGTACTTTTAAACTAACAATAAAAGGTATGAAAAGGGTTTCAATCGTTGTTCAAATCAAATCAAATGTTTGTATAGTCTATGGGACTTACCTACGGGGTCATCAGTCCCTAAACTTACAAACTACTTATGAACTACTTACGAACTAGGACGGCACAAATATCCATGCACGAGGGGGGATTCGAACCCCCGACCGTAGTGGCCGTGCAGACCGTGACTGGAGCGCCTCAGTCTCCTCGGCCACCGCGGCCGGCTTTCAATCGTTAACCATGAGCTTCTGGAAACTACAATGCCTAAGAATTGCATGCGCATGATAAATGATGCGATGGGTTGCACTTTTTCCCAGTACAGAATTGGCGACTGTTCGTCCGTGCCCCGACTTCAAGGCCGCCAGCCGCCGCCTCGAGCCGGGACACTATTCGACCAGCAGTCGCGACAAGTATCGACCGGCGCCGTATCGATGGATCGACCGCCCGCCTCTGCCTGGCGAGATCCCGTTGTGATTGAAATAGCTTTCTCCCGCCGGGGGGCCGGAATAGATCAAGGACCTTACAGGCCGCCCGTTGCTCGCACTGCCACACCGCGGCACTCGGCCAACTGCTCGCATGTTGTCACATTTCAGGCACGCCAACAGAGCTGAAGGGCGCTACAATGCTGTTGTACGTCGACGCGAGTTAGTACGCTCAATGCCAGCAAAAACGAGGTATGCTCAAAAATTTGCGGAACATAACGCCAATGGAGTGTTGGAGCAAACTGCTGTTGGCATCCCTGTACGCCCCTGTGTCGAATATTTAACTGCCAGGAGTTTTATTATTGACCGACAATGAAAAGTCCTAGTTGTAATTCAACAACCATTCAAAGTTGCGTAGAGTTTTGATAGGAATACCGTTTGGTAAATTAGTAACAAAACAAGTCACGAGAAATTATATAGGTCCAATGGGCAGCTGCGTGTGAAGTTTGGTGCAGTATCTACTGATTTCGAATTCCCATTATTTAGCTAAATTCCGGAAAAGAACTAGCATAAGAAGAAATACGTGGTTCGACAACTGCAAATTAATTCAACAAAGTAGTGTCCATTTGGGTTCAGAACTATATATTAGAGGCTGCAGCTTCAGAAACAGGACTATCTGTAAAAACTGTGTGTCCACTAAGGATCCTGCAGGAAAGACTGCTACGTAATTGTCACAACAAAACTGTTGAAATCGATCAGTCACGCGTAACTACCAAGCTATACGGAAAAGGAGGATTAAAAATGTAAGAAAAAACGAGTATGAAGAGAATTTAGCATTTAGAGGATTTTAGAAGCAATCTAATAAATATTTCATGAGAAAGTTTATTCCAGGACAAAGCCTACAGTAAATTACCTCTTATTAAGAACTTCATCCTGATTGGAACAAGAACTATTAGTCTATTACACGCAGATTTTAACTACTAAGACACTCGTGAATGAAGGTTTCAACCACGGGCTCGTCCATCATTCACTGGAAGACGTATCATCTTAGCAGCCACGAGAGGCGTGCTCCCTCCCCCCTCCCCACCGAAATAATGAATATAAGGGACAAATATACATTTTTTATGATTTACTGTCAACAATTTAAAAAGTTTAATCTCGGTAAATTAAAAGGCGGTTAATTATCCTTTGACTCAAAATTACCTAAATTATCTTAACGTTATTCTTGGCCCTCTCCAAAAAATATGCCTTATTCCCTACTGATTCCATCTGTACATACCCAGAATTTCGAACGTCTGTGGATATCTCTTAAGCCCTCTATCAAAAAAGAAGGTTGACTAGGACAATGTGACGAACTGTGCGTCGTTCAATATATTTTTAGTTCATAACCTTCCATTACGTGGATGTAACACGTTACATATTTTCCTGTGAGACATCGCTAGATCCTATTCTGGGTGGAAGGGATTCAAAAATAGGTAGAAGGACTGCGCCCCATTGAACACCTTTGCCAGTAAAACAATTTATTGAATAACAATTTTAATCTTAAATTTTCACAATCAAAAAAACTACACATACTCTCATAATCCTTTCCTTTAAGGAAGGAATACCGCATGTAATATAAGATTATCAATTAAGCAAGGAATAGCTCAATTTTTACACACTAGCCAGATGTCCCTAACCAAGGAACTTCGCTTAACAATGATCAAACACTTGCAGTAAATGAATGAAATAAAATGGGAATAGAAATAAAACAGACCAAAAACAAGACCTAACTATCAGTAGTGGGCCTAGATGGTTACAGCGGATACAATACTCTAACCACGAGGATGCAATAAACAGCTAGCCAATATTAACACAATTTTTAACACATTTAAAGTAAGCGAAACTGCTGACAAATAATTAAGCATAAAAAATACAACCAGGTTAATAATATTTGGCCTAACGTTATAAGTCAAAGCTTCCGAGAAGCAAAATACAATTGGTCAAAAGATCACACCCGACTATTCACGAATTGACGAGCCCCACCCCCCTCAAAAGTTTTAAAGGTGACTGCCGCAGAACCACGGTAGGCAGAGCCCGGCCAAAATAAAGCAGGTAGATAAAATATACTCCAACTTCAGGCAGAAGCCGAAGCAACAAACCACTCAAACGGGCAAACCACAGGCCCGGTCCACCGGGCCCAACGCCAGTCAACCAGGCGTACAACTGCAAAACATAAATAAAAGGGGAGATTAATCATACATGCTAAGACAACAAACCTTTAAACTATACAATATATATAATAATACACCGATATGCATAAGATTTGACACGCAAGCATACGCAAAGGGGAAACCAGGCACATACCTACGTATAGTGTACAACAACATCACTGCTTGCCCTTAATACTCACAATTAAAACATACAGTCCATTGGTAAGATTAATGACGTCCACAAGACTGCGTCGCTTTAACAGAACCACATTGAAGTTGAGCACCCCAGAAAGCGACACACACAAATTGATCAGTGCTCATATCTAAACAACATATCTGGTTACACTGAAAGGCTTACACGAAACGTCTCAATAATTTAAGAATGAACAACTGCCTGCAACAGAAAGTACATTTGGTTACAAAGCACAGTTAAGGTATTCGGTACACAACCCGAATAAATCGCGCTTACGCGAAAAGCACTTCAATACAGTAAATTAGTCACTGCTTACAACCCAACTAGCACTCAAAACATAATAGCAAGTTCCATTTCCTCAATTGCCTCAAATTAGAAAATCCAAAGCATCCACACATAAAGCCGACATGCAAGGCTGCTTCAATATATATATCTGAATAATATCGGCCAAGTCACTCCGCCACTTATCAGATATTGACGCCAATTCCACATATAAATCTTCACTGAACTCAAACTCACTTTACCAAAGACCGGTGGAACAGACACAAGCACTTGTAAGTAAAGTGAAGTGAAGTATGCCTATATGCCTCCGTACGAGCCCTAATTTCTCTTATCTTGTCTTTGTGATCACTACGTGAAATGTAAGTAGGCGGCAGCAAGATCAAACTACACTCAGCTTCAAATTCCGGCCCTCTAAATTTCCTCAGCAGAAATTCACGAAAAGAGCATCGTCTTTCCTCTAGCAATCCCCAATTGAGTTTCTGGAGCATTTCCGTGACACTCGCACATTTGTCGAACCTACCAGTAACAAATCTAGCTGCTCGCCTCTGAACTGCTTCCATGTCTTCCCTTAAACTGATCTGCTGCGGGTCTCAAACACTTGAGCAATACTTAAGACGTAGTCGTACAAGTGTTTTATAAGCGGTCTCATTTACAGATGAAGTACATCTTCCCAAAATTCTCCCAACAAACCTAAGTTCGTTGTCCGCCTTACTCACAACTGCCCTTACAACAGTGGTGGACTAAGGGGGGGGGGGAGGGGGGGCGGGCGGAGGGGGCGGACCACGTCGGGCCTCCGATCAAGGGGGGGGGGGGGGGGGCTTTCAAATAGGCTACCTGGAAAGGAACATTTATTGTATTTATTTTTATTTATTTATTTATTTTAGAGCGCGCTTCTTATCTCGTTCTGCTGGGGCCTCCAAATCTCTATTAATTAAGACTGTCTCGTGCCTCTCGTCATGGAGGGGTCTTTTTTATAGTAATACATGTATTTCCAAGTGGACGGGGGACCTCATTTTGTTTAGCCGCCGTCCCAGGCCTCCAACAGCCTGTTTTAGTCCGCCACTGCCTTACATCTTCGTTCCATTTCATATCGCTTTGCAATGTTACGCCTAAATATTTGAACGACGCGACTGCATCAAGAACTATAGGGTTGATATTCACGTATGACTGTTAACACCGATGAAGTGAGGAGTTTTCGATGTTCTTTTAACTTAAGAAATTTACCTTGCCAGCCGCTTACAGCGCTGCTGTCGTAGCGTATAACAAAAATCACTGGGAGTATTGTAAAATATGGTGAGACTGTCACGAAGGCAAATATCGATCACGACACCATCGAAGTCGAATAGCGACGACAAGGGACTAACGCACTGAAATGTAGAGAGAAATAAAGGATAAATATTGCAGTATCGTCAGCCTGGAATTTGCTGTATGAGGAAATCTTAAGAAAAGTAAATTGAAAACCATTCCGTACTTGGGAGTAACATTTTTTTTTTAATTTGGCAGCATTTATGCGACAAATTTTGTTCCTAATTACAAAAACTATTACACCCATATAACGACTGGTTCTCGATGAAATTACTTTACACGATATCGATTCTGTGTTATTACCGTCAATTAAATTAATTTTAACATACTTTCTAAACAGGGAATGTATGTAGTGCCATAAAAATCAGTAATACTACAAAACAAGTCCACATTTTTACGTTTTCTAAGAAGATTCTCTTGTAATATACGCCTTTTGAATGAAGAATTTCCTTTTTTTATTGATAACAAAATAAATGACAAACAACGGAAGACCCAGCCTCTTGCGGGAAGACGAAACATCAATGTTACTTCATTACAAATCCATTCAAATCACTAAGTGCTGCACTTAAGAAACTTACATGGAATGCATTATTTAATGTACCAATCAGCCATCACTGCTGTAGACGAAGGAAAATCCTCACAAAAATGACAATAAAAGATCGAAAGAAAAATAAGTTTCCCAAGAAAGCAGAAACCAAGCCACAGTTGGTGTTACATATTAACCAAGTTTCTTCAAGATATTCGTTTTACAAGCAAAATTAATTGCACTAAATATACATGTTTTTAAACGAAAGACGAGTGAAGTTCAAAAATGTTAGAATCATTTGACTCTGTACCGAATTGTTACACGTCTGAGAAAGTTCCTGTCATATAAGAACAGACCCTAACAGGAATTTCTGTTTCTTTTTTTCAGCGGAATAAGTAGCGGGCATACACATATTCGTAAATATTGCCTTATTAATAAGTTGTTGTTTATCTTACTGAATCTGTGAAATTCGAGTGTTTTTACATTCATTCCACGCTTATGTCTCTGGATTTCCTACTAATGCTTGGAACGCAAAAATTACAGAAACTATTTGGTTAAATAAGTAAAAAAGTAATTATAAACAAACTTTACTGTTACGGCGTCGGGCCCACCACTAGGAGGGCTAGTGTCGCTCCGACTGTCAGTTGGTAACAACTTTCATAGCAGTGAGTTTCGCGACTAAAATTGTTCTTGCAAATTACCATTCTCTACATACGTGCAGCAAGAACAAATAATCCATGAAAATTATTAAAAGTAATTGCCTTTGCTTATTTTGTTACAATTAATATTACGAAATCCATTATGCAAATTCCTGCAACGAAGATGTTACTCGGAACCTGGGGATACTACAACTGCGCACTTTCGACTTATACAAGGTGATAGCCGCGGTGGAGTAGCCGAGCGGTCTAAGGCGCCTTGCTGCGGAGTGCGCGGTTGCTCGCCGTCGGAAGTTCGAGTCCTCCCTGGGGCATGTGTGTGTGTGTGTGTGTGTGTGTGTGTGTGTGTGTGTGTGTGTGTGTGTGTGTGTGTGTGTGTTGTCCTTAGGTTAGTTTACCTTAGTTTAAGTAGTATGTAAGCTACGGACTGATGACCACGCAGATTTTTTACATTGGAACTTTTTTTTACGTGGTTGTAACAAAGCACACCATGTACGCACATTTTGTT
This sequence comes from Locusta migratoria, assembly GCA_026315105.1. Lineage (NCBI taxonomy): Eukaryota > Metazoa > Arthropoda > Insecta > Orthoptera > Acrididae > Locusta > Locusta migratoria. The sequence continues at coordinate 558,172,532 of CM048747.1, read as the reverse complement.
GGTAGAAACGGAATTCGTAGTGCCCGACGCACTTGAGGTATGCCAGGATACGCGGATCCAGCCCAGACTGGGAGGGAAGGTCACAATATGCTAATGATCACCATTTCAGCGCAGCCGCATAACGTTAAGTATGGATCGCGCCATCTGTATTCTGTACATGAAGGTACATGGACTTTAAAAACGGTATATTGCCGGCAATATATTTCAGCAATGTTGTCTGGGAATACTACGGTCAATCGAAATGCAGCCAGGAAGTAGGCCCTGCTATATTAACTGCGGCGATCGTAACCGTCGAAGCATTCAAAATGCACTTTCGCACAGTTTTTATGGAATCTGATTGCCCGTTAAATGTTCGAATTAGCCAATCGAGAGTTACGACTAGTCTGAACCGAGACAGAGGAAATGCCTCTTACCGACTCAAAGCATTTAAGAACCTTGCTCCAATGAGGTAAGCCACTACAAACGCTAAGTCTTTTGTTCAAATGTTTGTTAAGCTTATGGGACATCTGCGGGGTCATCAGTCCCCAAACTTACAAACTATTTAAGAACTATCTTATACTAAAGACAACACAAACATCCATGCCCGAGGGAGGATTCGAACCCCTGACGGGGAACGGCCTCGCGCATCGGAACATAGCGCCTAAATGCTCTCAGCCACTCCGCCGCCACTTTTGAATGACAATTCATTAGCCAACACCTTAATACGGGATTAGTGTAGATGAGGCTACCACCTGTCGGCGTCGTCCAGGCACATAAAGGCACCCAATGAGCACTGGCGTACAGGCAGCCATCTTTGAAACATGCATTGAGATAGCCATCGTGAGACATCTTAAAACGAGACGTATATATCAAAACAATTGACGACACACAGTTACCACTATCGCCGGCCGCGGTGGCCGAGGTGACTGAGGCGCTCCAGTCACGGTCAGCACGGCCACTACGGTCGGGGGTTCGAATCCCCCCTCGGGCATGGATATTTGTGCCGTCCTAGTTCGTAAGTAGTTGATAAGTAGTTTGTAAGTTTAGGGACTGATGACACCGTAGTTAAGTCCCATAAGCTTAACAAACATTTGAACATTTTTGAGTTACCACTATCAACGTTTTCAATATATTCTTTAAATTGCTCAGGTACCCACCACCTTATCATCAGTAACAATTAACTAGCTTTAATTCGCGCCAGCAATACGCACTATTATTGTCCTCTGGAACGCCACTCCTGATTAGTTACGATAAGATGTCGTGCAATGCCGATGGGTGGTATCCTCATCTACACTAAACCCTTGAATACAATAAAAATGTGTTTCAAAACTGTAAATTATAGCTGTATTTTGTTAGGGTATTCACATGCCTAAATCTTTAATGATTTTCTAAAAATGTCCATTAGACTCATTTCATGTGGAATGATCAGAGTTCAACCTAATTTTTTTTTTTCCACCGAGCAGAGTACCGCCTAAATTTTTTCTCCAACTAAAGCACTGTTGTTAATATTTACATTTAACAGAATAATTAATCCTTCATTATTCCTATGTCTTGGTCTCAGTGGTGGTTCGACGGGACGTTAAGCCTTAATCTTCCTTCCTCTCAATGGTGGTACTATATTTTACGCAAATAATACTGCTACTGCTAGATACTGGTATTATTATTATTATTATTATTATTATTATTATTATACAGATGAAAAAGGTGTTCCGTCAGCTAGTGACCTGTGTCGCAGGTTGAAGTATACCCGCCGGCCGCGGTGGCCGAGGCGCTGAGGCGCTTCAGTTACGGTCTGCACGGCCACTACGGTCGGGGGTTCGAATCCCCCTTCGGGCGTGGATATTTGTGCCGTCCTTAGGATTAGCTAGTTCGTAAGTAGTTTGTAAGTTTAGGGACTGATGACCCCGTAGTTAAGTCCCATAAGCTTAACAAACATTTGAACATTTGATATATACCCCAGTTCCCTCGTGCTCTAGCACAGGTGCACGCCTGTATTCGTCGTGACACGCTTCCACTAGGTCATCGAGAGACTGATTGTCCCACCCCTAAACAGCATTTCGGCGTAGTGCTCTCATATTGGATGGTAGGTCGTCTCTTCCAAAAACAACCCTCTTCAATGGATTCCAGACATTTTAGATAGCGTTCATGTCTGGGGAATATGTTGGCCATTGTAATCTTGTGGTATCGTTACCGTGAAGGAAAGCATTCACAAGATGTGCGCGATGGGCGATGGAACTTTTGTCCATCAAGACGAATCCCTTACCGAAATGCTGCCGATGGGGTTGCACTATAAGTCGTAAGATGTCATCGTATTACCGTTTGATCACGTTCCACGACCATCGGTGGCCTCATATAATGACACCCAAACACATTAGGGAACCACCACCTTGCTGCAATCGCTGGGCGGTGCGTCTGATTTTCAGTTCGTCTCCGATAATTTTCTGTGGAAGGTAGATGCGAGTCTCATCTCATGCCAATTCTGACGAGTCCATTTAGCACACCGTTGGGCCCATCTGTACTGCGTCTGCATGGTATCTAGGTGTCGAAGCTGGACCTAGCCACGGACGTCGGGAGTGAAGTTGATGCCGTGCAGCCTGTTACGTTTTGATTTCAAACACGACGTACTGTGGCCGCAAGAAAATCATTATTCAGCAGGGTTCCGTAAGTAGCGTTCCTTTGCTGCCGTGGTAGCCTTTGAGCGGCCATAGTGAAGGAACTCATCAACAGTCCGTACGACATCGCTTTGGTTAAGCTGACCATATTTTTGGAAGCCGAAGCTGGGACCAACATCGGTGCTCATCACTGCCAAATCCAGTGGGAGTGGGAGGGGTAGAACTCTGAGACTGCCAATCTTGCTGGATTTCTTTTTTATTTATTTATTTTTTAAATAGGTCTACTCGGAGGGTGCCCTCAGCCGGCGCAATCCCCCCCTCCCCGCCCCCAGCTAGACCAAGATCCTGGGGAAAGCAAAATATATGGTGCAGTCACATGTTTCTTGTTGAACATGATTCTTTGGGGCGATCTGAATCAATTTATACAAATTCCCAGCCAAGATCGCGTTATTTATTTATGGATGACCGGTTTCGGCGTTCACAGACGTCATCTTCTGATCTATATTTTACAATGTCATATCTTATATGGTTTTTACCTATATCCTTTCATTACGTTTGTTATAGAATAGTTGTATACAAACATTGATGGTAAAGTTGGACCTACAGTATACATGCCCACACTGGTTGTAGAAGACTCTCACCATCAATGTAATGAAAGCATATAGGTAAAAGCATATAAGATATGACATTGTAAAATATAGGAGATCAGAAGATGACGTCTGTGAACGTCGAAACCGGTCATCCATAAATAAATAACGCGATCTTGGCTGGGAACTTGTATAAATTCAAAAAAATTGTTAAAAAGTCGGTATATAAGACAAAGAAACACCCCTCTCCTTTGCAAACTATTATAATGGCGTACTTGACGAACAAGTTTTTACGGTAACTACTCACTACTCGCAATACAACACTGTTCTATAATTGTTATACTTCATTCAAGTTTTCATTGTAATAAGTAAAAGGCATAAAATGTCAGTGTAATAAATTGAATATATAACAAAAGACTCTTTCACAGTTATTATATAACAATGCTGCAGCAAAATATTAAAAGTTAATAAAACATTTGCTTAGATAATTATATACAATTTCTGAAAATTCAGCTGCTCATTATAACGTCACCTGCTTGTTGCATTAATTAAACGGATGGAAAATAAAATTCTGTATGTGACCGCGTAGCCTATACTTATTGTAGATCCGAAAAAAAATGTTATCAGAAGCTGAATAATTTTAATATTACGGAAAGTATGGCAAGAATAATCAATGATTTTGGTTAAAATTTTGAAAAGTAATATTTTGTGCAGATAACGTTATAAAAGGTGCGATACTAATGGACCTACGTACATTCATATATAAATCATTTAAATAATATTTCTGAATACATTTCTTAATAATATTAAAAGGCACAATTAAATATCGCAATACAGACACCTGGTATGTTAACCTTTATTCTCTTGTTACGATAGTATCGATACTACTGAGCGCAATATTCAAACAGTAGGCAACTCAACCATGAAAAAATCTTTTACTTTAGGAAGTTGCTTTAAGATAATCGCAATGCATACCGAGAAATATGTCATTGAAGTTATTTTCAGAGTAATGGCAGCCAATGGTAGAATTAAAATTGACTTTCAAAATTACGATCATTTGGGGCTATATATATTCTATTTTAATGAGAAAGTTACCAGTCAGAAGGAAGATATTTTGAAATTATAACACCAATAGGGTAAATTTAAATGATTTTCTTTTAATGAATATCTTAAAGGAGATACACTTACGTAAATATTGCGAAGCAAATTCAATTCGTGCCTGTATCATACTACTTGTCGTAAAAGAATGATTACAGAGAACAATTAGTCATTATCTCCTCCGCTCTGGTACGAAATAAATTTCACTGGCCAGAGGTGAGCAGCACGTACGAAAGGGGGTGTGTAAAAATTCTTTGTTTCATTTTTGTGGAAAATTACGTTTTATCATGCTCTCATATTTCTGTGATGAATGAATTTTATTTGACAAGTGTTTGATTTGTTTTGAGTTCGGAACTGAAAACGCAGTGACGTTTGGGCATTGCGAAGCTGGTTACAATGTGTACGCGCTGAAATACGCCAAGCAAACAATCAGAAAAGGGCTCCCGCTAGGGAAATCCAGCTCAGTAATACCAACTTCAGCGCAAGTATTATTGAAGGTCACGAACTTGAACACGTCGGCAGACGCATTCTATAATGTGGTATGTTACGGTTGGGATATCATATGGAAATAAAGTGTAATACACTGATTTGTAAAATCCAGAACATTTAGCCGTCCCGGCCGGGACACGGCGACAGGACTCCAAAAACCGGAAGTATTCCGGCCTAATCGGGACGTCTGGTCACTTTACGTTGGTTCACTCCGAGACCTGTGATGAGAGTCCATCCTAACACCAAGTTTCAAAGCTGATGAAATAAGGTGTGCCCGGGAAGACTGGCGAGTATGAAAGTGTTTCAGAACATACAAAGCTTACTGAAAGTCTCACACACACATTAAGTAACTTCTCTCATCTGTGTATGAAAAACCGGCCATGGCGGCGCGGCAACAAGCCGTGCGCTCCCGACGATGCGTCCACACACACGCCTGGTGGGCTGTCGGTCGTTAACGGGTCTTTTCAGTTCATTCAGGGACACTTTTGTTTTCAGACATCCCCACGCAAGAAGTCAAAAGCTGAAAACCGGATGATACTTCAGGCCATTCGTGGTTGCTACACGAGCAGACACTTTTTCGAGTAAGCTTTTCATTCAACAGACCAAGCGTTTCGCGGGATATGCTCCATGTCGCACCATCATGTTGTAGCCACAATTCGTCATTTCAGCAATATGATGGAAAAGCTTGTTTGGGAGACGGCAGCTGCCTCTCACTTTGAGAACGGTGCAGGCCGCTCACTGCTCCCAGTCACTCGCGAAATTCCTCCACCCCAAATTCTCAAGTCCTGCTTACTGAGGTGCAACTGGCCCTCATCAGAGAAAATTATTATTATTATTTGTGAAGTTCTCCACTTGTCGAGCCAAGACCACCGAGCAGAAAATAACATAGAGAGGCCTTCTAAGGACAGTGAATGAAGCCGGCTGAGAGCGCGACACCCAACCAACATGGCGGCCGAGCGCCAGCCGGCCACAGCTGCCAGCACAGGGTGGTTCACCGACTTCACTGTCTGTTGATTCCTTTTCCATATATTTTAAGGCGTTCCTTTTTGACAATCTGTTTTTGCCATAAATAATTACGAATTTCAGATAGGGATAGTGAATCAAACTTTTATGTAAAATAGAAGCACATTTTTCCTCCGTCCGTCCCTTTAACCAAAAAATCAAATGTTTGTAATTCTATCGGACCAAACTGCGTGGTCATCAGCCCGTAGCTTACAAACTACTTAAAGCTAGGTAAACTAACCTAAGGACAAACACACACACCCATGCCCCAGGGAGGCACCTCCATGGGCCGGCCGCGGTGGCAAAGGGGACTGAGGCGCTTCAGTCACGGTCTGCACGGCCACTACGGTCGGGGGGTCGAATCCCCCCTCGGGCATGGATATTTGTGCCGTCCTAGTTCGTAAGTAGTTCATAAGTAGTTTCTAAGTTTAGGGACTGGTGACCCCGTAATTAAATCCCATAAGATTTACGAACACATAACCTCCATGGCGAGCAACCGCGCGCTCCGCAGCGAGACGCTTTAGACCGCTCGGCTACTCCACCGCGGCTCCCTTTAACCTTTTATAACTCCAGGAGTACCGAACGTATCAAAATGTTTCAAATGTTTGTATAGTCTATGGGACTTAACTACGGGGTCATCAGTCCCTAAACTTACAAACTATTTATGAACTAGGACGGCACAAATATCCATGCCCGAGGGGGGATTCGAACCCCCAACCGTAGTGGCCGTGCAGACCGTGACTGGAGCGCCTCAGTCCCCTCGGCCACCGCGGCCGGCCCGAACGTATCGTCATGCGGTTTCTTTTAATTTCTTCTTTAGAGACCTGGAATAATAATAGCCTCTATTGAATTTCAATACTGATATATGAAGAAGAAAAAAAATGAACTAAAATAAGGCCCATAACGCAGAAGCACTTCCCGCTTCTGCATTTTAGTCAGCTCTGGAGCCTAAACTATAAGAGCTAGGCCAGTGTACATACTATAAACTTGTAGAACTCACAAACATCTACACAAAAGAAAGAAAAAAAACACATTTATCATTTTTCTATTCTTAAGCGCTGGCGTCAGATGTCTTCAGACTACAAATATGGTGATTGTGGGAGATCTGTAAAAGTCAGACATATGATCTCGCGGTCTTTTTTTCTTTTCTTTTTTTTTCTCTCTCTCTCTCTCTCTTTTAATCGTCGTGAGTTCTATAATTCTATACTATATATTATGGCGCAGTTCTCATAGTTTACGCTACAAAGGTCACGAAAGTGCGGAAGTAGTAAACCATTCTACGTTACTATTTTTATTTAAATTATTTCTCATTTTCGTATTGGCATTTAATATAGCCTACGTTGAACACAGGATTATACCGAAGAAATTGAAAGAAACCGCATCACGATACGTACTGCAGTTTTCGAGTTAAAATAGTTTAAAGATTACCCGTGCAAAGTCGGAGCGGCTCAGATAATAAGTAATAAATCAAATAAAAGTGTTAAATAATAATTATAGGATAACGAAAATTGTTTTCCAAATTACAAATGTCTATCAATATTGGTCAGAAAGTACAAGGTGAGTGGCCAACAGAATCTGTGCTCGCTGGTGGACAAGCTCGCTGGAAGTAACGAGTAGAATTTGAAAAGTTCCACCGCTCTATTGTATCCAAATTTCTGAGAAAACCAGGGGAGCTATAAAAAAGTTGTTATAATAAAAATAAAAGTTCAGTCCATTATCTACAACTTTATCGCTGACGAAAATTTCCTGACCACAAAACAAAAAAGTGGCAGGCGACTAACTTTTTCATGTAACAATTTTAATTTCATATAAAAGTAATAGTTTCGATTATTATTTTTGTACAAGCACTATACGCATTGTATTTGCTAACAACACCGATGCGTTCCTGGCTTCTTAATTTTCGTTCAGTATTCACCTGTCTACGTGAAAAATTTGATAGTTTTTTCCTGTCCTAAGAGGTTAAAATGACAATGTAATTGAGACGAGCGCCACTTGAAGAACTGCGCAGTTTTATGCCCAACTCCGTTTCTACACCCAACCAAGATGGCTGGCGGGCTTCACTGCATGTACGCTGATTTAGGCAGTACAGCCTCTCTGTGTTATTCTGAGCTCGCTGAGCAAATCGAAGTCTCTTTACACGTTCTGTAGGCTTCAGCTCTTGTATAAGTTCAAACTTGTACACATGCATTTCCAGGCCTTTTGAAAGGATTTCATGCAGCGAACGTAGTGATAGATTGAGCTGTTGAGTCCATCGGCGAACCGATTTCCTGGGGCTTACGATCACGCTTTCACGCACATCAGTGTTCTTTCGCGTTTTAACAGCAAGCGGTCGTCCTGTCTTCTTAACGTTTGAAACCGAACCAGTGGTTTGCAACTTCCAGATCAACATATGAACAAATGATTCTGTTGAGGCAGCAGTATTACGTCCGAGTGTGACACGCAATTCACGAACGGTTGCCGTGGGACCTTCTCTTTCTAACACTCAGACAGCTGCCATCTGCTCCATGACGAAAACAAACATCAAACTAAAATGCTCAGCTCAGAAAAGCTATCGGGCTACTAAGGAGAAGGATCTCAGATAAAAAGCGTGAAAAGACCACTGCAGGCGACCGTCGTATGACAGAATAATGCAAAAATTGAAATTCGCCCTCACTTTTCGGACACCATCTATTTATAGCTAAAATGCAGTGATCACCGATGGAACGAAGAGGACGGTTACTCTGCATAAGGTAGGGGTGGGCTATGAGCGCTCGAGAAACGCGCGACCCTAAGGCAAATTATTATATAATTATTATATATTTTTGACGAAGTTGCAGCGTTCAATGAATGAAATACAGTGAACCCATAACTGATCGCAAATTGCGATTTATTTCATTCTAAGGCAAATTATTCTCGAGGAACTCTCGAGTACTCTCGAGTAGTTGTCGACAGTGCTGCGCTCTCTGGAGGCTGAGCGAAACTACTCTAGAATGAAGCATTGCGAGCGAGCACTCGTAATCGTTGTCTTCCATAAGTGCAAGGAAAAAACTGATTCAGTAGTAGTAGAATGTTTCGCAGAATACAAAAATCATACTACTATTATCGATTAAAACACGTATCTTAGAAAACAGAAAAACGTAATTGTTACAAAAGAAATAGTTGCAAAATATTTCTTACATCTCCAGGAGGGGGAATTGAAATCATCAACAAACAAAAAAGTATCGTTTTGTCTTCTTTTTTTTTATGTGCACGGCTATCAATGATGAGTGTTAAACCCTGAGCTGAAGAGCAGCTCGCACGCTGCAGCCAGCCAGTTGGGGGAGTTATTGAAAATGTCAGTAAAGGAAAATAAAATAAACCCAGAAAACAGAAATAATAGGGCTCTTATTTATAGGCACGTATCTGAAACGAAACAAAAACTTTTTTCTTAGAAAAGCAATACGAGAAAGATTCTCAGAAGACATAAATCATAGGTTTATTATTAAAACATGTATCTTACATGAAACAAGAACTTCATTGTTAGCAAAAATAACTATACATTCCGCATATGCTGCACCAAAATGTTCAAATGTTCGTAAATCTATCGGACCAAACTGCGTGGTCATTACTCCGTAGCTTACAAACTATTTAAACCTAGGTAAAGTAACCTAAGGACAACACACACACACCCATGCCCCAGGGAGGACTCGAACCTCCACGGCGAGCAAACACGCGCTCCGCAACGAGACACTTTAGACCGCTCGGCTACTCCACTGCGGCATATGCTGCACCCAAAACTCCGTACACAGATTTTCGAGTTGCAGAAAGTAACTGGGCACAGCTTACAGCAGCAGCCAGCTGCCGCCCTTACTTCAGCTTCAGCTACGGCACTTAGTCAACACGGCGGCACGCGCCGCTTCTCGGTCGCTGTCTTCTCGAGTCGAGACTGCCCGCGCCGGCAGCTCGACGAGTTCTCGGCGCGCCTCACAGCCCCAACCCTAGCACGAGGACTGAACGCGATAGGATGCGAAGCAAGTGATCGGCCATTGCTAGGCGGGTGTGACGCAGACGGCAGAGGTCAGCCGGGTTGCCTCGAGCATAGACAGCCTAGCCTGTATAGGGAGAGAGCGGCCATACGTGAGACCGCTGCTGACGGGCTGACAGCCCAGGACGCCACGTCTTCACCACATTTGGAGGGCTTTACGTGTGAGCGAATAGCTACAGTGTGCTTTTCTGTACTGCGGTGTGTCTTAAAAGCTTCTGACAGCGATTTCATGGTACAGTCACGTACAGGTCGTATTACGGTAGGCACATCGTCCGTCGGTTCTATTGACGTAAATTAACGTGTTGTTTGTGGTCGTTGACGATAACATAAGAACTTTTAATTTGAAGTGATTTACTGAGTGTAATTAATAACGTGTATTACATAATCATTAAGGACAGCCAAAAGAAATGCCTCGTTGTTCCCCTGTCGGCTGTAAAAACCGAAATGAAGATTACAATATGACGCTTATGTTCACAAGGAATGAGGAAATACGGAAACAGTTAAGCCGAGAAAGCGGGAACCGTTAAGGCGACTTATGAAACCGACGATTTATTCCTGTAGTAAATGTTTTCTGCTTCCTCCCACCCGATGCAAGAAAGGGATTGATGAAAATCAGTAATAGAAGTGCTGTCTGCGCAATCCCCACATGGCGTACTGGTTGCGTACCGAATTCGTAATGCGAAGGTCGCGAGTTCGAATCCGGTAAGAGGTGAAATATTTTAACATTATTTTCTAGCTTTATGTTAGTTGATGGTTCTGGTTTTTGACATGTCGCGTCATAAGGTATGTTTTAACATAGCTACGTCACCTCCCCCTTGGCTGTGTACAATTGCCTATTCACAATGTTATTATTTGTTACATGATTGTTACATAACAACGGGACTCGTTGTATAATATTCAGTTCCCTATTTTGAGTCTTTTTCTGCTGTTTCACTGGAGATAATATCGGTATTTTTCCGATTTTCTATGCTACTCTGTTCCTAAATGTTTCCCAGTATAGGTTATAAGATTGACAGGAGCACACTAAAAATGCATTATATCGGGGCGGAAAGCAATAATAATGTACTAATTAGAGCGACAGATAGAAAATTCTGAAATACCTCTCTTTCGTTTTAATCAATTGCCAAGTGTCGAAGTTACTAGAACATTGTAAAATATGGTATTGAAATGCGACAGTCAAAGAGACTTATTTCTTACAAATTTATTAGGTCTGTATGAACATAGATTGGCATTTCCTTAACCACGTACTTATCAGTAAGCTAGAAGATGCACTTTGGTGTCACGGGTGTTAAGTGGCTGCTTTCCTGCCTGGGTCGGTATGTAAGCGCACGTCCTGTGCGCAGTCTGGTAAAAACATGGCGGACACCGGCCGGTTCGCCACTCTCCCAGCCGGCCTCGGTGGCCGAGGGTACTGAGGCGCGCCAGTCACAGTCTGCGTGGCCACTACGGTCGGGGATTCGAATCCCCCCTCGGGCATGGATATTTGTGCCGTCCTTAGTATTAGCTAGTTCATAAGTAGTTTGCAAGTTTAGGGACTGATGACCTCGTAGTTGAGCTCTACAAACATATGAACATTTGACTCGCACTTCCCGTAACGCACCCCCCCCCCCCTTCTTCCAGACGGCAGGCGACCAGCGCGACAACCTGCAGCCCAAGGCGTAGGCGTCGGTCCGAAGACTGGTTCCACGCAGCTCTCCACACCCCCTATCCTATGCAAGCCTCTTCATCTCCGTGGTGTTTGTCATGGCACCTCACAACAGACTGATAACAAAAGTATGGAGGCTCAAGGCATTGTAACGAAATAATAAAGGCGGTAGTTGAGTTTTGTTCAAAATGTTCAAATGTTTGTATAGCTTATGGGACTCAACTACGGGGTCATCAGTCCATAAACTTACAAACTACTTATGAACTAGCTAAGACTAAGGACGGCACAAATATACATGCCCGAGGGGGGATTCGAACCCCCGACCGTACTGGCAGTGCGGACCGTGACTGGCGCGCCGCAGAGCGCTTTATATATAGGGTGTAATCGCTCCTTCTGGCGTTGGAACTCCGAAAACAAATTTTTAATTTGAAGTAAGACGACAGATTCTGTCGGGGGACTTGTTTTCCCGTACGAAACGGAAATCACTTCTGATACATCTCTCAGACGTCAGAATTTTGAAAACATCACTGAAAGGAAAACACCACAAGGAGCAAAAAAGAAGTTTTGTTTAAAGCAAAGATGAAAATCTTGGCGTGTTCTAATTTTTCAGAATGTCACAATCTGAGTCTTGTAATGGGAGCAATTACGATTCAAGTCCTTCTTTGTGTGTCAAACAATAGTATTTTCAAAAAGTTGGCGAAATTTTTCTTATAGTGTCGCGATGTCATTAGGATAGGATGCTGCAGCTGAAGATATAATAGAAAATCCTCTTTGCTTTTATTAGCTTCATTAAGGATATAGTGGACTGTTTGACCTTTTAACCAATTGACGGCGTTCCGTTTTGTATATGGATAAGGCACACTGTCGGGAGTCAAAAAATCTGCAGGCTTGATAGTGTCTGGTACGGTCCGGGTGATTTTGGCTATCATTTGCCCAGCGAGTAGCCAGACTGCTGTCACGTTATTGCAGACAAACCTATGTTCGTCAGCGGCGAGTCCACTAAATGGATGGCGTGAAATTTGGACTTGGTGGCAAGTTTTCGGTTTACAGCTTTGTACCATGTAGTTCTCACGTTTGTCGGTAAATGACGGGTGATGATATTCTGCCATATTATTCGCCAGTCATATTGAGGGTATTTTTCTTCTACAACGTTTCTACTCTTGGTTTCCATTAATTTAGCATACACTGCATTCACTTTGGTTAAGTTCGTGGGACAGACTCTGGTCCGAATGTAGCTAAGTTGAATTAAAAACTGCTTAAAATGGCGAAAGCCAATGAGAACGTGGCGCACATCAATTGGTGGATCCAATGCTCCAGGGGCTATTTCCTCTAGTAGATGGGACGTTAAACTGTGTTGCGTCTCCCGCCACAGTTTATATGTGGTGCACACGAATAGAGTTCGGGATTTCAGAGCAACATCAATAAGTTTAAGTCCACCCTTTTCCGCGGACAGAGTAAGAGTGTCAAACTTGACCTTAAAGATACTTCCTTGACTTACGAAATGGCCCAGAGCAGACATGATTCTAGCTGTTGTGTCACTAGGTAAAGGTAAAACTTGTGCCACGTAGTGTAGTTTCGAAACTATATACATGTTAGCAAAGGCTGCCTTTTGGATGTCATCGAGCTTTCTCACACGTTGTTCCTTGACGCATGCTCGCACACTTGCGAGTAGTTTCTTAGAGTTGGTAGCTATGGTGTGCTGTATGGAGGACCTGTAGTCGATGCCCAGTATTCGTTTGTTGGTGACCACATTGAAGTCATCTATGTCCTGCAATGACATTCCAGCCCCTATGTTCATAATGCTGGATTTCGCTTTGTTGAGTTTCGCACCGGAAACAAGTTCGTAGTTAGTGAGCACTTGAAGTGTCTTGTCGATGTCATTTGCACTCTTGATAACAAGACCCACATCATCAGCGTATGCCTTGCAAACAATAGATTGACCATGGATGCACAATCCTTGCAGTTGTTGCTGTAGAGTGGCTAGGAGGGGTTCAATGGCAATGGCGAACAAAGCCATGGACAGTGGACACCCTTGTCTGACTGAACGTGTGAAGTCCAACGGTTTCGTCATTTGTCCATTGATCATTATCCGGGACGTGCTATTCCTCAAAATTCTTCCAACGACGTTGACAAAATTATGGGGAATCTCCATCGCGGACATAGTTTTGAGAAGGTACTTATGGTCCACCCTATCGAAAGCCTTCTCAAAGTCAAGTGTCATGATAGCGCACCGTTGTCGGAGAATATCTGCTGTGGCTATGATGTCTCTATATTCGCAGACCGTTTGAATGATCGATCTCCCCTTACCCACACTAGTCTGATATGAGCCAGTGACCGCGTGCAGTATCATTTGTAATCTTCGAGCGAGTATGCGCGCCATAATTTTGTAGTCGCTGTTCAGGAGACTGATGGGTCGAAGATGGTTTACTGAAACGCTGCTGGGCCGTTTCGGAACTAGCACGATAATACCTTCCAGAAACTCCTTCGCGATTTCTCTGTCAGAGGCCATTAATTCATTGCATATGAGTAGCAGTTTAGACTTCATCTGTGCTTGGAAGGCCTGGTAAAATTCTGCTGGAAGGCCGTCAGGGCCCAGCGATTTATTTTTGGGGCTCTGCGCGATAGCTGTTGTCAGGTCGTCATCGTCAATCTCCGCGGTAAGTCGCTGCGATGCTTCTCTGCTGAGTCGGCCCTGCATATTCCGTAACATGTCCTCTTGAGCTTCGTTATCTACTGGGCAGCCTAACATGATGGATGAGAGATGGCTGTAGATTCCCCTTTAATGTCTCTCTGTGTTGTGAGGACGGTACAGTCACTTCCTTTTAGTTCCGTGATAATATTTCTGTGTGCCCTTTTCCTTTCACGCATAACGTGGAACATCGAGGTTTCTTCATGTGGGGCGGCAGCACGAATTTAGAAACCCTCTAATTGTTTGCGCTTCAGAGCCAGAATTTTGGATTTTATCCTCTTGATCGCGACTTAGTTTTCGATGACTGATGGGTCCAATTTGTAAAGGTCCCGCAAGCATTGGAAATAAATTCTGTTGTTGACTTGAACCAAAAGCTTTTTTCCTTCGGATAACCTCGAACATTTTCCTGTTTCGGCTTCGTGCACTTGATCCACCAGGTCAAAGCAGAATCATACGAAGTGAATTTATTTTCACAGTCCTGCCATGTTTGTTCGAAACGCTCGCGGCATTCGGCGTCTTTTACGTGTGATACGTTGAGCTTCCAGTAGCTTCTTCCCAGCTTCTTCCTCTGTAGGCACCCTGTCTCGTCATATTAATGGTGCATATAAAGGCAGCATGGTCGGTGAAGCTGGTGGGCCACACTTCTGCGTGTAAGATGCGAGTCGTCAAGTTGTTAGATACATACATCCTGTCTAAGCGGCTGGCTGAATGGTTAGTGACAAACGTAAACCCGGGTGCATCCCCATGGCTGTGCTCCCACGCATCGGTTAAACTGAAATCGTTGATGATGTGTTCCAGTTCGGGAGACGGATTGAAGTTAGGGAACTGATCTTTACGATGCAGGACACAATTGAAGTCACCCGCAAAAAGGATCTCGGCTTGATGCTCTCCAAAGAGAGGAACAATTTCGTGTTGAAAAAATTCGGCTCGGTGACGGCGGTTGCTGCTCCCAGATGGCGCATATATATTTATGATCCGGGTATTGTGAACAGTACAAGCGATCCCCCTGTGGTTGACGAGTTTTTCCACATTCGTTACTATTATTTCTTCCTTAAAAAGTATAGCAGTCCCTAGGTCACCATCGCTTCCAGCATTTATGACATCGTGGTATCCATATATTTCTTCAAGTGCAATGTCGGTTACTTCCTGCAGTAAAATGATGTCGATATCCGCCGCGTACAGAAAGTCTTTCAAGCTATGTAATTTTAATGTACTGCGTATGCTGGTTATGTTCAGAGTCGCGATTCTATATGCTTGATAGGTGTTCATGATGTAGTGCGTTTTACAAGGATGGCTTGCGGAATTTCGCACCTGTTAGTAAGTGTCGGACACATGACCAGCCTCCGTTTCCTGGTTCTGGAGGGGTGTTCGCTCATCTGAAGTGGCTGGCACGGCGGCAGTAAAGTACGTAGGTTCCCTCATTTCCTCATCTCCGTCCACCTCGCCCGCCCAGTTTTTCTGGAATGACGGAAAGAACGTGTTTGTTTCA
Source organism: Locusta migratoria (assembly GCA_026315105.1). Taxonomy (NCBI): domain Eukaryota; kingdom Metazoa; phylum Arthropoda; class Insecta; order Orthoptera; family Acrididae; genus Locusta; species Locusta migratoria. The sequence continues at coordinate 558,156,939 of CM048747.1, read as the reverse complement.
ACAACACAGGAATTTGGCGGGTCAAGGTAGTCGGGTGCTACACTGGCGAATTGTTTTGCGCCCACGGAGGCGCCACCGGCTGCCTTGGGAAACAGGTTGGGCTGAGTACAGTCGGAAACTTTCTCTGGACCCTCATTTAACTTCTGCACTACTTGTTTCACCTTCTCCCGCATTAATGGGACAATTTCTTCGGCAGCTTGATGCGCGATTCTGCGTTTCTTCTTTTTCCTGGGTGACTGGCTCTTCGGCGAGCTTGCTCTGAGTGTTGTGGAACACTTTCCTGTTCGGGATCGGTGGCAGTTTAGTCAGCAGAAGGTACGTCTGATTTCGAACAACTTTGCTGTACTCTCTCGCTGGAGTTTTCTGCAGAGAGTTCTTGCGGGTGTGGTGCGACAGAAACTGCAGCCGCGTCGTCAGTGACGTCCATCAGAGTAACGCTCTGGTCTTTGTCGACGGGAGCTGCCTTTGAGGGCTCGGTAGGTTCCCGGTCTCCAGAGACTGCCGCCGAGGCCTCAGCTACTTCCATCGGGGTTTCACGGTCAGCAGAGTTGTTATCCTGAGAAGTATGCAGAACGGGGGCGATGGGTGGTGGTCCCGCGACAGCCGCCACATATGTAATCGGCAGTGAGGACATAGCAGGAGGTCTGGCAGATTCACCGGCCGGTAACTGCGCTACGCGCCTCTGCATACACTGTGCACGCACGTGGCCCGTCGCCCCACACTCTGCGCACGTTCTGGGCTACCCATCATACATGACAATGGCTCGGTAGCCACACACGTCAATATAGTGCGACGGGGCGGAACATGCTTTTCCCTCTTTCTGGTGGAAAAATGTTTTGTGGTCGTTTAGGGGATGATATTAAATGATTCCCGCTTTGGTGCTGTTCCGTCCACGTGCGCCTTAATACATTTTTCAATTGATAAACAAAAGTACATACCAATTATACAGACTTATGGGCGTACAGGGCGATTTGCGAAAAAAATAATGTTCATCACACAGATGTTGTTTTAAATACGTTTAATTTTTCTATGCACGTGTTTAAATTTATAAAGATGTTTTTTGTGACTCGAGCCCCCACGCAACTTCGCACTTTGACCCACACACCGGAATCCTTTAACTCAAAAGGCATACGAAAAAACGGTACTTCAGCCGCGAAAAGCTATCCCACGTTTTCACAGAAAAATGCCGCGACGAGCAAACCACGCTCCGCCGCCCTCGGCAGTCCACGCGACTCTGCCCTCCCCCACGCGACTCGGCTTCCGTTTTTCCAGCCCTGCGGAAAAACCCCTACGTCACAAACTTCCCGAAGCTTGTATTTCCCGCGCGCATTCGCGCGATTTAAATGTGCCGATGTGTGTGGCTCTATAAAATACAAGTGTGCGGCATCAGCCTGGGGGCACTGTCATGTCATAATACCCCCACTTGCGACTTCCAAACATAGTGTAGGATGTCGCAAGTAGCACCAAAATATAACACACATACCCCTTAAACAAAAATAAGAAAATACAATACAAAAAAAAAAAAAAAAAAATCTTACAACTAGAGACAAAAATTAAATTTTGTGAAATTGTACATATTTAAAGTCTGTATATGTGACACACATCAACAAGAACATACAATAAAAAAAATCACTAATATTCATGGGTATGCCCCATGTCATTGTCTCATTATGGAATGAATACCATCGTTTTTAATATAAACTTCCCGTTGCACTGTTTCACTTTCAACATCCCTTGTGTTGCACTTCAGTATATGGGCACTGGTCCTTACACTTCTTTTTTTTTTTCAGTTTGTAAGCTGGTGCAGTTCAGGCTACTGGCAATGATTTTTGCTCTCTTGTCTTCTCAGCTGGCATGAAAGCAATGAAAGGGGGAGAGAGAGAGAGAACAAAAAGGAATACAAATGATTTTTCTTTTGGCAAATATATATTATACCAGGGATCCATCAGATTCACACCCCACCCCTCTGCTATCCAGATTTAGCACAATCAAAACAGAACTTCATACAGTTACACAGAAAAATCGAAGTCATTGTTCTTTAATTTTATATCCCTCAGGCCGCTCCAATGAAAATAAACTCAAGATGTGGCATGGTTATTGTCATTTGTATGTGGATTTAGAGATTGTAAGCTAATACTGTAGCCAAATTCCCGTCTCACAAAATGAACTCTTAAGAAAACTTTTTTTTTGTACTTCTGACAAACTATTCAATTAATTTAATTATCTTTCATATCAGAAAATATAGATATTATTTTGTTTTTATAATCTTACATCCCTTCTGCAAATTTTGAGACTTTGACGTGATACACACAGAATTTCCTACTTACACACAACATGATCCTTTGGATACACAATATCCCTATACAAACATTTCTCTACCCCCAATGCACCAAAAAAAAAAAAAAAAAAAATATATATATATATATATATATATATATATATATATATATATATATATATGTATGTATGTATGTATATATATTTTTAACTTTGTGCATTTTCACATTATTATCACCTATTCCAAACTACCAGATTTAAAACTAATTGCACTGCCTAATCCTAATCTGGAACTAATTAGAAAAACGACATCCACAGGTCTAGTGTCAACATGTAAAACTCAAAATCTTCAGTTCACATGTGTACTTTATAACATAATCTACTCCTTTATGTACATATTTTCACCACATCTGAATTTTAAACCCTGTCCTTACTGCTTCACATAAATTAATCACAGATATATAATAAAGTTACAAAAATAAATTTACACAAATCCTTACCCTACTATATACACTGATCATACTTGAAACTGCCTTACCCAATACCTTTGCTTACAATACTAGGCTCATGTGGTTTTACCCTTACTGAATATTTAAATTTTTGTACCTTACCTGGCTTTTCGGAAAATACATTCTTATTGTCTGTCAGTAAATAATACGGCTCCCCCTTTGCATGATCATAAATTCCCTTAGTATTGTTTACCTTCCTTTGTATCTCTTCCTCGACCTCCGCCTCAGCCATAGCACATTTGGCTATGTGCAGACGTGCCACTAAACCTTTATCACTCATTGCACTTATAAATTTAACCATTTTCATGCATCCTCCAGAATGGAGTTCCAGCACCTGATCCTTACAATCAATGCAAGCCCCATTTTTACACAGGAAATCATTGCCTAACACAAGATTTAGACAGAGATTCCTGATTACCAGAAAAACATGACTAAACATTTTCCCTTCTATATTTACATCTAATACAACCTCCTTACTCACTGGCTTGCTGTAAGTTCCAGTTGCATTTTTTATTCTCACCCCTGTGACTGGAAATTCAACTGTTCCTGTGGTCCTAATCTGATTGTAAAATTCTTCTGCAATGCCACTAATAGAGCTCCCAGTATCAATCAGTGCATTTTCACATACCCCTCCAACAGTGACATTTATGATTGGCTGCACATATTCATTCACATTTGTCTCTAATTCAGTCTCTGCTAACGGGTCGTCTTCTATTTCATGTATGCAGTACTTTACCATGTTGCATACCTGATCCTCACTACTAGGGCTATATGGTTCTATGTTATCACCTGCAAATACTTTTTCAAACACCTCTTTCATACCATCATACAGTTTACTATTATATATGACAAAAGTTTGTATATCATCCCCTATTTCTTGTTCATCACTAGATCCATCATTTACACAGTCATGTTCATCATTCATTTTATTAGTTTCCAATGAGAATATGCTTTGTCCCCTCAATTCATCAAATTCTGGATCCCCTCCAAATATTTCTTTAAGAACATTGTAATATGTCTCATTTTTCCCACATTGCTCTCCTAATCTTTTTATATAGTCATATTTATGAATTGCCCAATCATCTGGTGCCCATTTCCTAATCCAATTGACCTTCTTCACCCAGCCTTTAAATTTACTCTTCTCACCCTGTTCCCAGTCTTCATTAATTAATGGTGCCTGTACATTCTTATTTACATTTACATCATCAAACCACACATCATCAACTTGCACCAAACCAGATACAGCTCTTATTACACTGTCATTAGTGATTGCTTTAAACTTTGGAATACCCACATTTTTTTCACACATATTAATATTTGATTTTGTCTCATCTAGTTCAATGACACTTTTGCTACCATTCACACATCCCCTTGGCATACTCTTACATTCAATCACACACTTATGCTCCGCTAGCAAACCTGATTCACCTAATACAGAAGCCAAACCAATGCTGTTTTCTTCAGCATTTCTCCCACTACTTACTCTTTCACTAAACAAATCTCCCACATTACAATCTTCACTTGGATTTTTATGATTTCTTCTCTTATTTGCATTTCTTTTTTCATGCTGTGTAAACCATCCCCCAACCATTTCTTCATTGCCCAATATTGCATCCATATTACATATTCTTTCTTCCCTTTTCTCTCTATTCTGGTCATAGTTATTCCTATCTGATCCCCTGCTATCTGGCTTGTAATTATTTATCCTTCTCTCGGTCCTATTTCGTACCTTGTATCCCGTCCCAAATCGGACCCCATTTGGAACAAATTCTAGTTTTCCGAATGTTGTCTGTGTTGTTCGTTTCTATTTTGTTCCCTTCTTCTTTCTCCATTTTCCTGTGTTAACCTTCGATCATCCCTGTTAGTTCTTCCCCATGAATCTCTCAGATTCCTATCATCACCATTCCATCTACCCCCATTATTTCTCCAATTTTCATTCGCGTTCCTTTCTTGGTGGTGGTCATGCTGCTTATTTCCCCAATTTCTGATATTCCTATTATGTTCCCTTTGGTTAGCTATATGTTGAGGCTCCCCATGTCTAGGTTCATATGCCATTGCATGATCTAGTTTTTCTAAAAAATCTAGAAATTTTTCAGTAGAGTCAGTAGGGCAGTGTATAAGTTGCAAATTTAAATTATGTGGCAACCTCCGGCAAAGAGTGTATATTTCAGTAAGAGCTCCTAATGGTCTATCTAAGTGCACCAATTTCCTTAACTCTTCCTGACAGAATTCCTTCATAGTCTGTTTATCCCCCTTGTAAACAACTCCATTTAAGAATTCATTTTGTAACCTGACTTGTTTAGCCTGGCTCCAGTACTTATCTAAAATTAGCTTTTCGAAAACTTCAAAGGAAACGAATTTCTCAGCACATTGGTTAGCCCACGTCTGTGCAGGACCTTCTAACATTCTTTTGATGTATTTTATTTTGCAATTATCAGTCATTCCAGGCAGGAATTGATCTTTGCATGCTGCAATAAAATCTACTACATGGTAGTTACTTTCCCCTGAAAAAGTTTTACAACTTGGTATCTGCGTCCCAAACCAACCAGTATTTGCAGATGCAGAGCACAATTCTAAGTCAGCCATCCTACTATTCACCTTTTCTATACTACATTTATTTACAGCTACTACCTGTTCTATTTCCTTTCTTAAAACACTTTTTGTATTTTCCAAACTTGTCTTAGTTTCATCAACACAAGCCACAATCCTTTTGTTTATGTCAATTAAAGCCTGCCTAGTGTCCTCATTCCTGATTTCACAAATCTGTTTTCCTGATTCTATCCTGTCATTCAACTTAGTCTCAACAGCACCAATTCTGGCATTCAGATCCTTTTCTCTAACTTCAAATTTTAAGGTCAAATCTTCTAATCTTTTGTCAAAGTCCGAGATTATTTCATTTTTTTAAACACCCATTGAATTTTTTATTGGGTTTCCCATTTCAGCAATTGAATTCCCCATTTCAGATTTTATACTTATAATTGAGTTTCCCATTTCAGCAATTGAATTCCCCATTTCAGATTTTATACTTATAATTGAATTTCCCATTTTTGTTTCCAGGCCCCCTACAGTATCTTTAAATTCAGTTATCATCCAACCCATCATTGCTTTCATTTCATCTGCCTTAGATTGTGTTGGGGCCTCAAACCCACTACCACTTTCTAAGGATTCACTATCACTTAAAACCCTATCAGTTTCGGTACTCATGGCTGGGGACAAGAGAACTGAAATCAACAAAATAAAAGCCTGCTGCGACACTTATCTCTTTGTCTGTGCTGCAAGTCCACTGCGTAACTGCGTCGTGTTTCCGTGCTGAGCTGCCGATGCCGAAATCGCCGCTGTTGTGCGCCGTATCTGCCGCCGCACGGTGATGGTCTGGAATATACCGGCTGTTGCCGCCGCGTCTCCCGGTTACGCTGTTGCTGCCTGCCGCGCACTCGCTGCCGTGGGCCGCTAAAATTTTCTTCAACACGCGAGTCGGAATGTACTTCGCACTCGAAATGAACGAGCCGCGACGTACTTCTCGCTTCAAATGGGCGAAACCGGAACACACTATTTGACGAAATGGACGAGTCGGAACGTGTCTCAGTACACACTACACACTGTTTCGCGAAATGGACGAGCCCCCATATGCGACGGGGCGGAACATGCTTTTCCCTCTTTCTGGTGGAAAAATGTTTTGTGGTCGTTTAGGGGATGATATTAAATGATTCCCGCTTTGGTGCTGTTCCGTCCACGTGCGCCTTAATACATTTTTCAATTGATAAACAAAAGTACATACCAATTATACAGACTTATGGGCGTACAGGGCGAGTTGCGAAAAAAATAATGTTCATCACACAGATGTTGTTTTAAATACGTTTAATTTTTCTATGCACGTGTTTAAATTTATAAAGATGTTTTTTGTGACTCGAGCCCCCACGCAACTTCGCCCTTTGACCCACACACCGGAATCCTTTAACTCAAAAGGCATACGAAAAAACGGTACTTCAGCCGCGAAAAGCTATCCCACGTTTTCACAGATAAATGCCGCGACGAGCAAAGCACGCTCCGCCGCCCTCGGCAGTCCACGCGACTCTGCCCTCCCCCACGCGACTCGGCTTCCGTTTTTCCAACCCCGCGGAAAAACCCCTACGTCACAAACTTCCCGAAGCTTGTATTTCCCGCGCGCATTCGCGCGATTTAAATGTGCCGATGTGTGTGGCTCTATAAAATACAAGTGTGCGGCATCAGCCTGGGGGCACTGTCATGTCATAATAGGACGGAATATGTTTCCGTAAATCGACCTTCAGTTGTCTGATGCCATTTAGTACCGGAAACCTATGCGCACCTGACCACCTTTCTGCAATATTGCTGAGTACCGTGCCGTAGGATGACACTACCGCATTAATTTGTTCTCCTGAGACCTCAAAAGGCAATTCGAATATTCTGACTGTTCTTATACCGAAGCCGGCGTGGTTAACAGTAACTTCAGTGCTCGGCCACAGCGGCCGGCTGAGTTTTGTTACTTGGACAGTAAAATAACCAATGATGCTCGCAGTGCAGAGGATATAAAAAGCAGAATGGCAACGGGAAGAAAAGAGTTTTCGAAAAAGAGCAATTTGCTAATGTAAAATATTAATTTAAATTAATGATAAATCTGAAGCATAGATTTGAAATTTGTGATGCGATCAGGAATCGAATCCAGACATCCATGCTTACTAGGCAGACGTCGTACCGCTAGACCACCACACCACTAGTAATTAAGGCACCTCGGAATAGTTTAAGCACAATATCCTTTACACCGTAAACAAACTTTAATTCAGCTTCTGTGTTCCATAGAACATTGATGTGGAGGTCTAGCGGTAATATGTCTGCCCACTGTGCATAGAGGTCCGGGTTCGATTCCCGGTCGCATCACAAATTTTAATTCAATGCTTTAGATTTATCATCAATGTCTTTGACATATTTGAGACGAAAATCCATCTCAGGCATTATATATTTATATTTAAATTAATTTAAATGTTAGAAAGTCTTTTCTGAAGGTATTTGTGTGCAGCGTTGCTTGGTATGGTAGTGAAATATGGACCATAAATAGTTGGGACAGGAAAAGGATAGAAGCTTTCGAAATGTGGTGCTACAGAACAAGCTGAAAATTAGGTGGGTAGATCGCGTAACTAATGAGGAGCTACCGAACAAAATTGGGGAGAAAAGGAATTTCTGGCATTCCTTGACTAAATGAAGGGATCGATTGGTAGGACACATTTTTAGACATCAAGGAATCGTGAATTTAGCGTTGGAGGGAAGAACGTAGGGTAAAAATCGCAAAGGAAGATCAAGAGATGAATATAGTAAACAGATTAAAGTGTATGTGAATTGCCGTTCTTATGAGGGGATGAAGAGCCTAGCTCATGATAGATAGGAAAGCTGCATCAAACCTGTCTTCCGACGAAAGAACACAACGAACTAACCGAAATATGTGAGTGGGTAAGTTCTACAACACAGGGCGTTGTCCTCGATGGCAACAAATCAGAGACTTGGATAGCATCATGAGCGCCACAGGAAAGAGTGATAGGACCACTGTTATGTCGCATCTGTTCTTTTTTTAAAGTCTATGGGTCTTAACTACGGGGTCATCAGTCCCTAAACTTACAAACTACTTATGAACTAACTATGACTAAGGACGGCACAAATATCCATGCCCGAGGTGGGATTCGAACCCCCGACCGCAGTGGCCGTGCAGACCGTGACTGGAGCGCCTCGGTCTCCTCGGCCACCGCGGCCGGCGTTGCATCTGTATAAATGATCTGCCGGACAGAGTGAGTAGCAATCTGTGACCGTTGGCTGATGACGCTGAGGTGTACAACAGGGTGTCGTTATTGAGTGCCTGTAGTAGGATGCAGGAGGACCTGGACCACATTTCTAGGTAGTGTGAGGAACGGCAGCTAGCTCTACATGCAGAAAAAGTAACTTGATGCAGATGTCTAGGAAAAAGAATCCTGTAGTGTTCGAATACAGCATTAGTAGTGTGCAGCTTGGCAAAATCTTATCAATTAAATATCGTGACATGACGCTGCACAGTGGTGTGAAGTGGAACGAGCATGTAAGGACAGTTAGAGGGGAAGGCGAATGGTCGACTTCGCGTTATTGGGAGAATTTTGGGAAAGTGTGATCCGTCTGTAAAGGAGACCGCATATAAAACACTTGTGCGACCCCGTCTTGAGTATTGCTCAAGAGTTTGGGATTCCTACCACATTGTTTTAAAAGATGACGTAGAAGCAATTCAGAGGCGAGCGGCTGCGTTTGTAACTGGTAGATTCCATGAATGCACGGGTGTCACTGAAGTGTTTCGAGAACTCAAACGGAGTAGCTGGAGATAGGGGGCGTCCTTTTGGAGTAACACAGTTGAAGAGACACAGAGGGTCGGGATTTAAAGTGCACTGCAGAACGATTGCGCTGCCGGCCACCTACATTTCGTGTAAGGACAACAAAGATAAGATCAGAGAGATTGGGGCTCGTGCGGATGCATAAAACCATTCGTTTGTCCTCCGTTCCGTATGGGAGTGCAGCAGGAATGTAAGTTACTAGTAGTGGAATCCTACGCCGCGCACCTTTGTGTGGATTGAGCAGTATGTATGTAGATGTCGATGTAGAACTACTGCAACACTCATTCATTTGAACCCCCTTACCGTACATGTCGCTTGGTCTCTGGAATTTGGCTCATTTTATGTTTGTAACATTAAAAGTGGACCAAACAACAACTCCCAAATGGAAATGTAGGCAAGATCGCTTTTTTTACAGTCCTTTATTTTCAGACAACCGGATTCTGACCAATATTTTTAGACATTGCTGATCTGAAGATGATGACTTACTTATTCGTAACCGGTTGTCAGAAAATAAAGGACTATAAAGAAGCTATTTTGGCTCCATTTCCGCTTAAAAGTTGTTGTTCAACTCAATTAGATCACCTCCTTTCTGCAGTGTCAGGTAATGGAAAAAATGGACCGTTTGCCAAGGCCTTTTGCCAGCTCGAAATTTACCTGTAAATAACGCATTGACTGGTCATCTGAGAGAAAAATTGAAAAATATGTATAAATGTTTGTAGTTCTAAGGGACCAAACTACTCTTATCATCGGTCCCTGGACTTACAAACTACTTAAACTAACTTACACTAAGGACAACACACACACCTATGCTCGAGGAAGGAATCGAACCTCCGACCGGTTTTTCGCCGTCGGAGGTTCGAGTCCTCCCTAGGGCATGGGTGTGTGTGTGTGTGTGTTGTCCTTAGGTTAGTTTACCGTACTTTAAGTAGTTCGTAAGCTACGGACTGATGACCACGCAGTTTGGTCCGATAGATTTGCAAACATTTCAACCTCCGACGCGAGCGGCCGCGCGATTCGTAACGAGACGCTTCAGACCATATGGCCCTTCCTGCACGGCTCGCAATATAACTGAATGAATGACATTTAGAGGACAACATTCCTTACAACCAAATAGCGTATAAATATAATAGCGGAAACTTCTGCCAGAAAGCGTTAGTTCTGTATGAGACAGCGCACAGCGCTGCCACCTAGCGGTCCGCAATGTTAACTACAATTTCATCGTCTGCAAGTCGTCTGCTACCGTATATACCTTACGTAAAACATAGCTTTACATGTCTTTATTTGGCTGTCATATGTAAAATAAAGGATTTATTTTGGCATAAAGGAAATAATGTAGCTGTGGAATAAAAAAAAACCTGTCAGCGAACTGTAAGACACAATACGTGTTATAAAAATTGACTACATATACGTAATTTTTTGCGACTTCACATTCTTTTTTGAAGATCGTGTTGCAGACAAGTTGTTTATTTTATTTACATGTTCTTTAATCAGAACTGCAAAATATTTGTTGGCCAATAATAGGAAACAATTTTCGCAGACATCTCTACAGCAGCACACAAACTGATCAGCTTATGGACAAATTTATTTCTAACTGAAAGCATTAGGCCTACTTTTATCACGGTTTCACTTCGTTCTAAATTACACAACTCACTTCTTGAAGTACGGATGACTCCTCTCTGACTACACTGTTTTCTGTAGTGCTCGACACCTAGCCTCTAATGGAAAACCTTTTTCACAGTTTTTTCTAACTTTAGAGCTGACACTATCGTCCACTTCTACCAGAATGTTGATGGATTCCGGTGGCTCCACTTCCACTTCCTCTTCCTTCTTCCTCTTCTTTTCTTTTTTTTTTTTCTTTTTTTTTTCTTCTCTCTTAAATTACTTTCCTTTACATTAGGCAACAAATCCTTCTGAAATGGGGAGAAAAAAGTTATAAGCGACAGAAATAACGTGAAAAAACGTTGAATAAGCTTTATAATTGTGCTATCTTACTGATTTACAAACAGTACTAACCCCTTAATTAGTACATTTTTGTGTATGGGCTGAGAATATTTCATGAGTTTTATTTAATTGCTCCGGTCCTTTTTTTTTTTTTTTTTTTTTTTTTTTTTTTTTTTAATATTTCATCCAGATCTGCTCTTCTGCTTCGAATGACCTACTGTTTACATCTAACAATTACAAAAACCAAGCTACAGGTAACGCCATTCTCACCTTAACGAAATAAAATTAAGTCGCTGACAGACATTGGCCTCTAATTTAGATTCATACATACATTTCTTTATTCAGAAAAAAAAACTTTCGACCATTTTGCTGTCGGTAATTATTGCTCCCATAGATGGCACACATAACGCCTCTACCAGCCATTTCAGCAGATAAATAAAGTGAAACTATCTTACAAAGCGGCTGTAGTCCGTCTGTTTCACGCTCCTTTGGAAGGAGTCTCCACTGTTATTCGCTACAACACTGCGACCAGAGCCCCCTCTGTCAGCCGCTGGAGCGCGGCGCTTCGCCCTATCTCGCATGTTATGCGCGCGACTGAAAACAAGTCCAGAAAAACTTGTTCAGGATTTAATATCGAGTAAATTTTGTTTGAAATTTTTTTCGACATTTTTGACTCTGGCAGTTGGTACTAACATATATAATTCTTCACATGGCTCTACTGTCTTTTTTACTTTCAGTTATTTAATGTAACTAGCCTGTAAACGCCTGGAGAAATGCGACAAATTTTCATAAAGTTACATAGATGTAACTTAAAACTCCTGATCTATATATATAAATGTGAATGTCTGTTCGGTGTACGTTTATCACGTCTGAAGCACAATACATAAAGAACTAAAAATTTTTACAGTTACTAATGTCTACCCGGGGAAGGCTTTAGGTACGGTTTTATGGCGATCGGATAGCTATATATATATATATATATATATATATATATATATATATATATATATATATATATATATATATATTAATGTGAATGTCTGTTCGATGAACGCTTATCACGCCCAAACGACAAGACGCAGAGACTTAAATATTTAAATATTTGTACGGTCACTAATTTATACCTGAGGAAGGTTTTAGGTACGTTTTTATAGCGATGTGATAGATATTTAGTAATTTGAAGAATATAACGCGAAATGCGGAACAATAATGATTCTTTGAAAATTATATTTACTCTTTGAAAATGGTTTTGTTGGTGGCATTGTTGCTTGAGGGTTGATAATGATAAAAGGGTGGAGTATGTTGGGATGGAAAGTTATCTGTGTATATAAAATTCTACGTTTGTGGGTGTGTTAATATTTCGCTCTGCAGCGAAAACTACAGAACGCAAACGAATGGTCTGTGTGTAATTGTCATCCGAAGTCTCCCGTTGTACACCATAGCAGTTCCGTGCCGACAGCTATAAAGGGGTGGAAGATATGGTGGTTGGAAGTCGTCAAATTATAAAAAAATTCGAACTGAAGGCCAGTGATGACGTTTGCAACTCTATAGCAAGGAGATTACGTACAGCGAAACGTGATGCCACAGACCATATCTTTGGTCTATACGTGCTGCAATGTCTTCAGCTCTTTCTCTGTAAGGATAAGCTTACGAATAAGGAAATATAAGAATAAATAAATAAAGCAGTAAAAAAGAAATTACTTTTAATACATCTCTTTAAAAAATCGATTTGACGTTTCGCGCATTACATCAAGTGATCCATCTGTGATATTATTACAATCATTATTGTTGAATTTCGTGATTGGATTCTTCGAAACGAGTGCATTTTTACCTGTGATTAATTATATATTCTCTGATAAATGTAACATGTTTTTAGAAAAAAGGAGATGGACAGAGAGAGAGTGGATAGGTAAAGTACTAACTCAAGGTTCGAATAAATAAATAAATACCCGGGCAAAGCCGGGTTTTCAGCTAGTAATAGAATAAAATTTCAGGACAATGTTTCAAATGTTTGTAGAGCTTATGGGACTTAACTACAGGGTCATCAGTCCCTAAACTTACAAACTACTTATGAACAAGCTAATACTAAGGACGGCACAAATAACCATGCCAGAGGGGGATTCGAACCCCCGACCGCTGTGGCGGTGCAGACACTGTGACTGACGCGCCGCTCGGCCACCGCGGCCGGCGACAATGTTTCATCTCTCTTTCTGAACAATTTAATGTATTGAACTTTTTAGAATTTTTGTGAAGGCCTGTAAATGATTTGCGGCTTCATTCTTTGATTCTATGCATTGACTAACCGTCTTACTTAGACACTTGGAACTTTAGGTACGTATAATGAACATGTGTATGTAGAAAGTAGACTACAATGATGTAATTTGATTCGCAAGTTTAATTCTAGAAATATTTACATTTGATGTTTAAAAGAAATGCTAAATTTTTATAATTAATCAGTAGATATTTTTGCACCTGTTGATAATAGGTTAGTGTGTGCATTCTACTTTTCTCCAAATAATATCCTGAAATATTACAAAAAATTCCTATCTCTAGCTCAAATAGTTTATTTTTGCGTAAAATAAATATGTCAGAAAATGTATTTCTCGGGAAATTCTATGAAAAGTATATATTTATCTATAACTCACCTGTGTTGGTCCTAATGCATTCCATGTCCATATTATTCTTGGTTTATATGTTCCTCATTTTCTCTCTCTCTTTCCTTGCTGTAATGGCTTCTTTAGTCGGCTCAAGAACCACCTTTTCAGCTTCGGTCACTCTCAGCTTATCAGTTGCCACCAGTGATTGTTTCATATTGATCCCACAAGATATTCCTAGCAACTCTCAAACCTTACATTTGCGTACTGCGGCATGATTAAAACAAATTACAGTGTCTAACACACACAACCTCATGGTGATGAACCCAACAAACACTGTTTTTGGCAGGTGTTACCATATCAAATGATTGAAGCATTCGTTCACGCTTTATGTTTTACCATGTAAGCATCGTGACAAGAGTTTTTTATCATTTAGGTTTCTGTATAAGGGCTTCATTGCCTCCAATACTGCAAACGGTGGGGAGTGGGGATGTACGTAGACTTGACCATTGTCGAGTGCTTTTTTGTACCCACACCATGAGCGCACACCTCTGTCAGAAAGTGCGTGCTGTGGATTTTCATCTGTAGAGGCTTCATGGAAGAAGGTAGCTCAAACAAACTTTAAAATCAATTGTTCTTATGTCTTTGGCAGAGAAGTCTAATGACAACAATCACGTGTGAAAGTAGCAGGAAAAATAGCATGGCTGCACACAGAGTAATCTTTGAATTGATACTCAAACAACTTCCCGTAGTCCAATTTAAATGTTTTAACCACCATTGTGTTCAGAAAAGTCTAAACATTAATCTAAGATGAAAAACAAAAAAAAAAAAATCGATTTTTCAGAGGGTTCACGAGCAAGTTACCTTAAAGGACGTTCGAAGAATGGTTTGAGTTTCATATTTCATTCTCGGTAAATCCTAACAAATTCCAGTTAATTGTCATAGGACGAACCACCCCCTCATTCCAACTCTACAACTACTTCGAAATAGTCATTCTTATCCGAAGACTGAAAAAAATTTTTTTGTTATCATACCTGCCAACTTTTGAAAATGGCTTTCAGTAAAACTCACGTGCCGCAAAAAAATCTGGGAAATATCTTTCACATAGTCCGGCTTGACGAAAATAATGATTTTTTTTTTCAAGGTTAGAAAATACAATAATGTAATGATATCTACATACGTCATAGGTCATTGTTCAAGCGGTCATAACAACCGAGAAGAAATTCACGTTAAATAGCAGTAGGCACGGTGAATATTGGTTTAGAGCATACAAGACCGGACTTGCTTGATAAATTAAGCAGATATATAGCTGAAAAAGAGTTTACACAATAAAACTTGTGTAAAGGCAAGAAATAATAACACACACTACAAATGATATGCTACTTCGACCATAGCCTAATTTTCTCTGCTGCATAAAAGGAAAACTTTACCAAGAAAAAAGGACTGGAAGAAAACTGTGCATCTTCAATTTTGTCTCACCTTGAGTGCAAACGTAGTTATTTAGTCACAGGCGACACGTAAAGAAGTACTTCCTCATTGATGGAAAGAAATGGTATTTATCTGTATCCTGGAAATCGATAAGTATGTCCAAGGTCTGAATGCCAATAATTGACTCATCAGCACTTCTTTGAATTTGCAGAGCGTCGACACCTGAGACTCACACAAAACTCGAACTGTTATCAAGCCTTTAAATTCAATTCCAATGGCGTTACCACAGAACACGGCGTCACGAGCATCAGAGTTAAAAGTACCGATCAGATCAGTGAATAGACGTATCTTCAACCCACACAAACAATAGATTGAACATATGTGATGTGATTATCGAACGTTAACGTTTCAATTTTTTGTGCAAGTCGTAAAATAACACAGACCATCCGTAAAACCGTTAAATGATGCGGTTTCCGTAAAATTTACGGGTAAACCGTAAAAGTTGGCAGGTATGTGTTATATTCTACCCGTTTCGGTAGTTGTTGCCAACAACAGGAAATCAGAAAAATATCTAATAAAAAAGAGCCACTAATATAACATTTTAATTGAGTAACCGTACATTAGTACATTAGACTTTGCTGTAGTCATTAAAATGTTATCTTATTGGCTTTCATGTAAAAATTTTGTTGATTTGCTGTTGATGGCAGCACCCAGCCTCGCCGCCAGTCGCCTCCCGGCAGAAGGCCCACGCCAGAGCGCAGCCCTCGCCTGCATCTGCGCCCCGCCCACCTACCGTGCCGTCGCTCCTGAGGATCCTGCTGCTCTGCACTGTATGTATCTCCCCACACTGATGAGCCTCCGGCACGCCGCCACCGCCTACCTCTCCCCGACGGTGGCCTCCGTCACACATCCAGAGGAGCAGCCTCCCCTAAACCACTGTCCTACGCTCCCCTCTTAGTTCCGTAAAATACTAGTAGGCAGGGCCGGCGCTAGTCCAAGTGCCGCCCCGCCCCGAGCGAGGTGCTAAATTGCCACACCCCACCCTTTTTTACGAAACGTTTATGGAAGTTTTAGAAAATGTCAGAAATCAATCGCAATTTTTGTTTTTAGTTTTCAGTGGCCAGTGTCTCGTAGCTTTTAATATGTGCTTTCATCTAAACCGTCATGTTGACAGTTACGTTCGGCATGAGGGTATAGATGTAAACGTACCTCAAAGCATTGAGAATAGCCACACTGTGCCCGAAATCTATGTAGATCTGAAAAATAAAAATAATAAAAAAGAAACATTGTGACTGATTGGTGACATTTTCTACAGTTTTGTACGAAACAGTAAAGCCGGCCGCGGTGGCCGAGTGGTCTGCGGCGCGCCAGTCACAGTCTGCACGGCCGCTACGGTCGGGGGTTCGAATCCCCCTCGGCATGTATGTTTGTGTCGTCTTTAGTATAAGGTAGTTCATAAATAGTTTGTAAGTTTAGGGACTAATGACCCCGCAGTTAAGTCCCTTAAGCTTAACAACCATTTGAACATTTGAAAACAGTAAAACAGTTGCTGGGCACCAGCTCAAAAATGGAGTCAAACCTGTAATGTAATTTTAACTGCAAATGAACCTTTCATCTGACGCGAAAATTGAATAAACGAATTTGTAGAGGAGAAAATTCTCTACAACTTAGTTCCCTTATGTTTTTTCTCATATCTCGTATCGGTTGAGAGATATTTGCAAAAATAACGGAGTTTTGACACCCTCCATTGAATTAAGGAAAAGCAGCCGTTCGCAGATGTCACGTGACAATCCTCTCTCTGGCATACGCCATTTTGCGTTGCGTAGTTGATGATTTTCTTATTGTAACTTATACGTTGTCATTTCAAAGCAATGGCGCACTGAAGAATTAACAAAACCACGTCGTTCTTCGTACGATAAATGATAATCTAGTGTCTCCAAATGCCATATTAGCATCAGTTAACAACGGCCATCAGTAATATGGGATTAAGGAACGCAACTTCTAATTGTTAGCCATAGCGTAGTGGGCAATGCGTTAGTCTGTGAGGTTGAAATCAGTGGTTCGGAACCCGCCACTACCTAAAATTTTGTTTTCCTAAGAGGGTTTCAGACACTCTTATTAATTTTTGATTATTTAGATTACTATTTTGGTCCAAAATGTTTGCAAAAAGTTATAAAACTACAAATCTAAAGTGGGCCGTAAAACACGTCAGTGCGATTTTTTTTTTTTTTTTCCATAATGCTGGAAGAGTAAATCACTAGAAAACTGCCACTGAAGGGCTTAGCAAAATTGATTCAGGCTTAATATGTAACCGCAGTATCGAACATTGCATTCGAATTTCACGATTAGATTTCGTCTTCTGAAAAATTAGTTGTGAGTAAACGCACGGCGCCTAACAGGCCGGCAGCGCTCCACTCATAAGAATACTGTCGTCGGCGTGTACGCCAGACTGCTCCCCCCCCCCCCCCTCTGTTCCTCCGGCATAAACACGACGGTACTGCCACAGTGGCGAGGAAGAAATCAGTCCTCCTCCCTCCCCTTGTTCAACAGGGGCGGCCGGCAGGAAGTCGAGGCGCCATGCCACAGTTCCCGAGGTTTGGTTTCGAATCCCCTCTTGGGGATGAATGTTGAGTTTGTCCTAAAGGGGGAAAAAAGCGGGCGGCAGATTTGCCGCCCCTCCCCCTCGGAAAGTGCCGCCCCGTGCGGCCGCACGTTTCGCACGTGCCTTGCGCCGGCCCTGCTAGTAGGTGTCAGGCGGATCGCTGGCTTAAGGGCCCTACACACGGTCAGATTTATCCGGACAAATTTGTCAGCAGTCCGATAAATTGTACGTGTGAAGGCTCTTCCAGACCAACTTTTCTTGTCTGATGGTTGGTCTGGCCTGACCGTCCGACATCCGACCCTCCACCACTCCCCTGTACAAATTGTACGGTGTGTAGCGCTCCTCGACCAACTTCCTGCCTGGCGATCGTCTGCTGTCTGCTCGCAGCGAAAAATAAAGAAGTAAAATGGCGAACGTAGGAGATTTGGATGGCGATCGTGTCGTTATGACCGAATTTTTAGAGAGATACAGGGAATACAGGTGTTTATGGGACACGTCATTTGAAGGATACAGCAACAGAGAAGTGAGGAATGAAGCACTCGCTTCTCTGTTGCAAATTTTCCAAGTAGCACACCCCACAGCGACGCTCCTCACCATGAGGCGAAAAATCGACAATATGAGGACCGCCTATAGGCGAGAATTTAAAAAGGTAAGATATGCATATGAAATAGAAATGTTATGAAAGTATCGGCTAAACTGCAGAGTCTGTTGCCCTCGCTCTGCAAATGTTCACCACAGCAGTCAACCATAGAGCAGGTATGTGTGTTATTTATTTTGTGACCTGTACGAAACTGTGATCATTTTAAGTGAAAGTAAGGTTTCTTTTTAGTATGTGAGGGCGCGTAGACACGATCTATTGCCAACATACACGCCATGCTAAAAACACGGGCAACAGACTCTGCAGTTTTACCAAAATATCCTTGAAATGTAATAATTACACTAACGCCATAAACAGATAAGTTTTTTGAATTTGTGTCGATATTGTGCACTAGTGTATTTACCGTATTGCATGGTATTGCAGATAAAAGACACCAGGACGTCTGGAGCACGCCTGTGGTGTTATGATCTTCTCTCCTTCCTCAATGAGAATAACAAAAAACACGAGGGCTGGCAAAGAGACAGGAGGCGATGAAGAGGAGGATGATGCCACTAATGTACCGGTAAGACAAATTTCTTATGTTCTTTAGTGTACTGTTTAAGTTGGTTCTTTGGTTAAAATTTTATTTTGTGTCATTGAGATATGGAAAATGTGCAGTTTAATAAATATTACAGAGTTCTTCTGAGTATCAGTAAATTTCGGTAAGCTGGCTGGCAGCATACCAACATATCATGACTGCTGTTGACAGATATTTAATAATAACCTTGGTATACAAAAGGGAGAAATAATTACAGCTAATGTAGTTAAATAGGTATTTACATAGATGTTTTTCTTATACCATTAGTTCACTGAAGGAACTATATTGAATACATCAGTCTAGTGTGGCACAACTTAAGAATACTTGGTGCAGTGTATGGATATTATACTTTTCTTTGTTTAAGTAATGTGGAGGTCAGCAAGAAGCAAGATTCAACACAATGAATTATTATGTGAATGGTTTTTGTCAGTTCCTCAGCTAGTGTCTGTTTACACAAATACTGTGTGTGTGTATGTGTAGCTATGGATTTCTGATCAAAGTCTATATTTATTAATGGTTTCACTCCATTTACTGTATGGAACTGTATTGTGTTTTATCAACATTTAATGATAGTCCATTTGTAGCAATGCACTTAATGACTTTCTGAAACACATTGTTTACAAATTAATCAGTTACTTCTTGCCTGTCAAGTGTGATAACTAGAATTATTAGCAAAAACAACCAGCTTTGCAAGTTTGTGAATATATAATGGCAAGTCCCTACAACCAATGTTACCCAGGGTGCAGCTAACCTACGGTTATCTTGAAGACTACCAAACAAAGCACAAACAAATCCAGTATCATATTTACCCTAAAAGTGTAAACAGTTGTTAACCTAATCTCTAACATGACAAGGTTGTGTTTAGCACATCACTTCAATCAATGAGTGTCCTTGGTTTAAATTATAGCATTGAAGCTTCTCAACAATGTAAATGTGAAGTAGCATCAGGAATTTTTTAGAGAAAGTTTTTAAAGGAAAAACGGTAAAAGTTTGGGAATGAAAATTTTCATTCCTTGTCTTTTTTACTTGATTAATTAAAGGGTACTTGATATGTGAAGGAGAAATATTTATGGGCATAAATGTAGACTGGGATACCACCCGTCTGCTTTAACCCATGATGTCATGAAGATGTCGAAAACCAGTATATGAGATATCTTAATACTTCTGTATTGCATATACAAATAATCTGTAGTTATTATAGATAACAGAATGTACCATTGATCAAAGGTCTTGGCCCAAAATTCACACCTTCAGTGCTCACATACACAAAAAAAAAAAAAAAAAACCACACTCATGGTTAACCTACACCTTATCAGAGAGAAGCTACAGATCACTTTATAAACACAAAATATTAATCTGTTTTGTATGTAAACAAACTATTGTCTTTAACTCAACCACCACATAATCACTCACTCATTATAGAAAAATGAACACACCTCAAAACTACCGTGCTGTGATTGTCACGAGTCAAAGGTGACGGGCGGTATCCCCGTCTACAGGTGATCCTATTTATGAATTAAAATACCTGTTTTTGTTGAAATAACACATTGACTTTTTGTGCTGGCTCATAATTAACCCCCTTTATGCTATGACTGCAGTTGCTTTGAGATTTCATTCTTTGTTAAAGATAACCTCAAATACTTGCATGGTTTCATTTCTTTCTGTTATAGCGTGTTAATACGTTACTCTTGTTTTCAGGAACAGCTATTGGAAGCAGAAGTAAATCGTCCACGCAAGAGAAGACGGGGGGATAATAGAGAGAGGCAGGAGCTGTTTACAATGGCAAAGAAGCTTCTAGAATCAAAGCCAGACCAATGGGAGTGCCTGTCTTTGGCTTATTGTGCTCAGCTGCGTGAGTTACAAGATGATCAACAGGCAGTAGCCCAAAAACTCATTTCAGAGGTGTTGTGTTTAGGGAGGTTACGGCTCCTGTCACCATTTTCGTCGATTACGATACCCTCATACCCCACCCAAGGAAGAATTATTCCTCCACCAAACCCTTCACCCCCTATTAGGCATGTCCTGTCCTCTCCTTCACCGTCCCCATCCTCCCCTTCCTCATCTTCAATTATGGGCAGTCAACGAACATCAAATTCGGGTTCCGCTACACCAGTGGAAATCCGTCTTACTGAGAGCAGTGATGGCTCCCTGCAAGAATTTCTAATTATACAATAGTGTTTTGTGGTTTTTTGTGTTTTTTTTTTTGTAATTTTTTTATTATTAAATTGTTTTTGAATTTGAAGAAAAAAAATAATAAATGACAATGTTTTTAGAATTTGGTTCTGTTTTATCACTTTCTTTACCTTTTCAAAAATCTGTGATGCAAAAACGTGTCTATTTATATATTTGCAAATGTGTTATCACAAGTTTTAAGTGTCAGCAACACCAGTTGTCTGAAACAAGGCAATTGGTAGTGTTCTTTGTCTATTTTCACTGAAATCCATTACAGTTACTACTGATTTATCAAGGTAGTTTCTTAATTTCAGAAAATCTCCAAATTATTGAGAAATCTGAATTTTAGTAATTTCAGTGTCACAAACTTGAAAGATCATTCTATCAAATAGTACCTCTGTTTACTGTACTGAAGCATTTATCGGAATCAGTGCTGTACTTAATTATCAGTGTTTGGCACAAAGAACAGGAGAGCATCTATCACATGGAGCTACAGTTATTACATTTGGGTACATTGTTTATCATCAAAATAAGTCTGTGGCAATTTTACTTTTTCCGTGATATATTTAAAAAAATGGTATGTGTTCTTGGTGATCCTTTGTTTATTCACAATTGTAAGGATACTGTAACTAAAATCTTTGAAGCTACACGTTGTATAAAAATAAGCAATTTTCAATAATTCAATCGGTGGTGACTTAAACTTGGTACAGATTGAATTGTGATACAAGTTAGTGCAAGCAAGATGTCTGAAATGCACACAGTGTACATTAGATGGAAATCAGAGGTAAGTGAATGGTGCAGTGTGCAGTACATTAACTCCTACTTACACTGCTTTACCTAATGTGAGTTCCCCCTATGGGAATGCAAAATACGCCCACTAGGTAAAAGCTAGGCAAAGTATGTATTGTAAAAAAGAAAAAAGAAACTGAGAATCACATGTGTAGGCACTGGTATACAATTAATAATTGTACACATAACCAATGAACTTCACCGGCTAAATTCAGTAACTAGAATTAGCAGTTGGTTTCCAACATGAGCATACTACACCACCATTGTAGTATCATTTAACCCTTCTGAAGCAATAATCCACATTATTTGAGGACCAACACATATTTCATGTTACCCTAGCTTGTCACAGTTTATGAAAATGTGGTTAGGTAGTAAAGCACAGATTAAGTTCGTCAGAATGCAGTTAGGCCATACATTGTGTGATACAAGAAATCCAAAGAAAATCATTGATATACAATATTAACATTCTAAACCATGGACAAAGAAGCATGTTTTTTGTGTCCCATTGCAAATATGTATCACAGAACATGGTATAATCACTTTCTTGTGTAGTGGTATCTTTAAATTTTTATTAGCCTATTAACTTTGCTATGGTACTTCTGACATGGAATACATACAAAAGTAGACATGTAAGATATGTGATGAAGTGGTAAGAGGTTACCATTAATGTAACAAACATTCTCTTCCCATGCCCACGTATTTAACTTACATGATTTATGATGGAATGTCAAGGTTGCAGTTTAACAATAATGAGAACTAAACACTAACTGCAAACACAATTGCCTAGCATCTTACACAATCATAACAAATGAAACACACAGAATCATAGACCATTCCAGTGTTTCACACTGTAAACTGCACTCACATCTTCATGATGAATCAGAACCTCATTTGGGCTCCCTGATGCTATGTGTAACAAGGGATCAAGGGATTCAAAATAAATAGGCACAGAGTGAATTATATTCTTTATTGACATTGCTTGGATTTCCACATCACCAAAGAGGTACCAAGCTTGATGCGTTACTCTTTTTTTTACATAGCGAGTTCCCCAGTAGGCCTATAAACCATGCCAGGACCCCCCCCCCTCCCCCATATATGAGACTTTCCTGGTGGGTAAAATATGTATAAAATAAAGATTGTTTGACTTAACCTAAGTACAGGCTCGTCAATTTAAACATAAAACACATAAAAAAACACACAAAATAAAACACACATAAAACACATGAAAAAATAAAGATTGTTTGACTTACCGAAAGTGCAGGCTCGTCGATTGAAACATAAAACACACATAAAAAAAAACACACACACAAAAACACTTTGTGTAACATCATTCACAGTTTTTCATTAATCATTCATACCAACAATCATTCGTTCCTGAAAGTCTAATTGACCTTCATTATTGAAGTATTCCACGAATACTTGACGCATCTCACTCCCTTCTTCATAGCGGTGCCTTGCTCCTTGAGCTACAGGCAGTAGGAACTGAGACTGCCGCCAGTCGCCAGGGATTAATGTTGACTTGGTGACATCTTCCCTGTCAACAGTTGTGCCTGCTATATAATTCCTGCTCTTCTGGGCCAAATAATTGTGCAAAGCACAGCATGCCAATACTATGCTGTCTACGGCATCCAGGTTAACGCCAAGTGTTTGCAGCAAAACCCGAAATCTTGATGCAAGAATGCCAAAAGCATTCTCAACTACTCGCCTCGATCTGCAGTGGCGATAGTTGTATATGCGCCTCTGCCTTGTAATGCCCTTCAGTGGGAATGGCTTCATAACATACTTATGAAGGGCAAAAGCACTGTCTCCCAGAAATACATATGGGACTACCTTCTCACTAGTTTCAAGTGTCGAGGGAGTGGGCAGGTCCAAGTCCTCTGCCATCAGTTTATGGTAGAACTTGGTTTTGGTGAAAACTGCTGAGTCTGAAACACAACCATTAGTACCTACATGTACATACATAAATTGATAGTTTGCATCTACAACTGCAAATAAAATAATGCTGAAAAAATGTTTGTAGTTGTAAAACAGAAAGCCACTTCCATGTGGTTTTTTAATGGCAATATGTTTGCCATCCATGGCTCCTACACAGTGGTTAAAATTCCACTTCCTTTCAAATGTTGTAGCACATTCCTTCCACTCAGCTGCAGATGATGGCATCTGAAACATTGAAGAATTGGGTATAATTTATGATACATAAGATTGTGCATTCCTAACAACCATGATGACATGCACTGATAAGGCAATGTTTTGCAAAGAAAGTAGTTACCTTTTAATCAACTTATATAGCTTAAGGTTATATTCAGTTGCTGATATATCTACAATAACATCGGCATGGATCAATTGAAGAATGGGATACCATCTGTAACGAAGTATGTAAAATCTTTGTCACAGCAAAGTTGATAGAATATATTTGGAATTACAAATTGATACCATATCATGATTAGGAGCCATATAATGAGAACCAGTCACTACATGTGGGTAAAATTAACTTTTTGGTAATGTAAATTGATGCATTTGTTCATTATTAACTTCCTTCCCTATGATGTCAAACCCGAAGGGTTCAATTATGCTCATTATACGATTTGGACATAAGTCCAAAAATAGATCAAAGTAACACCCATTACGATGTACTTGAATATCAGATGAATGGTTTGGTTTTAAATTACCTTAATGTACTTGTTCAGGCAACGATAAATAGCGCTGCATGTTTCTGGAATTACTTTGCAGAGCAGCTGTGTAGATATTACGCCGCTGTACTTCAGATCTTCATAAGTTCGGCCAGTGGCAAGAAAACGCAATGTGGCCATCAATCGTTCTTCGCAACTTACTGCCGCTCTCATCAGAGTGTACTTTTTCGCCAAAAACGGCTTTACAAGCTCTAGCAGCTCTGTAAAGCAATCTTCATCCATCCGCAAATAATTGCGAAAATCGTCAGCCTCAAGCTCCTTCAGTAAAAGGGCGTGAGTAAACTTGCGTCGCTGTAAAAGCCATTTCTTAGCCCATAGCTTTCTTTCGGTTTTCCTTTGCCCTGTTGTCTCCAACACGGCCAAGGCAACCCCTAATCTCCGCTTTTGAGACAAAAACATGACTTTTAATGAAGCACAAAGCGCAGCTAACAGTCAACACACGAAAACAAAACAAAACAACAGTTCGACAGCCAGCCACCAGAGCAGGGAGGCGCTGCAATCGCACGCAGTTGGTCGGAACGTGTGTAGGCTGCTACGAATTTGGTCTGCCAATCGGTCAGTCGGCTGGTCTGACGATAAATCTGACCGTGTGTAGACCGCTTATATAGGGTGCCTCTCGCACGTCAGAGGGTAGCGTGGAGGGGAGGCTGAGGGGAGAGCTCGTGCCGCCTGCCACGAGGGCACGGCTGTGTCCGGCTTGCTGGCGTTTGAGGGGAGGTGGTGGTGGGGACAGCCGCTACCTGCCGCCTGCTCTGGCCAGTTTAAAGGGCTGCTTCTGACCGCAGCGCCATCATGGGACATCTTACGGAACTGCTGGAAAACCTCCCTCCCCGCACCCCTGAGCGTAGGACCGGGCCCTTACGGAAGTTTCCCGTCTGTATATATTTGTCTGTGCCTCCGTGTACTCATCCTCCCCCCCCCCCCCCCCCAATTGTACAGGTGCTTCCTCTTCCCTCCCCCTCCGATAGCCCTCTTGAGTCCCCTTTCCATCCTCCTACACTTTATCTCCCTCTCTGCTATCCCTGCTGGTCCTCCCACTTAGCTCCTCGGTATTTTTAATGACAGTGAATCGTCATTATGATCGTGGAGTATATTTTGAAGAGTTGCACCTACGGCATTCAGCAGAACAAACCTTACACTGCAGCACTTTTAACTTTACCTGTCTCTACAACTGGACAGACGGTTTCTCCCACATTGTGTTACACATAAGTGCTGATCTGCAAGTTTTCCACCCTAACACGGTTGGTTCTGCAGGTGGCACAAATCTACCGTGACACACAGGCTAGACATCGCAAATCGATACATGTTTCAATCCAACGTAGGTAAGAGGTTCTTAATGTGCCCAAAATGAACTGAACGACCACTCCTGTAAGTAGAAAATAAAGTGAAACTTCCTGGCAGATTCAAATTGTGTGCCGGAACCGGTACTCGAACCTGGGACCTTTGCCTTTCGCGGACAAGCGCACTACCGACTGTGCTATCCCGACACGACTCACCATGCCGCCTCACAACTTTACTTCTGCCAGTACCTCGCCTCCTACTTTCCAAACTTCACAGAAGCTCTCCTGCGAACCATGCAGGAATAGCACTCCTGGAAGGAAGTATATGGTGGAGACATGGCTTAGCCACAGCCTAACGGATGTTTCCAGAATGAAACTTTCACTCTGCAGCGGAATAAAGTACTTACTTTTAAATGACCTCATCGGGTATGCGAATGTGGCATTAAACAGTGTCTCAATAAAAGAAAGGGGCTTTTCTACTGAGAGGTAAGAACTTAGTTATTATCTTTAAAAATCGTGAAAACAAATGCAAAGAAATTATGAAAAATTAAGCAACTGAAATTAATAATAATTAATAAAGGACAGGATTCGACCATTAATGGTATCGTTTCGTTATGATTATCCAGAACTTAAATAAAAAAAAAGAATTTAAAAAAATTATCAGAAGAAAAAATGTCTGTCAGAGGTTGGCTGAGATGTCGCGCCTACATTACATTTCACAACTGAACTGAAAAAAAAAAAAAAAAAAAAGAAGCTTTCGCTGTACGTACAGTGAATGATGTTGTACTGGTGTCTATGCCACTGCAAGGGAATGATCTATCAGAAACAACAAATAGCTTTCCATAAGCATACGAATACCATTCCCTCCATTGGCGGTGACTATGTCCATGACTCCGGCATCCTATCAAATCTGCAAGTGACGTTAATCAGCCGAACATTCCAAATGTTTCAAATGTTCAAATGTTTGTATAGTCTATGGGACTTAACTACGGGGTCATCAGTCCCTAAACTTACAAACTACTTATGAACTACTTACGAACTAGGACGGCACAAATATCCATGCCCGAGGGGGGATTCGAACCCCCGACAGTAGTGGCCGTGCAGACCGTGACTGGAGCGCCTTAGTCCCCTCGGCCACCGCGGCCGGCCCGAACATTCCAATAGATCTTAATGAAGACAGGGCTCGCTAATTTCCCTAGGTAAAAATAAGTCGGCAGGGTTCGCTGATTCAGCAAACCAGCCTACAGTTGAGCCTTCGCATTATCAAAAGTTCAAATGTTTGTAAATCTATCAGACCAAACAAAAATGTTCAAATGTTTGTAGAGCTTATGTGTCATCAGTCCCTAAACTTCCAAACTGCTTATGAACTGGCTTATACTGAAGACGACACAAACATCAATGCCCGAGGAGGGATTCGAACTCCCGACGGTAGTGGCCGTGCAGAACGTGACTGGCGCGCCGCAGACCGGTCGGCCACTGCGGCCGGCGAAGTACGAGTCGACCATCACACACACACCCATGCCGCAGGGAGGACTCGAACCTCTGACACGGGAGCAACCGCGCGCTTCGCAGCGAATCGCCTTAGACCGCTCGGCTACTCTACATATACATGGGATACTCTGCTAATCTAAGTACCTGGCAGAGGGGTCATCGAACAACCTTTATACTATTCATCTACCATTCCATTCTCCAAAAGCGCGCGGGAGGAAAGGACACCCGAATCTCTCCGTTCGAGCTCTGATTTCTCGTATTTTATGCTGATGATCTTTTCCATCTATGTAAGTGGGAGTAACAATATATTTTCGCGTTCGGAGGAGAATTTTGGCGATTGGAGTTTCGTAAGTAGCCCTGGCCGCAGCGATAAGCGCCGTTGTTGTAATGATTCCCATCCCAGATCCTGTATCATTTCCGTAACGCTGTCTCCCCTGTATCGTGACAATACGAAACGAGCTGCCCTTCTTTGGACTCTTTCGATGTCCTCCGTCAAACCCACCTGATAAGGATCCCATACTGGGCAGCAATACTCAAAAAAGTACGGACAAGCGTAGTGTATGCAGTCTTTTTAGTAGTTCTGTTGCATCTTTGAAGGGTTCTGCCAATAAGACGCAGTCCCTGGTTCGCATTTCCCACGACATTATCTACGTGTTCTTTCCAGTTTAAGTCTGAAGTAATAGTAATTCCTAGATATTTTGTGGAGTTTAGGGCCTTCTACCATCAGTGTTTTCAGCCTGCCTGACTTCGTGTTTAAATATCTCCAATAGCGTCTCCAATTTCCATATTTTAAATTATTGTTTTATTATCCCCATTTTATTGTATACATTTTTGCCATATCAAAACTTAGGTACATTTCGGGGCTTGAAGAGCAGCACGTAAGCCACTACCAGCCTGCCCGTGAGGGGCATAAAGACGTAATAAAGGGGAAAAAATCGTATTTCAGGGAGGGATGAATATATTGCAGGAAAATATCTTTGTATAAATAAATTATTTTAAGAAAAAGGAGATGAAAGAGATAAGTTGTGAAAATCATACTTAGAAGATCGCAGATTTCAGAAAAAATAATAAAAACAGGAATAATATAAAATTAAATATGTATAAACATATACTTTTGTATAATTTTATTTAATAGTAAGATTACATTATTATTTTTATGTAATTAAGTTTATATATTTATTATTTTTGTCGAAAATATCTGTAAAAAAGATAAAACTACGGTAAAACCTAAAGTGCGCCATAAAACATGCCAGTGCGACTTTCTTTTCTCGCTCCCCCTCCTCCCATCCTCCTCCAAACACACACACACACACACACACACACACACACACACACACACAACTCTGTCCCCTTTCTCTTATTCAAGTTAGGCAGATAATTTATTTTCTCCGCGTTAGTTATTCAATCTTTTAAAATAATCTTCACGATTCCTCTGTAGCACCGTACTTCAGAATCTGCTACTATCTTCTTGTCTGAATATTGTCCACGCTTCACTTTCATTCTAACCAATGCCTTTAGAAAAGAGTTTAACTCCTACAATTTTTTCTTTGTGTTCCTTTACAGCTTGGGTAATGCAAAGACTGAATAATGTCCAGGGTACGCTATCACCCTGCCTCAATCCTTATAGTTCATTGACTTTTCTGTCGGTTGTTATCTGCGAAAGTGGTTAACAACATTTATCTACCTAGTATTTTACCCATGCTACCTTCAAAATTTCAAAGGGTGTATTCCAGTCAACAGTATCGAAAGCTTTCTCCAAATCTCTGTATGTTTTCTCTCTAAGGTGAGAAGATAACTTATACGAGAAAATTCCTCCAGAACCCAAACTGATCTTCCATGAAGTTAGCTTCTACCAGCTTTTCTATTCTTTTGAATATAATTCCTGTCAATATTTTTCAACAATTAGTCATATTTCCATAATATACAGTTGTCAGCGCCTACTTCCTTTCTAATTGTAATTATCAGTCTTCTTCAAATCATGGTATATCGCCTGTCCCCCTGTCTCAGATATATATTGTAAACCAGGTGGAATATTTTATCACGTATGAATGGCCGAAGGATATAAATAGTTCTGAGGGAATAACATCTACTCCAGGAGTTTTGCTTGGCCTTTCAGTGTTTTGTTGAATTCTTTCTCAGTATCGTATCTCACATTTCATCTCCATCTACTTTCTCTATCGATCATTGATTTCTCTTGTATAACTTATCTGTATTTATTAATTTTATCTTTCAGCCTTCCCTTCTTTGCTTAGTACTGGTTTCAGTTTGGATCTCTCGATACCATGGACATACTTTTGCCCAGTTCGTGACCGAGAACATTTGTCCTTCGAAATAGACATGTCAAGTCATAGTATATTTCCGAGATCCTCCCTGTACACTGGTTTCTGCAGTATCGTAGGCGCTTTAATTTTTTTTTATTATTATTATTCAGTGATGACCATCCAATGACAGTCTATTCATTCACTATCAGTAAGTAGTCTTCTGTTCAGAATGAGCCCATTTTTAAACAATTCAACAGAGTTTCTGCTTTATACACAGTAGCATTTGGCATTGTCCTATTTGCACCTTGAATTCGGAGCAATGTCTTCCAGAGGAGAAAGCATGGCGATAGATGATCGTTCAGATGAGACAACTGGACTTGATTATGAGGCCTCTCAATTACGAAGCCTTTAATTTAACTTCGCATTTTCCTCAATGAGTGCTGTCATCGAAAAAATGTTCAAATGTTTGTTAACCTTATGGGACTTAACTGCTATCAGGGCATGTGTGGAAGAGAATTTACATAGGTGCTACAAAGACCGTAGCATCTATATCTATTCAGACAGCCAGGCAGCCCTGAGATCACTGGCAGCTCTTGCAACAAGATCTAAAATTGTTGCAGAATGTCACAGGGTTCTGGTGGAGCTACGGGAAAGCAATAGGGTAAACCTATTGTGGGTCCCTGGCCACTTGGGGATCAGTGGCAACGAACATGCCGACAGATTAGCCAGGATAGGGGCAGAGGCTCCATTTATTGGACCGGAACCTGTCCTGACAATCACCAAGACAATGATCCAATTGGAGCTACGTAAATTGCTCAGAAGACAGCACGTAGAATATTGGACCAAAGTCTATCAACAAAAACATGGCAAGGTAATGATGCCAAAGCCATGTTTTAAAAGAAGCTCTGCAATCCTGGGCCTGAACAGGAGAGAGATTAGACTCATGGTTGGATTGTTGACAGGCCATGGGAATTTCAAAAAACACCTACATACAATGGGAATAACAGAAGAGGACCCTAAATGTAGGATCTGTGATGACGGTGATGAAACTGCATCACATCTAACCTTCGAATGCCTTGCATTGGAGAGTAAAAGGCACAGAATATTTGGGACAACCAGACCCGAAGAAATTGTGTCTAATAAAGAACTGGTAAAGGGACTCCTTGCACTGTTCAAGGGCATTGGTTGGTTTTACTAGATATACAGGGAGCGATACCGCACAATAAACTTAGTTTCGGTGCGGGCAGTGGCGGGTTGGACCAAGACTGTTATGGCTTCCCTGAGAAAATCAATCAATCAATCAATCAATCAATGGGACTTAACTGCGAGGTCATCAGTCGCTAAACTTAAAAACTTCTTACAAACTACCTTATACTGAAGACAACACAAACTTCCATGCACGAGGGAGGATTCGAACCCCCGATGGGGAGCGGCCTCGGGAAATAGCGCCTCAATGCGCTCGGCCGCTCCGCCGCGGCTGCTGTCATTGCTAACTATCCGTGGTGTGAACAGAACTATGTTGAACACGAATTGCTGATACTGCAGTCGCATGATGCAACCATCTCGCCAAGATATTTCGCCTCACAACCATTTATCCATCTTAAGGTGGATGCTTTACTCTGGAGATTCCTCGTACTTTATTTATTTTTCCATTCTGTACCTATTTGTGGGCTTTCAGTGAATAAAACATCTCTTAGGCCGAAAATTTCTGAAAGATGCTTAAAATAAACAAAGAACATGAGGTAACATATAATGTTTCAAAACACGTCAGTGGCAATGTTTATGGTTTTTAACCATTTTAGTTTATTGTATATTGCAATTACAACACTCTATTCTAGAAACAAGTGCTTTCATTTCTGATTAGCAAACCCGGCAACGCTTCGCAGTAGCTAATATGTATGGGATATATAATCTCTCCGTCTCCCTAAGTCTCCCTCCTCTATTTCCCCATCTCCTTCTCCCTCTTACCCACACCATATCCATCTCCTCCCCCTCCTTTCGGCGTCTGTAACGACCCCCCTCCTTTTTTTAAATCAGTTTCATTACAAAAAAAAAAAAAAAGGGTTCCTGTTTTATGTTAAAAATCACTGCGAAAAGGAAAACAAAACAGCACAGGTTAGCGTGCTTTTCTCACTGCGAGCAGAATGGAAATGCTTTTAATAACATGTTTATATCACCTTGACAGTTTTTCAATTGAAAACAAAATAAATGTAGTATAATCATACTTTTTTAATGATAGAAACTGCATATTACACGAAAAAATTAATTGAAATACGATAAGTGGAATGGAAATACAACGTTTCGAAAATCTTTGTGTTGCGTTCATTGTAACGCTTGTTGATGAACGGTATTTTTTGTCTTTCCTTCCGGAGATAAAACGAACAGTGCAGATGGCTTACAAACTCTCTAACACGCCACGTACAACTACCCATGGGGAAAACAAGGCATTTCAAGAGTTATTCCACAAACTTTTAACAACTGGCCTTGTGCTTTTTTAATCGTCATTTCGATGCGCGTACGCCGACCGATATTACGACGCCGCAATGGAGAATTTGTTTTAAAAAAATAAACCACAAGCTGTACTTTATTTGTTTGTAACACTCAAAAATACCACGAACTGATATCAATTCAGTCTTTGCAACGCCCCAAAGATATGATAACACCGATAATACCATGGACTTAAGAATAATACGGAGGGACTTCTAAAGAAACAAAGTTTCATGTTAAATCTGTGTGGCTGTTTTAATCTTGTATTCTAACCTCCTTGGCTTATTTGTTCGCTCCGTTACAGCGTATTTGGTTGCTAGGCTGGTAGCGAATCAATAAGCTGATTGTTGGAGAATCTAGAAACCGAACCGAGCTGGAAGCGTACTTCCAGTTTTTCTCAAATTCTGATATTTTCCGGTCGAACGGGACAAAAAGTATCCTATGTCAGTCTCCTGCTTCTAAGCTACGTCCCCGCCAATTTGGAATCAAATCGGTTCAGATGTTCATTAGTTATAAATAGTGTAACTAACACGACTTTCTTTTATATATATAGATTTTCCAATATTAAAAAGAAACAAATGTTGTTTCATGTTACGTGGTGTATGTGCTTCGAAATGGCCTTGACCGTGTTCTCGCGAAAACTCACAAAGTGGCAGGACTGTGCTTTCTGCAATACAGCATTATTGGCGCATTGGTTACGATGATATACTGGGTGTTTCTTGTGACCATAGAGAGTAGATTAAGTTCTGCTTTAAGCTCGTGGAAATCTCCAGTGAAACGAAGTCGGTGATTAAGCAAGTATATGCAGGCGAGTCACTTTTAAGGAGTCACGTTTTCGATTGGCGGAAAAGGTTTCATGGCGGTAGGTATTCAGCGCAGTCTATCCCAAAGCTGGTCGCCCGTAATAGCTCATACCGACGCAAATGCGGAGCGTGAAGGGCAGTTATTGCAAGAAGACCGACATGTGACTCTGCGTGCGATATCAGAAGAACTTAATCTGAATCGTGTGGTATGTCACGAGGTTTATTGCAAAGATTTAGGAAGACGGGTACTTAATGCAAACTGGTCCCTCACTCACACGAACAGTAAAACGAAATACAAGAATTTCTTCTGAAGTACTAGAGAACCAGGGGTGATCCCATATTTCTGTCAGAGGGGTACCTGTGGGCGTTACCAGCATGATCTTCGTATGAAGCATCAGAGTGCTGATGACGGGAGTACTGGCCGCGGCGGAGTAGCCGAGCGGTCTAAGGCGCCTCGCTGCGGGGCGCGCGAATGCTCGCCGTCGGAGGTTCGAGTCCTCCCTGAGGCATGGGTGTGTGTGTTAGCTTACCTTAGTTTAAGTAGTTTGTAAGCTACGGACTGATGACCACGCAGTTCGGTCCGACAGATGTACAAACAAACAAGGGAATGCTGGTTCACCAGGCTCTAAAAATGTCACACGACAGGCTTCGAGAACAAAAACGATGCTGTTCACATTCTTTGATAGCAAAGGTTTAGTTCACGAAGGGTATGTTCCTCCGGGTCATACAAAGAATCAAAGACGTCTTGAAACGTTTGCGGGAAGGAAACCGACGTCACCGTCGGTTTGTGGCATTCTCAGGACTGGTTTTTGACAATACGAAACCCCATACTGCTTTTTCTATTACCAAGTATCTCGCCTTGCGATTTTTTCTTGTTTCCGCGAGTGAAAAGGAAAGCTTCATCACGATATCGCAGATATCCAACGGGCAGCGATAAACGAGATTATAAAGCAGTGCAGCTGAAAAATAGACGGCTTGTTTCAAAGATTTCCAGAAACGTTGCCAATTATGTGGAGATTGCCGAGGGGACTACTCCGACAGCAGCTTTGATCATTCCTGTATGTGCAATTTTCTTTCTTTCTTTTTTTTAAGTGCTCTGGAACTTTTTTGAGAACTGGAACTGTTCTGATTAGTTTGGACTCCAGAGCCCGTAGTGGTCAGTGAGCGCTTGTTCTTGAAATCTACCAAACAACAGCAGTTAGTCGCGAAAATTCAGGTTACTGCAAATCCGTAGATTTCAACTGTTAGACAGTAATCATTAGAGGATTGCCTACAATAGTGTATGCACCAGCCGTTGGACTTGATGTTAGGCTCTACATGGAATGTTTTTGTGCATTCCGTGAGAGCGTAACATCGAGCTCTCAACTGAATAGCCTGTCTGCTTGTGCACACACAAATGCAAGCAATTCTCTGTGTTGTCCTTATAACATAAACTACCGTGGAAGAAATATGTCACTCAGATCATATCACTTCTCAAAAAGGAGTGTGAAAATACTGCATATGTGGTGCTCCCACTTTTTTGCACGTCTTTCAGTCAATTGACCAATCAAGTCGCACCTTCGAGTTCAACTTGTCAGCTGAACGCGTGAGATTGGGCTGGATGTGTGCTCCTCCTGGAACACCAAGCTCTGCCAATCCCGGGCCTGGTCCTACTTCCTCTTCAGTATAATCCACATCCGTGTGCAAGGAGGAGTGCCATACCTCTGCTGTATGCACTGTTTCGGCAGTTACTGAATCCCAGCCACGAGCTTAAATATTGTGAAACCAAGGAGGACCAGCTGACTGGCTGGTAACGTGGTCCACACTGATCCCGGCGGTGTGCTCTGGCTGACTGGCTGGTAATGTGGCCCAGACAGATGCCGGCGTGCTCTGGCTGATTGGCTGGTAATGTGGTCCAGACAGATGCCGGCGTGCTCTGGATGACTGGCTGGTAACATGGTCCAGACAGATACCTGCGTGCTCTGGATGACTGGCTGGTAACGTGGTCCAGACAGATACCTCAGACAGATACCTGCGTGCTCTGGATGACTGGCTGGTAACGTGGTCCAGACAGATACCTCAGACAGATACCTGCGTGCTCTGGATGACTGGCTGGTAACGTGGTCCAGACAGATACCTGCGTGCTCTGGCTGACTTGCTGGTAACGTGGTTCAGACAGATGCCGGCGTGCTCTGGCTGACTGGCTTGTAAAGTGGTTCAGACAGATGCCGGCGTGCTCTGGCTGACTGGCTGGTAATGTGGTTCAGACAGATGCCGGCGTGCTCTGGCTGACTGGCTGGTAATGTGGTCCAGACAGATGCCGGCGTGCTCTGGCTGACTGGCTGGTAATGTGGTCCAGACAGATGCCGCCAGACAGATGCTGGCGTGCTCTGGCTGACTGGCTGGTAATGTGGTCCAGACAGATGCCGCCAGACAGATGCTGGCGTGCTCTGGCTGACTGGCTGGTAATGTGGTCCAGACAGATGCCGCCAGACAGATGCCGGCGTGCTCTGGCTGACTGGCTGGTAATGTGGTCCAGACAGATGCCGGCGTGCTCTGGCTGACTGGCTGGTAATGTGGTCCAGACAGATGCCGCCAGACAGATGCTGGCGTGCTCTGGCTGACTGGCTTGTAAAGTGGTCCAGACAGATGATGGTGTGCTCTGGCTGACTGGCTAGTAATGTGGTCCAGACAGATGCCGGCGTGCCCTGGCTGACTGGCTGGTAACGTGGTCCAGACAGATACCTGCGTGCTCTGGCTGACTTGCTGGTAACGTGGTTCAGACAGATGCCGGCGTGCTCTGGCTGACTTGCTGGTAACGTGGTTCAGACAGATGCCGGCGTGCTCTGGCTGACTGGCTGGTAATGTGGTCCAGACAGATGCCGGCGTGCTCTGGATGACTGGCTGGTAACGTGGTCCAGACAGATACCTGCGTGCTCTGGCTGACTTGCTGGTAACGTGGTTCAGACAGATGCCGGCGTGCTCTGGATGACTGGCTGGTAACGTGGTCCAGACAGATACCTGCGTGCTCTGGCTGACTTGCTGGTAACGTGGTTCAGACAGATGCCGGCGTGCTCTGGCTGACTGGCTGGTAATGTGGTCCAGACAGATGCCGGCATGCTCTGGCTGACTGGCTGGTAACGTGGTGCAGACAGACGCTGGCGTGCTCTGGCTGACGTGTCGTCTTGCTGTGGCACCTACACTGCGCGGCATGTGGACATTCGGACGTTGGTGCTCCGATAAATGTCTGCCACTGGCAGCTGTCCCGCCAACAGTGCACGAGAGACACTCCAATACTATGACGAAATCAGTTGAAATACGCACAAAGCGGCGGAATCCCCAGAACGTGACCAAATCCCCGAAAAATAAATTTTCCTTTTTCGGATTTGTAATGGATGGGTTGGGTAAGGGAAGGATTGGTGCGTCTCATTACGGAAGGATAGATCGCTACCATCGATACCCGTCGAGTTACGTCAGTTCAAAAGTGACCTTCGTCGAGAGCAGTTGTAGCGCAGTGAAAGTGGGGCAAATTTACTCTCGATCTGTGAGTGAATATTTTGGTAGTGAAGTGAAGAATTTCAGTTCTACAAGTTGGAAACTGTTGCTGCAGGTATGTACAAAATGTTCGTACACTAAATTGGTGTGAATTTCATGGTTAACATATGTATATAATATTTTTCCGATGCATGTGCAAAACGCCCATGCTTTGCCGAACTAGCATTTTTAACTAGAGCAAAAGTTGCATATACCGCAATATACCGCGGAATTTCAACTCCCAGACTATAGATTGATCAATTATCTGATGGAATGGATAAGAGCCGGCCGCGGTGGCCGAGGGGATTGAGGCGCTCCAGTTACGATCTGCACGGCCACTACGGTCGGGGGTTCGAATCCTCCCTCGGGCATGGATATTTGTGCCGTCCTTAGGACTAGCTAGTTCATAAGTAGTTTGTAAGTTTAGGGACTGATGACCCCGTAGTTAAGTCCCATAGACTCTACAAACATTTGAACATTTTTGAATGGATAAGAATCAGCTGCCAAAACCTGCCATTTCTGTAATGGATATTTACAAGTGCTCGTGCGGCCGACATTTTGTATGTGTCAGAACATCTTCAATCACATTAAGGTTTGAATGTTAAGGAAGATTGTCTTTGTTGGCTACAGCTACTACTTCAGTCGTTGATTGTACTATTACATGTACTATATGTGTTCTGTCACCGACTTTGATCGTTTCAATATATTATTGAATTACAATGTGTGTGATATCGAAGAATTTTTTCCGGTATATTTACGAGAAATATTCTGTTATTTTGTTACAATAAACAAATCACGTTGGCAGTGTATTAATTACTAGTGTCTAAATATTATGTATACGCTATTATTAATAAATTATTATGGATTTTAATGGTTCACTTTGATATATTAGCTCCGCCATTTTGTTTAGATAATTTTTACCGTCACATTCGTAACCAGCGACCTCAAAACCCCCCTTGTGACGAGTTTTGAGTGAATGAAACGTCTTCTTGGTGGTTTGGCTACGTTTTGGGGATTCTGTCCCACTGCGCGTCGGCTTTGACTCGCGACGTCGGCTTGCAGTGTTATGACGTCATCATTGCGCGGTAATGTTGAGTTGTCTGTGTTTGTAGGCGCGCGATGGCGCGCCAAGTCAAACGGTTCGCGGTCGTACTCGCCACTCGGTTGTACTGTCCGCGTGGCGTGCGAAGCTGGTCGTACTCGTGCGGTGTGGGTGCTTCTCTTAAAGTTGTTTCCTGCATTTTGGAAGTGACTTGGGTGATGGTTTTTCTGTGGTGTGCGCGGTACTGCGTGTTTTTGTAGTGTGATGTTTCCGATTTAGTCCGCCTTTCTATGATTTCCTGTGTTTTATCAAATTCAAATGTTCAAATGTTTGTCAAGCTTATGGGACTCAACTACGGGGTCATCAGTCCCTAAACTTACAAACTACCTATGAACTACTTACAAACTAGGACGGCACAAATATCCATGCCCGAGGGGGGATTCGAACCCCCAACCGTAGTGGCCGTGCTGACCGTGACTGGAGCGCCTCAGTCACCTCGGCCACCGCGGCCGGCCTGTGTTTTATCGTTTTGTTTTTCTTATCACGGATACGACGATTAAATTTAATTCTTTCTCTGTGTGCGTCGTATTGGGGGGAGACTGTTGGCCACGAAAACTTTTTTAAGCTGCCTCGTAGATCGCCTTCGTTGCACAAATGTCGGCAGCCAATGAAGCTAACTCGCTGTCACGTTCACCACCTCCAACGAAGTCAAAGGCCGTGAACTCCAGTTCTGGTAATGTCATCATGTCCTTTCTTCACCACTTCTTGTCGTGTTTCTAGAATGGGGAACGACCACAATGCGCAGCCTATCAAGCACTTCACAGCACCTTAGACGAGTCATCAAGTCCAAAATTCCAGGCATGTTGTCCAATGGCGTATCCTCCTGTATGATATGCCCGACCACACACGGCGAATGCGGTGAAGACTTTAAGGGTTCTAGTATGGGGGTAAAATTTATTTTATTGTCAGCTTTATATATTTATTATGCTTCTATATGCGCGTCCGCAGTAAGAAGAGTTTTGCAGTGACGATCGGTTTAACAGCTAGCTGGCAGGCATAGGCGTCGTGGTTCCCACGGCAGGAGTGGCAGCAGGTGCCGTATGGCGTGAGTGGGGTGTAGAAGGTTCTGGAAGGCGCCTGCGTGAGGAAGGCTAGCAGATAAACCGAGGAAGCCCCGATAATGTGGCGCCAAGTGGGCAGTTTTGTATTTATTAATAATTGTTTATAACTATTTATTGGTGTCATACAGACGTTAGTAGCGGTCTAAGGATTATTAGTTTTGCTTATTACTCATTTTATTTTGTTAACCGTTTATTAACAGAGAAACAATTGATTTACGACTTGGTACACGAGCTATCACGAGAAATGCCGACAAGGCACGAAGTAGTGAGGAGGCCTCGGCTGCACGCCAACGGTAGGCAGTCGCTGTTAGCACCTGTTCTGTTCTGTGCTGTACGAGTGGCAGCCATGTTCTCGGTGTCCTTAATGATTAGTACTGGTTAGGGTAAAAGCTATACAGTTTTGACGTTGTATTATGGCGACGTCGTTAACAAAACACCATAATTGGCATCCTACATTTTTATTTCAAGAAGAAACCTACCCGTAAGGACTTACAAATTTTCAACTCTAGCACTCATACCGATACTCCAGTGTGCTATCAATCTGCAAAGGAGACGTCAGCAACGAGAGCGTTTCTACAGAAACAGGTAGGAGCAAGGCCTAACAGTGTGCTCACCAAGTCAACTCGAGAACGGGTTAGCTTACATATGCAGGCTACGGATGGACATTGTGGGCCAGTAAATCTGTACGAACAGTTTTCCATCTTCTACGGACTCAGGACTATAACTACACAGTACAATAGGTATGGCCCAAAGAGGGAATCTTGCAAGACGACATGGCAGCAGTTTGGTGGGAGACGCAGGAACATACATCGAGCAGTCGCGACCTTTCAAGTGTTTGGGCCGCTAGAAGAAACTATTCGTGGCCTTAGAGTCACAAACGACAACCAAGTGTAGGACTGGGTGCAGGCCTGCAGCCTACTGGCTTCTTCAGGGATGGAACAGACCAGCTGACAGGTTTGGTGACTAATGTCGAGTTGGTGTACTGTGTATAACTACATTTTTGAGATAATAAAATCGTTACCGCTACTTTACATTAGTGACCGGGTTTCATTTGAATGCCCCTTATACGTCGTTTTCACCATCTTGATGTATTCATGCGTCAAAGAAGACGTGTGGAGTCACCAGGGCCGTAGATAAATCTTTCCTCTGGGGCGGGTGTTCAGAGCCATCATCACAAAATAAACAAGTTATCCAAGGGTCGCCACTATTTTTTATCATTATTTAAAAAAATAGAAAAAAATTATTAAAAATATGAAACTGAGAATTTACTGTGCCTAACTGAAAGTAGTGGCGACTGGTAGTCTAATCTCATTTATTTATTTATTTTGTGTTGGAAGCACACAAATGACCTGATCTACCTAACATAGACAAGAGATAACCCCTCCAAAATATATGAAAGGTGGTTGAAATCAGCTACCCGATGTTCATAAATAGTTACTGTATTTAACAAAAATTTATGTGCCAATTTATCAACAACACGACATGCGTGAAAAAGTGTCAATTCCTTTTAAAAAATCATACAAAAATAATGACTTGAAATAGCACAAACAAAATTATCTAATGATCTGAATACTTTTTACAGAATAAATGACAAAATCTTAACACCAAAAGAAAAGGTACAAGTTCGACTGGCTATAGTCATAAATTTGGTGTGTTAACCTATCAAAAAGGTATTTAAAAAGTCAGTAGAAGGTTAAGTTCTGAAACAGACACGCTTGATTAAAAATCGACTATG
The DNA here is from genome assembly GCA_026315105.1 of Locusta migratoria. Lineage (NCBI taxonomy): Eukaryota > Metazoa > Arthropoda > Insecta > Orthoptera > Acrididae > Locusta > Locusta migratoria. The sequence goes on along the minus strand of CM048747.1, from coordinate 558,116,667 downwards.
ACGACCTCGCAAACTCACAGCTACGTCCCACCTATCAACCACCATTCAATAATCCGTTTCACTATTTATGTGTTGGCGCTAATTTACCATATACAGTTGAAGAGTGTCACCGATGTCAATGGGCCGCTGATGGAAGAGCAGGCTGATGAATGCGATCGCGGATGGGAAATGATCTACCCAATCGGTGCGGCAATTACTAAGGCATTCGAGCTACGAAAAAATACAGCAATTTTCCAACCCAGTGGTGTATGCTTTTATTCAAGAACAGTAAATTATCCTGATTACGATTGAGTTTGTTCTAAAACAACACCCACTTCAGAATATTTACAAGTTTCTCATTATAACTGTGAATGCGAACAGCAATCACACAGACGCCATCTAACACTTTGCAATGGGCACAAAAATTCTATGTCCACCGACTCGCAAGGTCCGAAAACTTCGGAGTCCTTGCCACCACTCCTCACTGCTACCAAGAGGTCCGAACCATCCGGTGTCCTCCACGCTTCTCCTTTTTCTTTTCTTCACTCTCCCCACGCTCTCCTCAAGAAAAAACTTTCTTTGGCTGCCAGACTCCACCCACATGTGACGTCAAGCCAGAAAGAGAGAGGACCTAATTGTCTTGCCAATCAAATCAATTTGCTATTGTTAGCGCTACTAAGCTCCTCCCCCTCGTAAACTTTCCCAGGCCTGAGACTCATGTATGCCACAGTTCCCAGGAACAGCGTGAAATTTTGTGTTTCACGATAGGCATCTCCAGACGGCAAAATTACTTTATTCTCGCATGGGCGCCCTCTCCCGTCGTGAGAGCCCTCAGCAACCTATGCCTTGCCAACGTGTTGCCGGCAAAAGTTGTAAAGTTTGGCGCCAGCCGACCGCGAGATTCCAGGCAGCGTACACAATGCTGCCGGCCCCGCTTTCCCTTCGACTCCTCGGAGTGACCGAGCGAGCCCGGGGCGCCTTTCTCTCCCCAACCCCCGCGGCTGGGGCGACATCCTGTCCCGTATCTTTATACACTGCTGGCCGCGAAACAGGGGCACCATTCTCTCCCACGTTTTTCGCTGGTGGTGGTAAGTGCCTAAAAACAATTACCCAGGTGGCTTATTCCTAATGTACCAAAATCATGGATTGATCATTTCTATCATTTGGAGAAATTAGAATACAAAGAACCCAACATCCAATTAAATAGACAGACTAAATGGAATTGGAAAATATGAATATAAATAGTATTACTACCTCTCAAGTTGATAAAAGAATGAACCGTCATTGAAAAAGATTGTAGACATGAAGGGCAGTCTTTTCTGTTATACCTTGAAAATGACGGGCGTTCACCTCACAAAATACTGGCTGTTGTTGAAGCAATTACTTTTCTTAATTGGCAAGATTTACAGTCGTGAAAGTTGTGTGCGAAGCTTGCCTAGGCCTCACGAAGGCCACCAATAAGACACTCGAAACAAAGTGTCCTGACAACAAGTAAGAAGCCAAAGCTCAACTAAACATCGATTACAACTTACTTACAGACACCCAGATACATCTCTTTGTTGGCGAAGTTTTCAGTCTAAATCTCATATTCATTACACAAATTATTACCTTTTTTAAAATTTTGCACAAGTGACAAAGAGAAAAAATAAGGTTCAGGGGGGGGGGTTGAACCCCATCGCCCCCCCCCCACCGTGTATGTACGCCCCTGGGAGTCACGTTCTTCCATTTTGCCAGTCTCTGCATATCATATGAGAAAACGCAATGCCTGGATAGAAAGAACTACCAGAACAAAACACACGCCATGCACACAAAATTTTCATGTATCTAGGGGTAATACGGTATATACGGTAATAAAAGGCCAGACGAGACGTCTAATAGACAAGGAAGATGCAACGTCGACCACGTGCTCATTAGAGGCGGAGATCACGCTCGGTTTTATTTTTTTTTTTTATTTTTATTTATTTATTTATTTATTTATTTATTTATTTTTTTTTTTTTGGTAAGTCTGAGAAAGGAAATTAGCCATGACCTTCCAAAAGAAATATACCAACATTTGCCAGTAGTGATTTAGGAAAATCACGGAAAACCTAAGTCTAGATGGCTGAAGGTGGATTCGAACCACCGTCCTCCCGAATGTCCCGAATGCGAGTCCAGTGCGCCACCTCACTCTGTCATTGTCATTGTTTACTTATTAATAATTAATAATGTGCAGTTATTTATAACGTAATTACTGGCATCAGTTTGATTCCGTATAATCTGAAAGCAAAAATAGGTTGGAAGAATGGGAATTATTAACCATATTAGCAAGTAGTATTTTTCTTGAATGGAAACAGTCAGTGATAGAGGGGAGTCTAACGGTACCGCGGGGGCCCGGTGTGTTGGCCGGCTGTGGCGAAGTCACAGGTCACTGACGGCCCGGTGTGTTGGCCGGCTGTGGCGAGGTCACATGTCACTGACGGCCCGGTGTGTTGGCCGGCTGTGGCGAAGTCACAGGTCACTGACGGCCCGGTGTGTTGGCCGGCTGTGGCGAAGTCACAGGTCACTGACGGCCCGGTGTGTTGGCCGGCTGTGGCGAGGTCGCACGTCACTGACGGCCCGGTGTGTTGGCCGGCTGTGGCGAAGTCACAGGTCACTGACGGCCCGGTGTGTTGGCCGGCTGTGGCGAGGTCACAGGTCACTGACGGCCCAGTGTGTTAGCCGGCTGTGGCGAGGTCACAGGTCACTGACGGCCCGGTGTGTTGGCCGGCTGTGCCGAGGTCACAGGTCACTGACGGCCCGGTGTGTTGGCCGGCTGTGCCGAGGTCACAGGTCACTGACGGCCCGGTGCGTTGGCCGGCTGTGGCGAGGTCACAGGTCACTGATGGCCCGGTGTGTTGGCCGGCTGTGGTGAGGTCACAGGCCACTGACGGCCCGGTGTGTTGGCCGGCTGTGGCGAGGTCACAGGTCACTGACGGCCTGGTGTGTTGGCCGGCTGTGGCGAAGTCACAGGTCACTGACGGCCCGGTGTGTTGGCCGGCTGTGGCGAGGTCACACGTCACTGACGGCCCGGTGTGTTGGCCGGCTGTGGCGAAGTCACAGGTCACTGACGGCCCGGTGTGTTGGCCGGCTGTGGCGAGGTCACAGGTCACTGACGGCCCGGTGTGTTAGTCGGCTTTGGCGAGGTCACAGGTCACTGACGGCCCGGTGTGTTGGCCGGCTGTGGCGAAGTCACAGGTCACTGATGGCCCGGTGTGTTGGCCGGCTGTGGCGAGGTCACAGGTCACTGACGGCCCGGTGTGTTGGCTGGCTGTGGCGAGGTCACAGGTCACTGACGGCCCGGTGTGTTGGCCGGCTGTGGCGAAGTCACAGGTCACTGACGGGCCAGTGTGTTAGTCGGCTTTGGCGAGGTCACAGGTCACTGACGGCCCGGTGTGTTGGCTGGCTGTGGCGAGGTCACAGGTCACTGACGGCCCGGTGTGTTGGCCGGCTGTGCCGAGGTCACAGGTCACTGACGGCCCGGTGCGTTGGCCGGCTGTGGCGAGGTCACAGGTCACTGATGGCCCGGTGTGTTGTTCGGCTGTGGCGAGGTCACAGGCCACTGACGGCCCGGTGTGTTGGCCGGCTGTGGCGAGGTCACAGGTCACTGACGGCCCGGTGTGTTGGCCGGCTGTGGCGAGGTCACAGGTCACTGACGGTCCGGTGTGTTGGCCGGATGTGGCGAGGTCACAGGTCACTGATGGCCCGTAGCTGCTGCTGGTTTGCGCCATAACTCGCGGCCGACGATACGATTGGGAGATTATTTCAACGGCCAAATGGTCCAAACGTTCTAGAACTTTCTACAAGTCTCTAGAACAGAGGTCGGCAACTGGCGGACCGCGGTCCAAATCCGGACCGCGAGAGGCCAAAAGCTGGACCGCCAAAGATATTTTGAAAGTATAAGTTACATACTCAAATTATTAAAAGAAAACCTTTCTTCTGTTGACAACAATTTATATGAGACCCACCCTTATATTTTTCTAGAATGTTACAATTAACTGCTGAATAATTAGAACCCTTAATGATTATTAAAGGTAGATTTAAAAAATAGTTGTCACAATGTGCATCGCCAGGGAGTACACTGAAGAGCGTCGGCAGAACGGAGCAAGCTGGGCATAAAAGTTCTGTACACACGAATCCAACACGTTAACTTTATTTAATGAACAAAGAAATTCTACGAGTATAAATCGACTTCATACCAACTCTGACAATCTTATGAGGTCAGGGCATATCAATTATAAACCATTTTGTGCTCCCATCGTACGAAAGCCAGAAGCTACTTTGCAAAATAACATAAGTCTTTTTTTTCCTCCATGCGTTTCTATTTCATATCTATTGCATCTGATATTAGTTGGGGAGTGAAAATTAAAATTAAAAAAAAAAATGTGATGAATGTTACTTTTTCTGGATTTTTTAAAAATAAGTATGCCTGTGTGTTGTGTTTCATATTTTTGTGAATAAAAAGTAAAATAGAAAATTAATAGGGAATATGAGATTTTACTTGTGGACCTCGACAAAAATAGTATTCGGACCCTCTGCTCTAGAAGCTTCTTTTTCGCGGGAAAGATGTTTGGAAGGAAGTGTTGGTGGGGGAGAGAGATTTGAACCTATAGCTGTGATTGGCGATTGAAAAAAACCGTTTGGAGAGACGTGTGGTTTGCTGAAAAGTGAGTCGAATTTCGGCTAGCTGCTGGCAAAGCGTCCAGTGACTTAGATCACAATTAGTTGCAAGTGCAGACTGCGTTGCTTGAAGTATACATAATTGTTTCGCTGTGAGCAGAGGAACAAAATTATTAATTCTGTGCACTGTATTTGCATTTCGAAGCACTCATTTACAAGCTTACAATTAAGCTTCTCTAATGCTTCTGGCCAGTGAGGCAAGAAATTTTAGAGAACTTCTTGTTCGACTTTGATACTTCAACTTAGGAACTTTTATGAACGAAGTAGTCCGTTCACTATGTAGCCATAATCTCACAGCTTCAGTTTCATGTCGAACCGTCCCATCCATGGTGGCCAGCCACCGTTCGTCTTATCAGAGCTGTACTGCGAATTGGTGATATGCGCATATTGCATTTGCTATAGCGCAGTTAAAGATAGATGTACCTTCCACTAGTTGGCTGTGTTCTTGAGCTTCCGGTTGTATTCCTTACCGAGTTGGATAGCGATTTTTAATTTCCCTTAAAAGAATTAACACGTCCTCAGTATCAACCATTTTTTATAATACGTAGAGGTTGTGCCATCCTTGTTATAGATTTTTATCATAATTCATTCCTGAATTTATCATCGTCCTTTTCTATGGTTAAATTACTATATTGAACATTGAATCCTCCGATTTCTTATTTATTAAGATTAGGAGTCCCTAGTGATAAGAAATTTTCTAAGATTGAAACCAAGTGTTTTTGTATCGATAATTGCCTAATGAAAGGAGTAATTTATATTTATTTTCATAATGATACCGTCAGGCTGGTGAACCACATGCAAATTAGTGATAGGGCTGTACATTCAATTTCACTGACTGCGGCACAATCATTATACACAGAATAAACAGAAATACTGCAGAAAGCTTACAGACGCGAATGGATGCACTGGAATAACAGAAGCATACTGAGGCTAGCCAAATACCCTCGGTACAATACATTTGTGCTACCAAAAGCACCCTAAGCATAAAAAACACAATCAGAGCATCACGCATCACAGGGACAGAAAAAAGAGACCATAAAATATTCAGAAATTTTCAACCATTTTTGCTCATAATAATTGCGTTGTATAATTAGTACATATTTGTTGCTGCATTACAGTTGTTTTTGTTATTTTCCTGTTGTTAGGTGAGAACAAACTCTTTGCAGCAGACGTTGCATGAGTGTAAATTTCTCTTTCTCTCATTTACGATATGGAATTGTTTTGCTAGCTACCTTCATAATCTTAATGGAAGTTTGTGGCCTTAGTAGTGGATACGGACCGTTGCACCTGGTTGGCCTTATACTCAGAATGTCTGTTTCTCTGCTTTTCCCGTTCACATTTCTCTTTGGAGGTTCATTATGTTTTAGTTTGATGTGTTTACAGTATTTAGTATTGCCAACTATGACTATGTTTTATTTATTTTTTCTCTTGTTTGTGTTGTGGTGCCTGTATGGAGTCAAATATTATTTCGCGTGTTTTTTGTTTCAGTGTGTGTTTCTTTATAATTTCCACGTTGTGTTTGCTTGCTTCAGTGACTAGGATGTTGCTTGTTCTTTGTACTGAAAGGCTTTTTGGCAGCGTTGGAGTAGCCAAGCGCCGTGAGCCGCCTCGGTACGGAGCGCGCGGTCGCTCGCCGTCGGAGGTTCACGTCCTCCCTTGGACATGGGTGTGTGTGTTGTCCGTAGGTTAGTGTAAGGAATTAGTGAGCCTAGGAACTGATAACCACAGTAGTTAAGTCCCATAGATTATAAACATTTTATAAGTTTTCCTATAATGTCAAATGTCAAATGTTTGTAAAGTCTATGGGACTTAACTACGGGGTCATCAGTCCCTAAACTTACAAACTACGTATGAACTACTTACGAACTAGGACGGCACAAATATCCATGCCCGAGGGGGGATTCGAACCCCCGACCGTAGTGGCCGTGCAGACCGTGACTGGAGCGCCTCAGTCTCCTCGGCTACCGCGGCCGGCCCTATAATGTAACTAGTTTTCTGTTGTGATTCTTAATCTCATTCTAGGCTTTTTATTAGGTGTTCATCATAAATAGAAAGAATATTTTGATACATCCAGCTTTCTATGTGTTCATTATAATTAGGTTTTAAAATTTCTGCCTGACATTACCAGATACACTTATTTTCAGTCCTGAAATTCTGACTGATTCTGGCACCTGATATTATCATCTCGGTATCTATCGGATTTTCTGTTGGTGGCAAATGTAACTGCAAACTTTTCTTGTTCTTTGCAACCCATGTATAGTATCTCTTCTGTTGATTAATTTGGGTTTCTATGCAAAAGTGTACTATTTCTTAGTCACGTTTCTATATCTGCTTGTACTCTAATGTTTGTGGGCTTTTGTAGTGTTCGTGTCGTCTGTTTATTCTCATTTTCTCGTTTCAGAATGTGACTGAGCATAAATAAGAATAGGCATCAGGCACAAGCAGTAGAAAATGGGAAGAAACCACTCTGCATCACTAGGTACTTTGAGAATGAATGTTTACACTAGGGGGAATGTTTTTGTTCAATTCCCCTACAAGGGTACGTCTTGACCCCACTTCGAGAAACGAGCTTGGTAATAAATGTTTGGTCCATTAAGAGAAGAAGAAGGAACGCCGCAGACTGAAAACTGCGCCATCAGCGGCACAGAATCGGCCGCTGCCGCGGGGAGTCCCCGCGAAGCGCACGGAAGTGCCCGTTTCCGGGTGTCGGAGCGTCGGGGATTCCCCGCCCGGCGCGGCGCCGACCAATGGCAGCAGAGGACGCCAGAAACTGACACCGACAGAGCAGGCGCGGCGGAAGTCCGGTGCACGCGCGGGCCCATAGTGACCAAACAGTTACTTTCAAACAACAGTGCTGAGAGATGAATTTGACAGAGCCTTGAAAGACCTAGGTCGGAACAAGGCCCCAGGAGTAGATGACATACCCTCAGAGCTACTAAAGTCTCTGGGAGAGCCAGCGATGACAAAACTATTTGAACTGATGTGTACGATGTATGAGACAGTCGAAATACCATCAGACTTTAAGAAAAATGTAATAATCCCCATCACAAAGAAATCAGGCGCAGACAGGTGTGAAAAATACAGAACCATCAGTTTGATAAGTCATGGTTGCAAAATTTTAACACGAATTATCTACGGGAGAATGGAAAAGCTGGTAGAAGCTGACATCGAGGAAGATCAGTTTGGATTCAGGAGGAACATAGGAACCCGGGAGGCAATACTCACTTTACGTCTTATCATAGAAGATAGATTAAGGAAAGGCAAACCTACATTTTTAGCTTTTTTTGACTGGAATACACTCTTTCAAATTCTGAAGTCAGCAGGGGTAAAATATAGGGAAATGAGAGTTATTTATAACTTGTACAAAAGCCAGACTGCAGTTATTAGACTAAGGGCATGAAAGGGAAGCATCAGTTGGGAAGGGAGTAAGACAGGGCTGTAGCCTTTCTCCGATGTTATTCAATTTGTACATCGAGCAGGCGGTGAAGGAAAGCAAGGAAAAATTTGGAATAGGGCTTAAAGTACAGGGTGAAGAAATAAAAACATTGCGTTTTGCTGATGACATTGTAATTCTGTCAGAGACAGCAAAGGACCTGGAAGAGCGGTTGAATGGAATGGACAGTGTGTTGAAGAGAGCATATAAAATGAACATCAACAAGAGCAAAACAAAAATAATGGAATGCGGTCTTAGAAAATCGGGCGATGGTGAAGGAATTGGATTAGGTAACGAAACAATGAAGGTGGTAGATGAGTTTTGTTACTTGGGGAGTAAAATAACATTTGATGGTCGCAGTACAGAGGATATAAAATGCAGAATGGCAATGGGAAGAAAAGCATTTTTGAAAAAGAGAAATTTGCTAACATCGAATATTAATGTAAGTGTAAGAAAGTCTTTTCTGAAGGCATTTGTGTGGAGTGTTGCCTTGTACGGGAGTGAAACATGGACGATAAGCAGTGCAGACAGGAAGAGAATACAGGCTTTTGAAATGTGGTGTTACAGAAGAATGCTGAAGATTAGGTGGGTAGATCCCATTACTAATGAAGAGCTACTGAATAGAATTGGTGAGAAAAGGAATCTTTGGCATACCCTAACTAAAAGAAGGGATCGCTTGGTAGGACACATTCTCAGACATCGAGGAATCGTAAATTTAGCATTGGAGGGAAGTGTGTGGGGTAAAAATCGCAGAGGGAGACCAATAGACGCATATAGTAAGCAGATTCAAGTAGATGTGGGTTGCCGTTTTTATAAGGAAATGAAAAGGCTTGCTCAGGATAGAGTAGGGTGGAGAGTTGCATCAAACCAGTCTCCGGACTGAAGACCGTAACAACAACATTAAACTGTCCTACGAGCTAAGCTCTTGCCTTTCATTTACATTGGCAGAAATGAGATTCCAAATACAGTTTCCACTAATATTCGAAAAGAACTGTCGGGAATCGTGCACTTTGTCTGAAAGATTCTGCTAAATGTAGTGTGTTTTCTACTTAAGGCACCATCTCCAGCTGTTCGCAGAGCTGCAGCTACTAATAAAATCTCCGAAAGAACAAGCATAAACAAAAGACAGCAAACGGTACAACCTGTATCAATCATCACCTCGTATGAGGAAAAACAAAACATTTGCGCGTATTCCTCGAAAAACTATAAATCAACCTGAAGAGCGCGGTTTTGCTCATAGCTCGCGTGTCAGTGTCCCAATAGATTGACGATTAATTTGGCTTCAGCTGACAATCGAAGTTTCGTCTGTAAAAGCTATGGTGTCGCACAAGTATGAAGTGCGCGCCACGAACTTCGCCGCGCGCCGCCACGCACGCACGGCGCGGCGTTCTTACGACGTCAGCCACGAGCGCCCTCTGCTGCAACTCCGCTTGTGGCCACGACTGCTTCATCGTTCACTTGGGACTGAGATAGGAACCAGCTAACACTTGGGAATCAGATAGGCACCAGTGAAGACTTGGCTATCGGATAGGCACTAGGAATCATCAGTACGTAGGCCTCTATATAAACTATGTATCAGCATTCTGCAGTCAAGAACTATGTAAAAGTTAAGTATTACCAAGACTCCATGAAATATATATCTCGTTCTAATTTACTCTAGTGTTTCCAGTTTCTGCTGTCCCACTGGCTGCTCACCTCCGTACCTGCACAAGCGTGCATCCTTTATTCCTGTGTCGGTCTCTTTCTACTCGGCCACCGACACCTACAACCAGCGGAAAACGAGACACAAAAAAAGCAATAAACGAGGTTGACGTTCAGACAGACTACGGAGAAGAAGGTGGGCAGAGAGGTGGAGTAGGGTGGAGCGGGCAGAGGGGGGGGGGGGGGGGGGAATGGTAGCGGCAGTGTGTGAGCAGTGCCAGGGTAGGGGGGGGGGGGCTTGCAAAACTTCTGTGGCTACACCTGCATCACATATCAGGACTCTGACCTAACATTACCAGCCGCGGTGGAGTAGCCGAGCGGTCTAAAGCGTCTCGCTGCGGTGCGCGCGGTTGCTCGCCGTTGAGGTTCGAGTCCTCCCTGGCGCATGGGTGTGTGTGATTGGCCGTAGGTTAGTTTACCTAGGTTTCAGTAGTTTGTAAGCTACGGACTGATGACCGCGCAGTTTTTCAAACATTTCGTAAACCACTACAAATACTGATAACTAATTCTATCTACAAACCCAAAGTTGAGAGACAGGCATTGTTGTAATTGGTTAATACAAACCATTAACAATGCTTTTCAGCACAAACCTTTGTCTTTTTTTATTTATTTATTTATTTTTATTTTTGGTAATGGAAACCTGTTATTATTTTTAGCACAAAACAGAAAAAGTACTTATTGTCGTTTGTTGCATTGTAAAATGTTAATTACATCCAGTGTTACTTTAACCTAAAGTTAACCCTTGAAATGTCAGATGTGCAGTCGCATGTTGTAACAAACTAGATCCATCATCAGCGATCAGCACGTGTAGGGGTATGTTTACGGAGACTATATTATTTACGTGTTTGGCTATAATGCAATGTTTTGGTTTGTTCTAATTGTATCGGTGTCTAAATGTAGCGCTTACTCTTACTGTTATTTTGAATTAGTCTTTTTATTCAGAATAACTGTAGTACACTTGTTACCAGACTTGTGTGTGATAGTGTACTGTACAGTATAGGGACGAACAGAAGTACGCATGGTAGTAAAGAAAGAAGCTAAATGATTTTAAGCAGGTCAAAAGTACAACAGGGTGTGCAGTGTTGTAAGAACTGTGAAAATCGTTTATTTTAACTCTGAAAATGCAGAGATGATACTCATTTATGGCGAGTGTAGAAAAAATGCAGCTGAAGCCTGCAGACTGTATGCGGATAGGTACCCAGACAGAGATCATCCGAAGCGCCGCACAGGTATGGTGGTAGCACGCAAAAGGGTCCGTAACAGGCCCGTCACAGGAGACGCAGGTGCAGTTGGCGTGTTAGCTGTGTTGTCGTGGGCCCGCGTGACACCTACAGGCGCAGTGCAGTGTGTCAAAGGCGCATACTTCATACTCACTAATTCCATCTGTATCATGTGTCGCTGCATTAGCAAGTACACGGAAATGGCTATGCCGCGGCGGAATACTCGTGCGCACTAACACGCCTTGCCGCGGTGCGCGCACTCGTTCGCCGTCGAGGTTCTACTCTTCCTTCGGGCATGGATATGTATGTGTGTGTGTGTGTGTTGTTCTTAGGCTAAGTTAGTTTAAGTAATTTGTAACTTTGGGAACCGATGACCACTTTACGAACATCTGAACATTTGGAGATGACTTTAATAATCGAGTGAATTTCTGTCAATGGATAGTAACAGATAATGCGCTGCATATCTACCAGTTTACCAATGAAGCAGGCTTCACAAACCAGGGTGAGTGAATTTACGAAACGTGCGTTGCTGGTCCGTGGACAATCCTCGCTGGCTTCGACAGGTAGTGCGACAGCGTCCGCGGAATGTAAACGTATGGTAATTGGCGACCGTCTCACCGGTCCTCACTTCATAGGAGACACGCAAACACCTGCCACATGCGTCGAGTTTCTACAAAATGATCTGCCCACTTTTCTAGAAAGTGTCCTGCTGGAAATACGTTGACGTATGTGGTATCAACACGATGGTGCTCCTGCACATTCTGCAATTAGCACTCGGGCTGTTCACGTCTCTTCTGTACCCATGTTACACCACTGTTCTTTTTGTATCCCTAATTAATTCGGTTCTGTCCGATACATACGACTGATCTACTGAGGAACTACTCAAGCGTCAACTTTACGTGACAATAACTCTGGATGTAATTATCATTTTACAGTGCTACAGACAGCAGTGATTAACGGTTTTTTTTTCTATTTTCAGTTTTGCTATAAATAATAACAGGTTTCCATTAAAAACATAAGTTTGTGCACTTTTTAATAGTTTCTGTTAACCAATTACACCAGCCCCGACTCATCCTGTGCACCAGATGCCATGCTGCAAACAACTCATGGTCATCAGAGACATCTGCTATACTATTTTCTAATTACATGGAAGAAACACTCAAAAATTATCTCTTTGTTGTTAGTTTACTATGTCCTAATGACGCAATATATCTCTCGAACAGAAAAATATATATTAGATTGGTTTCAAACACATCCGACGTCTAGGATTGTTCTGGGCGGTCTCTGTAAGAACAGAAATTGCCCGTTTTTCTGGATTTATAATTAGCGAAATATCTCACTTATGGTAACCATATTTCTTATAATCTTAAGCTACTAAAAGTGTGCCTTGATATCATACATATGGCTGTCTCTAATTTGGTTATTTTACGATTGCATGTAAGTATGATTTCAGTGTTCGATATGTGAGTCATGAAATAATAATTTGTCTGCGTACCCTTACCCCCAGGGGTGGCGAATGCAGCGCAACGCCTCTTTTTACATTTTTTATGTCTATACTGCGACAACGTCAGCAGGGGCCCACAGTGTAGCATAGTGTATCTACATCAATAATTAACTCTCACTCTGATATATAGGACGCAGAGATACCATAATAGCATTCTCTTGAAGTTATCATATCTGTGTAGTATGTACAAACGAACGTTGTTGGATTAATTATTCTTCTCCTCTCTTTCTGGACACCGAATATTGCAGAACTTACTTCGAAATATTGAATGATTTTGTAAACAATATGCCAAGCTCATTTTATAATTGCTTTATTCCAGTAGTACAGTCATTTCTCTTGGTATTTTCAGTAATGAAAATAATATTTTGGCCGTTTTAAACAACTGGGAGGAAGTTAGTTTGCTGATTCATCGCTGAACTGCTCAAGTGTTTGTGAAACTATGGGACAAAACACCAGTGATCATCAATCCCTACTAATAAAATTAACTTATGCTAAGGACAACACTAGGGTAATGGAGTGCAGTGTAAGAAAATCAGGTGATGCTGAAGGAATTAGATTGGGAAACGAAGCAATAAAGGAGGTAGATGAGTTTTGTTACTTGGGCAGTAAAATAACAAATGATGGTCGCAGTACAGAGGATATAAAATGCAGAATCGCAATGGGTAGAAAAGCGTTTTTGAAAAAGAGAAATTTGTTTACCTCGAATATTGATTTAAGCCTAAGGAAGTCCTTTCTGAAGGCATTTGTGTGGAATGTTGCCTTGTATGGGAGTGAGACATGGACGATAAACAGTGCGGACAGGAAGAGGATTGAGGCTTTTGAAATATGGTGCTACAGAAGAATGCTGAAGATTAGGTGGGTGGATCGCGTAACTAATGAGGAGGTACTGAACAGAATTGGGGAGAAAATAAATTTCTGGCATACCTTGACTAAAAGAAGGGATAGATTGGTAGGACACATTCTTAGACATCAAGGAATTGTGAATTTAGCGTTGGAGGGAAGTGTGTGGGGAAAAAATCGCAGAGGAAGACCAAGACAGTAAGCAGATTCAGACAGACGTAGGTTGCCGTTCTTATGTGGAGGTGAAGAGGCTTGCTCAGGATAGGGTATTGTGGAGAGCTGCATCAAACCAGTCTCCGGACTGAAGACCACAACTACAACAACAACAAGGACAACACACAAACGCGCGCAGGGAGGACTCGAACTTCCGACGGGGAGCAATCGCGCACTTCGCAGCAAGGCGTCTCGGAGCGCCCGGCCTCTCCCGCGCATCTCACTGGGTGCCTTCTGTCTTCTGTTGTTAGCTGTTCTAATATTACCGAAGTCGAGCCAGTAGATTTAGCACCAAGACCGACAATCTCTTCCATTTTTCACCGCGGTCATACGTCACCAAACGCGCCGACATCCAACACTGTCTAACGGGCTGAAACTCCAGCCTCTTGAAATAAAAGAAAATTATCCGAGATTAATTTAGAAGCACATTTTTAGAGAAACATTAAGTGCGGAGAAAGATCATATTTTTTCCGCCACCACTGTTGGAATGGATCCTTTATGAAGAATTCCGAAAATGACAGTGCTGTAGAAAACGCGATGAGAAGAAAGAAACTTCTCAAGGATTGCATCACGAAATGTATAAAGAACTGTTTTAATCTTTACTCCCCACTGTGTGGAATTGTCTCCTACAATCTAGTATCACTTTAGCATAATCCTTCGTGTGCCATAGACAGCAGATTCTTAATAATAAGTCCCACTTCCTCATAAGAGAGGTGAAAATGGTGACTGACTGTGGTGGATTGTGAGAAAGAGAAACAAAGTGGTAACGCGAGAGAAAAAATCGCACTGACGTGTTTTCCGGCCCACTTTAGATTTGTTGTTTTTATAATTTTTTGCAAACATTTCGTACAAAAATAATAATGTGAATAATAAAAAATTTTAGTGATATGATTACCACTCTACTATTGTGATAATATCTAGGAGAAAAGGAGAAAACAATTTTCGGTAGTGGCGGGTCCCAAACCACGGACCATGTGCATCACAATCCAACGCGCTGCCCACTTTTTTATAGGGGGAACTTGCCAGCGCCACTTTTGCTCTTAGGAAAAAAATACACTTGACCACTTCAGGCGTTGGCTCCTACCTTATCCTAGTCCCAGTCCAACTAACCTAATTCTAATAAGGGGCAAGGAAAGCTAATAGGCTACCGGAAGCAGAAAAATAATAATAAAGAAAATAAAACTCAGGAGATTTGGAAGAAATAACTGGGAAAACTTCTTTTATTTTGCATTCTTTATTTTTTTATATTATTTTTATTATTTTTTATTCTTTATATATAACAGGTGCGCCGTAGTGTTGCCGCCGGCATAGGTAGAAACGTCCAAACTTGTCTTCTCGTTGATTATTATGTTCCGTTGTGGGTCCTGTTCAGTTCAGGTTGTGTTAAGATTTATCTTCTCATGGCTGCGAAGCGGGTCATGAAAGGCACTCCGTACAAAGTTGGAAAAATATTGCTGGTACTTTGGGTTACGGGTTAGGACGCAGTGTCGTTCATTAAGAAAGTTCCAATATTTAAGTACTGACTTCTCGCCAGAATCCGAGGTATCGGATCATGTGGCAAAAAAAAAAAAAAAAAAAAAAAAAAAAAAAAAAAAAAAAAAAAATGTTCAAATGTTTGTATAGCTTATGGGACTTAACTACGGGGTCATCAGTCCCTAAACTTACAAACTACTTATGAACTAGCTAACACTAAGGACGGCACAAATATCCATGCCCGAGGGGGGATTCGAACCCCCGACTGTAGTGGCCGTGCAGACCGTGACTGAAGCGCCTCAGTCCCCTCGGCCACCGCGGCCGGCGATCGTGTGGCCACGAATCCAATTTACCGATTGTGTTTTGGTGGTGGAGTAGAAAGTCTCCCCCGGAAATAAGAGCATGTAGATGTCGATCTGGGCGGGTGTTTGGCGAGTAAGGAACGCCAAAATTCGTCGCGCGTCCAGACAACGTTTGCCTGACCGCAGTGGACACTGTGGCCGTCTGTGTCGCCCACTCCGCAGTGAATGCAGAGGGGCTAATCGGTTTGTGTACAAGAATAACGATGCCTTCAAGGAAGGTTTTAGGGACCTTAGTCGCCGGGGATATTAGTTCTTGAGCGATGGTCGTCCATATAGGTGCTTACAAATAGTCAAAACTTTTATAAAATTCAACGGGAATACCGTCAGGCCCAGGAGACCTATTGTTATGCCCCATTTTAATTTCTTCCAGTACTTCATCCATGGTCACGTCTTCCTGGAGTTCACGTGCCACCTCCACTGGGAGAGTACTCGGAGTAAGTTGTGCGAATTCTGAAATCAGTTCTGGCGAATGCGGCACAGCTTCATATAGTCGTGTGAAATGGCCATGAAACGCTTGATCAATGGCGTGTTGGGTATCGTGCCGGTGACCTTCCGCGTCAATTAGGACGTGTATCAGAGCCCGGCGTCGTTTTTGTCTTTCCTGGAGGAGATGGTACATCGACGGATGTTCTTCACCTATTCGATTATTTGTACGAGATAGGATTACAGTCCCTTCCAGATGTCGGCGCATTAGCAAAGAGATTTGGGCCTTTGTCGTTTGCCTGACTGGTGACAAAGGCATCGTCACACATTCTCGAAGAATGGAATAATATAAATTCAAAGTGTTGTTTCGACATGTCTTGATGTCTCGGCCGTAATTCATCAGAGACTTGCGCAGTATTGGCTTTGCACAGGAGAGTTATAGGCGTTAAGACGGCGTAAACACTGTACCCACGCATTTTCGATCATATGTCGACAATCTGGAGCTGTCAGGTGAGACACATTTAGCTTCCACAGGCCACGACTATGCCACACACGCTGTCGGACGAGACTAACGTCGCAGATATATGCCTCATGACCTGAAAAGGCTAAGGGCCAGACTTCCGCGTGACGGGTACTATCTGCGAGAGGGCGGGTGAGGTATATGCGATGCAGGCGGCTCGAGGAATGGGCGGTGTAAAACGTAAAGCCTGGGCGAGTTCCGTAGGGCTTTGTCCAGGTGTCAACGAGTTTAGTCTGTCGATGACCACAGAGAGAGCCGCACAGGGTGAATGTTGTGGCAGTTGGTCGGTGGGCCCTTGTGTCGAGTTGAAATCCCCGCCAAATACCAAGTCATCCTGTGGACCCATAAATAACGGCGTGATATCCTCGGCGAAGAATGTATTGCGGTCTCGACGGTGGCTGGAGTCGGATGGTGCATAGATGTTAATGATACGCACGCCAAATATAGTAAGGGCCATTCCCCGAGCACTGTGGAGGCAAACGACGTCCTCTGCTGGAATGTCGTCGCGTAGGAGGATGGCGACGCCGCTGCCGGTGTCGGAGACGTGTGAAACAGCCAGTGTACCCGGTATTGATGAGAAAATCAGCGAGACCTCCTGTAGGAGCGCAATATCAGCATAACTTGAGTAGATGGTATCTCGAAACATCGCCAGTTTGTGTGGGGCGCGAATGTTGGCCATATTCATCGTGGCGATACGATATTGCTGCGGATGGACACTTGCAAGGTTTACAGAAGGCATCGCAGCGGCTCCTGAAAGTCGCTGACTTGCCGTGTCTCCCACAGTTGCCGCAATTCTTAGTTGGGTACCAAATCCGGTGCCTCCATGGGATGCACCCGCTCGGCCACGTTAGCTGTCTGAACCGCACCTTCGCCAACATCGTCGGCCCATGATGTGGATGTCGATGACGTGTGCTGGCGTTGTTCTTCTGTAACGGACGGCGCGGATGCTCCAACCGGTGCTGTGAGGGAAAGGTCGTTCGTTGGTGCTGACTGTAATGGGGGTATGTCCTGATTTGAGGTATGGTGCGTCACCGTAGGGCTGTCCAGGGTGGCAGTATCATTCTGCTGCTGGTCGAAAAATGGTAGGTCACTGTCAGACATTCGTTCGTTATCTGAAAAGGTCGTCCGGTGGAGGCCGTCAGCGAAGGGTGTTCGACGGCGTTTCTTACGCATCCGAGGCGACCGCTGTTTTCGGATGCGTTGTTCTGAATCTGAATGTAGTTGCTCCTCTTCTACCGCCGCACCCGTCTGGACGAAAGCAAACGTCGGCACCACACTTAGGTCGATGTCCATGGTACCAGCAGAGTCATTCGGAGTGGTCTCTATTGTTGTCGGCTCTGGTGAGGGCGCTGGAGGCGGTGCTGCGCTTGTGTCGTCGGTATATTCTGCTGCGTTGGTTACAGGCAACGTGACCGTCGTTGCTGAGGCCACCTCACCTACGTCGGCGCATACATTCGGACCGGACATGGCCTTCCTGGCCACATCCTGCACATGTTCGTGGCTGGCCATCGTACATAACGATGGCCGGCACATCACGAATCATCAGGTACGACAGAACGTGTTTAGTCAGCTCAATCTGTATCTGACGGACACCATTTAATACCTGGTTGGTCGTAAATGTTTGCCACTTTTCTGCGAGGTGACCCACGACGTTACCATACGGTTGGAAAGCTGCAATGACCGTTTCTTGAGGTACTTCAAACGGGAGCTCAAACACCCGCAGGGTTCGTAAGCCGAATCCTACATGATCGACCGTTACCGCACCTAAGTGTCCATCAGAGTGCTTGAATATCAGTCCGGTGTTATGTCGTTGGACAACTTCAGTGCTAGCGCTTCCGTCGTCATCTTAATATAGACGATGGTTTCTCTGATTGAAAAGTGTATTCCGACCACGTCTTGTGGGTTCAAACGAAGATCTTCTTGTATGAACTGTTCAAAAGCTCTTGATCGTGGATGTTCAGCCTGAATCGTTACTTTGATCGTCGCTCGGCGGTAAGCGTGCGCCATGAGGTTCGTTAATGCGGGACTCAATACACACAAATACCGCGACGTGGAAGTAAACGAACCCGGGAGCGGAGCAGGTCCGCACGCTAGCACGGCCGAAGGCCAACTGTGTCGCCACTTCACTACGGCCAGCCGTTACGAAATTTGCCCTTTATTTTCGTACTATTGATGGCAGTTGGTTATCTGATGCTAATAAGGCGTATTTAGACACTAGATTATCATTTATCGTACGAATAATGACGTGTTTGTGTTAATTCTTCAGTGCGCCGTTACTTTGAAATAACAACCTGTAAGTTATAATAAGAAAAGCATCTAATACGCAACGCGAGATGGCGTATGCCAGAGAGAGTTCTGCGCGTGGAATGTCACGTGACATCTGCGAACGGCTGGTTTTCGTAAAATCAATGGACGGTGTCAAATCGCCGTTATTTTTGCAAATATCTCTCAAACGATACGAGATACGAAAAAAAAGCATACAAGAGCAAAGTTATAGAGAATTTACTCCTCTACAAATTCGGTTATTCAATTTTAGTGTCAGATGAACGGTTCGTTAGCAATTACAATTACATTACAAACAGCTTTTTTAGTGTTAATGGCGTATTTTTTGTCCGAGAAATTTGAAAAAGGGAGGTTCTGGTCTCTGACGGCCTACAAGTATGTCTGTGAAATTTGGTGCTGATTGGTTGAACTGTTCGACTTAAAAAGTGGGAACACGTTACGGACAGACAGATAGACATCCCGAAAACGCCGTTTCTTTTTTTCTAATATCTATAAAACGATATGAGATATAGAGGAAAAAAAATAAGACAGCAGAGTTGTAGAGGAATGTCTCATCTGCAGATCCATGTATTCAGTTTCCGTGTCAGATGAACGGTTAAGGCGTATTTTCATTTAAATTTCGAGCTGTCAAAAGACGATGGCAAAGCCCACTTTTAATGTTATTACCGTAGCCTAAAGTGGGGGCCCACTTTTAGTGTTACTACCGTAACTTAAAGTGGGCCAAAAGTATGCTACGTAGACAGTGGCAGGCAGACAATGAAAATGGGAGAGATAGTCGTAAAGAAGGCAGAGAGAAAGGGATGAAGAGCGCGACGGAGGGAGAGACACACAGCAGAAGAAGACATCATAATAGTGAGAGACTGGATGAAAGGATTTAGCTGGTGGCTTTGTGTTAAAGCAGCGTGCGAACACTTGTTTCCAACTTTCCTGCGAGAGTTTTTTAAACAGTAACATGTTCACCTTTTTGTGCTTCGACAGAAAGATTTTTCAGCTGTTAAATTATATACACAAGCCTTCCACGAGATTCGTCTTATCTATTAGTGAAAACCGTATAAAACTCCTACATTATTTCATGGAGCCATCAAATACAGACAATGGTGGATACATGTAGCTTTATCCCAGCTGTTGCCAGTAAGTTCCTCGCAGGCTGAATAATCTGCGTTCCGATTGGACGCGACCTCGGCGAAATGTTGTTTCGCAAACAGTTACGCAGTATCGGGGCGGGTCGGCGATGGGAGCCTGAGCGCCGAAGAACGTGACCTTTTCTCCCCCGCTGCGCTGGCGAATCGATGGCGGCGGCGAGATTCGATGGGCGTCGTCGACTCGTGCGCGTCGACGCAGCCCCAGCCCGCAGCATTGAATGGAAGCACAGCGGACCGTTACAACGCAGTTCGGCCACTGCGCATGCGCCGGCGGATCAGCGCTCTGTCGAGAGCGGCTTCGCTCTGCGCGAGTACGCATTGCAGTTGCAGGAGAGAACGGGCGCGCTTGGAGATGTGCAATTGCGGTCAGAGCTCGTTGCCATTCGCGTTCTGCAGTTCTCACGACGGGTAATCCTACGGGATGCGGATCTTTCGGAAAGTGCAACAGCAAATTGTAGTTACTTTCATAAACAACGATTTGAGTGCAACTAACGTAATAAACAGTAAATTGCTTTAGATTTACTCAGCTGGACTCTCGATACACTCATGTGTATAAATTCTCTAGTGTTAAACGAAACTTTTTTCGTTATTCTGCCATCTAAGGTCTAATTGAAAGCTAAGGCTGCGATTGGATCCCTTCCTCGTTATCTTCTGTTCGCTGCATATAAAATAGCATAAGTGTATGCGTGTGTGTGAGAGAGAGAGAGTATGTGTCTGCTGTTGTCCATTGTATGCTTCGCAAATATTCGAAAATTTACCAGTCTCACAGGAAACACAATTCTTACGAAACTCAGAATCTGGACTGGCTAAATTACAAATAGTTGCAGTATTTTCGTGTTCTGTACAGATTTTTTCATCCAGAATTGCAGTTTCTACTTATCTTCAGTTATTTTTTTTTTTTTTTTTTTTTTTTTTTTTTTTTTTATCACAGTCTGTATGTCGGTGTCTTCGAAAACTGGATATTTAATCTAGACATATTATAACGTTCGATTATAGGTTTCCTAATTATGTATCTATACACATTATAAAAATGGACGCGTGTTTGTGTGTGTGTGTGTGGTTATGACATCACCTTATAAATTGCTGGACCGGTTTCAAGCAAACTTCTTAAGCATATTCATTACCGTCCTGCCACAGTCGGTTCGAGGGTAAGAACTTCGTACGAGACATACTTCAACACATGTCACGTCATAAACAATAAAAAACGCGAACAACTGTCGTAGCATGCGACGCGTGAATTGCGAAACTTCATTACTATACTGTTTGAGAATGGGAGCACTTAACGACTTGTAACCAGCCTATGATTTCAAACCGTATCGAACCTTCTCTCACTGACTACCCCATCAAGATGATACATTTCAGCTGTTCATTTAGTATAACTTCAGTATTTGGTTGACGTTACAGTTTATTATTTCTACAGTACTGTCTGTATTCCTGGGACATTTTGTGAACAGTAAGCAGGCACATCACTGAACGTATCTTCAAAAC
This sequence comes from Locusta migratoria, assembly GCA_026315105.1. Classification (NCBI taxonomy): domain Eukaryota; kingdom Metazoa; phylum Arthropoda; class Insecta; order Orthoptera; family Acrididae; genus Locusta; species Locusta migratoria. The sequence continues at coordinate 558,095,391 of CM048747.1, read as the reverse complement.
TGTACGAGAGCGAGATACATAGTTTAGGAGATATCAGATCATTAACAATGAGATTAATAACCACCCTAGCGCGTATGATGTTTCAATTTATTACATATTTCCTGCAAACTCAATTCGGGACACTTATACATACGGTAAGAATATATAATTTCAAAATTATATCATAGTACGGCACATTATTCAGGATGTACAAGGTCATAACGTTTGAGCTTCGAGAAAACGAAACTAAAGTAGAGAGAGGAGGGGACCAATATAAAAATGGAAGACATATATACCCGAACAAAGCCGGAACGAAGGAAGATTAGAGGAACGCCCCGTCGACAGCTTATTCATTAGAGACGGGCTGACGCTCAGATTATTTGGGTGAGGATGAGGAAGGAAATCGGCCGTCCTCTTTCAAAGGAACTTACTTGGAGCGATTTACGGAAATCGCGAGCAAACCCGTGTTCTAACGCTAACCTAAACGTAAAAAATGAGGTATTTGTGCCTAAATTTCACTCTGCAGCGAAAACTACACAACGAGAACGAATAGTGTTTGTATGTGGAAGTAGGTATCAGTCTCCCATTTTGCACTATGATAATAGAGGGTTGATAACGATATGGCGGGAGAAGATATGGGAGTTGAAAGTTACCGACTTATATAAAATTTTACGTGTGGCTGTCAATACTTTGCTCTTCAGCAGAAACTACACATTGGAGACGAACGATCTCTCTGTGTTGTAGTACAAAGTCTTCCGTTGAACACCATAGCAGTACCGTGTCGATAGCTATAAGAGGGTGGAAGATATAGTGGTTGAAAGTCGTCAGCTTGTATCAAATTCGGACTGAAGACCAGCGATGACTTATGACACTATATCAGCAAAGAAGTTACATACAGCGAAACGTGAGCACATTGTCAGTTTTTCTGCAATAAGCGTACGAATAAAGAAAAATTAGTGCATAATGCAGTTTGAAAAGTAAAATTACCATGAAAGATGCCAAAGCGTAAGAAAGAAATTTCGCGTTCTCGATTCGTTTGTAAAAGACAGAAAACGGTGCTGAAAAGTTAATCTACAGACGATAGAAACTTGAAATTTGTAAAGGTTATTTATCTTACACTGTAGGCATCAGCTATTTTTCGATATTCCCATCCCTAAGGAGGTGAAATTGGGGATGAACTGTTTTTAGAAAATACGTTGCTATTAAGGCAATTCTGAACCAAGAAATACAAAACTTTGGATTTAGATTTTTTATTGGAATTTTAAAAACACGTGTTTCGATATCTTTGGAAATTCAATCATTAAGGTGATGCTGAAGGAATTAGATTAGGTAACGAAACAATAACGATGGTAGATGAATTTTGTTACTTGGGCGGCAAAATAATACATAACGGACGCAGTACTGAGGATATAAAGTTCAGGATGGAATTGGAAGAAAAGCGTTTTTGAAGAAGAGAAATTTGTTAACATCGAATATTAATTGAAGCATAAGGAAGTTCTTTCCGAAGGCATTTGTGTGGAGTGTTACCTTGTATGGGAGTGAAACATGGACGACAAACAGTGCGGACAGGAAGAGGATAGACGCTTTTAAAATGTGCTACAGAAGAATGCTGAAGATTAGGTGGGTGGATCGCGTAATTAATGAGGAGGTACTGAACAGAACTGGGGAGACAGTAATTTCTGGCATACCTACACTAAAAGAAGGGATCCATTGGTAGGACACATTCTTAGACATCGAGGAATCGTGAATTTAGCATTGGAGGGAAGTGTTTGGGGTAAAACCGCAGAGGAAGACCAAGAGATGGATACACTAAGCAAATTCAAACGGATGTAGGTTGCCGTTCTTATGTGGAGATGAAAAGGCTTGCTCAGGATAGAGTAGGGTGGAGAGTTGCATGAAACTAGTATCCGGACTGAAGACCACAGCACAATAAGCGGGTGAAATAAGAGAAAATATTTAAGGGTGCTACTAAGACTATTTTGATGCTAGAAATGCGAAAATTTGGATGTGGAATCATGGTTAGAATCTGTTACGCAATGTTTTGAATGCTGCCATCAATGGTGCAATAGGGGGTGGCAAGTTGCATCAAAATATATTTGATTAGGAAAGCATTTTTAAAGCTAAATCTATGAAAATTGATATTTAGAAGTAGAAACAACCAATGCAGACCATCCAGTCTACGCGTGCGAAGCAGTGGGAATTAAGCTAGTACATTATAAAAACTTATGTATGTGTGCATGTGTCCCTCGTATCCAACTAAGATACTGCCGCCTCCGTAGCTGACTACCATGCAGGGGGCAATGGTTCGATTCCCGGCAGGTCACTGGTGTTGTGTATTGTCCTCCTCATCATTATCGGCACGTAAGTCGCCCAAGAGGCGTCAAGTAAAAGACTTGCACTTCGACTGCCGAACAAACCCGTATGGGATATCCCTGCTAAAATGCCGTACTATCATTTCCATTTTTTCCCAGGATTCTGGGCCGATTACAACCTAACTTTGTAGAGAGATTCCACTCCGTCAACCAGCAATCGTCGTAAAAGTAAGAACCACCTACAAAATCTTCCTCAGGACACATGACATCTTAAATAATGTGATTAGAAAAAAAAAAAAAAAAAAAAAAAAAAAAAAAAAAAAAAAAAAAAAAAACCTGCAGTATCGTGCGACACGTGTATAATGATACTTCATTTCATTCATCTAACATATAGAAATGAATGTTTGTTTGTTCGTATTTTATGCGAGGCCGTACCGTTCCACCGATTGTTATTAAACTTTGTGAACATATTGCTTGGACTTTCGCGATGGTCATAGGCACCACTGAATGATTGTACGACAAATAGTTCAGGAGATACGACGTAATAAACAATTCACGCGCGGAATAGTGTTGCATCATGCGACGTCTGCTTCTAAACCACTGCGCCGATTTCAACCAAATTTGTACATATATTCCTTCCATGAGGTAACAATTGACGTAAGGGTAAGAACTGCATACGACATGTAGTTCAGGAGATATGACTTCATAAACAATTATATGGTGGAAAACCTGTGGCATCATGCTACATGCGAGTAAGGACACTTTATTAATCCTAAAACCTTCATGACATTTTGAACACTCGACCTTCAAAACAAGAGGAAGGTCGCTGTCACTACAAATTTTAGAGGGTGCATGACGGAGGATAATTTACATATGGACTTCGTCAGATTCTACAGTTGTAATCCGATCCTGATGAAATTTTTCAATGTGATTGAACAATTCAGTTTATCACTGCAGCATTAATATATTCAGATTACCTACAATCATTTCAATTAATTAACGTGACTAAACAGTTAATTTTCAGATTTCGGCGAAGTTTCGAATGAAATAAAATTTATGAAAATTCTAGCAGCTCTCTCTGGAAGTTAAGCCACATTTTCAGTTTGATAATAATCAAAGAAACATTTAAAGCATAAGTATTGTCACACCATGTGAATTTTATGTAAGCAATTTAAAGTAAAATTTAAAAAAAAATATGCTTCAGTGAAAAGCATACTTCATTCAGATTTTAAAATGACGGTTTTTTGGCTGTCAGCTTTGACGCATAGCAAGCATACCGAAACATTGGTGTGAAAACCACCAGCAAAAGGAATTTGTTGTTACCAACGTATGGTTTTAATGCGAATTTGAAAATCTATACTAATAATAAATCTGTAAATGTAGGCCTGTCGCTGTTCACTTCAATCTTCAAAACTACTGGCCGAATATTCTTGCGGTTTTCACAGGAAACAGCAGAAAAGGTTGGGTCAACATTTTGGCATAATTTTATCAAAATCGGATCACGAAAAAAATAAATAAATAAATAAATAAATATCGTAATTTTAAATGTTTTCAGTAACCGTCGTGTCTATTTTTTCAACTATTAAAAACCTCTTATCTCCAAAGTTACTTCACGAATTTGCAAGGGGTTTTTACAGGTAACTTGAGCGTAACTTTGGACAACATATATTTCATAAAAATCGGATCACGTAAAAAAAAAAAAAAAAAGGATATCGTGAATTGAAATTTTTTATCTACGTCTGTCTCTTCGAACACGTTTACCTCCAAAACTACTCGACGAATATTCATGGGGTTTTCACACCTAACTTTATCATATCGTACGATTACATAAAGGCTTCAATAATTCAAATCGGATCACAGAAAATAAAGATATCATAATTTAATGATTTGTTTAAAAGTCATCCTGTATGTCTATTTGTTGAAGGTAATCTCCAAACGTACTACACGAACTTTCATGGGTTTCCACAGGTAAATTGAGAATAGTTTGGAGAGTAACATAGGCTTCATTTAATCAAAATCGGATCAGAAGAAGAAAAGATATCGTAATCTGAAGTTTTATGTGTATACTATGCTTATAAGTATGGTGTAGCACAGAAAATCTCCAAGAGTACTAACATTCATGCGGCATTCATATGTCAATTGAGAGTACCTTAGGGCAACATATAAGCTTCTTTTAATCAAAATCGGTGCAGGGGAAGAAAAGACATTGTAATTTGTAGTTTCTGGTGTGTGCTATAATTTAAATGCAGCGTAGTATAGCAAAGATCCGCTAGAGGCGCTGTTACTTACATAGTATGAACAGACCAAAGATCTTTGTCGATTCTTCGTTTTTTATTGACATAACTAAGGTGTAATATACTGAAACAAAGGCTAGGACTTTCCTTACGGCAGCAATGTAGTTTATTGATGTTGGCAATGGCCGTAGAATCCTTTTTGAAAAATCAGTCACGTACAATGAGGGGAATAATTATTTGTGTTGAAAATTAAATAAATAATTTATGTTGTAAAGATCAGTAAATTAATGATCTGCCTAAAGCGAATATTTCGTTGCCAACATTAACATACTAAACCGCTGCCTCTCCAAGTGAAATTTAACCAAAATACGACAAAAAAATTTTTTTTACTAGCTGTATCCCGCAGGCCTTGCAATGCCGTGAAAAGAAAAAAAAGTGTTTCTTGGGTATCATTTGAATGATAAACATATCGACGTTCCTTCGCATCTATCGATGTTTTCATTTACTAAGAATTGGTTTTGTAGTGCTGCAAAGAAACAATACATGATGGTGTTCTGCGTATTCCCTCAGTAACAGAAGTATTTTGAATTAACAGCCGCAATCTTATCTCTGCAAATACAAACTAACACCGAACAGCGAGTTGCTGATTACACTTTTGTATATTCACAGCTTATCGACATATCTTTGCTTCTTTTGACTGGGAACATTTTAATTAAAAATATAACGACATTCCTTCGCGTCTATAGATGATCTAATTTACATAAGAATTCTTTGCAAGGAAAATCGAATTTATGTAATTCCCTTTCTGATTTCGGTGTATCCTCATTACATTTTGAGTGTGTTCTGTTTAGGAAGGTCTCGAATATGCCGCAGTAGAAGAAGCGACAAAGTGAGGTGACTTTAGTTATTTAGTACACCAAATAACTACTTATGGCGTTGCTGCGTATGTTGTTGTTATGGTCTTCAGTCCGGAGACTGGTTTGATGCAGCTCTCCACCCTACTCTATCCTGAGCAAGCCTTTTCATCTCCTCATAAGAACGGCAACCCATATCCACTTGAATCTGCTTACTATACGCGTCTCTTGGCCTCCCTCTGCGATTTTTACCCCACACACTTCCCTCCAATGCTAAATTTACGATTCCTCGATGTCTAAGAATGTGTCCTACCAAGCGATCCCTTCTTTTAGTTAGGGTATGCCAAAAATTCCTTTTCTCACCAATTCTGTTCATTACCTCTTCATTAGTTATGCGATCTACCCACCTAATCTTCAGCATTCTTCTGTAGCACCACATTTCAAAAGCCTCTATTCTCTTCCTGTCCGCACTGTTTATCGTCCATGTTTCACTCCCATACAAGGCAACACTCCACACAAATGCCTTCAGAAAAGACTTCCTTACACTTAAATTAATATTCGATGTTAGCAAATTTCTCTTTTTCAAAAATGCTTTTCTTCCCATTGCCATTCTGCATTTTATATCCTCTGTACTGCGACCATCGCATGTTATTTTACTACCTAAGTAACAAAACTCATCTACCACCTTCATTGTTTCGTTACCTAATCTAATTCCTTCAGCATCGCCTGATTTTCTAAGACCGCATTCCATTATTTTTGTTTTGCTCTTGTTAATGTTCATTTTGTACGCTCTCTTCAACACACTGTCCATTCCATTCAACTGCTCTTCCAGGTCCTTTGCTGTCTCTGACAGAATTACAATGTCATCAGCAAAACGCAATGTTTTTATTTCTTCCCCCTGAACTTTAATCCCTATTCCAAAATTTTCCTTGCTTTCCTTCATCGCCTGCTCAATGTACAAATTGAATAACATCGGAGAAAGGCTACAACCCTATCTTACTCCCTTCCCAACTGATGCTTCCCTTTCATGCCCTTCGAGTCTAATAACTGCGGTCTGGCTTTTGTAGAGGTTGTAGATAACTCTCCTTTCCCTGTATTGTACCCCTGCTGACTTCAGAATTTGAAAGAGTGTAGTCCAGTCAACATTGTCAAACGCTTTCTCCAAATCTACAAAAGCTAAAAATGTACATTTGCCTTTCCGTAATCTATCTTCTAAGATAAGACGTAAAGTGAGTATTGCCTCCCGGGTTCCTATGTTCCTCCTGAATCCAAACTGATCTTCTCCTAGGTCAGCTTCTACCAGCTTTTCCATTCTCCTGTAGATAATTCGTGTTAAAATTTTGCAACCATGACTTATCAAACTGATGGTTCTGTAATTTTCACACCTGTCTGCACCTGATTTCTTTGGAATGGGGATTATTATATTTTTCTTAAAGTCTGAGGGCATTTCGCCTGTCTCATATATCCTACACACCAGTTCAAATAGTCTTGTCATGGTTGGCTCTCCCAGAGACTTTAGTAGCTCTGAGGGTATATCATCTACTCCTGGGGCCTTGTTCCTGCCTAGGTCTTTCAAGGCTCTGTCAAATTCATCTCTGAGTATAGTATCTCCTATTTCATCTTGATCTATTTCCTCTTCCCTTCCTACAACATCGTCTCTAAGTTCATTTCCTTTGTAGAGCTGCTCTATGTACTCTTTCCACCTTTCAGCTTTCCCTTCTTTGCTGAGAACTGGTTTCCCATCTGAGTCCTTGATATTCGTAGAATTGCTTTTCTTGTCTCCAAATGTCTCTCTGATTTTCCTGTAGGCGGTATCTACTTTTCCCCTTCTTATACATTCTTCTACAGATTTGCATTTGGCTTCTAGCCACTCCTGCTTAGCCATTTTGCACTTCCTATCAATCTCATTTCTTAGTCGTCTGTACTCCATTTTGCCTGTTTCATTTACTGCATTTTTATATTTTCTCCTTTCATCAATTAAATTTAGTATCTCCTGTGTTATCCAAGGATTTTTTGCAGGTCTTGCCTTTCTACCTATTTTGTCCTCTGCTGCCTTCACTATTTCATCTCTCAATGCTACCCATTCCTCTTCTACTGTTTTATTTCCCCCTGTTTCTGTCAATTGTTGCCTACATCTCCCTCTGAAATTCACCAGAACTTCACGTTCCTTCAATTTACCTAGGTCCCATCTCCTTATTTTCCTACCTTTCTGCAGTTTTTTCAGTTTCAGCCTACAGTTCATGACTAACAAGTTATGGTCAGAGTCTATATCTGCCCCTGGGTATGTCTTGCAGTTTATAACCTGATTCCGGAATCTATATTTTACCATTATAAAATCTATCTGATACCTTCCAGTGTCTCCTGGTCTCTTCCAAGTATACAACCTTCTTTTGTGATTCTTAAACCACGTGTTTGTTATGATTAAATTATGTTCCGTGCAAAATTCTACCAGGCGACTTCCTCTTTCATTCCTTCTGCCCAGTCCATATTCACCTACTATTTTTCCTTCTCTTCCTTTTCCTACTACCGAATTCCAGTCTCCCATCACAATTAAGTTTTCCTCTCCCTTAATGGTCTGAATAATTTCCTTTAGCTCCTCATATATTTCTTCTATATCCTCATCATCGGCAGAGCTAGTTGGCATATAAACCTGTACTACTGTTGTCGGTGTTGGATTCGTATCTATCTTGACAATGATAATGCGATCACTGTGCTGCTCATAGTAGTTTACCCGCATTCCTATTTTCTTATTCATTATCAGTCCTACTCCTGTGATACCCCCAACTGATTTTGTATTTATAATCCTGTACTCACCTGACCAGAAATCCTGTTCATCCTGCCACCGAACTTCACTAATCCCCACTATATCCAACTTCAACCTATCCATTTCTCTTTTTAAATTTTCTAATTTTCCTACTCTATTAAGGGATCTAACATTCCACGCTCCGACCCGTAGAATGCCAGTATTGTCTTTCCTGATGATCACATCCTCCTGAGTAGTCCCCGCCCGGAGATCCGAATGGGGGACTATTTTACCTCCGGAATATTTTACCCGAGAGGATGCCATCATCATATTTTCATACAGTAGAGCTGCATGTCCTCGGGAAAAGTAACGGCTGTAGTTTCCCCTTGCTTTCAGCCGTACGCAGTAACCGTGTGGCAAAGCCACATTAGCTGATGTTACAAGGCCAGCTCAGTCAATCATCCAGACTGTTGCCCCTGTAACTACTGAAAAGGCTGCTGCCCCTCTTCAGGAACCACACGTTTGTCTGGCCTCTCCACAGATACCCCTCCGTTGTGGTTGCACCTACGGTACGGCTATCTGCATCGTTGAGGCACGCAAGCCACCCCACCTCGGCAATGTCTGTGGTTCATGGGGGTGGTGCTGCGTATAAGTGGTACAATTTTACTTGCGGCGGCGGCATTGTGCGCTGATGTTGGCAATGGCCGTTGAATGCATCAGTCACATAGAATAAGAGGAATAATTCTTTATGTTCACAATGAAATTAATCATTTATGCTGCTCTGATCAGTAAATCAATCATTCTCGTAAAGCGAATAGTTCGATGCCAACGATAGCAAACTAAACCGCTGACACTGCAAGTAAAGTTTAGCCCAGGTAGGACACAAAAAAAAATTTTTTCCTAGCTGTAGCCCACATGCTTTGCAATGTCATGGAAAGAAAAGAAGTGCATTTTTCAACGGGTATAAACACTAAATTATACATAGAGTAGAAATATCTATGACGGGAGCATTGGCTTCTGTGCATCCTCTTAACATTAAGTTGGAATTACCACGTGATATTGAGACAAATCGACTCTTTCCACACATTTATTTGCTCTTAGGATTGGTTTGTACCGCTGCAAAGAAGCACCACCTCCTTTTCGCAGAGCAACCACGTAACATCAAATAATATCTAAGTAGATGCGTCACAGAAGCAACAAGAAAGTAGAGGAATCGTCGCTTCAAGGGACATTTACACATAGTCATCCATCTTAACCGAACAAGAAAGGACCTAGATGAAGTCGTAGATTTTTCAAAATGTCAGGTGATATTTCCACCTTAATGTTGAGGGCAGAAAATCTGTTCTGCACATCTGAATGCTCACTCCACAGATAATTCTGCTCTGTGCCTACCACTAGAGATAATATACACACGCGAGCCACAAACTCATCAGAAATCTCCCTGTTTTCATAATTGTTTGGTACAATATTGTGATTAAAATTCGTAATTAGTTACTTTTGATGCGGACTACATTAAGATAGAGAAAGACGTGTTCTTTTGCAGAAACAATTGCACTTAAGTTATAATCAGACTTCTGAATATATAGTTCTATTACACAAGGTCGATTTCAACTTCGTGCTTTACAAAGTAATAAAGTAATCACTGCAGGACGTGAGGGCATGTATTAGCTGAAAGAGTGGCCAATGCTGCTAACACCATCAAGACAATTCACTGGAAATACTACCATATTTAATGGAATGTTCTATACAGACGATCAGCTGACACCATTCATTCAACGATTATCCAGACTTACTTTATCGCACATTGACACCGCCATGACGTCTTATTTAAACAGACATGAACTGCTCTATTGATTGAATTACCAGATTTTCAGTATTCGTCGACTTTTCGATAATATGGAGCACTGCATACTACATTGTCCCCAGTGCAACACTGCAGCATTCTAATACCTCAGCATACACTTACTGTGAGAGATAAACAGTTAATACTACGCCACAGAACCAATACATGGCGCTGTTATTATTATTACTATTTCTCATCTCAACGATAGAAGTGTTTTCAGAAGTTTATGCCAGACAGGCAATCACACACCTCAGTCTTATCTCTATGAACACAAACTAACAATAAATTTACATCTTTCCGGAGTACGGACTTAAATTAATTTCACTTTTTGTACGAAGAACTTTATGAACATTCATCGTTTTCGACAGTGACTTCTACTTGAATTTGACTTCTTGGCTAGGAGAGCGATCCAACAAGGATTCTGTTTTTGCTGACTTAGGTCCGGAACCCTCAAATCCACGATATACACAGGTCCCTCTTTAACAATCGTTGCGAAGCACGGGCATATAGGCTAGTAAATACATAAACCTATTATATAAAAATTAATTGTTTTGTCTTTTTGTTCGTATTTTATGCACGGCCATACCGTCCACCCGATTGCGATAAAACTTCATCCACTGATTGCTTTCACTCACGCGAAGGTTATAGTCACACTACAAGTAACATCGTATGGTGCACGGCGGAGAGTGCTTAACTTTTAGTTAATTCGTTTCTTACGCCTTCACGCGGAAATAGCTCGACGGATATAAATGAAATTTGAAACAGAGGTACCTTATACCCTAATTAATACATTGGATTCCTTTAGTAAACCACCATATGGTGCGTGGCGGAGTACCTTACAATTGGTTGATAGTCTGTGTTTGCTACACATTCATGCTGAAAGGGAGGGACAGATTTGAATGAAATTTTGAGGGGAGATAGCTTATACCCTGTATTAAGCCACGAGGACTCGCGCGTGAGCGTTTTGCTCACAGTAATTGTAAAACAATCGGCATTTTACCAATTTTAAAAGTCAGATATTTGTGTTTTGTTATAAACGCAATTAGAAATACTTATTTAGATATATTAAGTACATAAAAACTTTTTTTGACTGTCTGAAAAATGCTATACACGCGATCGATGGCTAACTTTTAAAGGCGGGAGTTCTCGCGGGTTAGTACCTGGGCTACCTTTCGTCAGCCACCGTATGTTGTGTGGCGGAGGGTACATTACAGTGGGTTAATATGATTATTTCTCTTCACGCAGAAACAGTTAGACGGATCTGAATGAAATTTGGAATGGAGATAGCTTATTCCCTGAATTAACGCAGGAGCTACCTTTAGGAAGTGAGTTAACACGTTTGTTAATCTTCTCGCTGGAATTGCTGGTCGGAATTGAATGAAATTTGGAACGAAGACAGCTTACACCCCGAATTAATACATGAGTTAACTTTCGTAAGCCTCTGTAGGTGCATGGCGGAGCGTACGTTACAATTAATACCGAAATGGTTTGATTGGTCACTATGAAAGTCAGCATATAAATGTATGTTTTCATGAGGAGATTTTTATAATCTGTAAGCCAGTGAATTTAGTATGGCGGATGGTACCTTGTGACTTTAACACCGCTTGACCAGCCATCATGAAACATGGCGCATTTATATAGGAAGGAGAGGAGTAGGTGGCGGAGGAGATGGATAGAAAGGGGAGGGAGGAGACGGACGGGGAGAGAGTAGAGGAGCAGAATGGGAGAGGAGATGAACAGAGCGAACGAGAGGAGGAGACGGGGAAGGAACAGGTGAACAGAGAGGTGGACTAATGGAAGGTTGGAAGCCTCACATATATTTGTTCGTAATTAAACAAGCTGACACTTTCAAATTTCATACGTTATTTGCACAATTAATTCTTCAGCGGCAGCAACGCGCCGCGTACCAGCTACTTATTGAATAACGAAAACACTTAGCGATTTGTAATAAAGTTTTCACATGACATCAGATCTTTTCAAAAGGAAAACAATATTTCTCAAATGTTTGTAAATCTATCGGACCAAACTGCGTGGTCATCAGTCCGTAAGCTTACAAACTACTTAACCTAAGGTAAACTATCCTAAGGACAAACACACACACCCATGCCCCAGGGAGGACTCGAACCTCCATGGCGAGCAACCGCGCGATCCGCAGCGAGGCGCTTTAGACTGCTCGGCTACTCCCTGCGGCAAATATTTCTCTTATCGTGTAGTACAACTATGGCATGCCTCATAACATTACATTGTATTCTTCTATATTGCTAACTGTATACAGGTTGATCCTTGCAAAGAAGAAAACAACAACCAGACACTATTAATTATCCAATTTACTTTTTTAAATGGTACCTTTCCGGTTTCGAACCTAAAGGTTCATCATTAGACGGTTGTTCACGTCCAAATAGAATTGTTATTGCAGTGAAGGGTTTCACGACCGGATGCCGTAGCTGCTGGAACTTCCGGGCTAGAAGGCCGTGGTCCATAAAACTTTGCGGTTTTTCGTAACGTTTCGTCCAGAGCTGCGCCGGACATCTTCGGAAGTCTTCCTACTTCCGCTGAGACTTGCCAAGTCGGTAAGACTCAGCGGAAGTGGGAAGACCTCCGAAGATGTCCGGCGCAGCTCTGGACGAAACGTCAGGAAAAACTGCAAAGTTTTATGGGCCACGGGCTTATAGCCCGGAAGTTAAAAGTGGGCCACTTAGCAAGTAAAAGCTTAATTCTGGTAGGAGGTACCCAGATGAGAGTTTACTGTTATAAAAAGGCTTAATTTTAGCAGTAAAATTAGCAGAAGGTCCGCGTGAACTACCGGCTACTCCCTGCTGCAAAACATTGTTCCCTGTCCCAAATTGAGAACTGACTTGGTTCAAATAACTCTAATAACAGGAAGTTAACGATACAGTGGCCAATATACGTAGCAGCTCACACGAAATTACACACAGGCATTAATAAACAAACCACAACAATTAAAGCTATTTCATAAAGATGGCCAAAGAAAAACATTTATGGCGTAACGTAATTTAAACATATAAAATTGCATCTGAGCTTGTTCTCAGCGCTGGTGCAAAATGAAATGGTAAATAAAAGGGGGAAGGTTCTCGAAAACTACCATTTATAGGCAAGTCAAAATTATACTGAACTTAACTTGTTTATTCAGGTCGAACGCAAGCAAAATGGGGAATTAATTTTGTTAATACAATAAAAATGCTGACGATGCCCAGCATTGGATTTAACAATAAATTACAAAGAACATAACGCTACTGGGGGGGGGGGGGAGGGAGGATTTACAAACAACATTCATTCGCTCACACACACGCAATGCAACAGTGAAACTCACCAAAATCAGCGGCTGAAACGAGGCAGAAGCTGGCGCCGCTATCGTAGGCGAAATTCAGCAAACCCGGAGGTACCACACAACACAATATACAATAAAACTGCGAAGTTGGCCCTGGTCTGTCGTGCCTGATTTGAGATGGTGCGTGAGTATAGCAAAGTTAAGTTGCATTTGGATTAGACCACAGGCACACACGCTAACGGCGACCCATGGCTACGTTACATGATCGCACTCCACTGAAGGTGAAGTGGTTAAAAATCGGATTCATTACACAAAATACACGGCGGACTCTTAAGTTAGAATCTGAGAGTAAACTATCTAAGCACTGATTTTATGAGAATTCAGGTGACTAACTGCAAACCCCTGAAGTCGGAGTTCCGACCCACGTGGTTCGGAAAACCGATAAAAATGTATAAATTCTATTTCCAAATAAAGAAAATAAAAACTACGGGATGCAACCCCTAGAAATGTTTAGAATTACATAAGAAAGCGAATGAAATGCAGCTACACGCGATAGGCAGCGATTACAGAGACGGATGAAGTCCAGTGTAAAAAAAAAAAAAAAAAAAAAAAAAAAAAAAAAAAAAAAAAAAAAAAAAAAAAAGTGAAATAATTACAAAGACAGAAAAGTGAGAACAAAAACTGCAGCATGCAACCCTTAGAAATACATAGAATTTCGTAAACAAGCTATTGAAGGAGGTTGTACAAGGCTCAGAGAGAATTACTGACCAAGACTGAGTGCATACTACAAGTTCGGAGAAGAAACAGAAAAATTAAAATAGGCGGGGAGACAAGACTGCGAATGTTAGTGAAAATCAGAATGATACACGCATAGTTACTTGCCTGATGGACATGGAAGAAACAATAGTAGAAGCCGAAGGCTTTGCTCTAAGAACCAACCATGTGGAACACATATCACTCATGGAAGGAAAACGATAAGAAGGAGTTTACATGCACTGTACAAAAATGAACATATCGTCTGTTAGAAATCGGGCACGACAAAGCTAGAAGGAATTTACACAGAGTTCATATACCGCCACATAATCATGAAAGGTTTGAATATACTAGGCCGTTATCCAACTGCTATTAGTAACACATACACCACGTTTATCTGTTGCAAATAACTGGATTGAAAAACTAGAACACATTTCCGTGCACGATCGGAAAAAAAATATTCCGAAAAATGAATCTAAGTTCAAGAGTGTAAGTTAAACATGCTAGACAACGAATCGCTACCATCTCCGTGGACACAAGAGCAGAACCAACCTTACCTTACCACGATCCGAGCACAAAGTGCAGTCCGATCGTCCAGGAGGCGGGAAAGCTAGCGGACACTGGGAAACCCAAGAAAACAGTGGTGGTGGGGATAGAAGATTGCGACACTCGGCCTGGAGAGGGCTCGTCGACTGGCTTGTAACCAAAGGGTGTAGAAACCTCTTTGGTCACATCAGCAGCAGGGGTAGGTAACGACTAACTATCGACTCCGAGCCAGAGAGAACCATGCGAAGTGAGCTATTGCTACTCACATTCAGACAGCCATTAGATTCTCGCACATCCACTTAAAACTAAAACAAGTACACATTCTCACAGGGACAGTGGCGTAATGGAGAAGCCTTACTTATTGTCATATTCATAAATACAATAATAAATTATTAAAATAACAGAATCCTAGCAATATTTACTAACATTTCAGAAACTAATATTTTAAAATATGAAATAAAAATGCTAATCTTCATGCCTTGAAAAGAGTGGGGTTCTAGTTTTAACAAAATGCTAATCTAGCGACATCAAATAATTTATAATTTTAAACAATATATATGGAAGACGACAGACGGTCGCCTTCAAAGTTCTGCCAGAATTGTTATTGTTCACATCTGGATTCTGTTCTTAACAGCCCCTTGCGGCGAAATATTCTTGGGGTGGTGGTGACATACAGTACAAAGAAAAAGATTGAAATGATCTGTTTGAAAGTAACAAGCACTAATAATGCCAGATTTGCATTACTTCTATAGCAAGATACCTATACAACACACCAATAATACAATCAAAAATAACCTACTGAAACATAAGAGAATGGTAGAGATGTGGAGCTCCCTGAGGTACTCACTTTGGTACTGCTAAAAAATTACTATATTTTTTACAATAAAATATACAAAAATGATGGGATGGCAATGGGGAGCTGCCTAACTTACACATTAGCTGATATTTACATTAACCACTTAGAAAAAATTTCAATGACAATAGTGATTTCAACTGCAAAATACAATAAAATGTACATGGATGACACAATTATTTTTTATCGCACCAAAGAGGAAATTGATGCCATAGCAACAAAACTGAGCAGTTTACACAAAATCATTAAAGTCATCGTTGAGCATGAGACCAACGACAGCATCAAATTTCTAGACAAATAAATATACAGTAATATTATTTCGAAATTTATTGAAAGAAAACAACAGCTCCCTTGCCATCCAAATCAGCATAAGATGGCATACTTTAGCTTCACATTGAATCATCTACATAAAATTCCTTTTCAACGAAATAAACAAGTTAAAGAAATAAATTTCATCACAGCCTGGATTCAAACACTGTATGTAACTGGTCTGGAAGAGTATGATGAAAAATTAGAAAAATATCAGGTAACAAATCGTCACTTCAGACCTCTATTCAGTTATCGCAAATTACAGTAGAAAGCATGCTGCACTCTTTTTTTTAGGCAGCATATCGTCAGAAATACGTAATTTTTCATAAATATAAACGTAAAGAGAAACATTCACACAAATCATGAATTGCAGCAGGTAGCCATTCATTGCTTAAGAAACAATATCCCCCCCTCCCTACTGAAGATGAGCCATAATATATAAATTTACACTACTGCCCATTAAATTTGATACACCAATAAGAAATGCAGATGATAAACGGGTATTCATTGGACAAGTATATTATACTAGAACTGTCATGTGATTACATTTTCACCCAATTTGGGTGCATAGTTCCTGAGAGATCAATTTCAGAACAACTACCTCTGGCCATAATAACAGGCTTGATGTGGATGGGCATTGAGTCATACAGAGCTTGGATGGCGTGGACAGGTACAGATGGCCATGCAGCTTCAACACGATTCCACAGTTCATCAAGAGTAGTGACTGGCGTATTGGGACCAGCCAGTTGCTCGGCCATCATTGACAAGACGTTTTCAATTGGTGAGAGATCTGCAGAATGTGCTGGCCAGGGCAGCAATCGAACATTTTCCGTATCCAGAAAGGCCCGTACAGGACCTGCAACATGTGGTCGTACATTATCCTGCTGAAATGGAGGGATCGAATGAAGAGTAGAGCCGCGGGTCGTAACACATCTGAAATGTAACGGCAACTGTTGAAAGTGCTGTCGATGCGAACAAGAGGTGACCGAGACGTGTAACCAATGGCACCCCATACCATCGCGCCGGGTCACACGCCAGTATGGCGATTACGAATACACGCTTCCAATTTGCGCTCACTGCGATGTCGCCAAACACGGATACGACCATCATGATGCTGTAAACAGAACCGGATTCATCCGAAAACAACATTTTGCCAATCGTGCACCCAGATTCGTCGTTGCGTATATCATCGCAGGCACTCCTGTCTCTGATGCAGCGTCAAGGGTAACCGCAGCCAAGGTCTCCGATCTGATAGTCCATGCTGCTGCAAACGTCGTCGAACTGTTCGTGCAGATGGTTGTTGTCTTGCAAACGTCCCCATCTGTTGACTCAGCGATCGAGACGTGGCTGCACCATCCGTTACAGCCATGCGGATAAGATGCCTCTAATCTCGACTGCTAGAGATACGAGGCCGTTTGGATCCGACACTATGTTCTGTATTGACCTCCTGAACCCACCGATTCCATATTCTGCTGTCACTGGATCGCGACCAACGCGACCAGCAATGTCGCGATACGATAAACCGTAATCGCGATAGGCTACAATCCGACCTTTGTCAAAGTCGGAAACGTGATGGTACGCATATCTCCTCCTTACACGAGGCATCACAATAACGTTTCACCAGGCAATGCGTGTGAACTACTATTTGTGTATGAGAAATCGGTTGGAAACTGTCCTCATGTCAGCACGTTGTAGGTGTCGCCACCGGCGCCAACCTTGTGTGAATGCTCTGAAAAGCTAATCATTTGCAGCTCACAGCATCTTTTTCCTGACTGTTAAATTTCGCGTCTGTAGCACGTCATCTTCGTGGTGTAGCAATTTTAAAGGTCAGGAATGTAGTTGGGAGAATTGCCCCACCTTATATGTAGGACAAACTGGGAGAACATCGCATCACAATCTGCATGCACACAACTGTTAGCAAACATGAAATGAACTGCATCGAAGACCATATCCAGGTACTGCTTTATGCGGCAAAATTAATTTTCCTGGAGAAACAGACTTGTATATAAAGTAAGTGAAAACCGCGCGCCGGCCGCGGTGGCCGAGCGGTCTGCGGCGCGCCGGTCACGTTCTGCACGGCCACTACGGTCGGGGGTTCGAATCCCCCCTCGGGCATGGATATTTGCGCCGTCCTTAGTATTACTTAGTTATTGCGTCGTTCTGTGTGTTTGTAAGTTTAGGGACTGATGACCCCGTAGTTAAGTCCCATAAGCTTTAGCAACATTTGAAAAGCGCGCGTTGGCCGGGTGTTGCCAATGCAGGATGAGGCCAGCCCGCCTCTTGTCCGCCCTCCCCCTGCCCGCCCACCCCTTCTTTCTGCCTATCTCTCCCCCCGTTACCCGTTTTATTCCCCTCTTTGTGCGTTTGCTCCTCCGCTGTCTCAGTCCATCTATGAAAAATTAAAAAAATGTTCAAATGTTTGTTAAGCTTAAGGGACTTAACTGCGGGGTTATTAGTCCCTAAACTTACAAACTACTTATGAACTACTTACGAACTAGGACGGCACAAATATCCATGCCCGAGGGGGGATTCGAACCCCCGACCGTAGTGGCCGTGCAGACCATGATTGGAGCGCCTCAGTCCCCGCGGCCACCGCGGCCGGCTATGAAAAATTACTAATCTCAAAAAACTCTCATGGTGATTGATGGAAGGATGTGGAGATTTATACTGAGGTAGCCTCTGCCGCGCATCGTACGGTGGCCAGCAGAATTTACAGACTTCCCTCATAAACAAGTAGATACACGTGACCACTTCTATCAGTCGATGCCGGCCGCGGTGGCCGAGGGGACTAAGGCGCTCCAGTCACGGTCTGCACGGCCACTACGGTCGGGGGTTCGAATTCCCCCCTCGGGCATGGATATTTGTGCCGTCCTAGTTCGTAAGTAGTTCGCAAGTAGTTTGTAAGTTTAGGGACTGATGACCCTGTAGTTAAGTCCCATAGACTATACAAACATTTGAACATTTTTTTTTTCGATCCAAGTCTTTTGTAAGGCACCCTTCACCATGCACCACACGAAATTCTATGCAGACATTGACCTCGCTTTAATTTTGAATGTCAAGTGTGTAAAATTTTATCCAGAGCGGAATAAAACTGAAGACTTTGTTGAAATCCATACCATTAGTAAAATATTCTCCGCCATGCACCATACGAAATATTATGCAGACAGTGACCTTTCTCATACTTTGACCGTCAAGTATACAACATTTCATCGAGATCGGAATAAAACTGTACATTTTGTGGAAGTCAGTAAGTAAAGTACCCTCCACCGCGCAACGTACGAAATTTCATGTAAACAGTCTCTTTCCTCTTGTTTGAAGGATAAGTGTGCAATATGTCATCAAAATTGGACCGAAACAGTCGATTTATATGCACTCTGCTGAAAACGTGGCGTTGACCATGTATCTATTTAGTCCAGTCTTGAGCTGGTACTTATTCTCCTTCCCTCTCTCACTGTCCATATCATGCTCTGTTCATTCTCTCCCGGCCTCTCTATGTCTCTCCGCCCCCCCCCCCCCCATTTCCATCTCCTCGTTTGCCTCCTTAGTCCATAGCCTCGTAGCCATATCTCTCAATAATTATTCGTGTGTGTTAAGATTGTCAATGGTGGAAGGGTGTCCACGTCCATGTAGC
The DNA here is from genome assembly GCA_026315105.1 of Locusta migratoria. Lineage (NCBI taxonomy): Eukaryota > Metazoa > Arthropoda > Insecta > Orthoptera > Acrididae > Locusta > Locusta migratoria. Next base: position 558,076,045 of record CM048747.1, on the reverse strand, counting down.
ACAGACGTCCGCCAAGATGGCGGTATTGCAAGGGCAGTAGAAGAGAGCCCGTATAGGGAGATAGTGTCCGCCATGTTTTTACCAGACTGCGCGCGGGACGTGCATTTACACAGCGACCCAGACAGAAATGCGGAAACTTAACGATTGAAATTAGGCATTAGTTCAACCCATTAGGCCAAAGCACATATTCTAGCTTACTAATCAGTATGTGGTTAAACAAATGCCTTTCATCTATGTTTATACAGGCCTAATAAATTTCTAAGCAAATGTCTCGTGAAGCATATTTTACGATGTTCTGGTAACCTCAACAATTTCCAGTTGATTAATAAGAAAGAGAGGTATTTCATGTAATGTATCGCAAAGAAAGGATGCCATTTCAGATTTTTCTGTCTGTATATCCAACGTTGACACTAGTACACTATTATCACTTTCCGTTCACATATAATGCATTTTAATTGTGTTTCTGTCAATCTTATAATATTTTCGTACTCTGGGAAATACCAAGACGTCATTCTGTGCATACGTTTAGGAACACAGTACTACAGAAAATCGGAAAAATACCGATACTATATCTACTGAAACAGGAGAAACAAACTCAAAATAGGTAACTAAATATCTACAACGAATCAACAGTCCATTTTTCATCATACATCCCTTAACCAATTGTAAGATTGTGATTTACCACCAATGAGGCGTTGCCATAACCGTTCATTGGGGGGAAGCATAAAATATTTAATTCACATAGACAGGAATAATTCGTTAGTTTCCATAAATCAAATTTACGGGTCCCGCTTTCTCGGTTAACGTACACCGCCCACTGTTTTCGTATATCCTCATTCCTGGCGAACAAGAGCATCATCTAACAATCTTCACTTTTGTTTTTACAGCCAACAAAGGAACAAAGAGGCATTTTTCTTGAGTGTTCTGACTGATTATGTAACACACATTATTAATGACTCTCAGAAAACCACTTCAAATCAACATTTAATCTTAAAAATTGTCGCGAAGTTCCAAAGTTATCGCCAACAACCGACAAACAACACGTTAATTTACGTACATAGAACCGGCAAAAGAGTTGTTAAAGTGCAGCAGTGCATATCGTAATACAACCCGTAACAAACTGTGCATTGAAATTCCTGTTAGAAGCGATAAAGACCCTCTACAGTAGAGAAATGCACACTCTAGCTATTCAGACATATACAAAGCCCGCCAAATCTGGTAAAAACATGGCGTCCTGGGCTGTCAGCCAGTCAGCAGCGGTTTCTCTCGCGACGCAGTAGTGGCAGATCCTTCAGCTACTGCGGCACCGAAAAGACGGTGTGTCGTCCCGAGAGTGTCCACTCAAAGTTTGACCAACTTTTTCCTAGCAGAGTCGACTGGTGCTTGCACCAGTGGGCCGTAGTCTGCTGATCCCGCGTGCACGCAGGTTATGGACGCAGACCTAGCGAGCGCTGTGTGGAAGGGAGCGTTCGTCCTACAGACACTGGCCGTGTGCTACAGGCTGATGCATTCCTCTCAAAAAGAGGTGTACTTTTCCGCTGAAGATCTTTGGAACAACAGTCCTTTTCGACGTGATTGGCACTACCTCGAGCACATGTTCGTAAACAAACAGATGACGATTTGTGATGTGGATGAACCTGACTCTTCTTGCAATTCCTTGCACTCGCATTTGTTCTATTTGGTACTTGTTTATGAACCACTAGCTCTGAAATCGCTACATATTTGACAATAAACCGCGGACTGTATTTTTGAAGGGAATTTAACCATTTGCCTGTGATCAGTTGCGTTTTAATTCACAACCATGATTTCGGCTTTTGTTGAGGTAAATGGTAATGCTAATTGATGCCTGAATGAAATCAAAACATGGTCATACCAGTGTGTAGAGCATGAAGTGAATTATACTTTTCCGTTATGTCTGGTTTCTGTGCACTCACACTGTATATTTTCGATTTGTGCACAGTTATGGGACTTCACAACCGGTTTCATGAAAGTAATGGAATGTTGGTTTGATGTCACACAATTTTAAATTATTTTGGTGAAACATGAAATTGCTTAAATGATTGAAATCATAATTGTGAATTAAGGAATAATCGATGACAATCTAATGCCTTGCGGTCCCTCACAATTTATTAATAAAACCACATCATTCGCCACTGGACAGTATAAATTTTACTGGTTACACAGCTTACTATTACGAGAATATAAATGTCGACAGTACTTTCTTACGTTCCCGACTAATGACACACTTTGAAGGCAGAATGTAAATGTCAATAGCGAGTTACTCGTCTAAGCCGTGGTAATTTAAGGTTCTTTTTCTTACACTAACACACACTCGCAAATCACCACATATTTGAAATAGACAACTAACTACGCATATGTGAGAAGGAAGATTACAAATATCATTCGTACTCGCTTCAGTAAAGCAATATAAACTCTGCTTATAGGTTCCTGGACGTTTTCACTCTCATATATCGTATCAAATACGAGTAAAACTGCGAAATGCTGTAAAACAGATATGTAATACAATAATGACAACGCCCTCGATTCTGTTACAAATTATGAAAAATAGCTTTAACAGGATTCGAACACAAAAATTTCCATTCAGTACTCTCAAGACCTATCACGCTATCCACAAGACCACAATGGCAGATATTTTAGATAAGCTACAATTTTAAAACACATAGATACCGGTTAGACCTTTCTTGGTTATTGCAACAGTTATTGATATTCGCTTTTAATTGACATTTCATGTACCGTACTAATGCAAAGCGTTTGTGACAAACCTGTCATGTCCCATTTCTATTAAAACAGTATATTATCATGATTTGAACTTCAAAATGTCGTCTGCAAATTTATACACGAGCAAAGATGAAAAGCGGAAATATACTCCTCTTTCTGAGAGGAACGCTTCAGCCCGTAAAGTCTGCTCGTCTGGACTGCGATAAGCTGCAACTCTCGTTTACCTTTGGTGTTTGTGGAGGAAACGGTGCTCAGCGGTACGTGCAAAATCTCTTAAGACCCGTTCTTTTGGCATTTATGCAACAGGAAGGTCATGTATTGTTCCAACAGGATAACGCTGCACGTGAAACTTGATCTGCTCTGGAAGACGTGCACCACCGTCTCCAATCGAAGGCTATGGCATACGATGAGACGACAGAAAATTGTGCGCCGGAACCGGAACTCGAACCTGGGACTTTTGCCTTTGGCGGGCAAGCGCTCTACTGACTGAGCTATCCCGACACATCTCACGATCCCGTCTCGCAACTTTACTTCCGCCAGTACAAAGGCAAAGATCCCAGGTTCGAGTACCGGTTCCGGCACACAATTTTAATCTGCCAGGAAGATTATTACTTATGAACTAACTTATACTAGAGACTGCACAAACATCCATGCCCGAGGGTGTGCCGCAACTGGTATGGATCGACAGCTGGTACCTCAGTATCGCTTAAGCTAGCATTTTGTAAATGTAATCATTTCATGTGCTCCGTGTGCGCTGTTTCAACAATAAATCATGAGTTAATTGGTAAACTAACAGTGTGTACTAATTTTTATTTGCGGGGTAAAAGTTTACAATTCGTGTTGCGGCGTAGTGTCGAGTGTTCAGATGTTGGCAGCGCCTTCAACCAACCATTCGTAGCGCAGACGAAGATAGCGTAACATGTCACTAAAAGAGTCTAACAGTTTGTTTTACGTAGTTATTACTTTTTTGCGTCACCACGAAGTAAATAATTAATGCTGTTCCTGTTCTATTGTTGATAGTTTCTCAATTTACTCCTGTCCACTAAGTAAACTGACTGTAATTGTTACTGGAACAATTCCTTACGAAACACTACCACCTGATTGGGTGGTCACATGCAGTGGCCGTAGCCAACATCTGAACACTACTCCGCGACACGGATTGTAGACTTCAGCCATTTCCGGCAATGTATTTGCATATATTCCTCTCCTAGGCACAGTCTCATACCAAGTTGTTAATCTTTTTCAACAAGACATGATTTGAAATAAGTTTCTGCACCAGTAACATTGTACAACACAATACAATACTCAACACCAAAACTATAATCCATGCCTCGAAAAACCAAGAATGTGTGAGATTGTGTCACCTTCCCAACTTTTATCTCGACCCATTTGGCAGACATCGAAAACATAGGGACAAAAAGATAGAGTAAACCTACAATCTTCACTCATATGGATCAGCATGGGCACTTTGGTTTCAACATAAAAGAAAACTCTCAGATACTAATACCGCTAACAAAAGCAAGAAAATGAACGTTTTGAAAGTACTATACATTCACGGCTTCATACTAGTCCATTACATTATAAATGAGCAGTTGCCGCTATGTAATAAATGCTTTCCTTGAGATGTTTAAATAAATTAAACATAATTGACACCCCCAGCTGACAGAAATCTAAACAAGACTATACCCCACAACAATAGAATAACAGCCTATGCTGATCTGCAACAGTAATTTGCATTTCTGAATTGTATTACCTTCAAGAAACTATTATATTGTATATATTTCCCAAAGATTCTGTAAGATATAATAGGGTAATTTGGAAGAACCCGTGTACATCGTAGGAAACGGCATTGCGATCGATATATCGATATACATCGAACTTTGACTGTCGCTTCGCTACCAATGACGGAAAATTGACATGGCGGAACAGCAGATTTATATAGCTAATTACGATGTTGTTTTTTGACGTGATGATTTTATGAAATTTTTGCTTATATGAAGACTGGGATTTCACCCATTAGATTTGACCCGTGGCATTAGCATGGTGTCATGTACGTTCGTATTTGTAGGTGGCTCGAGATATTATGTTGTGGCGGAGTTGTAGACGATGGTATGTCATGGATGGTGAATTCTGTTGTATTATATAATGTACGAGGATAACCATAGATTTTTTATTATCTACAATACATAGGTATTAAGATATTATCTCGTATAAGTGTTTTCCGCGATTGTGATTACATCATGCGTTATAGCTGACGGTTGGTATCCCTATCTGCAGTTACGCCGATATATCGGTAATTTCCAAGAATGCTTGCAATCGAAGAACCTCGGCCTGAAATGATATATATATATATGTAGCATACAACTGGAAATCGATTGAGTGTTTGTTAACCGTAGTACTAAAAGAAGACTTCTTGTTTAACCTATACCTAACCTTACTTTCACTTTAAAAACAAGTGATCTGTAGCGTAGCCGTAAGAAGGTTAGGTATAGGTCAAACAAAAAGTTGTATTTTCAGTACGTGAGGGCGCGTAGCGCCTGAATCTCCGGTTCAGAAACATTAAATCTTTTACAGTTGCACGTTCGATAATACCATTCTTGGAAATTACCGATATTTCTTTCGGTATTTCAAATGGCAACGACATATTGAGTCGGAAAAGTACAAGAAAATATCACAAATTCAACGCAATCAAAAATACAAATTAAATCAACCGCTTCGCGTTTGTCATGTCGAATGTGGAGCAACAATCGAACGTTGGATATATATCGATCGCAATATCGTTTCCTTCGATGTACACGGATTCTTCCAAATTACCTATAATAGATACGTGTAAGATAATAATAAAATTCAATGTGATGAGTTAATCATGTTTCGTAAAAATTAAATTAAAAGTAAAAAGTCATCCATTTATCCTAATCTTCAACTTCCGTATTACTAAAAAATATCATTAAATTTGTTGTTTGAGGAAAAGCTCTGCAACTTTATACATATTCTACCTACAACGTATACTCTTTGATTAGTTAAAATCTTGGCTTTATAACACAGACTTATAAGACGTTTTGCCTCTTTGATTGAAGCCTGACACCGACATTTTGTTTTACCGCACGTCAAAGTGTTTCCGTGTGGTACTCCTGTGACCATATGACCCGAAATGACGTTTCAAGATTTACTAGTTTGTTTAAACATGCTTTTCATTTAAACTAATACTTCTGTAGTAGTTGAATTTGCACACACATTGCAGAATCGTGTTATCAATACGGTATAACACGTTATATACAGTTGAAGAAGACTCTAGTTATAGGCAAAATACTTAGAAAAATAAAGGTACATGTTACCCACGACAAACATTACATGTATAACGGACGTACTATTGAAACAAAAGCCGAATTTGATCGAAACTGGTAACACATAATAAAAAAAAATCAAATTAACGCGACTCATTACTGTACGTGTGAAAGCAGACTGTAGATTTCGTAAGAACGCTCAAATGACTAAAGATACTCGTTATCTATGAAAGACAGCACTTTTATAAGGACCATTACTGAAAAAATGTCGAAGTTAAATGAAATCGTTAACAGATTAATAAAAACAGTATTCTTTTCCTTGTATCGTCCGATTGCTGAACGATATGTTGGTCATAAACAATTCGCAAATTGACTATTACGCCAAAACTCTAAAAACAGCGTTGCTGCGTCAGATCATCCGTATTTTACGACTGTTTGATGTCATTACATTGCTCACGCGTTTAAATAGGGCGGTGACAATTGATTGACATCAACGATACCACATACAGCACTGCCAGCAACGATCTAGTAATATATGACTGTGCTTTATAAGAAAACAATGTTACTTTTGCTCTGTGGACGTTTCTTTGTTTTGTAAAAGTGAACATACCGTGTTAAAGCAAATGTGTGAGGCCCAGACTGGCATAATGTATATTGTAATGTGTGCTTGGTACACCATTTTTTCTTCAAAATATTTCTGCTGTTTACAACACACCAACGTATATATTGACTTAAAAGAATATAAGGACCATGTCAAGAGAAAACGCCATCTACAGGATGAGATGTAAGTGTATACTACTATTTATTAGTGCTAGTCTACTGCTAATATTTGTAGCAAGATTTCCAGCCATTAATAATTAGGCTAATTCCCGACGACTGTAAAAATCAGAAAAACACTTTTTGCGAGTTTATAATCCACAACATATCGCGGAAGTACGTCACCTGATGCAACTTTTTGTGTTTCGTCGGTATGGGAGTTCAAATTTTACATATGGCTTCATGTATTACCTCCTTATATACATAAATAACAACATAAAAAGTGCAGCTTAATATGATACTTTCAAAAGGAACCAACATAAAAGTGGCACTAAGTACTTTAAAATATTCTTGTGCAGTGTTGGTCGCTAACGATGAAGACTTGTCTTTTAAATAATTTAAAATTATTTGCGGTTCGTTCGTCATTCAAAAAGATTCTTTATTAGCGTGGAGAATACCATATCCATAAGTTCTAGTATAAGACTAGACCTGTTCTCCGCGAATTCGAAACTGCTTATGTGATTCGTTAAAGGATGTCCTTTTTTATTCGAACTATGAGCGACAGTCGTGTCTTCTCTCTCTCTCTCTCTCTCTCTCTCTCTCTCTCTCTCTCTCCACAACATCCGCTATCCGCTATTAGGCTTACATGGGCCGTGCCTACTAGATCCAGAGAGAATTATTGATTAATTCCACGCAGGTTTATCTTCTTTAGTCTTTTGAAGTGAGCATACAGTTATCACAAACCAGTTGGATTTCGTCGTAGTAATTATTTCAATACGCTAATTCAAGGAACATTGTCTCCCGTAAAGGAGACCAGAGATCACAATACACTTCAGTTAGTATTTTTTTCCCTTTATTGTATTTTTAAGCCAACTGCGGGAAACAGCTGGCAGCAGCTGCGGTGGCTGCTCTTCAGCCATGTGACATACAGGTGAAGACCGAGAGTAAAAACAAGATATAAAACAGACGATTAAAATTGCGGAAATTAAAAACAATTGACACACAGTTAGTATTGTTCAAAGAGGCTAAAATAAACGGAGGTGGCATTATCTGTGCTGAGAACAGGATTGGTTGAAGCCAGAAGGGCCATGTTTTTGTGCCCTAAACAAAGCTCACTTAAGCCCTGTGTGAATATTGCCCTCTTTACGTAATGTCACTAAATTGAAAGTCACATCGGAGTATTTACTTAGATATGACATACATTTCAATGACTAGAACTACTATATACACGCACAACTTGCGTAAATAGTCACTGAGAGATAATTCTTCATTAGATACTAGTATACTTTTGAAAAATATGTAGCGTTTTTAGTTCCACTTTTGCTAAATGCTTTCCACTTCCCAGTTATTTACGTGAACTTTCCTCAGTCAGAGATGCTTGTATTTAACTACTGTGCTGTGGTATTGCCCGCAGCCACTCTATCTCTGCTTTCTTCTTGTTTTTACGCAATGAATTGAGATGCTTTCGTTAAATAAAGTCACTAAATATTCACTTTTAGAACCACTTATCTGTCATACTATTACACCAGACAAGTGTGAAGTCTCAAAAGTGTAACTCATCTCTAATGCAAGCAAAATTAATTTTACGCTAAATTCGCTTGAGAAATTTCGAAAGATATGCCTCTGTTGCCAACCGTTTGGCGTAAAACACGATGTTAAGAATTCAAATGAGTTTTTAAACTCAACGACAATCTTTAAGGGTATTAAAATTGTAACTTCTTGAAATTATCACAGCTTCTTTAAAATAACAGATCATAACTCTTAACATAATGGTATAGGTACACTTTTCACACACATATTTTATTTCTTCTTTTTATACATTCTTAAGTATATCATAAATAACGGCAGAGTTTTCAAATGACTTGCATATATACATCAGTCTGACATATACCACGGTTTTACGAGAATTGATTCCAATACAATGCAAATTGTACCACTATTCCTTATTCACATTATTTCCAAAAATCACAGGCGAGTCATCTTGTTAACTGACGTGGCCGTCGTTGACATGGCGGCCACATCTCCCACCAGCTGATTGGCTGGTTCCAGGCTGCCGCCGTCGTCGAGACCCTCGTGCGTTCAACATGTAAGATTTTTTTTCTTTTTTTTCCTGTACTTCTGTAATCGATATAGCTCCATGTTATATTTTAATACAGGCGTCTAGGGACTGTAGTGCATCGGACCCCAGTTACCCGTACGAACCGATAGATGTCTCTCCGGTGATGCTACCATGATGCTATGCGACTCCAGGGCTTCTATTTATCATTCCTGCTTATTTAATTTACGTAAATATTTCTACCTTCGTCTTTTGACATTCGAAATATGAATCATTGTAAGAATTCAGTATTATTGTAATAGAAGTGTGTCTGTAATATTCCATGATATTGCTGTAACACTGCACTATTAAAATGACAAGTAAGACTTTTCAGCAGTCTAAAACTTGAAGTTCGAAACTTAAACTGTGAAAAGACTCAACATAAAGCTGAGGTTACTTTCCTGATAAATAAAGCGGAAAGCAGAGCTTAGGTTCTACATGAATTTCTGTTTTGTTATTGAGAATATTCACGTGTTAGTTTTCGAGTGTCATTTTCATGAGAATGAATGGCACTGGTATATTAAATATGGTAACAGAATAGACCGGCTTTTAGAGGAAACTGAATGTATTCCTTTTTCGTTAAAGGAAGCGCCTGAAGAATTGGAGATATTATGTCAATATAGCTTACGGCGAAAGTGGCGGTGGCACTAGATATTTTGATTTGTAGGTTTATTTAGTAAATTTTTGGTGGTAATATAGTGACAGGAGCCAGCGCCTGAAATGGGAAAGCTTAGGGGAAATATATATATTAAAAAGAAAAACAGATGTTTGTGTGTGTGAGAGAGAGAGAGAGAGAGAGAGAGAGAGAGAGAGAGAGAGCGGTGGTTCGTTTCTCGCTTCCGACAATATTTTTATTTTTCACCTTGACTCCCAAAAGTTTTCTGACACATTTATTAACTAGAATTTACGAGTTGCGATATTCCGACATATTTGCAAGTACAACCGCTTTTTCTTAAAAGCGCGTTTCTTCTATTTAGTGAACATGCCGTGAAATATGGTCTAACAAATTGTAAACACTGTCTTCTGAACTACAGTACCTGCACATAAAGTGTGGACACATTGTTATAGTGAATGTTGCAAATGAAATGCTGATACAAATAGTTTCATTAATTTACTAGAAAATACAAAGCTCTTGATATCAGTTAAATGGCTACAGTATTAGCGCAGTTACAAACAATTCATATAGAACGCAAGAACGTGTATAACAGCTGTTGCAAAAAGAAACAAGGCACTTCAGTCTCATTAAGAAACGACAGTTGCGACATAATTCTAGTACGTAATCTATATATAAAATCAGCCTGACATTTAGAACACTAATTATGATAGTAGTGTGTCTTCAGTTTATGTGCAGGTAGTTCACGAGACAATATTTACAATTCGTTGGCCCATATTTCACGGTATTTTAACTAAAGAGAACAATCGCAATTTTTTTTTTTTTTTTTTAGAGAAAGCGCTTGTATACGTAAATATGTCGAAAAATCGCAAAATGTAAATTCCTTTTAATTAACAACAATGTAAGAATACCTTTAGGAGTCAAGGTAAAAAAAAGAAAAAAAAAGTCTAGACCGGGAAGCGAAGCACCGCCGATGTTTAGTAGCTCCTTAAAGAGATGCGTTTATACGCTACACTACAAGAAGCACGTATGCTAACGCTCTCTGTTTCACAGTGCCATCAATATGAAGGGTTAGTCGCCAATATGGTATTTATTGACTGTAATTTACATCTAATTGTACTAAGAACGACATGGTTTTGGCACCTCTTAAGTGTGCCGTAACTTTGAAATAGCTACGCACGAATTATAAGGAGAAAAGCATGAAAATACGAAATGGAAAATGGCGTCTCTGCAGGACACAGCTTGCGACCGTAGAGAGCTCTATCGGTTGATACGGTAACTGGGATCCGACGCACTACTGTCCTAAGACGCTTGTTGGGATTGCGGATGGCCTGGTTTTAATTCCAAATAATTAATGTATCCACCAACAGGCGTAATGTTTATGTTGTTTTATTTAACGACCGGTTTCGGTATTACATTAATACCATCTTCAGGATTCATCCAAATAAAGTTACAAACCAGTGTTATATCTATAACATCATGTTGTACATAAGTAATATAAAATATAAAGTACAACAAGTAGAAATGACCTGACAATCAGCATTGTAGCAATATAATAAGGCCTAATGAACGCTATAATAAAAGGGGCTATTACAATAAAATGGCATTTATAAATAATACAAGAATCAAATTACCTGAAATATATTACTTCTAGAAGCTATGGTGTTGATTGTATGCAATAAATAACATTTCTTCAGATTGTTTGTGTCGTAAGATATCTTAGGTAGTAGTAGATATGTATAAAAATATTTAAAATGATATAAAGGGTGCAATATACGAAATAGTGATTTATTATACAATTCATATCGCTTTAATGCTGATTGCTGGGTCATTTGTACTTGTTGTTCTGTATATTTTATATGGCATATGTAGAACATGATGTTATAGATACAAAACTGATTTGTAGGTTTATTTGTATAAGATGGTATTAATGTAATACCGAAGCCGGTCGTTCAATAAAACAACATGAAGTTTACGGCTGTTGGTGGATACATTAATTATTTGGAATTATACTTATCTATTATGGCCCGGGTATCTTTTTCACGGGTCTTGGAAGCAATGTATAGCGGACTCTTCTTGTCCCACTACAAGGAGCAAACACTAAATATGTTTCAAGAAAAATTGCGGATTAAGTTTTGGAATAGCTTTATTTGATCGAGCAAAGTACACGAGACTTACCAGAATGATATTTTTACTGTGCAGCGGTATGTACGCCTATATGAAACAGTTTAGCAGATTAAAACTGTGTGCCGAACCAAGAATCGAACCTGTGACCTTTGCCTTTGGATGGCATGCGCTCTACTGGCTGACCAATCTCTGCACGCTTCCTGGCCCGTACTCACATCTTTGTTTCCAAACTTCATAGAAGTTTTCGTGCGAACCTTGCTGGACTGCAGTCCTGGAAGAACGGATATGGTGGAGACACGGCTTAGCCACAGCCTAAGGGACGTTTCAAGAATGATATTTTCAATCTGCAACGAAGTGTGCACTGATATGAAATTTCCTGGTAGTTCAAAAATATGTGCCGGACTGGAAGGATGCAAAGGTTCCAGGTTCTAATCCTGTCGAGCACACAGTTTTACTCTGTCAGATTAATACTAGAGTAACTGTTAGCGTGTTACTGCAAGAATTTTGCGTCCATTTTAAACACAACCCACGGTTTTTGTCTCTTTTGTTGACTCGCAAGAATGTGTTATTGTGAAATAGAAAGGAATTTGTAACGAATTGAGTAAGCATTTCAAATTTTATTAAAAATAGATACATTCCGTTGATGCTCTCAAAAGGCGTCTATCTTACATAGAAGTACTGCATCAGTGATGTAAACAACATGAAATTTGTACTTCAACAAACCACAATAGAAAACGAGTTTAAATATAAATCTTTGTTTCTTTTTATATTTTATGCGTTGCCGTTCTGTTCATCCCATTGCTATGAAAATATGTCAACATATAGCTTGCATTTTTCCGAAGGTTACAGCATAATTATATCCCTGACACATAGCAGCATTAAGAATGACGTTTAAATTTGTTACTTCTTTTCTACTAAATGTATTCGAAATATAATTTACAGACAATATCCATTTATGCCAGTTAATCTACCTAGAAAATTATTTCACTGTACGGCTTACAGTTCAGGAGGCCGCGGTGGCCGGGGAGACTGAGGCGCTCCATTCACGGTCTGCGCGGCCACTACGGTCGGGGGTTCGAATCCCCCCTCGGGCATGGATATTTGTGCCGTCCTTAGTTGTAAGTAGTTCATAAGTAGTTTGTAAGTTTAGGGACTGATGACCCCGTGGTTAAGTCGCGTAGACTCTACAAACATTTGAACATTTTATACCGTCAAAATAGCGAGACGCATGGCAAACTGTCGCGTCATGTTTGTTCGTATTGTATGTGCTGCCGTACCGTTTAGCCGATTACTTTGCACACCTAACCCTCAAAACAAGAGGAACGTAACCGTCTACGTAAGATTCCATGTGATGCATGACGGAGGGTACCTTGCAGTAATGTAGACACCATTTCACTCATCACCATGAAAGACAACAGGTGTCTAATTTTTCACAGTTGAAGGAGGCAAGAGGAGGTGGCGGAGGCGTTTGACAGAGGCAAGGAGGTGATTGACAGAGACAGCGGACGGGGAATGAACAGAGAGAGCGGCAGGAGGAGACGAACAGAGACAGCGGAGAAAGAGAAAGTGAACGGAGGGAGAAGGGGGAACGAGAGATGTTCCTCCTTAAGGCTGGAGTAAATTACACTCCCGGTCATTACAATTGCTACACCACGGAGATGAAGTGCTACAGACGCGAAATTTAATCGACAGGAAGAAGATACTGTGATATACAAATGATTAGCTTTTCAGAGCATTCACACAAGGTTGGCGCCGGTGGTGACACCTACAACGTGCTGACATGAGGACAGTTTCCAACCGATTTCTCATACACAAACAGCTGTTCAAAGGCGTTGCCTGGTGAAACGTTATTGTGATGCCTCGTGTAAGGAGGAGATATGCGTACCATCACGTTTCCGACTTGTAGCCTATCGCGATTGCGGTTTATCGTATCGCGACATTGCCGCTCGCGTTGGTCGCGATCCAATGACTGTTAGCAGAATATGGAATCGGTGGGTTCAGGAGGGCAATACGGAACTCGGTGCTGGATCCAAACGGCCTCGTATCACTAGCAGTCGGGATGACAGGCATCTTATCCACATGGCTGTAACGGATGGTGCAGCCACGTCTCGATCCCTGAGTCACCAGATGGGGACGTTTGCAAGACAACAACCATCTGCACGAACAGTTGCTGAAGCATGAGCTATCAGATCGGAGACCTTGGCTGCGGTTACCCTTGACGCTGCATCAGAGACAGGAGCGCCTGCGATGGTGTACGGAACGACGAACCTGGGTGCACGAATGGCAAAACGTCATGTTTTCGGATGAATCCAGTTTCTGTTTACAGCATCATGACGCTCGCATCCGTGTTTGGCGACATCGCGGTGAGCGCAAATTGGAAGCGTGTATTTCGTAATCGCCATACTGGCGTATCACCCGGCGTGATGGTATGGGGTGCCATTGGTTACGTGTCTCGTTCACCTCTTCGCATCGACGGCACTTCTACATCTACATCTACATAGCTACTCTGCAAAGTGTGTGGCAGAGGGTTCATTAACCACTTTCATAACTTTTCTCTATCGTTCCATTCTCTAATAGCGCGCGGGAAGAAAGAACACCTAAATCGTTCCGTTTTCGATCTGATTTCTTTTATTTTATTGCGATGGTCATGTTTCCCTAAGTAGGTGGGTGCTAGCAAAATATGTTCACATTCAGAAGTAAAAGTTGGTGATTGAAACTTCGCAAACAGACCACGCCGCAATGAATAACATCTTTCTTTTAATTATTTCCACCCCAACTCGTGCAACATTTCCGTGACGCTTTCCCCCTGTAACGTGACAAAACAAAACGAGCTCTCCTCCTCTGAACCTTCTCAATGTCTTCCGTCAGTCCCACCTGGTGAGGGTTCCACACTGGGCAACAGTACTCCAGGAGAGGACGCACAAGTGCGATGTAAGCAGTCTCTTTGGTGGAGCTGGTGCATCTTCGAAGCGTTCTGCCAATGAAACGTAACCTTTGGTTCGCCTTCCCCACAATATCTTCTATGTATTCTCTCCAGTCAAAGTTGTTCGTAATTGTAACTCCTAGGTATTTGGTAGAATTTACGACCTTAAGGTTTGACTGTTTTATCGCGTACTTGAAGTTCAGCGGATTTCGTTTAGTGGTCATGTGTATTACTTCACACTTTCCTTTATTTAGTGTCAATTGCCAATTTTCGCACCAGGTAGAAATTTTGTCTAAATCGCTTTTCAGTTGCTTTTCATCCTCTGTTGACTTCACTAACCGATAAACGACAGCATCATCGGCGAACAGTCTAAGGGAGCTATTCAGATTGTCTCCTAAATCGTTTATAAACACAAGGAAGAGTAGGGGATCTATAACGCTTCCCTGTGGAACATCATATATCACTTCTGTTTTAATCGATGACTTACCGTCAATTACAACGAACCGTGTCCTTTCTGATAGGTGCAATCGCACAATTGGGGAGATATTCCATAAGGACGCAATTTCATTAGAAGCCGCTTGTGGGGAACAGTGTCAAAAGCCTTCCGGAAATCCAGAAATATGGAATCGATTTGAGATCCCTTGTTGATGGCACTTAACACTTCATGAGAATAAAAGGCAAGCTGTGTTTCGCAAGAGCGATACTTTCTGAATCCGTGTTGACTATTGGTTAATAGGTCGTTCTCTTCGAAGTAGTTCATAATATTCGAACAAAGTATATGTTCCAAAATCCTACTGCAAATCGACGTCAATGAGATTGGCTTGTAATTTCGGGTCACTTCTGTTGCCTTTCTTGAATATTGGAGTAACTTGGGCAACTTTCCAGTCTTTGGGTACGGATCTTTCGCTGAGTGATCGGTTGTAAATTGTAGCTAAGTACGGAGCTATTGCATCAGCATACTCTGAGAGGAATCTAGTTGGTATACAATCTGGCCCGGAAGATTTGTTTTTGTTTAGTGACTTAAGTTGTTTTACTACTCCAGGAACATCTACTTCTAAGTTTCGCATGCTGGCAGCTGTTCTTGGATTGAATACTGGAGTGTTCACTTCACTTTCAACACTGGCCGTTACATTTCAGATGTGTTACGACCCGAGGCTCTACCCTTCATTCGATCCCTGCGAATGTTGCAGGTCTTGTACGAGCCTTTCTTGACACGGAAAATGTTGGACTGTTGTCCTGGCCAGCATATTCTCCAGATCTGTCACCAATTGGAAACATCTGGTCAATGGTGGACCGAGAAATTGGCTTGTCACAATACGCCAGACACTGATGATCTGTGGTATCGTGTTGAATCTGCATGGGCATTTTGTACCTGTACACGCCATCCAAGTCCTGACTCAATGCCCAGGCGTATCAAGGCCGTAATTATGTCCAAAGGTGAGTACTGATTTCTCATGATCTATGCACCCAAATGGCGTGAAAATCTAATGACATATCAGTTCTAGTATAATATATTTGTCCAATGAATACCCGTTTATCACCTGCATTTCTTCTTGGTGTAGCAATTTTAATGGCCAGTGGTGTAGTACCCGGGCGACGCCGGGTTTACGGCTAGTAAAAAATAAAAATAAACACCATTTATAATAGGACATAGAACTGAGCCAGTAGCCTGCACTAGGCACTAGACAACGTGGCGGTGACAACGTATCTGACAAACAGAGACATAACACATCGCGCCAAAAATGTAAAAAGGGAGGCAGCCATCTTTTTCCATTTCCATATTAAATTTGATATTAGCATGGATGGAGTTCAGATGGTCAAGAAATCGATGTAACTCATCCTTCCCGTGAGGCCATACTTTTTTGGATGTACTTGTTCGTCGAAAAGCTGATGGTACATTAGGACATGCAGTATATCGGAAACCAACCCATACGAATCTGTTTTTACATGCCAGTAGCTGCCATCATCCCTCACAAACCGCAGGGATCCTTAAGACATTGGTGCACAGATCACATTGTATATCAGACGATGACAACTTGCAGGAAGAGCTCACACACCTGAAGAGCATTTTCAAGGCAAATGGATATTCGCAGCAACAGATTTGCAGAGCATTCGATGTGAGTCCAAGAATGCAAGCACGAGACGTGGAAGAAGAAGACGAAAATAATAGTTATAGGTCAAGAGCCTTCTTACCTTACGTGGGCGCTCTTTCGTCAAAGATAAGCCTCATTCTCGACAAACATCGTGTTAAGGTTATCTTACGGCCACCAGTGAAGATTGCAGCCTTACTAGGATGATTTGTTGCTTCGCAAGTCAGGTGTGTACCAGATCCCTTGCGGAAATTGTGATAATTCATATACAGGCCAGACAATACGCACTGTCCACGAGAAGATATACCCGCCTATTGCAGCCAGACAAGCCAGCTGTGGCTGAACATTGCATAGAAACTGGTCATTCAATGAACTATAGCGATGTGAAGATTTTGACACCCATATCTTCGTTTTGGGATGCTATATTTAAGGAAGCTGTTGAAATTAGACTGGCCAACAACTTATTAAACAGAGATAAAGGTTTTAATTTAGACAAAGCTTGGAACCCTGCACTTGGAGTATTGAAATCACAGAGAAGACGTGAAGGTGTTGCCGCCGCCGAGCAAATATCGATAAGTGAACACCGGAGCGCTTCCGCCACGGGGGGCGCACGCGTGTGAGTACTTCGATATGCAGTAAACCAGCATCTGTGACGCGCACGCGCATTGCCACCGCGATCAGGCTTATAAGGCCGCGCCCGGCACCTCGTCGACTGTCTTCGACTCACTCTGAAGATGGCCGGAAGGTACGCGGCCGAAATATCAGCAGAAGAAGTGAATTTTACGCGGCTGCATTCCCGAAATCTATTGGCCTGTACATTACGCCGTGAAAAGTTGAAAATGTACTTATGAACTACTTACGAACTAGGACGGCACAAATATCCATGCCCGAGGGGGGGGATTCGAACCCCCGACCGTAGTGGCCGTGCTGACCGTGACTGGAGCGCCTCAGTCACCTCGGCCACCGCGGCCGGCGAAACAGAACACAAATGTAATGTTACTCCACATTAACAGTAAACACATTGTCACTCATAAAATACACCAACCAGTTTCTACACAAGCCAAAATAAAAATAAAAAGTTCAAATGTTTGTAAATCTCTTGGGCCAAACTGCTCTGGTCATCAGATCCTAGACTTATGAACTACCTAAACTAACTTACGCTAAGGACAACACGAATATCAGTTACCAAAGTAGGACTCAAATCTCTGACGGGAATGGCCGTGCAGTCCGTTGCATGAGGCCTTATACCACGGTGGTAATCATTAAAATTCTTCTTCTACCTTCCAGTAACTGTTACTCCTCTTCCTTCAGAAAGTATCTTACAAGTTTCCTACTCTTTTCCTTCTCATCTTTTTTTTTTTTTTTTTTTTTTCGAGGTACTGTTGAATCTTGTAAATTATTTAAGTCTGTATTAAATAATAGTGAAATCACTATTATCGTTGTATCGCTATCGTCATTTCCGTTAAAACAAATGACCTATAATGGAACGGTGTTGCTGAAAATAATCAGCACATTAGATGCACCTTCAGGACAATGTTTCCCGCCATCGCAGAGGCGGCAAACGAAGAGGTGAAACGTGGTTATGAGAGGCTGTGCTACCCGTAGTGTGGCGTGTCCGCGGTAGCGCTGCGCAGGATGGAGCTGCACTACATTAACTTGGCGATGGAAAGTTTTCAACCTCGTAGTTACTTCTTCACAATTTAATAAAGGTATACTATCTCGAGACTTGAGTGCTTTATACAAAACTAGCTGTAAACCCGCCGTTGCCCGGGTATTTATTTATTCTACACTCTCATAGTCTACCTTCCCCTCCCTCCCTCTCTGCACCCACCTCTTTCTCTTCCATCTCTCTGTTCGTTTCCACCTTTCCCTCTCTCGGCATAGTTTTCCCGTAGATACCCTCTGTCATGTACCATACAAACATTTACGTACTAAGTGATCTTCCTCTTGGTTTAAAGGGCATGGGTGCAAAAATTCATAAAGATTGGAGCAAAACTATGCATTTTGTAAAATTCCATAAGTACCCTCCACCATGCACTGAACGAAATTTTATACAGACAGTGACATTCCTCTTGTTTTTGTAGCCGAGCGGTCTAAAGCGTCTCGCTGCGGAGCGCGCGGTTGCTCGACGTGGAGGTTCGAGTCCTCCCTGGGGCATGGGTGTGTGTGTTGTCCTTAGGTTAGTTTACCTTAGCTTAAGTAGTTTGTAAGCTACGGACTGATGACCACGCAGTTTGGTCCGATTTGAATTACAAACATTTATTCTATTATAATTACGTAGCCTTCCGCGGCCAGAGTCAGATGACATAAAAGTATTCTGGGTCTTGTACCGCGTCATGATGTAAGGCTATCACTTAAATAACCGAAAGCGATGTTATTGGTGAATTTTTGGCGGAAGAATGGAACTTTATTTTGTTAGGATGCTGAGGTGGAGGGAGTGGGGGTTAGCCGTTGCTTCTTGCATAGCGAGACATGATTGGTGTTCATCGGCGAATGGGGTGAGGGCTTCCGTTTATCTCCTGCTGGCCGTGGGCCGCGCGGCGGCAGTTGCTTACTAGTGACGCTCGCGTGTTGTGTTGTCAGTGCGGCCTATTTCGCTGTGATGGCTGATAGCCAGGAGGGGGCAAGCCTGAATCCATCTTCTCTATTCATGTTATTGGGGTGTTTTACAATTTCGATGGCTTCCCTTATCTTGCGTTTAACCATCCCTGGTTGCTTGACGAATATTCTGGCATCGTTAAATTTTATCTTTTTGCTGCAATCTTGCTGGTGTTCGGTTACTGCAGATTTATTATGTTGGCCTAATCGAATATAGCATTTTATTCTATTCCTCTTGGTTTTAAGGTAGAGTGTGCAAAATTTCATCAATATAGGAACAAAATTATTGATTTCTATGCAATAGAAATGCAGGGTCACATTGAAAAACGCACTTTGTTGTTCTCAAATATTCCAGTTTTATTTCATACAACGGTTGCTATAGGGAAAGAAAAAAAAGAAAAAAAAAAAAAAAAAAAAGAAAAAGGATCTGTGGAATCTGTAGAACCTTTCTTAAGTTATGGCACGACCAAGATATTTAGGAATCCAGTTTTATGTTGCAACGTACACTCCCCCATGCGCCGCATGAAAATTAAGGTAGACGGTGACCTTCCTATTGTTTCGAAGGTCAAGCGTGCGAAATTTCGCAAAGATCGGAATGAAAAATATAGATTTCGTGAGTCTATAGGAGAAGTATGCTCCGCCATGCACTTATCACAAAATACTTTCTTAGATCACGTTTTCTACTTATAAACTACATTCCTGCCAAATTTCAGGTTCTTCTCTGAAGAAGTAGTTTTCGAGATATTGTGTTTAGTCAGTGAGTGAGTGAATGTCCTTTCGCTTTTATATAGATAGAGATCTAGAAAACAGATTGCTTAATTTTGGATGCAAGAGAATTAAGGGACACTTGCAGACAAAAATAAATAGTAACATGCAAATCTGTAATGAGATCTTTATTGGATACCAGGCCATGCCTGATACGACACTTTTACACATCAACAGCGAAAGTGTTGTGAGCGGTAGACTTCTTTTCGTTTCATCATTTTGTGGGTGGTGAATTACAAAACGTTTCATAAATAAATCTGGGTATTTTTATGTGGTGGCCTATCATTATTTATGACGTCATATCTGCCGAGCTATGTGGCGTGATTTCTTGTTTTTGGGTCAGGAACCTTCGTGGGCATACAGTGAACAGTTTACCAAAGTTTCATTGCAATTGAATGAGTAGTTTATGAATACATAGAGGACATACAGACAAACATATATATAAATGTTTTAAAAGTTAATAGAGGGGTCGCCCTTTTGGGCAACTACCTGCTCAGAGAAAATAGGAACCGCCGGCCCTGATCAGCAGACGACGTCATGCCCACAGTGTTCTAGGATGATGAACATGAGGTACACTTGGAATTCATGTGTAAGGCACGACCATTAGCAAGGTACCGTGGAACCACAAGAACACTGTAGACACGTATTCCATAAGTGGAGCACACTGTACTTGCAGGCCACACAGAGCACTGCCGCAGTCGCAATAGGGACCAGTGACCTCTCATACCTGGTCCTTTCTATTCTAAACCAACCACACCCGCGACAACTTGGGTATCCTGGCATCCATCACCCTTCATACGCTCCCTATTTCCCCATACGATTTTATGTGTTTCCTAAACTCGAGGTAACCATTCTAGGAATTCACTTTGATAGTCTTGAAGTGATGCGGGAAGTGACTCAGTCAACGAAGTTGGACATCCTACAGTGATCGAGTCATACGCTACACCATGCCTTTAAGTGAAGATCTTTTAAGTGAAGATCTGTGTCTCAGAGATCCTCAGAGCTTCCTCTATCTCAGAGCCTCTGTCAACTAGGCTCATATGTCTTGGATCCTCTTTGTCTTGGAGCTCCCTATATCTGGCAGTACATTCAGTGTTGGAGCGACTTCTTTCTCAAATCCCCCACAATATAGGAGCCCCATCACTTCAGAACACCACCAGTATTACATCCATTTAGTCTCAGAGACTCCTCAGACTCATAGCACCCTCAGTCTTGGAGCCCCCTCTGTCATGGAGCCCCTCATTTTCTAAGTCCCATCTATCTTGTAGCTCCTAAGTCTCGGAGCCCCCTCCAGCTTGGAACCCCTTCAGTTTGGAGAGATCTTGGAGCCCACTCCGTCTCAGAGACCCTTCTCTCAGTTTAGGCACTCCCTCCATATTTGAGCCCTATCCAACTCAGACCTCACTCACAGAGCCCCGTCTGTTTTGGCTCCCCCTTTGTTTCAGAGCCTACTAAAGAGACTGCATACACAACGCTTGTCCATCTTTTTTTGGAGTATTGCGGCCCAGTGTGCGATCCTTATCAAGTGGGTTTGACAAGGGACATCGAAGGAGTCCAAAGAAGGGCAGCTCGTTTCGCATTGTCACGATATAGGGGAGACAGCATTACGGAAATGATACAGGATCTGGGATGGGAATCATTACAACAACAGCGCTTATCGCTGCGGCGTGGGCTACTTACGAAACTCCAATCGCCAACATTCTCCTCCAAATGCGAAAATATATTGTTGACTCCTACTTACATAGGTAGAAATGATCATCAGAATAAAATACGAGAAATCAGAGCTCGAATGGAGAGATTCAGGTGTTCTTTCTTCGAGTATTCGAGAATGGAATAGGAGATAAATAGTATAACAGTGGTTCGATGAACCCTCTGCCAGGCACTTAAATGTGATTTTCAGAGTATCCCATGGAGATGTAGACACCTCAGTGTACCATGTTTCAGAGCCCCCTGCAACGTGGAGCATCCTCAGTCTCAGAGCATCAATAGTTTTAGACGCACCTCCATCTTGGTGCTCCATCCACCTTTCTTGGAGCTGTCTTGGGGGCTCCTGCTTCTTGGACCACCCTCCATCTTGGAACCCCATCACCTCAGAGTCATTTCAGAGTCATCTTCAAGCCCCCTCGCTCTTAGAGTCCCCTTCATCTCAACACCTCTTCCATCTGGAGCCCACTGAGTCTCGGCACCCCCTGTGTCTCAGAACCACATCCATCTTGAAATTCCTCTCTGAGCCCCTTGCATCTTGTAACCACCTCTGTGTCAGGGCGTCAATCATGAAGCTCCTCAATCTTATACTCTTCAATCTCAGAGCCCCATCATAGTCTTCTCAATCTTGAGTGTCCCTCAATCTTGGACCATCGTCAGTCTCAGGCCCCAGCAGCTGTGGTTCTTGTTATGCATTTATGCTGTCCTTCGTCTATTTCACTCCATGTGACCCACTGGGCAAAAATCATTCAATGTACTTTATTTATTCTGCATGGAAGACACCTATTTATTTTGCTAAATTTCTGCACCTTGAGGCTATTCTTTTCTATTGAGTAATAGGTCAGACAGAGACATGATGCAAATAGATTTTTAATTACAGAAAGCATCCATGAAGGTTCGAGTCCTCCCTGGTGCATGGTGTGTGTGTGTGTGTGTGTGTGTGTGTGTGTGTGTTTTGTCCTTAGGTTAGTTTACCTAGATTTAAGAAGTTTGTAAGCTATGGACTGATGACTATGCCGTTTGGTTCGATAGATTTACAAACATTTGAACAGAAAGCATAATGGAGACAAACTGCAATTATGATTTAGTGGCTAAAATTAAAAACAGTCCAGATAGCAAAATTATTATTTTTATTTCATGACCAGCTTCTATCTCAGAGTCTCCTTCTTCGTGGATTCCTGTCAGTTCTGGAGCCGTTTCGGGTTTGGAGCCTATTCAGTTTTGGTGACTCTTTTTTTTAGAGGCCATCCCTTCATAATTGGAGGCCCTCTCTCTGGGAACCTCTTTCTTGGAGACTCAAAGTTTTGGAGTTTATCTCAGAGCCTCCTCAGTTCTAAAGCCTGTCAGTATAGGTGTCCCATCCATCTTAGAGCCCCCTCTGTCTTGGAGCCTCCTCGAGTTTGGATCCCTCTCTGTATCAGAGTACCTTTCACCTGTTTCAGAGCGTTCTTTCTCAGTGGCACCTCTGTCTTGGAGTCACCTGAGTCCTGTAGCTCGCTTTGTATGGGTCTCTTATGCCTTAGAGGCCTTCAGTTTCAGCACTCCTGTATTGAAGCCCCATCCATCTTGGAAACACCTCACTTATGAAGCCCCCTCTGTCTTGCAAACCCTTAGTCTCAGAGCACCCTGTGTTTTGGAGGCCCCTCTGTTTCAGATCACCATTAGTCTCAGAGCCCCCTCAGTCTCGCAGCATCCTCAGTTTCAGAGCCATCTATCTTGGAGCCACCCTGCATCTTGTAGCCCCGTCCACCTCTTACTCATCTTGGAGTGGCCTCCATCTCAGAGTTCCCTCCATCTTGGAGTCCACTCCATCATATTGCCCCCTTTGTGTCAGCACTTCATCCATCTTGGAGCCTCATTTCATGATCAGTTTCAGTTTACATAGACTATCGTCTTATGAATTCATATGAATTGTATTATGTTTCATTAACTCATAAATGCTAGGCAATGCAGAAAACTTTGAACCAAGCAAACCTTTAGTATCACAAACTCACATTCAACCTGAATGATATTTCTTAATGCCTTACACAATTTTATAATCAATTCCTAATCAATTAGGAGTTGTTACTGTGCTATTTGTATCAGTTATAATTCTAATTTCGAGTAATTCATTTTATCCAGTTAAGAAAATTATATCCTGAATTATAGTAATTGTCATTTGTTTATTAGCACAAATTAGAAAATGGCCAGATGAAGAACCATATATCACATCAGGACAAATCCTAACAATTATTTACTTTTCATATTTCGAATTAATGTTCATACTGCAAATATATTTGTCTTATTAACGATAAAATAAAGTTAATTAGCTTAACAAAGGCATATGCTTTGAAAACATAAGATCAGAAGTTTAATTCCTCTATTGACCTACCAGTTCTTAAAAAAATTAACTAAAAATGAAGACATCATAATTGTGAAGCTAATGAAAAATAACAAATTTAAAGCAAAGGTAAAATACTCTTTCAAGCCCAATACATAAGCTTTTCATATATACGATAAAAATAGTAAGCCTAAACAAGAATAAAAATCACCACCTACAATATAGTGAAAACAATATTCTTATAAATACAACTGTAGTATCTTCAGCCAAAATATTGAAGTAAATCCTCCTGCACCATTTTTTAATGAAACTCCAACTCCAGTTGCATTTATTGGTGCTTTATTTAAGCCCACACTACCGGTTTCGGCCTCTATGTTAGGCGTGACAGACGTTATGCCATAGAGAAAGCAACTACCGAAACCGGTAGTGTGGGCTTAAATAAAGCACCAATAAATGCAACTGGAGCTGGAGTTTCATTAAAATTTGAACCGCAGTTGCAGCAACAGCAAGCCTCCAGAGATGGAGAAACTAATAACTCCTACACCATATTCAAAATTAAACCAAGAAACTAATTCCAACTCACCTTCAGTAAAATCAAAAGGAGTGTTTGCTAATCAAGAAGCAAAACAACGAAAGGACAAAGATATAGAAAAACTAAAATATCAGGAGTGACGATCAAATTCCACAAAATCAAATATATTAAAATTTTCAATTAAAATAATTGTTGATAGTAAAATGTTATTGCATCTTCATCAGAAATAGTTTGAGTAAAACAATGTGAAGACTAAAATTAAAATAATTGTTGATAGTAAAATGTTATTGCATCTTCATCAGAAATAGTTTGAGTAAAACAATGTGAAGACTAAAATTTCAACTCTTCATTGAGTAGAACAAAGAAAAACAAAAAATAAGAAGAAGTACATATATATAAGGTATACAAGGACAAACAACTGAATTAAAGAAAGAAAGTATAAAATTAAAATGCGGAGGGAAAAATATAGGAAATAATTTTATGTAAAAGGAATCAGTTAACTGTTACAATTTAACTTCATAGCATCATTAATAGGTTGAGGAATATGTAGAAAACCAATCCTATTTGGCCCTTTACGTATCTGAATGTAACAGGCCATCGTTTTTTCTAATGAAGTTAAAAAGCCACTCTAATGAAAACACTAATAATTAAAACAAATAAATCATAAAACATTAATATCTTTTCAAGCAAAAATTCACAAGAATGACTTCTACATTTAACATGCATCTGTCTGTGTAATAAGTAATTAGTTTTAATCAAATAAAGTAAAAACATTTAGACATATCATCCTTTTACACTAATATGAATGTAATAATACTTAGGTTACAAAGTGACCTCTCTCACACCTGTCAAAAATCAGATTCTGTAAGAATTTAAATGTCAAACATTAAACATTAAAGAGATATTCTATTTTGTCAATGCGAATACAATTATGCTCTTAACCCTAGGGTAACTTAATATCATGATAGTAAATTATGGTTCAAATGAATATAAATGGATGATTTTGTAGTGAAGAGTTAGTTTATTCTTCATTTTATTCCAAGAAAACATAAAAATTTAATATAAAATCATAAACTAAAAAACATAAAATACACAAATGGCAAGGTCTATAAGATCTACTCGAACTAAAGAAGTATATCAGTCTTTTAACTAAAGTTACACTTTATAAGACAGTTAATTTCTCATGAAATGATTCATTCCTAGTCCTAATTAAGAAAGTAATCTATATGCAACAATTTCATGGTTGAAATACTGTGGCTTTTAAAATATATTCAGTGAGTAGGTCAGAATTCAAAATATTATTAAGAAGACATGTTTTGTATAAGTATAAGGAAATTAATTTTGCCTAGTTGCTAATAATACATTCACAAAATGATATGAGTATAAAAATAATATCTGTACAAATGTGAAAAGTCAATTAATAATAATATTTAGTTAGGGAACAACTCACTGTAAAGACGATTGTTGAGTCACCAACAGACACAGATAAAAGACACACAAACACACACACAATTCTAAATTTTTGGCTGCAGCCTTTCTCAGAAAGAGAACATTCATCCACACAATCACTTAGGCATACTCATCCACACACATCAGCCATCTCTGGCTGCCAAACAGTCTGACTACACAGCAAGCGAAAGGGATAGGTGGGTGGGCAGAGGGGGAGGAGTGGTTAAGAGGGGGGGAGTGGAGAGGGAAGATAAGGGTGGGGATACCTTACTGGACCTTCCATTGTTAAACATTAAATTAGTAATTTTAATAAAACATTATAACAAAGAAACAGGAACTAAACTGTAATCTTAAAAAACCTGGTCTTAAGCCTACTATTATGTTCAACTAATTAACAAATATAGGATTTTAACTTTAGAATGTATCCTGTAACAATAAATAAATTAGTGAAATTATATAATAATTGAAGCAGTCAAGATCACATATAATATTTTATGTTATTATGACTGGTTTCGATCTACATGGATCATCTTCAGATCATGTCATTTGTGAGGAGTTGGGCCATCTGTTGTAGAGCTACACTGCAGCAGTATTTATGCATCTACAAGAGATAAGCCAGCTCCTCACCAAGGACATGATCTGATGATGATCCATGTAGATTAAAACTGGTCATTATAATAAAATAAAATATTATATGCGATATTGACTGCTTCAATTATATTATTTCAAAACATTTAGATCACTGCTATTTTCCTTAGGAACGATCTTCCATAAAATATTAAATAAATTAGTATTTCCAATTTTAAATAAATAAACAATTTGTTAAGAAACTAAATGTCTTAGAAAACGAATAACGTATCAATATCAACAATAAACAGTGCCCTTAGTCATATAGTATCTGATTACATCAAAGATGCAGAATATAAGAACAGGTATTTTATTTCAACTTTAGTTCAATACCTCTTGTGATATTCTACATCTTTGAATTACATATTATTTCTATAAATAAATAAACAACATTTTTAAACAATTATTCTTATTTATTTTAAAATCCACCTAAATTAAGATCCCTTAATTACTTATATTTAAAACAATAATTCAATTATATTGCTAATAAACTACAATAAAAATTAATCTTTTCTAAAAAACATATTAAGACAAAAACCAATAAATTGTTATTATTAAACATCACAAAGCAACACAATACATTATTCATGACATTCTGAATTGCATAGAAAAAATATCAGTGTACATTGACTATGTTCTGATTTTTATTAATTGCGAAATATTATAAATGAAATTATTGATAATGAGAGTGATGGACAATGTGTATAATGTGTACAATTATTAATTAAATTAAATAAATTACATTGCTGTTTATTCTCCTTCAAAATTCATAAGAAATTGTTGTAAACTAATCAAATCTTAATTATTTCCTGCACATTGGCCTGAAATAATTTTTAACATAAAAGGAATAAAATTTTAAATCCAGAAAGATTTTCTGATAATCGAGATATACAAGCAAATAAAGTAAGTAAAGTAATTGAGTACTATCAATTACAAATTAGGTTCCTGTGAATTGAATGAAATACCGCCAAATTCTGTGGTTTTAAAGGCTATAACTAATATTACCCATGTAAAATGAAATAAACATGGTATCTAATCGTAGCCCTTTTTTAAGTTCTACATTAATAAAATAGAGCATTAACAATTTTAAATTTCACCTAATAAACTTTAAATACACATCCAAAATAATAATAACTACTTTAACTGGAAATATTCAGTCATATCAATCATATAACTGAGGCTGCTGGCATGAAATATGCCAATTATTAATCAATTTATAATTTCATAATTCAGTCTAATCACTAAAAATAGAACATTTATATACAGTGCAAATTATATACAAGAAAAGTCCATTTTCAAGGAAGAATGGAATTTTTAAGAAATTAAGGAGACAATTACAGTAAAACAATTACATAAAGTAGAAAATAATAATAATTTCCAGAAAATACAATTATAATATCCTTTAAAAATTGTTAATAATATTCCTCTAAATATATAAGAAAGATAAATATGGCACATATGTAGAGGGAAATTTTATAAATCGTATTTCTTTAAATTTAATCTCTTTTCATTTATAATAAAAAAGAATAAACAATAGAAATTATTTAACTTGGAATAATATTTACTTTGATATTATAGTTAATTATGTGCAATTAAATTTATTATGTTAATAAGTAGATGAATACAGTAAAAGTTGCTCAAAGCAGCATTTGTTCATTCATAAATCTACTCAATCCATACAAGCATTTCAGTACTGATGGATTCAATACACTTTCATATGCAGATGTTCCACTCCTATGAACCACAGACATTGCCGAGGTGGGGTGGCTTGCGTGCCTCAACGATACAGATAGCCGTACCGTAGGTGCAACCACAGCGGAGGGGTATCTGTGGAGAGGCCAGACAAACGTGTGGTTCCTGAAGAGGGGCAGCAGCCTCTTCAGTAGTTACAGGGGCAACAGTCTGGATGATTGACTGAGCTGGCCTTGTAACATCAGCTAATGTGGCTTTGCCACATAGCTACTGCGAACGGCTGAAAGCAAGGGGAAACTACAGCCGTTACCTTTCCCGAGGACATGCAGCTCTACTGTATGAACATATGATGATGGCATCCTCTCGGGTAAAATATTCCGGAGGTAAAATAGTCCCCCATTCGGATCTCCGGGCGGGGACTACTCAGGAGGATGTGATCATCAGGAAAGACAATACTGGCATTCTACGGGTCGGAGCGTGGAATGTTAGATCCCTTAATCGAGTAGGAAAATTAGAAAATTTAAAAAGGGAAATGGATAGGTTGAAATTAGATATAGTGGGGATTAGTGAAGTTCGGTGGCAGGATGAACAGGATTTCTGGTCAGGTGAGTACAGGATTATAAATACAAAATCAGTTGGGGGTATCACAGGAGTAGGATTGATAATGAATAAGAAAATAGGAATGCGGGTAAACTACTATGACCAGCACAGTGATCGCATTATCATTGTCAAGATAGATACGAAGCCAACACCGACAACAGTAGTACAGGTTTATATGCCAACTAGCTCTGCCGGTGATGAGGAAATCGAAGAAATATATGAGGAGCTAAAGGAAATTATTCAGACAATTAAGGGAGAGGAAAATTTAATTGTTATGGGAGACTGGAATTCGGTAGTAGGACAAGGAAGTGAAGGGAAGATAGTAGGTGAATATGGTCTGGGCAAAAGGAATGAAAGAGGAAGCCGCCTGGTAGAATTTTGCACAGAACATAATTTAGTTATAACAAACACCTGGTTCAAGAATCACAAAAGAAGGTTGTATACGTGGAAGAGACCAGGAGACACCGGAAGATATCAGATAGATTTTATAATGGTAAGACATAGATTTCGGAATCAGGTTCTACAGTGTAAGACATACCCAGGGGCAGATATAGACTCTGACCATAACTTGTTGGTTATGAACTGTAGGCTGAAACTAAAGAAACTACAAAAAGGTAGGAAAATAAGGAGATGGGACCTGGATAAATTGAAGGTACCTGAGGTTCTTAAAAATTTCAGAGGGAGCTTTAGGCAACAATTGACAGAAACGGGAGGAAATAAAACAGTAGAGGAGGAATGGGCAATAATGAGAGATGAAATAGTGAAGGTAGCAGAGGACAAAATAGGTAGGAAGGAAAGACCTACAAAAAATCCTTGGGTATCACAGGAGATACTAAATTTAATCGATGAAAGGAGAAAATATAAAAATGCAGTTAATGAAACAAGCAAAATGGAGTACAGACGACTAAGAAATGAGATTGTCAGGAAGTGCAAAATGGCTAAGCAGGAGTGGCTAGAAGGCAAATGCAAGGATGTAGAAGAATGTATAAATAGGGGAAAAATAGATACAGCCTACAGGAAAATAAAAGAAACATTTGGAGATAAGAAAAACAGCTCTATGAATATCAAGGACACTGATGGAAAACCAGTTCTCAGCAAAGAAGGGAAAGCTGAAAGGTGGAAAGAATATATAGAGGGGCTCTACAAAGGAAATGAACTTCAAGACAATATTGTAGGAAGGGAAGAGGATGTAGATGAAGATGAAATAGGAGATACTGTACTGAGAGAAGAATTTGACAGAGCCCTGAAAGACCTAAGTCGAAACAAGGCCTCTGGAATAGATGATATTCCCTCAGAGCTACTGAAGTCTCTGGGAGAACCAGCCATGACAAAATTGTTTCACCTGGTGTGTAATATGTATGAGACAGGTGAAGTACCCTCAGACTTTAAGAAAAATGTTATAATCCCCATCCCTAAGAAAGCAGGTGCAGACAGGTGTGAAAACTACAGAACCATCAGTTTAATAAGTCATGGCTGCAAAATATTAACGCGAATTATATACAGAAGGATGGAAAAGCTGGTAGAAGCCGACCTCGGGGAAGATCAGTTTGGGTTCAGGAGAAATGTAGGAACACGGGAGGCAATACTCACTTTACGGCTTATCCTAGAAGATAGATTAAGAAAAGGCAAATCTACATTTCTAGCTTTTGTAGATTTGGAGAAGGCTTTTGACAATGTTGATTGGAATAAACTCTTTAAAGTTCTGAAAAAAGCAGGAGTAAATTATAGGGAGCGTAAGGTTATTTACAACTTGTACAAAAACCAGACAGCGGTTGTCAGAGTTGAAGGGCATAAAAGGGATGCAGTGGTTGGGAAGGGAGTGAGACAGGGTTGTAGCCTTTCTCCAATGTTATTCAATTTGTACATTGAACAAGCTATAAAGGAAAGCAAGGAGAAATTTGGTGAAGGAATAAAAGTTCAGGGGGAAGAATTAAAAACATTGCGTTTTGCCGATGACATAGTAATTCTGTCAGATACAGCAAAGGACCTGGAAGAGCAATTGAATGGAATGGACAGTGTGCTGAAAGGTGCATATAAGATGAACATTAACAAGAGCAAAACTAGGGTAATGGAGTGCAGTGTAAGAAAATCAGGTGATGCAGAAGGAATTAGATTGGGAAACGAAGCAATAAAGGAGGTAGATGAGTTTTGTTACTTGGGCAGTAAAATAACAAATGATGGGCGCAGTACAGAGGATATAAAATGCAGAATGGCAATGGGTAGAAAAGCGTTTTTGAAAAAGAGAAATTTGTTGACATCGAATATTGATTTAGGCCTAAGGAAGTCCTTTCTGAGGGCATTTGTATGGAGTGTTGCCTTGTATGGGAGTGAGACATGGACGATAAACAGTGCGGACAGGAAGAGGATTGAGGCTTTTGAAATATGGTGCTACAGAAGAATGCTGAAGATTAGGTGGGTGGATCGCGTAACTAATGAGGAGATACTGAACAGAATTGGGGAGAAAAGGAATTTCTGGCATACCTTGACTAAAAGAAGGGATAGATTGGCAGGACACATTCTTAGACATCAAGGAATTGTTAATTTAGCGTTGGAGGGAAGTGTGTGGGGAAAAAATCGCAGGGGAAGACCAAGAGATGGATACAGTAAGCAGATTCAGACAGATGTAGGTTGTCGTTCTTATGTGGAGATGAAGAGGCTTGCTCAGGATAGGGTATTGTGGAGAGCTGCATCAAACCAGTCTCCGGACTGAAGACCACAACAACAACATGCAGATGTTTGTATGAGGTAATGGAAAGTGAATGTCAGTTATATACTTGATAATTTGGTGTAGCCGGCCACGGTGGCCGAGGTGACTGAGGCGCTCCAGTCACGGTCAGCACGGCTACTACGGTCGGAGGTTCGAATCCCCCCTAGGGCATGGATATTTGTGCCATCTTTAGTCTTAGCTAGTACATAAGTAGTTTGTAAGCTTAGGGACTGATGACGCCGTAGTTAAGTCCCATAAGTTGTAGAAACATTTGAACATTTGAATTCGGTGTATAATTCGGAAAAGAGCTTAAACAGTACAGCAGTGATAGAATCTACATTAGTTATACACGACTCTAGAAGGAGGTTAATTTTAATACTGCTGATATGCAGTGCAACATTGAGAAAAATGTCTAGGGCAGCTTGGAACTGCAGGTGCGGACATCAATTGGCGCCACTCTATTTAACAATTGTCATTACATTACATCAAATGAAACGAAGTGCTCTGTTGGTAAGCTTTGTCGTTTTCCCTGATAACTGACACACTTCGGGTCATACAGGAACACTGTTGCTCATCTGTAAAACAGTCCACTGCAACGTTTGCAGTGAAACAAATCGGTATTGCCTCTTCATGATTACGTGGCACAATGAATATTCCAATAAATTTCAGGTGTGAAACCACCTAAAGCTGAATTCATCTAATATTTCGGCTGAGTACCATCCAACCAACTTCACAGGGAGTCGTGGCCTGACGGTCGAGCAGCTCTTCATGCTTATAAATGCGCGAACCACGCAACTGCGCATGCAGTCACTAATACAGAAGGCGCCAAAGATGTTGCTCGCCACAAGGTACTACAAATAAGTATAAATTATGTCTGTGACTGCACGTTAGATTATTGCATAGGAATCGGTGCATTATGAATTGTACTGTGGCGGTGTCTTTGAAAATTTATTAAAGAAAGTGTTGGATACCAAGATTCATCTAAACGAAAGCCATTGTCCCTGTTAATTAAATCCATCCTCGAAAGAATTTCAGTTAGTTCTTTCTTGAGAAGTCGGTATTTTTTCGTTTAGCAACGATTTTCCTCAGTACGTTCTGCCAGTTTCAGTTGACCAGTAGCTATTTGAGTGATACTGTACATTATTTTGAATAAACAGCATTTGTCGTTAACACTTGACCAAAAGATTAAGGTAATTTGGGTGAGTGAGAAAGGTAAAAACTCTGTACGTGAAATTGCATTGTGTATTAAGTGCGGGAAAACACAGATTTATAAGAATTTAAGGAACAATGATAAGATATGGAATGAGTGGTTGAAAGGAAACGGGTAGGCGAAAAGAATACCAGACATGAAGAAATTAACGAAATTGTCTGGGAGTTGTTTCTCAGTGCGAGGGCAAAACATTTAATGTTTATCTACATCTACATGAAGTGTAAGGTGGAGGGTTCATCAAACCACTTTTATGATATTTCTCTAAAGTTTCATTCCCTAATAGTGTGAGGGAAAAATAATATCTAAATCTTTCTGTTTTCGATATGATTTCTCTTAACTTATTACGATGATCCTGTTTCCCTGTGTAGGTGGGTGCCAACAAAACTATATGAAACGTCTTCTCGAAGACAACAGACATTGATGATGCTCCAAAACTTTATGTATTAAATAAACTGATGTTCATTCGCATTTTGTGACTACTTCCAAGTTTCAGTAGTCAATATAATGGTGTTCTATCATTTTATGACAAATGAAAATTTGTGCCTGATCAGCACTTGAACCTGGGTCTCTCACTTATCGTTAGCGGTCACCTTAACCTTTCGGCCACCCATGCACATTCCCTGGCTCTACTCAAACTTCCATTAGTCATAGTTATCTACTTCCACTGGTGCTCACACATGTAGTGTGTTTCCCGTGACAGGGAGAGACACATTCAAACCATCTTTAGCCTGTCTTGGCTGTGATATTTTTTATTATACATCTGTTGGAAGGGAACAGACATTGGTGATGGACTGCAACTAGATGTATTAAATAAAATGATGTTTCTTCACATTTTGCGACTATTACCGACTTTCAGTTGCTCTATTAAGGTGTTGTATCATTTTATCACAAACGAATATTTGTACCACACTGCAAATGATCATCAGTTTATCCAACAAAATATGTTCGCATTTGGAAAAGAAATTTCACAAATAAATCTCACCACTATGAATAGTGTCTTTCTTTTAGTGATTTCCACTCCACCTCGTGCAATGTTTCTGTAACACTCTTTCCCTTATGTTGCCTCAGTACAAAACGAGCAACCGTTCTCTGAATTTTCTCTAAATTGTCCTTAAGTACCACTGGTAAGGATCCCACAATGTGCAGCAATACTCCAAACCATGTAGAAATGCTGTTATTTATTTATCACCATAATATTCCAATGTTCTGTTATACATCTAAAAGCAAATAACATCTGATGTGCTGCAGTGCAGGTATGTAAATGTTTGTATAATTAAATTTATACTGTACTTTGAAGCCTGATAATTGATAAATTTTATGCAGCCCAACTGGAAATGTCTTCAATTCAGAAAATTATTTTAGTGCCAGTGATTCCATTTTGAGCAAGTTTTTCTATATATTGTATGAAATGCTATTAATTAAATTAAACAACAATATTATATAACTCATATATTTAGTTAATTTACTATAGTAATACATATATTAATTTACTAATTATATCATACATTAATAAGGCAAAGCAGTCAACAATCTGAAGATTGGTTTGAACACCACATAATAATGTAGATATTTAATTACTTTATCATATCCTATTACATACTAATTTCTTTTGCCTTAAAAACAAGTAGCTATAATATATGACAAAAATATAAATTTAATTAATTAATATTAATTAAATAAAACTTATAATGATATATTTAATTAAATGCAATGTATTAAAGTAAATAATTTATGTTATTAATTACTAACAAAAGGAAAATACAAATTATTTATTGTCAACAATTATTTTACTTAAAAGAAAAATATTACATATACAATTACAAAGAGAATTTTCAGTTTATACATAATACAAAATAGAAATTAAAACTATAAAGGAGTAGCCTGAATAAGGTGTTAGAATTAAATTATCAATTTCAGAATCAAAAACTAATGTGCATCTTACACCTAAAGGTATAAATAAAGATGTAACCTAAATTCAAACTAATGGGTTCATACCCCATTCAGAGAAATATTTATCCTCTCCTTTTTAATGAACAAGTCTATAAAACTTCTCTTCCTATCATAATAGGAACAATCCAGTCCATTTGATCTAATTCCTCATTATGAATTTAAATAGGATTAGTGATCAACTTACTTTCTATTATTCTCATTTTAACAAATACTAAAAAAATAATAGTTACCAATTCAGTAATTAAATATTTTATTAATGAAGCAATAACATCAACAATATTATCAATTTCAGTTTTTCTGATTCAACAATATACAATATGATGAGAAAAAGAGAATATCCTATCAATAATAATCATATCAACAACAGTATTGAAAATTGTAGCTTCTCCATTCCGTTTTTGAATACCAGAAATAATAGGAATGTCTGGATTAATAAACTGCTTAATTTTAGTAACATGACAAAAGTTTTCCAGATAATAGCAATTCGATTTAATAAGAAATCTAAAAACAGAAATTAAATTTATAATAGCTTTATTACGTCTGTCCCTTGATGGTCTTCCAATTCTTACCAAACTGAATTATAATCAATTATCACAATATTATTAATAGTAACACAAACAATCATTACACTATACTATTATATACAAATTAAGTTTTCAGCAATTATTATATCACGCCCCAAAACTCATGATGAGTACAAATTAAACCTAAAAAATCAAAAATACTTTCAGCTTTCATAACAATTATTTGAACTGTAGGGTTAATTTGTACATCACATTTTTTGCTATTTTACTAAGGTCTTCAGTTACAAAACCAATAACCTTCAAAATTATAATTACAGGTTAACTTTTAAGCCTTAGTACAATAATACACTTGTAAAATTGCAGTCTAGAATCATAATTAAATACAAGACCAATGACATAATGGTAAGAGAGTGAAATTCCCATAACAGATTTACAGTTTATCATCTATAAAATCAAGTCATCCTACAACAAAAATAACTATTCTCAACAGATCATAAGTATAATGGTACTCTATATTTTGCATTCTGATCTTGAACTGGGGTTGTCGGAACAATACTAAGAATAATTATTATTGTCAAATTAGGACAACCAGGATCCTTAGTTGGGGATGATCAAATTTATAATGTTATTATGATAGCTGTTTCATTTATTATATTTTTCTTCATAGTTCTGTTGTTGTTGTGGTCTTCAGTCCGCAGACTGGTTTGATACAGCTATCCACACTACCCTGTCCTGTGCAAGTCTCTTCATCTGAAAATACCTTCGGCAACCTACTTCCTTTTGAATCTGCTTACAATATTCGTCCCTCGGTCTCCCTCTACGATTTTTACCCCACATGCTTCCTTCTAATGTTAAGTTGACAATTCCTTGATGTCTCAAAATGTGTCCCACCAATCTATCCCTTCTCTTAGTAAGGATATGCCAGAAACTTCTTCTCTCCCTGAGTTGGTTAAGTATCTCCTCATTAGTTACGTGATCTACCCATCTAATTTTCATCATTCGTCTGTAGTACCACATTTCAAAAGCTTGTGCCATCCCTGTACCTGAACTCCTTATTGTCTATGTTTCACTCCCATACAATGCTACACGCCAGACAAATGCTTTCAGAAAGGACTTCCTAAAATTTAAATTAATATTGGATGTTAACAAGTTTCGCTTCTTTAGAAATGCTTTTCATCCCATAGCCATTCTGCATTTTATATCTTCTTTTCTTCGACCATCAGAAGTTATCTTGCTACCCAAATAACAAAATTAATCTACTAATTTCATTGTCTCATTACCTAATCTAATTCCTTCAGCATCGCCGGATTTTCAGACATTGCATTCCATTACCTTCGTTTTACTCTTCTTAATGTTCATCTTATAGCTTCCTTTCAAGACATTGTCCATTCCATTCAATTGCTCTTCCAGATCTATTGCGGTCTCTGACAGAATTACTATCTCATCTGCAAACCGCAATGTTTTTATTTCTTCTCCCTGCACTTTAATGCCCTGTCCTTCCATTCCTTCACTGCCTGCTCAACGTACAGATTCAACAACATTGGGGAAAGGCCAAAACCCTATCTCACTCGCTTCCCAACCTCTGCATCCCTTTCTTGCCCTTCGACTCTAATAACTGCTGTCTGGTTTTTGTATAGGTTGAATATAACTCTTCGCTCCCTATATACCTGATACCTTGATACATTGAGAATTTGGAAGAGTGTATTCCAGTCGACATTGCCAAAAGCTTTCTCCAAGGCGACAAACGCTAAAAACGTAGGTTTCCCTTTCCTTAGGCTATCTTCTAAGATAAGTCGTACTGTGAGTATTGTCTCCCGTGTTCCTACATTTCTCCTAAATCCAAACTGATCTTCCCTGAGGTCAGATTCCACAAGTTTTTCCATTCGTCTGTAAATAATTCGTGTTAGTATTTTGCACCCATGACTTATTAAACTGATAGTTGTGATATTCCTGGCCTATGGCCACTTCATATTTCTGGCCGCTGGCCGTTTCTTTGCTAACATTGTATGTGTCTTAAACGCGGCAGAAAGACGGAAGTGCAGCAGATGTTGAAATGTGGGGTGGGGAGCAGTAGCATATGGAAAAGTAGGTGCTGGTTCCTGTGGGAAAGCCCGCCTATGTTACTGGTGTTCTACTCGCATTGGCTGCTGTATTTCTTTTGAAATTAGTTTTGTTTATTATATACTAAATATTAATTATTCAGAGCTGAGAATTTGGAATAAATATCGCTCAAGGACAGGCTAGGTTTTGACAGTTCAAAAAGTTTAAGGTGCCTTCTCTTATTGTAACAAGAGAAGAGCGATTTTGCAGAAGGCGTGCGACGTCCACGTTTTGGCGCGAAATAGAGCGTCAGGTGCCCTCTCGTAATGCGCCGCAGTTTCAGTCTCGAGCTGACCACTATACGCGCCGGACCGCGCCGGTCATGAGTAAAGTTTCGTATAATTGTGGTAACAGGCGAGGACTCCACATGAACTACGGGCAGCATAGGCCATGTCGGATTAAAAATAGTTGTTCATATTTTATTATTTATTTATTAAATGGCATCCCTGACAATTAAACATCTCGCTAGTCGCTTCTTATGCTTCTATCCAACAGAACTTACTTTAGCCTCACTTGTATGCTGTAGAAGAACCAACGACTTGTGTACTGTCTTCTGTGATGGGGACACAACTATAGAAAACAACAGGTTAGTCAGAACTCTATGCTTTCCATGAAGACTTGGACAGCAACTACGGCACCTCGTGCGTACTGTAGGGTGGTACAAACGCACACTGCTACACAACAGCATCCGCAAGGATGTGGAGGTTTTAGGGGACTTGTGGAAGGAAGCAGTACTAACTTCTCCGTCCGAAAGTAAAACCCTAGGAAGCTTGTACATGGCATCTCTGGTGGGGAAGAACATTTTGGGACGAAATAAACAGATACAGTGAGGCAATAAATGGTGGAAGTGATTCGCGTACTGTTAAACATCAAAAATTTTACAAATAAAGTGACCTTCAGCCAGTTGAAGTACGCGAGTGGTGTGAAAAAGTGTTTATTCCATCAGTATGTAAAAGTAAGTGCAAGTGTTTGTGGTTCATTGGATTACGTAACTTCAAGAATCGACGAGCTACAGAATGGCGGCATCGCAACACTTCACCGGGCATGTCGACGGAACAGCCACACTCAGCGCCATAGTAGACAGAAGAGGGGTGCAGCGCCTGAAAGGAACAGCCTTAAACATCGCCAGCAGCGGCAGACGACGACTCCATCTATTAGCGGAGCTACAACCACCAGCCTTCACGTCACAACAACTGCACATCGCGATGTGAGGAAAAACGGGAGTAAGTGCCAACTCCTGTAAATTATAATTCATTGTGTATGTCTGTTAATTAAATTTGGAAATTAAAAACTAGCGTAAAAAGTATATTAGAAATGGAAAATGAGGTAAAGCCTAGGTATTCTCTCAGAAGTAGGGACGGAGAATGTGTTCAAAATAGAGGCAATGATCATTCAGGTCAACAACCTCAGATGCAGGGTGACAGTATCAGTCCATATTTTGTAGCGAATATGAGTGAATTACAATCTAATATTGTCCAGGATATAGAGGTTAATCAGATCAATAGCACACATAATGCAGAACAAAGTGCTGTTGAAAATGTTGTAAGTGACGTGCAGAGAGATACACAAGTTTGTCAATATGTCGCTCCTAAACATACTGACGTGGTAAATCTGGATGCAGCTGTCAGAGAAAATGTGTCTGGCGCCTGCATAACAGAGGAGCAGAAGGACGTATCAAGTGACAGAAGCCATATCACAGCTTCAGCTGATACGTTTCCAGTAGAAAGTAGTGGGGAGAAGGAAGCTGGTATTGACAATAATAGTATATCAATGCTTACCGTCATGATAGCTAAATTAAATCAAAACATGCTTGCTAAGTTTGATCAAAACAAAGAAGAACGAAATCAGTGGGCGAATGAAATTAAAAAAGATAAAAAACAAAACAAAGCACAAATAAGTTGGCAAAATAAATTAATGCAAAATTTGACCAAAACAATGAAAGATTAGACCGTGCGATAGAGGAAATACGTACACAAATGGCTAGTGTAAGTAATAAATTCCAGGGCTTAGAAAACAGGGTAATTATTAATGAAGAAAAAACAGAAAAGTGTTTTAAACAATTAGATTTTAAAATAAAGGAATGGGATAATAGTAAAAATGACGTTGTGCACAGGGTGGACTCTGAAGGAAGCAAAATTAACGAAAGATTATAGGTTAATAGTGACACGCTGTATACTGTTACAAATAAGGTAGAGTGTTGAGAAAGGAACAGGTTAGCGTTAGTATAACATGTAAAGATGGATATCTGTCACAGCAATCAGACATCGAAAAAATGAACAGAAATGTAGCATTAATTGACAATAAAGTGTCACAGGTAGGCACATCATGTACAAGTAATCCAAATTAACAGAGATTGAGCAGAAATTTAATGAGCTGCCCGATTCACGTAATCTAGTGGAAAATATTAGCACCATTGAAAATGAACTTAGGAGAAAACGTGAAGCGTGGGTGGAACAAGAACGTAAGAAAGGTATAAGTAACATAGTTGATGTTGCAAATAATCCTTATTCATACAAATTTCACAATTTTTCAAAGACTGGTAGTGTACGTCCTGTTGCTTTCATCAGACAGTTCGATGGTGTTATTCCTGATAACATGACAGAACAACAAAAGATGAAATTCGTAGCGAGTAGTTTTGAAGGTGATGCAATTTCGTGGGGAACAGAAGCTATAAACATTTGTAAAACATATCAGGAGTTTGTCACTGCATTTCTCAATCAGTATTGGTCTGAAAGTACACAAAATAATATACGCACTGAAGGCTGCATGAAAGACTACAATTATAAATTTAAGGTCAAACC
This sequence comes from Locusta migratoria, assembly GCA_026315105.1. Classification (NCBI taxonomy): domain Eukaryota; kingdom Metazoa; phylum Arthropoda; class Insecta; order Orthoptera; family Acrididae; genus Locusta; species Locusta migratoria. The sequence goes on along the minus strand of CM048747.1, from coordinate 558,035,839 downwards.
CCATGAACCTTTTAGATTTAAGCCTTATTCAATCTAATTAGCCAAAAGAGAAGCGGTGGAGCAGGAGATTAAGAAAATGACAGAGTGGAACATAATTGAAAGGTCTTGAAGTGAACATTCCAATTCCTTTGACATAGTCCCCTATCCAAATACCAGATTGCACGAAAACACTAATTTAGACGAGTAAATAAAAACAGGAATAGACATGAGTAAGCAGGTATACGAGATTTACAGACTTAATACGTACTGAATTTGGCTTAATGTGAGTATGTAACAATTGTGGAGCATGGTAAATATTGTAACTCAGCAGTAAACATCTGCATAGCACGAGTTACCTTTTAAAAAGTTAAGTGGCAAGCATAGATCTTCTCGGAACGAAGCATAACAGCTGACTACATTATTGAAGGATTTTTTATTTATTTTATTCCAATACTGTTTACTCTAATTATTATAAGGTAATATGTGATGCTGAGAAGAGGATGGCGCAACAACAGGTGATTGAACTTAGTGAAAATGGCTGTTGGACATAGGCAATGTAAAACATGGTTTTATTATAAATGGTATGAGGAACGAGGTGTATGGTCGGCTATGTGTAGTTTTAAGCTCATAATTAAGAAGGTAGTAAGGTGGTAAGAAGGGTCAAGTACAGGCGACTGATAAAATCGGCCTGGAAACAGGCTCATTATTGAGAAGGTAGTGAAGTGGTAAGAAAGGATCAAGTACAGGTGACTGGTGGATCCAGCCTGGAAGTAGACTCATTATCATTATATATATGGTGTTTCAGGTGGCAGTGAAGTCGTCATTTGTGAAATATTGAAAATTGGTAGGGGGACACAGTGTGTGCCTCACTCTACATTTTTTATATTAGGAATACACAATAGAATAAATGGCACTATTTTGGAATACATTTATCCTATGCTCTTACACATACACATCTATGAGTATGTATATTTATAAATTATATGATATTTTTGCCCTGTTTCGCCTCCACATAAACCCCAAGAAATCATATCACATCAGAGTGATAAACATCAAATACTATGGAATATATGTGTATATATATATATATATATATATATATATATATATATATATATATATATATATATATATATATATATATATATATATATATATATATATATATATTCATACATAATGGAATTTCACAGTCAGCTGTCAATGAAAGCAACGATCTGTCAATCGGAATTATATTTTGCCTTTATGCAGCAAATAGTTTCTGTTGATTTCTGTGATCTGCATTTTGCATTAAATATTAAGCATTATCACAAGCTATATGTAGCCTATTGAACTGTGAATATAAACGTGGCATCTATTTGCCAAGGAGTATTAGACATGGTATGTGTTGCCAATTGTAATATGTGAATAGAGGTAACACCTGTAGACAATATAGAGTATTGTCAACAAATGAAAGGTCAGTGACCCAATTAGGAAACAAATATATATGACTTAATGTATCTTAAAGTGTCACGAAAGATAATTAAAATAAGTGTATGACAGAATAGGTAACTGAAGAAATATGGGAAAGGTCAATGACCTCAGAAAGCAACTTAAACTTAATCGGTAATTACCAAACACTGACCAATCAGTGTATGATTCTTTATTCAATATGCAAAATGTCCACATTGATTTAATTTTATAAATGAATTTGTATGTATAAATTTTATGTACCACTTTTTTGTATATCCTTTGTATGTAAAAGCGTGTGAAGCCAGCAGTGCAAAGCAGGATATGAGGCATGTTATTAAAAGTATAAAGTCATGAGTGCCTAGTGTTGAATTTGCACTCAATGCGTGTGTCAAAAGTGCAAAGCCGAAAGTGAGTAGGCAATTCAATTAATAAAAAGAGGAAGTGTTGATAGGTTTGGTGGACGGCATTGTACCGATATAAGTGACAAAGGGCCTCATGCCAAAAATAGTTTCATTTGTTCTGTAAGTCAACAATCAAAGTTGTGGTGGGTTTGATGGACGGCAATGCACTGAAAGTTAGTAATTTCATGTAAGGCAATGTACTATGTGTTGCGGTGGTATGGATGGACGGCAATGTGCCGAAAATTTAGTTGGGATTATAAGCGGCCATGAGCCGAAAGTATAAATGTCATATATTCAAATGGCAGGTGCCAATAAATTTCGTAAACATGGACAGCAAGCTGCCAATATTAAATAACAACTATTGAGAGGCTTTATGCCTGCTGTATTTCCTGGAATTATTCAAAGAAAGTGTTACTTATCTATTGTTCAATCGTCTATTTTCTGTACATTTTCATAGAATGTGTTAAGTAATTTGTAATTTTGAGATTGTGTGTGTGTATTTTCAGAACGATATTTAGGGTGTATATCAGCATTTATATGTAGTTTCATAAATTGTAAAGTTAGCTAATTCATAGCTGCCCAAGTTCAATTTAGGCAGGGTTACAATGTTGATATTTCTATACCTTTTTTGTGTAATCATTTTGATTTAGATGGGGAGATTCCAAAGTAATGGTTTCAAGATTTATGTAAGTTCTTGAGAGATAATGGGTACTATTTTTCGAAATTTAGAGGGTTCTTACTTCCAAATTGTCTGTTGTCTTTGAGAACATTCCTAGTTTGGAAATCTCCGAAGGAAGGGGATGCGTGATATTCCTGGCCTATGGCCACTTCATATTTCTGGCCGCTGGCCGTTTCTTTGCTAACATTGTACGTGTCTTAAACGAGGAAGAAAGACAGAAATGCAGCATATGTTGAAATGTGGGGTGGGGAGCAGTAGCATATGGAAAAGTAGGTGCTGGTTCCCATGGGAAAGCCTGCCTATGTTAACTGGTGCTCTACTCGCATTGGCTGCTGCATTTCACGTCACGTGATTTCTTTTGAAATTAGTTTTGTTTATTATATACTAAATATTAATTATTCAGAGCTGAGAATTTGGAATATATATCTCTCAAGGACAGGCTAGGTTTTGACAGTTTAAAAAGTTTAAGATGCCTTCTCTTATTGTAACAAGAGAAGAGCGATTTTGCAGAAGGCGCGCGACGGCCACGTTTTGGCGCGAAATAGAGCGTCAGCTGCCCTCTCGCAACGTGCAGCAGTTTCAGTCTCGAGCTGACCACTATACGCGACGGACCGCGCCAGTCATGAGTAAATTTTTGTATAATTGTGATAACAGTCGAGGTCTCCACATGAACTGCAGGCAGCATAGGCCGTATCGGATTAACAATAGTTGTTCATATTTTATTATTTATTTAATAAATGGCATCCCTGACAATTAAACATCTTGCGAGTCGCTTCTTATGCCTCCATCCAACAGAACTTATTTTAGCTTCACTTGTATGTTGCAGAACAACCAACGACCTGTATGCTGTCTTCTGCGCTGGGGACACAACTATAGAAGACAACAGGTTAGTCAGAACTCTATGCTTTCCATAAAGACTTGGACAGCAACTATGGCACCTCGTGCGTATTGTATGGCGGTACAAACGCACACTGCTACGCAACAGCATCCGCAAGGATGTGGAGGTTTTAGGGGACTCTGTCCGCAAGTAAAGTTCAGTAATTTTCACACTTGTCTGCACTTACTTTCTTTGGAATTGGAATAACGATATTCTCCTTGAAGCTGGAGGGTATTTCCCCAGTCTCATACGTCTTGCATATCAGGTGATACAATTTTTTCACGACTGGCTCTGCTAACGACATCAGCAGTTCAGACGGAATATCATCTACTCCAGGGGTCTTGTTTCGACTCAAGTCCTTCAGCGCTCTGTCAAATTCTTCTCGCAGTATCGTATCTCCTATTTCATCTTCCTCCACTTCGTCTTCCATTTCTAGAATACTGCCTTCAATTTTATTTCCTTTGTATAGGCCCTCTATATATTCCTTCCACAGTTCAGCTTTCCCCTCTTTGCTTAGTATTGGTTTCCGTCTGAGTTCTTGAAATTCATACAGCTGCTTTTCTTGTTTACAAATAGCTCTTTTTATTTTCCTGTAGGCGGTATCTATCTTTCCCCTAGTTATGCATTCTTCTACGGTTCTGCATTTGTCCTCTAGCCACTCCTGCTTAGCCAGTCTACACTTCCTGTCAATCTCATTTTTCAGACGTTTGCACTTCCTTTTTCCTGTTTCACTTGCTTAATTTTTATATTTTCTCTTCTCATCAATTAAGTTCAGTATATCCTGTGTTACCCAGGGATTTCGATTAGGCCTTGTCCTTCTGCCTATATGGTCCTCTGCAGCCTTCACTACCGTATCTCTCAGAGTTACCCATTCTTCTTCTACTGTATTACTTTCCCCCGTTTCAGCCAATCCTTGCCTAATGCTCCCTCTGAAACTCTCAGCCACCTCTGGTTCCTTCAATTTGTCCAGGTTCCATCTCCTTACCTTTCTACCTTTCTGCAGTCTCTTAAGTTTTAATCTGCAGTTCATAACCAATAAATTATGGTCAGAGTCTATGTCTGCCCCTGGATATGTCTTACAGTTTAAAACCTGGTTTATAAATCTATTCTTTGCCATTATAAAGTCAACCTGGTACCTTCCAGTGTCTCCTGGTCTCTTCCACGTATACAGCCTTCTTTCATGATGATTAAACCAAGTGTTGGTGATCATGAAACTGTGCTCTGCGCAAAATTTTACCAAGCGATCTCCTCTTTCATTCCTTTTCCCCAGTCCATATTCACCTACTACATTTCCTTCTCTTCCCTTTACTACTACTGAGTTCCAGTTTTCGTCTCCCTTAACTGTCTGAATGATTTCTTTTATCTCCTCATACATTTTTTCGATATCTTCAACATTGGCCGTGCTAGTTGGCATATAAAGTTGGACTACTGTGGTTGGTGTTGGCTTCTTGTCTATCTTTACTAAGATACTGCGTTCACTATGCTAGTAACTTACCTGCATTCCTATTTTCTTATTCATTATCAGGCCTAATCCTGCATTACCAGCAACTGATTTTGTATTGATAACCCTGTACTCACCTGATCAGAAATCCTGTTCATCCTGTCACCGAACTTCACTAATCCCTAACATATCTAACTTTAACCTATCCATTTCTCGTTTCAAATTATCTAGCTTACCTACGCAATTAAGGGTTAGAACATTCCATGCTCCGACCCGTAGAATGCGTTTTGTTTTTCTTGATGACAAAATCCTCCTGAGTAGTCCCCACTCAGATATTCGAATGGGGGACTGTTTTACCTCCAGAATATTTTATCCAAGAAACGCCATCATCATATAGTCATCCAGTAGAGCTGCATGTCCTTGGGAGAAGTAATGACTGTAGTTTCCCCTTGCTTTCAGCCGTTCGCAGTAACTGCATGGCAAAGCCATGTTAGCTGATGTTACAAGGCCAGCTCTGTCAATCATCCAGACTGTTGTCCCTGTAACTACTGAAAAGGCTGCCGCCCCTCTTCAGGAACCACACGTTTGTCTGGCTTCTCCACAGATACCCCTCCACTGTGGTTGCACCTATGATACGGCTATCTGCATCGTTGAGGCATGCAAGCCACCCCACCTCGGCATTGTCTGTGGTTCATGGGGATGGTTTCATAGTTATACCTAATATAATTGATGGATATGGAAATTGACTTGTACTATTAATAATTGGAGCACCAGATACAGCATTTTCACACATAAATAAGTTTCTGATAACTATCACCATAAATAATTCTTTTTCCCGTCCTACATTGTAGATAATGGAGCTGGTACATGATGTACAGTTTACTCTCCACTAGCAACAGCCATTGCACGAACGAAATAAAAAGATTTTTGCGATCTTGACTGTTTTAAAATTTAAACATACTTTTTTGGTTGTATGGATATATATGGCACTGATAATGGAACCTTTCCTTGGCTGTTCTCTCATTTTATCATGACAGCTATTCAGAAATTAGGTACTTACTTCAAATTGTTTGCTAATAACAGAAAATGACTGCAAAGCTACTCTTATAGATCATGGACATTCTTAGAATGTGAATTTAGAAAATGTTACTTTCAGGTGGCATTTTTGCGATAACTTGTTCAGAAGACAGAGCAGAAGCTGTTAGCACTTCATTTTCCTATGTAAACGTATGATGAGATCTTAATGCATGAGCTGTTAATGCATGACAGGGAAGATAACATCAGAGTCATGGGTATGAAAGCAGCTACTTCCTGTAACCTCTCTTAAATAACAATTTAGACGCATATTTTCTGTTTTCTGTACATTTATGACAAAGCACCTTTCGAATTATACTGTGTAATTTTTTATTGGCCTCCATAGTTAATATTAAAAATCGGTACTTTGGTTTTCTGTTCATGTGTTTATACAAAGATTATGCATAGTGTAATTATGTATAGCCTATGGTTGTCTGAATAGGCATTAGAGTAAGTTCATTAACTACTTTTTGAAAATTTTAGGAAGAAAGTTGAATGATGAGTTGTGCGTATACACTTTGATGTACATGTAGTTCTTTATCCAAATACAGATTTAGCAGTGCTATGAAACTGTTCACCATTTAGTTTGCTTCAGAAGAACTGAAGCCTCATATAGTTACAATTTTGCAAAATCTTCTGTTTTTGATTAACTTCTTTACACTTTTCACTTGACGATCAATAATAATCAAGAATGAATATCATCAACACTTAAAGTGCCATGCCCATAGTATTATTTTGCTGTCTGCAGTGAGAAGAAGGACATACTCGTATGGTTACAATTGGTACGTCTTACAAGGAACCTGTAACATTACCAGTGGCTCTGTTCCTTCCATTCCTAGCTCCTGCGTATAATATTGTGGCTTCAGCCAGTTCTCACAACTGCGTATCCAGTTGTACCGTTGAGAAGAGATCCATTTGAAATAGAAAAATATTTAGGAAATTTAATATTCATCATCTCTATTTACAAATGCTTTAATGCTGCCAATCCTTTAACTGCATAGTGTACAACATCCAAAAACAATTGTTCCTGACAACATCCAAAAACAATTGTTCCTGACCCTAAAATAGGTTATTTAGTTTCGATTGTCCTGTTGACAAGTTGTACAAAAGGGTAGTACAAATCACATGCTTCTGAAGAGGTAATAATAAGCTTAATTCCGGTTTAAAAATAAATGTATCTGTGTAGAAATGGTCGGCATTGTGTGAAGGAGAGTGCGAAAATGAGTTGGCTCTGGGATAACTACATTTATATGTACCTTTGGCAATGAAAGTGTTAAGGGCCACACACTCGAGGACGAATCACACCAATCCATCGTACGAGTGACCGATCACTTCATACATGGAATGTGTGTGGATAAATCAGCGACCGATCGCTTCAAAGATGGCACGTGTGTGGATAAATCAGCGATCAATTGCTGCAAAGATGGCACGTGTGTGGATAAATCAGCGATCAATTGCTGCAAAGATGGCACGTGTGTGGATAAATCAGCGACCGATCGCTTCAAAGATGGCACGTGTGTAGATAAATCAGCGACCGATCGCTTCAAAGATGGCTTGTGTGTAGATAAATCAGCGACCAATCGCTTCATAGATGACACGTGTGTGGATAAATCATCAACCGATCGCTTCATAGATGGCATGTGTGTGGATAAATCAGCGACCGATCGCTTCAAAGATAGCACGTGTGTGGATAAATCAGCGATCAATCGCTTCAAAGATGGCTCGTGTGTGGATAAATCAGCGACCGATCTCTTAAAAAATGGCTCGTGTGTAGATAAATCAGCAACCGATCTCTTAAAAAATGGCTCATGTGTGGATAAATCAGCGACCGATCGCTTCATAGATGGCTCGTGTGTGGATAAATCAGCGACCGATGACTTCAAAAATGGCTCGTGTGTGGATAAATCAGCGACCGATCACTTCATAGATGGCTCGTGTGTGGATACATCAGCGACCGATCGCTTCATAGATGGCTCGTGTGTGGTTACATCAGCGACCGATCGCTTCATAGATGGCTCGTGTGTGGATACATCAGCGACTGATCACTTCAAAGATGGCTCATGTGTGGATAAATCAGCGACCGATCGCTTCATAGATGGCTCATGTGTGGATACATCAGTGACCGATCGCTTCATAGATGACTCGTGTGTGGAGAAATCAGCTTCCGATCGCTTCATAGATGGCTCATGTGTGGATACATCAGTGACCAATCGCTTCATAGATGGCTCGTGTGTGGATACATCAGTGACCGATCGCTTCAAAGATGGCTCGTGTGTGGATAAATCAGCGACCGATCACTTCAAAAGTGGCTCGTGTGTGGATAAATCAGCGACCAATCACTTCATAGATGGCTCGTGTATGGATACATCAACGACCGATCACTTCAAAGATGGCTCGTGTGTGTATAAATCAGTGACCGATCACTTAAAAAATGGCTTGTGTGTGGATAAATCAGCGACCGATCGCTTCATAGATGGCTCGTGTGTGGATACATCAGCAACCGATCACTTCAAAGATGGCTCATGTGTGGATACATCAGCGACCGATCACTTCATAGATGGATCATGTGTGGATAAATCAGCAATCGATTGCTTCATAGATGGCTCATGTGTGGATACATCAGTGACCGATCGCTTCATAGATGGCTCGTGTGTGGATAAATCAGCGACCCATCGCTTCAAAGATGGCTCGTGTGTGGATAAATCAGCGACCGATCACATCAAAAATGGCTCGTGTGTGGATAAATCAGCGACCGATCGCTTCATAGATGGCTCATATGTGGATACATCAGTGACCGATCGCTTCATAGATGGCTCGTGAGTGGATACATCAGCGACCGATCGTTTCAAAGATGGCTCGTGTGTGGATAAATCAGCGACTGATCACTTAAAAAATGGCTCGTGTGTGGATAAATCAGCGACCGATCGCTTCATAGATGGCTCGTGTGTGGATACATCAGCGACCGATCACTTCAAAGATGGCTCGTGTGTGGATACATCAGCGACCGATCACTTCATAGATGGCTCATGTGTGGATAAATCAGCGACCTATCGCTTCATAGATGGCTCATGTGTGGATACATCAACGACCGATCGCTTCATAGATGGCTCGTGTGTGGAGAAATCAGTGACCGATCGCATCAAAGATGGCTCGTGTGTGGATAAATCAGCGACCGATCAATTCAAAAATGGCTCGTGTGTGGATAAATCAGCGATCGATCAACTCAAAAATGGCTCGTGTGTGGATAAATCAGCGACCGATCAATTCAAAAATGGCTCGTGTGTGGATAAATCAGCGACCGATCGCTTCATAGATGGTTCGTGTGTGGATACATCAGCGACCGATCGCTTCATAGATGGCTCGTGTGTGGATAAATCAGTGACCGATCGCTTCAAAGATGGCTCGTGTGTGGATAAATCAGCGACCGATCAATTCAAAAATGGCTCGTGTGTGGATAAATCAGCAACCGATCGCTTCATAGATGGCTCGTGTGTGGATACATCAGCGACCGATCGCTTCATATATGGCACGTGTGTGGATAATCCGCAGCTATCGGTCGCTGGTGCTAATCGCGTGAAAATCCCAGGCAATGCAATATGACTGCCTGGATGCTTAGCAGCGACTTGTGCTAATATGCCTGTGATTCGTTTCTTTATTTATCAACCGTGTTTGTGATTGGTTTCGCTTTTCCACGATCAATAATAACTTTACGTTGCAATGAATAATTATTCGGGCTGACGAACTACTCTGTGCAGTGGAGGTCAGCGTTTTCTCTTATACTAACAAGTAATACAAAGTGCTCCCTAGAATTTCTGCAGTGATCAGCGTCTTGCCTCTTGTGCTCATAGCACTGGAATTGGTAGGACGTTCATAGTAAAAGGGTATTTGTTTGTTCAGGGCAAATGAACAAAGCTCTAGTAAAGACCGTAATCGTTTCACACGAACTAGCTCTCTCATTGTAGTCTCGGTAGTGAGGATTGCGGCTATGTACAACATTTGTGTAGACGCATCGAGACCGAAAAATGAATTGTGTAGCGTAGTTACTTGAAGTTAAACTATAAGATGGACCGATGAAAGGAACTGAGGACTAATAACCAAAACGTTATTTTACGCTAGAAAGATGTAACAATCCATTTGGCGGCACAAAAGGCGTAACATAACTAAAACTTCCTAGGAAAACGGATACAAAACAAGTATAATAAATTACAATTCCCATTTCTAAAATGTTGTACTTAATATTATTACTCCTCAGGATGCACAAATCAACTCGGACTGGCGTTAAAAATAAAAGAGCCTTTTCCATTCCTCGATTTGCCTACACATATGCGTTCGTAATTCTCGTAGAAATTGCTCGACAAATCGCTCGTGTGTGTCGAGGTGGAGGCGAGCGACGGATTGCAGCGATATCGGACGCGACGAATTGCAGCGATCCGTCGCTCGTGTGTGGGGCCCTCGCGTAAGCAGTAGAAACGTATCGCGGTGTGACGAGACCCCCTCTGCGTTGCTTCCCACCGAAGGCGGCCCTGGAGGGGGCTAACTCTCCCCGCCCGAGCAATATTCTCGGAGCTACTTGTTTGGTTTTGTCTTAGTCGGTCACAATACGACGTGTATATTGACAGTGGAGCAGCAGATGTTTCGGCCTGCTCCTTTTGCTGCCCCTCACAGAGAATACTTGGAGGCTGCGTGTTTACCGGCAGAGGCGACAATGGGTCCGGGCTCGGTGGCGTCGGCGGCGTCGGCGTTGCGCTCGGCTCGATACGGCGGCGCTCGGATGCTGCGCGGCGCGGCGCGGCGCGGCGCGAGGCGAGGCGGCGTCAGTGCTCAACAGGTCGCGGCTGGGGAGGCGGCAGCGGCAGAGCAGCAGGAGAGGAGACCAGAGGAGCAGCAGAGCATGCCGCAGCAGCAGCAGCCGCGCCGCGCGCGCGCCGCGGACCCGCTGGCCGCCTGCCTCGACGCCGACGGCACCTACATCTGCACCGCCTTCAGCCCGCGCTGCTTCATCATCCAGAAGGTGCCCCTCCACTCGTGTCACATACGTTTCTGCACTAATGTTACGTGTTGTCTCCCATATGCACTACAGCCGTAATCGATTTCCTCTAGTATGTTTTTTTCTATTTTGTTAGATTCAGTTTTAATACTTATACACGTGCTTCACCTGTCAAAGAAATTAATAAATAAAGGGCTTCACGTACTGGAGGAGAATAAGTATGGCTGTACTGCGAACGTTAGCAGAACGACGTGTAATGTAAGGTAAATACCGAGCTACTGGGTGACGGAGTCGAGCCTTCTCAATCGTGCTTACCTACTAAAAGGTGAAACACTGTGTTTTCTGAACGCACAAACATATTTCCTTATTACGTACGTATCTCATTTCTGTGTCTGATAAGAACGTAGCAAGTATCTGCTTTCAGTTAGACAACGACAACAGTCAGTATGTATGCAATAACGTTTATACACCTCCCTATTTCGTACGTCGTTCTCGTGCCTTTTTTTTTTTTTTTTTTTTTTAGAACAGCAAGGTTAAGTTAAAGGCAATTAGAACAAATCACAATGATGGCAGCTTTGTCTGTCATGTGATTTGTTCTTTCTGTTCACGTAACTAACTGTAGTTCCGAACACAACTATATAAAATAATTTTGTTCGGGATTTCATTAGAAATGTGGAAACATATGTTGCCACCCTGCAGCTAGAGAGAAGGCACCGTGTATGTAGAAGCTGCTACCGTGGCGCGGATATCCATTTCTGGAGGCGTAAAACTCTTTCTTATCCTACACTGATGGAGATATTGCTAATAGGTGACGTAGTAGTACACAAAGCCGGAAGAAATGAAAGTAAATATCTGCGTGCCGACAACAGTTTAACGGTATCGCACCGGTAGCGCCGCATAATTGCGCCGTTCTGCCGCACGCATCGCGAGACGAATTGTGGAAACGCAGAGAGCAGAGGCGAGGCTAGCGGCTACGTGGCGGCGGCGGCAGATAAGGGGCCACCTGTTCGGCGCGTCACCACGCCGCCCGGCCATCGATCGCCGCGCCCGCCGCCGCCGCCCACGCGCCGCCCCCGCCGCCCCCGCCTTTTTGGGCGGCATATCGACCGGCGGCCCGGCGCGTGGGCGGCGCAGGCAGATGCGCGCCGTACGCCAGCGCGGCACCCGGCGCCCGGCCACTGTGCGTCAGGTGGGCGCCGGCAGCCGGCAGCCGAACACACGTGGCGGCGATCGATGGCTGGGCGGCGGCCGCGGCCGCGGCCCGCGTCGCAAACAGGTTGCACTGCCGACAAACAGCTAGCGGCTCTCCTGTCAGAGGGGGCACGGTTCGTAGTAGCAGATGGTAAGGCGTCGACTAAAGTACAAGTGATATCGGGCGTTCCACAGGGTAGTCTTATTGGTCCTCTGCTGTTCCTTATTTACATAAACGATTTAGGGGAAAATCTAAGTAGATACCTTAGGTTCTTTCCAAATGACGCCGTCATTTACCGGCTAGTAAAATCATCTGAAGATCAAAACCAACTGCAAAACGATCTGAATAACATATCAGTAATGTGCAAAAATTGGCAATTGACTCTAAATATGCGAAGTGTGAAGTCATCCACATGAATACGAAAGGAAATCCGTTAAAATTTGCTTACAAGATAAATCAGTCAAAAGTGAAGGCCGTAAACTCCACAAAATACCTGGGAATTACTATTACTTCAGACTTAGATTGGAAAGAACACGTAGATAATATCGTGAGATAGGCGGACCAGAGACTGCGTTTTATTGGCAGAACCCTTTAAAGATGCAACAGAACTACTAAAGAAACTGCATACACTGCGCTTGTCCGTCCATTTTTGGAGTATTACTGCCAAGGGTGGGATCCTTATCAGGTGGGTTTGATGGAGGACATCGAAAGAGTCCAAAGAAGGGCAGCTCGTTTCGTATTGTCACGATACAGGGGAGACAGCGTTACGGAAATGATACGGGATCCGGGATGGAAATCATTACAACAACGGCGCTTATCGCTGCGGCGTGGACTACTTATGAAACTCCAATCGCCAACATTCTCCTCCGAATGTGACAATATATTGTTGACTCCGAGTTACATAGATAGAAATGATCGTCAGAATAAAATACGAGAAATCAGAGCTCGAACGGTGAGATTCAATTACAACAACGGCGCTTATCGCTGCGGTGTGGACTACTTATGAAACTCCAATCGCCAACATTCTCCTCCGAATGTGACAATATATTGTTGACTCCGAGTTACATAGATAGAAATGATCGTCAGAATAAAATACGAGAAATCAGAGCTCGAACGGTGAGATTCAGGTGCTCTTTCTTCCCGCGCGCTATTCGAGAATGGAATGGGAGATAAAATTAGTATAAAGATGGTTCGATGAACCCTCTGCCAGGCACTTAAATGTGATTTGCTGAGTATCCCATGCACATGCAGATGTAGTAGATGTCGATCACAGCAAGGGATTTTTTCAATAATTACCGTGGCTAAAAATTACTACTGAACAGTTCGTAAATCCAAGTTAACACGAGCTGTTAGATTAGTTTCACTTTTTCATAACAAAATCGAATGTAAATTCGCTTTCGACCGATCAGACTTCTTCACTGGGAGGGAGGGGGGATGCCCTACATAAAAATCGACAAATTACTGCCAGAAATCTGTCAAATTAAGATTCAGCGGGTTCTCGAATGGGGCGTAAAATAAATAAAAAATAAACGAAACATTCATCACCATCATTTGAGACTGTTTATGGCCCTTCGTCGATCAGTATGGAGCGCAGTCCCTGTCCGCCTGGTTAGTCCAGTGGGCAGCGTGCTGGATCGCCACCCCGGGGGCCCGGGTTGGATTCCCGCTAGGGTTGGAGATTTTGTCCACTCTGTGGCTGGGCGTTGCCAAGTCCTCATCGTCATCGACGCACAAGTCGTCCATGTGGCGTCATCTGAAGACTTGCGCCAGGCAGGCCGAACTCGATCCCAAATGGGGTCTAACGGCCACCAATGCCACACGAAATCATCATCATCACAGTCCCCCTAATCAAATTCTTCCATGCTCTCCTATTCAATACTAACATTGACATGTCATCTTTACCAGATGCAAGCACTTTCTCCTTGGACTATTCACTCTTCCCACCCTTTGCAGCCGAACCCTGGAGTCTCTTAAGTACCCTTGCTTGACCCCACTATCTAATTGTCTTACCTTTAACTCCTTCATCTATCGTATTCACTCCCAGTTTTTTCTCTTTTTTCTCATTGCGGACACCCTCTTTCCATTGTTCCCATCTAACAGTTCCCGCACTCATCCTTACTACTTTCAAATCTAGAACCTCAACCTTCTTAATAAGCTAATCTGTAAGCACTCAGCATTCACTTACATACAACAAAGTTGGTCAATTGAAAGTTGCATTCCTAACTTAGACTTGATGCTGACTTTCTCCTTACAGAAGAGAGTAGATAGCACCTGAGCACTCTCTTTGCTACATCTTCATTCCAGAGCTTTCATTTGTGCACCTGTTCTGACTTTATTCCTCCAATTTCGTATTCAGTCAGTTTAAATGTTTTTCCCACATACATTATTTTCGTTCGGAGAAGCTGATCTTCATACTATAACCCTAACATCTGTTATCTAGATCTGAAATATTAGACTACAGGCTCTTAATCGAATCTGCCGTCACCACTAAATCATCGGCATTAGGGGATGCTTAATTTGTTTTGACCTATTTCATCGTTTTTATCGTTTTCAAATGTTAAACGCCTGCAACAAAGTATAAAAATGTTTTCAGCATATTATCCATAAATAATGCAAACGACGGGCTACAGCCTTACCTTGCCCCTGAAACTGCCCTGAACCACGAACCGAATTTACCAACTGTAACTGCTTTCCCACTACCTAAGGAAAGACATTTAATTGCCTGCAGAAGTTTGCTTCCTTGTCCGTTTTCTTGTAGAACTGGCAATAGCTTCCTCCCAGGAAGACGATCATAAGGCTTTCCTGGCTCTATAAAACATACATTCAGTTCCGTCTTCCATTCATAGCACTTGTCCCTTATCTGCCGTAAGCGAAAGACTGATCCAGACAGTCTCTAAGAGGCCTACACCCACATTGATGTTCATGCAATTTGTCTCGCACTCTCCTTTCATCAGTTCCAGCTAAGATTTTGTCCACAACGCTAATCGAAGAGATTGTATTTGTTACACCATACACATTTCCAGATGCAATGTTATTCTCGTATGCTTCACAGACTGCTCATTATCGTGAGCACAAGCAATGGCACTCCAAAAAGGTGGCACGAGATTTTCGATATAAATAAAAAATACCAATTCTTTGGTGAAGATCTGTTTATAGTCTGTTACATCGTTATTCGTGCTACTGCAGTTCAAGTAGCGCATTTCAAGTGATATTTTGTGTATAGTAGGGCGCCACATCCGTAGAATATTTCGTCACAAGGAGCAAAAATCGACAAGTAAATTTGGTCGTGAATGGGCGTCTGATGATGAAATCGATCACGGCGCCACTTTCTAAATAAATAGCATTATTAATAGTGGCTGGTTGATGGTTTATTAGCAAGAATTTTATTTTAATGTATTTTGTACGCAGCCGTGGTCTCAAATGTCAGTTTTCGACAAAATAGCATGAAATCGGACAAATTTGAGCCCACACGGAAATGCGCGAATGGAACAGAGAAAAGCTGGAGTTCGAGTGGTTGACACGGTACCTTACGCTACAAACTGTCGAGTGGCTAGCTGAGTATAGCCGTAGCTGCACATGTACATCAGTTGTGGCTCGTTCCCATTTTCACTGCCGGGACGGAGTAAAAAGTCACACTTTAAAACGGAACCGTTTCGAATTATTTATTATGTAACCTCTTTAAAAGACCAAATTTGTTTCTATGGTAATTACATGTCTGTAAACATTATCCATAAAATACCATAGTTACTAATGAAGATTAATGGGGTGAACCATCCGCAATCGCATGTAGGAAGTAGCATACCAACAGCGGTATGAATTAACAGAAACATTTATCCTTTCACTACCACTTTCGGCATTCCATTATGCCATCTTCAGGACCCTACATCGGAGTATTATATCCATTATGTAGGGATCGAAACTGGTTGCGTGGATTTCTAGCTCTCAGTAGCAACCAACAACTGTAACAACAAGGACTGGTTGTAGTTTCACTCCTTGTTGTAACAGTTGTTGTTGGTTCCTACTGACCTGATGTAGAGTCCTGAAGATGGCATAATGGAATGCCGAAACTGGTAGCGAAAGAAGAAATGTTTGTTTTAAACATACGGCTGCTGGTATCCCAGTTCTGCATACTCTTGACCAGCCGCAGTCCCGGTTCCACTGGTAATGATGGATTCAACAAGAACCTCATCTTAGAGAAACTGACAATGAGAAATAAATAAGTAAACTGCAGCTATTAAAATTCAGAATAAGGAACATCAGTTAGAAAACCATTAATTAAACTCTATTAAATTAGTTTAAAATTCAGTCTTGGGGTACAAGCTAGGGATGGGAAAAACCGACCGGTTAAAACCGATACCGGTATTTTAGTTTTGAATTACCGGTTTTTTCGGTATTTATTTGGTGTCGGTTGTAACCGTTTTTTTAGTAATTGCCAAGAACCGGGTAAAAATACCGGTACGACTACTTCCTGTAGTAGTGGTTCAAAATGAGTTTTTTGTAAATAATTTAAAAAAATAGTAGACCCTAAAATTTAAGGCTATTCCTAAAATTTACACTGCTGTAAAATATTAGGTCATCGCAGAAACTAAGAATAGCGATCAGTGATAATTTAAGAACAATCCCGGCAGTCAGAAACGCGCAACAAACGCGTGGTATAAGAACTTAAGAACTGGTGCAGCTATTGAGGCATCGATGCACCTGTTGCCGTGTGGCGTGGCCTATTAGACGACGCGCGTGCACCGGCAGTGTACGAGACTTGCCTCCGTCTGGTCATGCGGTTGTTCCTTGCTGTCGTCGCCAGACATCAGTTGCGTCTTAAATGGCACCATCCCGAGAGTGGAAGTACTTCACGAAGTACGGGAGCAGTGAGGTACAATGCTCCATTTGCTTTAAAAAGCTGAAAACCGGTGGAGGTATTACAAACATGCTGTGTCATTTAAGGAGAAAGCATCCAAAATGTTCCTTGGAAGAGAAGGTAACTTCGATTCAGATAACTATTATGTAAGCTTGGAATAATAACCGAGCCCTTAATTTTGTGGCTGCCTCAGGGAGCAAACTTGATAACAACAAAATGTGACGATATAGGACCTTGTGACCGCACGCTCTCGCCATCAACGTGCCCTTAACAAAAAAAGTTTCAAATGTTTGTATAGCTTATGGGACTTAACTACGGGGTCATCAGTCCCTAAACTTACAAACTACTTATGAACTAGCTAAGACTAAGGACGGCACAAATATCCATGCCCGAGTGGGGATTCGAACCCCCGACCGTAGTGGCCATGCAGACCGTGACTGAAGCGCCTCAGTCCCCTCGGCCACCGCGGCCAGCTGCCCTTCACCTTCGTCGACGACACAGATTTCCACTACAGCCTCACCTCCATTTCGATCCAGATCTCCTACTCATTCACCCTGTTCGAAAACCATGAAAGAAATTCTAGCTATCAGAGTAAGTCATAATTTTCTCAACACAATGATAACAAAAGTTATAGACAGACTTTAACCAAATGTTTCAAACGTAAATATCTGAAGATGGTAACAGTATGCAATGTGTAATATATACAAACTTCTTTGTAGAGGGTGGTAAAGGTGACGCTGATGTTACCAATACATTGGTTTTTATGGTTTGCAAAGACAACTTGCCTCACTCTTGTTAGAAAGAGGGGTTTTCTCATTTCACCAAAGTTGCAGTGCCCATGTATAAGCTGCCCACCAGAAAAGCTGTAAGTACTTACATTTTTATTTACGCCACTTAAAAGTTAAAACTAAAGGAAAAGTATTATTATATTTATTTTTCGGTTCTGAGGCAAATTAAATTTGTCGCATGTTGCCCCCAAGCTATGTTCAAGTTTCCTGTGAAAAACCCAGGCAAATTTACCAAGCGGGCTGAGACTCGATGTCACGGACTGCGCGGCTGCTCCAGCCGGAGGTTCGAGTCCTCCCTCCTCCCTCGGTCAAGGGTGTGTATGTTGTCCTTAGCGTAAGTTAAAGTTAGATAAAGTAGTTTGTAAGTCTAGGGACCGATGACCTAAGCAGTTAGGTCTGAAAAGAACTCACACACGTTTGAACACTCTTTGATCATCTGGTACACAGCTTATCTAGTTCAATTTGCGTAAATTTGCACTGACAACAATCATACTGTTAGTCAGAACTGTGATTTTATTTTTCTAAATTCTTCTGCAGCACTGATTGAAGTTAATTTACTGACTGTAACTTATTATATATATATATATATATATATATATATATATATATATATATATATATTGTCTATATCAAGAGATATTCGTATGCGCTCTCTCACAAGTGGTTGGCTCAATATTCGCAACTGCCGTATGGAAATACTAGGCCAGTAAATCTGTATGCTTCGTATATCGTCTTCTATGGACTCCTGGCTAGGCTTACACACACTCAAGAAGGCGTAGTATTGGGAGGGGATCTTGCAATTTATGGAAAGGCTAGTGATTTGTCGTATAACTTAAATCTACCTAAATTTTAACTAAATCTCGTAAGTTTCGGTTTTGGCCGAAACTAGAAGAACCGAAAATTCGATTACGGTTTCTGTTTCGGCTGCCAATTAGGTTTCGGTCGAACTTTGCTGGAAATAAAAGCAATAAAAACCGAGAACCGGTTATTTAAAAACCCGGTTATCTTGAGCAGTTTTTATTGTGCTGTTAAACTGGTGACGACAAGAACCGGTATAACCGAAAACCGGTTCTTTGAGCGATAACCGCCATCCCTAGTAAAGCCCGCTGGCGTTAAACTTTGTGTTGACGTGGGGGCAGGTGGGGAGGGGGGGGGAGAGCGAGGCAGGAAAAAAAAGCCCTCGTGATAAAACTACGTCACAGAATTAGTAGGGGGCCTGGCCCCACTGGCCCTTCAGCACGACGCGCCCCCGATGTAATCATACACCAATTACACTACTGGCCATTAAAATTGCTACACCAAGAAGAAGTGCAGATAATAAAAGGGTATTAATTGGACAAATGTATTACACTGGAACTGACATGTTATTACATTTTCACGCAGTTTGGGTGCTTAGATCCTGAGAAATCAGTGCCCAGAACAACCACCTCTGGCCGTAATAACGGCCTTGATACTCCTGTGCATTGAGTCAAACAGAGATTGGATGGCGTGTACTGGTACAGATGCCCATGCAGCTTCAACACGATACCACAGTTCATCAAGAGTAGTGACTAGCATATTGTGACGAGCCACTTGCTCGGCCACCATTGACCAGATGTTTTCAATTGGTGAGAGATCTGGAGAATGTGCTGGCTAGGGCAGCAATCGAACATTTTCCGTATCCAGAAAGGCCCTTGCAGCTCCTGCAACATGTACTCGTGCATCATTCTGTTGAAGAGTAGGGTTTCGCAGGAATCGAATGGAGGGTAGAGCCACGGGTCGTAACACATCTGAAATGTAACAGCCACAGTTTAAAGTGCCGTCGATGCGAACAAGAGGTGACCGAGACGTGTAACCGAAACCACCCCATACCATCACGCCGGCTGATATGCCAATATAGCGATGACGAATACACGCTTCCGATGTGCGATCTCCGCGATGTCGCCGAACACGGATGCGACCATCATGATGCTGTAAACAAAACCTGGATTCATCCGAAAAAATGACGTTTTGCCAGTGGTGCACCCATGTTCGTCGTTGCGAACACCATCGCAGGCGCTGCTGTCTGTGATGCAGCGTCAAGGGTAACCGCAGGCATGGCCTACGAGCTGATAGTCCACGCTGCTGCAAACGTCGTCGAACTGTTCGTGCAGATGGTTGTTGCCTTGCAAACGTCCCCATCTGTTGGCTGCACGATTCGTTACAGCCATGCGGATAAGATGCCTGTCATCTCGACTGCTAGTGATACAAGGCCGTTGGGATCCAGCAGGCATTCCGTATTGCCTTCCTGAACCCACCGATTCCATATTCTGCTAACAGTCATTGGATCGCGACCAACGCGAGTAGCAATGTCGCGATACGATAAACCGCAGTTGCGATAGACTACAATCCGACCTTTATCAAAGTCGGAAACGTGATGGTACGCATTTCTCCTCCTTACACGAGTCATCAGAAGAACGTTTCACTAGGCAACGCCGGTCAACTGCTGTTTGTCTATGAGAAATCGGTTGGGAACTTCCCTCATGTCAGCACGTTGTAGGTGTCGTGACCGGCGCCAACCTTGTGTGAATGCTGTGAAAAGCTAATCGTTTGCAAATCACAGCATCTTCTTCCTGTCGGTTAAATTTCGCGTCTGTAGCACGTCATCTTCGTGGTGTAGCAATTTTAATGACCAGGAGTGTATGTTGGACATCTTTCCACGGATAATCACAGCTCAATCACAATGTCTCCATTCAAAAAAATTGCGGTATATCGTGAGCAGTGCATATTTAACTTTTCGTTTCGTAGCTGGAGCCACCTGATTATAGTCTCCGTTAGGCCATCATAAGTTGATATGTACTTTAATTTCGTGACACAAACATTTTTTTCCGTGTAGCTCACGCGATTTTCAGGTGTATAGGAGAAATTGAGTGGACAATGGTGCTAGCAGGCTTTTTCATTTTGTAAGACACCCCTCGGCTGACGAGCTCACACTTGTTAATTAATGCTTGGTGAAGTTTCCCCACGGCCGCAACCCAGCACCCAGACCCGTGGCGCGGTTCGCCTCCGCCCCTCCCTCCCTCCCTCGAGAGCGCCCTCACAGGTGACACCTCAAGTCCCAAGTTATCGCTTCTGGCGTCGAAACATGGAAGCGGGCCACGACATCAACGGAGAGGTTCAGATCGCGTACCAATGAACAACGTGTCTCTATGGCACTGAATATCACAGAATGCTACGCAATACTAATGTCCCAAACGAAATAAAAAGATTCATAAGATCTTCCGCAAATTTTGACAGCCTTCGAAGTTAGGGGTGCGCGTTATGACCTCCGAGCCTGCTATAGTTACATTTGATAATGTCACCACAGTAAGGGCTACATATGTTTTCATTCAAAATAAAAAAGCCCAAACTCGTGCCATGTCTAAGCAGATTCTGTAATATTTCGAAAATTTAATACTACGTTCTGACCGTTACACAATACATAGAACAACTGCTACATTGTTCTAGCTCATTTTTGTTTTCTTGTTAAGTGAGTTTAAAACCCGAGAATCCTCCGATGGTCGCACCGTGCCACTCACTATGTTTACATTGGACTAACGAAAGCCGGCCGCGGTGGCCGAGGGGACTGAGGCGCTCCAGTCACGGTCTGCACGGCCACTACGGTCGGGGGATCGAATCCCCCCTCGGGCATGGATATTTGTGCTGTCCTTAGTCGTAGCTAGTTCATAAGTAGTTTGTAAGTTTAGGGACTGATGACCCCGTAGCTAAGTCCCATAAGTTCTACAAACATTTGAACATTTTTGACTAACGAAACCGCATAATATAAACCGAATTCGCAATACTTTTCTGTTTTTTTTTTTTTTTTTTTTCAACAGCCACCTGTTGTGGAGGAGACCCGGGTTAGATTCCCAGACATGAAGCAGCGAGTGCCTCACCTTGTAATCATTAACTCCATAATCGATTCTGCTACTCCGTTCCCACCTGTCATTTTGACATTTTCGCTGTTATGTAAACACACACACAGTTGTCACACATGCTTGGGTTGTGATGATGCGTCTCAAGCATTTTCAGCTAATATGGATAGAGTTACTTTTCCTGCAATGAAGAAGAATTAATACAAATAAAAGACTGAGTATAAAGTTGTCTGTAAGTAATGTATATCTTTAAAAAGCGCTGTGTGTAGTGTATGTATATTCCATATGGACTTGTAAACGGCTCGACCAGTGTTGATCAACTCTTCAGGAAATCTTCAGATTATCCCTGCTGTTCATCCTGTCAAGTTCGGCAGCGATCGTATCGAGGTATTTATTTGAAGAATATAATGCGAAATGGAAGAATAATTACGCTTTGGAAGTGCTATTTACTCTGACTTTAGCACACTTGAGAAATGCTTATACGGTTGCTACGTCCTACGTGATGTGATTCAACACGACGCAGCAGCACCGCCAACATACGATCTGCTCCACCCACCTTCCAGAAGCCATCCTGGCCGCTTTGCCACCCGCGCACATTATAAAAACGCCTTCCACGCCTCTTACAGTAATGGACTCACTTCCTCGAAACTTGGCGCACACATTCCTTAGTGTCAGCCAGCGGTGGCCGAGAGCTGAGGAAACGAGGCCGTTACTCGCCCACAACACCTAGCGTTTTACAACACATTGTGCACATATTTGCCTCGTTGACAACCCGTACAAAATGATGTATCGAAAGACATTTCTCTTTATTAGGTTCCCTCTGTTCGTGCAGTAACACTGCGGTTTTCACCTGACAATAGAATTTAATACGTCTACACTAGCAACTATAATCGTGAGAAATTTGGCAAACGGTATAGAGATAAATCACTGAAAGTGAATTGGAAGAGAGTGAGGCAGAAGAAGGTAATCGCTAGAGGAGGAAGGATGAGAACTGACGCCTGCATCGGTATAAATACTCGCGAATCGCGTGGCAGAGGGATCATCGAACCGCTCTTACATTTCTCTATCGTTCCGTTTCCTTATAGCGCGCAGCAAAAGGGAACATTTATATCTCTTAGTTTTCGACCTGAATTCTCTTATTTTGTTGTGATGATCCACTCTCCCAGTGTTCGTCGGTGCCAACACAATTAGCTCGTAATCTACTGGAGGCTATATACACTTCACGACTAATCTTACAATACAGATTAACGAAAGGCAAACCTATATTTTCTACCTTTTGTAGATATAGAGAAAGCTTTTGACAATGTTGATTGGAATACATTTTTCAAATTCTGAAGTCAGCAGGGGTAAATACATGAAAAGGAGGGTTATTTACAAATTGTACAATTTACAACTCGCACAAACTTCAGATTGCAGTTATTAATAGGCGAAGAGAATGAAAGGGGGGCAGTGGTTGGGAAAGGAGTAAGACAGGGTTGTAGCCTTTCTCCAATGTTATTCAATTTGTACATCGAGCAATCTGTGAAGGAAACCAAGGAAAAAATTGGAGAGGGGATTAAAGCTCAGTATGAAAAAATAAAAACATTGCGTTTTGCTGATGACATTGTAATTCTGTCAGAGACAGCAAAGGATCTGGATGAGCAATTGAACGGAATGGACAGTGTGTTGAAGGGAGCGTATAAGACGTACATTAACAAGAGCAAAACAAGGGTAATATATCAATAAAATTCTTCCGGGTATGACACCGCGTCGTCATTTTATAAACTGTACCGACGTTTCGGCCACTGTTGCAGGCGGCCTTCATCAGGGTCTATGTCTGACTGCTGAATATAGTCAGTCAGACACAGACCCTGATGAAGGCCGCCTGCAACAGTGGCCGAAACGTCGGTACAGTTTATAAAATGACGACGCGGTGTCATACCCGGAATAATTTTATTGATAGTGACAACTGTCGCGGAAGCCTACGTTTGCATTTAGGAGTAATATAATTCACTCTATGAAAACCAGGCGACGCTGAAGGAATTAGATTAGACAACGAAACAATAAAGGTGTTAGATGAGTTTTGTTACTTGGGCACTAAAATAACAACAGACGGTTGCGGTACAGAGGATATAAAATGCAAAATGACAACGAGAAGAAAGCGTTTTTGATAAAAAGGAATTTACTAACATCAAATATTAATTTGGGGGTAAGTAAGTCTTTTCTGAAGGCAAGTGTGTGCAGGGTTGCCTTATACGGAACTGAAACATGGACGATAAATAGTTCAAACAGGAAGAGAATAGAGGCTTTAGAAATGTCGTGATACAGAAGAATGCTCAAGATTAGGTGGATAGATCACGTAACTAATGAGAAGGTTCTGAACGGATTTGGAGAAAAATGAATTTTTAGGCACACCTTGAGTAAAATAAGGAATCTATTGGTAGGACACATTCTTAAATTTTTTATGGTTGTTGGTAAATTATTGAAAATATGTGTTCCTGAGTAGTGGATCCCTTTTTAAACTAAAGTAAGTGCTTTTAAGTCATTGTGTAGATCATTTTTGTTCCGAGTATTGTAGGTATTATTTATGATAAATTTCATTTAGGAATAAATATACTGAGAGTCAGTGGTTAATATACTCAGTTCTTTGAAGAGGCTTTTGCAGGATGTCCGTGAATTTACACCACAAATAATACATATTACACGCTTTTGGACTCTGAAAACGTTTGCTTGACTTGAAGAGTTACCCCAAAATATTATAACATATAACATTATGGAATGAGAGTAAGCAATGTATGCAAGATTTTTATTTCTCCTGTGCGTGATACCACTCGTATTGCAAATACGGATTTGTTAAATCGTTTCTGCAGTTTTGTGGTATGTTCCTCCCAACTGAATTTATTATCCAGTTGTAATCCCAGGAATTTAATACTGTCAACCTTTTTTATCTGCTCTTCTTCATATTTTATGCATATACTGGATGGAAATCTATTACATTTTCTGAACTGTATGTAGTGAGTCTTTTCAAAGTTTAATGACCATGAGTTGACTTTAAACCATTTATTAATGTTAATGAAAATATCATTTGCAAACCTTTCTAGAACTATGCTCGACGTGCTATTTATTGCAATACTTGTATCATCTGCAAACAAAACGAACTCTGCTTCTGACATTGTAACTGATGACAGGTAATTAATGTATCCAAAAAAAGCAGTGGCCCTAAGATGGATCCTTGTGGGACACCACATGTAATTTCTTCCCAATTTGATGGTGACTGTTGGGTTAATTCACTAGTCCCTTGCACTGACACCCTTTGTTTCCTGTTAGCGAGGTAGGACTTAAACCATTTTGCAGCAATTCCCGTGACACCATAGAATTCTAATTTACTTAAAAGGATGTTATGGTTCACATAATCTAATGACTTTGATAAATCACAGAAAATACCTGCTGTTTGTAATTTATTATCTAATGAGTTAAGTATATTCTCACTCTTGGTGTAAATAGCTTTCTCGATATCTGAACCTTCCAGAAATCCAAACTGTGTTCTAGACAATATGTCATTCGAAGTTAGGCGGTTGAGAAGCTGCTTGTACGTGACCTTTTCTAGAATTTTTGAGAATGCCGGTAAAAGTGAAATCGGTTTGTAGGTTGATGATATCTCTTTATCGCCTTACTGGAATAGAGGTTTAATATCTGTATATTTTAACGAATCAGGAAATGTTCCAGTTATAATAGACTGGTTACACAAATAATTTAAAATCACAAGAACACTCTATAATTAACTTTGCTGCTATTTTATCGTACCCACTAGAATTCTCTGTTTATAAAGATTTTATTATGGAAGTTATTTCTTGTGGTGAAATGAGTGACATAATCATGTTCTGGAAGTTATTTGTAAATGCTAGAGCGCGCGCCACGTAACTTGGCGGGTGGGCTGGCTCTTCTGCGCAGGTAGTTGTGTAGTGGTGGGAGGACCAGTTGTCGCAGCGTAGCCGGACTGTGCGTTAGAAATTGTCAAATTTTTGATTTTTCACTTAATTTTATCTCGAAATCTGGATTTTTCGAAGCAGTTATTAAAATAGTCTATCAATAACTTGAGTGACATATCATATGAAATGATAGAATAATTGTATATGTTTGACATTGTACAAGACAAGGAGACTATCTAAAAACGTTGCAAGCGACACATGTTCAGTCTTCGTACTGATGCCCATCAAGCAAGTGCTTACTGATAAAAGCAAAGTGTTTCACATTTCCTGATTTATTTTTTGTAAAATTGATTCTGTACAGGTAAATGAAAAATACTGAAATCCATGCAATAAAGATCAGATGATGGCAACCAAGAACTGTCGAAATAGGCCATGAATAAAAGCTTTTGTAAAACATTTTTGTCTAGCGAATTCGTACAATTTTTTCAAAAGTGAAAATAGATGTCTCACTACCATAAATAAAACAAAAAGATTTTACAGTGGAAAGTTCAGGTTGTAATAACAATAAAATAATGAGGATCGCTTGCTACACACCTCAAAGACGATCGTCGAGGCACAGTCAGGAAATAGAGTTCATAACAAGATCGTCAAAGCTGTTGAAGCGGGAAGACAAACTTTAAACAAAATCTACAACGAAACAGCATAAGTAAGAACAAAAATCGTGTTACAGTTCCTTTGCCAGGGAAGCACACATAGTATAAAGTTACACAATACAAGCTTAACTGCCACAAAATAATTTTTAACGTGGTAATAAGTAGAGGCTTTGTGATCAGCCGTTCCGACTCCCGTCTAAAGAAATGATATACGCGAAACACTATTTCTCTTGCCTGTTTGTTTAATACAGGTCGAGATTTGCTGTTGCTACTCATGGTCAACTGAATGCTCCGAAATAACTCGCAAAAAAACACAATGCAGAATGCCAAAACCAGTTGTCGCTCCGCACAGTACGACACGAACTCGAGCGCGCGCAACGGCTGACTGGCGGCTATTGGCCAGCAGGTCACGTCACGTGACGTAGGCCTACCTGTGCTTCTGCGCATCCAGACCTCACCCGCCAAGTTACGTGGCGCGCGCTCTAGTTTGAAATATTGATGGGTGTTATTTAGTGACCCTGACAATTCCATACCATCAGTAACTGATATAAAGTAGTTGTTAATTAGATTTGCCACACTATGTCCATCATGTACTATTGTACTTTTAATGCTATCTGTTCCTCTTCCTTTCTGTTTCTACCACTCTCCTCTTTCACTAAATCCCATATTACTTTTATTTTGTTCTCTGATTTTTCTATGTTCTTCTCATAGTGCCTTTGTTTAGATGTCTGAATTACTTTTTTTAAATATTTTACAGTATTCCTTATATTTAGCTAAGTCATCATCATTGGAACTACTCTTAGCTGATAGATACATTTTCCTTTTTTCTATGAAACATCTGTTCCGAAGGAACAGACATTTTTGATGGCACCACAGCCGTATATGTGATATTAGATAATCACTTATTTCTTCGCCATTTGCGAATTCTGCCGACAATGGCTGCATTCTTAAAGATGTTCTATTATTTTGTGACAAATGAAAATTTGTGCCGGACCGGGACTCGAACCCGGGTCTCCTGCTTTTTGTCTTATATGAAATCTTTATTCCTTGTGTAATCCATGGTTTTATTATGAACTTCTGTTTAATTTGAGTAACTTTTAGAGGATAACATTTTTCAAACATAATACTGACATTATTAATTAATATGTTACATTTTTCGTTCATGCCATGAGCACTAAAACATCTTTCCAGATCATATTTTTGAGCAGTTTTCTAAAATTCTCAATGTTGCTTCTTCTAAGTTGCCAAGGAAACGACGTAGCCTTTAGTTCGCCTATGGTATTGTCTATGTATTCTTTCCAATTAAGGTTGATTGTAATTGTGATTTCTAGGTATTTAGTTGAATTTACGGCCTTTAGATGTGACCTATTTATCGTGTGAATGGAGTTAAACGGATTTCTTTTAGTGCTCATATAGATGAGATGACTCTTTTCACTGCCAATTGCCAATTGTTATAACATCCAGGTATATTATCTAAATCATTTTGCTGCTGCCTTTGATCTTCCGGTGACTTTACTAACCGATAAATGACAGAATCATTCGCCATCAGTTGAAGAGAGCTGTTCAGATTGTCTCCTAAAACGTTTATAAAAATAAGGAACAGTATTGACCCTGTGACACTTCCCGGTGGAACGGCAGATATCAGTTCTGTTCTATTCGATGATTCCGTCAGTTACTACGGACTGTGTCCTTTCTGATAGGAGATGGCGAATTCAATCGTACAACTGTGGGCACATTCCATAACCTCGCAAGATGATTACAACACGCTTGTGAGGAACAGTGTCAAAAGCCTTGCGAAAATCGAGAAGTATGGTATCAATTTGAGATCCGTTGTCAATAGGACTCGTCACTTCATCCTAGCTCTGTTTCACAAGAACGATACTTTCTGTACCCGTGTTAACCATGGGTCAATAGGTGGTTCTCTTCGATGGAGTTCATAATATTTGAGAAAACTATATGTTCTAAAATCCTGACGCAAACCGACATCAATGATGCAGGCCTGTAATTTTGTGGTTCACTCCTGTTACTCCTGTTGTCTTTCTGGAATATTCGAGGAACCTGTGCAACTTTCTAGTCTATGGTACGGATCTTTCGCTGAGCAAGCGGTTGTATATAATAACTAGGTATACCTGGTTATCAAAAAGTCAGTATAAATTTGAAAACTTAATAAATTACGGAATAATGTAGCTAGATAGGTAAAAATTGACACACATGCTTGGAATGACATGGAGTTTTATTAGAACAAAAGAAAAGTATTGCTAGACGCTTGAAAGATCTGTTGCGCGCGTCGTTTGGTGATGATCGTGTGCTCCGCCGCCACTTTCGCCATGCTTGGCCTCCCAGGTCCCCAGACCTCAGTCCGTGCGATTATTGGCTTTGGGGTTACCGGAAGTCGCAAGTGTATCGTGATCGACCGACATCTCGAGGGATGCTGAAAGACAACATCCGACGCCAGTGCCTCACCATTACTCCGGACATGCTAATTATTGCTTTTCTGATCAGATGAAGCGCCATCTGTCGGACTTCTTCGTACTTTTTTTCGGTTCTAATCAAACCCCATGTCATTCCTAGCATGTGTGTCAATTTTCACCTCTCTATCTTCATTATTCCGTGATTTATTAAGTTTTCAAATTTATACTGACTTTTTGATCAACCAGTAGCTGTAGAAACTTAGTAACATCTAACGTGTGAAATGTATTACAAGGAACTTTGCTAGCTGAAGAAGTACAATAGGACTGGTGTGCAGTGGCGTAGCTATCATAGGGCTAGGCGGGGCAGTGCCCCGGGGCCCCCGAGCTCCAGGGGCCCCTCGGCCTTCGTGACCGACGATCGAAAAAAGTTACAGTAGAGCATCGAATTTTTTATTTAATTTTTTTTACCCTCCCACCCTATCGTCCATCATATCCCCTTCCCCTCAAACCAAGTTTCCCACAGTAGCCGCACTGGGCCTCTGGCTGGCGGAACAATGCTTCTAATTGGGCCTTCAGGAGACGCCACTATGTGGCGCTGCTGACAGTCAATGTGTCCAACAATCTGCACACTTCAGTCGGCAGAAGTAGCGGCAGCATCAGAGCTGCTCACAGCGACTTCTGCGTCTTCCAAGTGTTGCGGCGTGCAATGTGAAGGATCGCGCTCCTCCAAATACAGTATAAATACATTTACTGTACAGTACTTCTTATTGGCAAATGGAAGTGTACAATTCGGATATCCGAATAAACGGGTTTTCCGAATACCCATATCCTCAAATTACTTCGGATAATAGACGTTATACTGCATATAATAATTTAATTGAATGAAGGAATTTCGACTTTTAATTTCTCCTGCCGAAATTGACCGAAACATGGACAGTTCGCCAATTATGTAGGGAAATTATAACAAAATATACATTATTAGAATAAGAGGTTACGGAAGTATTTAGTTTTATCCTTCTGCAGCAGCCGAAAGGTCTTTCAGCATATTAAAAATTATCAAAATGCATCTGAGATGCAGTATAGCTTAAGCTCGACACGGACATTTTGGCACTCATAGCAACAAGGCTGCATCAAGTCTTGATTTAACAGACCTTATCGATGATTTTGCAAAAACCAAAGCCAGGAAAAGTTTGTAAAATAATTGTTAAAATAAAACTGACTACTTTTTAATTGTGTACCCACATTATTACTATAATGTACTGGAGTCACGAAAACGCTAACCGATAATTACCGATCAGAAATCATATCTTTGCCAACATCTGCAATCTAACAGTTTTAAGCATTGTATTACTCCAGTAGGTCTTCTTTCATTCTGACTTTCGTGCGTGAGGAAACACGAACGAAATCCCCACGACTTGAAAAACGCCAGTCATTAAGTTCGCGTACACAATGAGGCGCGAAAAATGATTATGCATTTTTTCAAGGACTAATAGTATTCGTGTTACAAGAAATAGAAAAATTCGCATCTTTTAGAAAACAATGTTTTTACACATTGACTGCCACGTGAGTTAAATATAAGTCACAGGAAGTCTTCTCTTCGGGCAACGTTAAGTAAATACAACTCACGGACATTTTTCCATTTAAAACTCCGTGTTGCATTGTAGCTCACAGTAGCGTAGTGTGACTTGGTGTTACAGTACGTTATGGTCCCAGTAACAAATAATGTTCGCAGTCTCCAGTTTTCAAGAGTTCAAGTTATTGACACTTGAAATCGTGAATTATATATAACTCACATGGCCTAGTCATATTGGAGTTTCCTTTTTTTATATAATTTATTATTTGGTATTACATATTACTTATACAGTTTTAATTAAATTCTCCAACTCTAATTGCAGCAACAGACTGAAAAATTAGGTAATTCCACTTTATATCTCTAACACCTGCATGCACTGTGCTTTATGAAGAACCACTCTTCGCAAAAATATGAGGCACAATTTCTTACATGTCCATGTAGTTAGTTTGCATTTCTTGACAGCTTGCTCTCGTCCAAATTCATTCTTCATTTTTTCGTAGCATCCGTATCTACAGGCAGCTCGGTGGCTACGGCGAGAGATTTCTCAGGGGCATCGACCTCTTCTGAATGGAGTAGTCTCAAAGTCACTTCCTCTTTGAATTCTATGATTGAGATGATCTTTTTGATGTATCGGTAAATCACAAGAGCATTTACCAGTGCTGACCCTGTCAACAGTTCAACTGCAAGCTTCCTGTACCATTTCACACCCCACCATAGACAGTATAGGACTTCATTTGGTGAGAGAGATCTATAAATGATTGATTATAGTCAGTTATCATTGATGATTTTTTGTTTTGTGCTCCTCTTGGTTTGAACTTCAGCTTCTTCCTCTCCATGAACAGTACTCAGCATCAACACATTCCTCTTAATTTTCCATTTCAGTAGTATCTTCATCTTCTTCACTTATGTCCATAACTTCATCTAAAAACTTCTGTACGTGCCTTTGTTCACTTTTTCCTGCTACAATATCACTGTGTTACGGAGCAAACAACACTGAATAAAGACTGTAGTAACAATGCAAAAAAGCAATAATGGAACTGTACGCAAATAATGTTATGGAATGAAAGACTTACAGGAGTACCAACCCAAAATTATTAGCGACATAACAAATGACACACCTGGAACTTTACTCTCGCGCCATGTGAGTCATATGTAAATCACACAAAAAAAAACATGAACTAAGGTACTAAATTGCAGTATTTTTAACTTATTTGTACTCAAATAGCTTACTTCAAGCATATTAATATGGAATATGGAAAAAAGTAAATGATCCCAGAGGGTCGGTAACCCAAGTACACCTTTGGCAGCCAATATGTTAATATAGTTATTGTTAAACAGAATGGACTAAGACAAAATATTAAATGTATACAGCATATTTAAGTACAGTAAAACAGTATTGGTCATATGATTTGTTGTGGGGATGTGACAGGTGACAGCAGGAAGGGTTGGAGGGCAGAAGGTGCGGGAAAGGGCAGACCGCTGGAATGGTCAGGCATTGTTGTTGTTTGTGCGCCTGCAAAACTAATAGCGAGAAAGCGAGCTCCACTCTGTCTATCCCATTACGTCGCAAAAGAAAATTACAAGGTGTTTTACAAAGTTATACCGACCCTTCCACAGTGCACCTCATACGTCACAGATGACGTACTGCTCAGAAACACCTGGAGAGTGCGAATCTTCTACAAAATGCGTTGCGCCAGGAAACATGCATGTTTATTTTCTACAAATGCGTTAATATTGGAAGGAATACCGAACAGAATCTACATACCTTTCTACACACTACCTTGGCATGGTAGGCGGGAAATGGATTCTGCATTCTGTGGCTTTTTCTGGGAACGGCGCCTTCTCATTCCATAAGAACTATTCGCTCTTCAGTTTACGTTCATACTAACATTATACCCATTCCGCTCAGTTCTTCTATGTGAAAAACAGAAAACTTCACTGTGTTTTAAAGTAATGGTGAGAATTGAGCACTTCACGCAATCTTTTAAGGTACTTAAAGGTTTAATTACATTCACGGATCAGAAATTTCATGTAATAATTACTTAGTCTCAATAGTGAATTGTGCATCAAGACGCTGCCCTCTACCGCACTGTCACGATAATAAGCGAAGGTATCGACTTAGTTATTTTACTTATTACTTTTTCCTGGCCAGACAATAACATATACTTGAAGAAGCCTGGTAGGGGCACGGCTCAATCCAAAGTGTTTCATCAAACAAAATCCGGCAACTTCCTTTTGATGAAACCATCCTACACGAATGTTTTCACTATTTTCCTTCTTTGACTGGGCTATCAACGAAATGAGCTAACAACGCAGTAGTTTAGCGAGAGTGAGTTGTCGGCACTGACAAAAGTCCGCCTGCTGTCACCGCTGACGAAAAATATCCCATGGGACATTTTCATCTGTATGTCCTACCCCGGTCCAACTCTATCCCTCTGCAAAATTTCGTCCAAATCAGCTAGTAATTTTTGCGTGAAAGCATAACAAACAAACAAACTTTCACATGTTAGAGAATACGATTAAGTATTATCTGCTGTGTGACACATAATAATTTACTTAATAGTATTTAGGTTTGCCTTATTATGTCTTCCAGTGAGCTGTAAGGAGCTGATGATGAAGTAGTTTTGCATCTGTACAGTTTAGTGTAAAGAGGGCCCCAACGTCATTTTTGCCCCGGGGCCCTTGGTGGCATAGCTACGCCTCTGCTGGTGTGTCATCAATGTAAATACTTAAAACTTGTGTCGATAGTGCACAACAATTTGCAAGTCTGAATAAGTACAGAAGACTCGACTCTCTGTAGCGAGGTGAGGACTGCGTACTGTGTAGCGAAGCCATCTGCCCCGGATCCGAGTACACTCTCCAGACACTATAATGAGGCTTCACAGAGGTGATACTGTTCTAATGGGCGGCCTCTGCCGGGAAGGTAGGAAGTAGTGTTCCAACGAAGATAAAAGAAAGAAGAAACGAATTTTAATGGTCTATTTAAGTCTTGTGGGGTTATTGACCGAGTGAAGCCGTCGTTCAGCGGCAACGGTTCCACAAGTTTGCCACTCGTCATACTCAGGTGAAGTGTAGGATTCGAGTGGAGTTGTCACGTTTATAGCTCTGCTTATGGCATAACAGCTGGGCCAACAGTGCGATTCCGTAAGATGTGGCAGCCGGTGGCGGAGGTGAGAATGGGTGAAGAGGGGGGGAAGGGGGGAGGGGGGAAGGTGGGAGAGAGGGGGGGGGGGGAGTCCGGCCGCCGCCGCCTGTCTGCCTGTCTGGTGCAGGCGCCTCTTCTGTCTTCTGGTGGGGCGCTCGTGGCCTCCTGTTCCTGCCTACGCCGTCGGCTCACTTCCAGTGTTCCTGCAGTAACAGGCATCACATTTTCATTCGTTGCTTCTGTAGTACAAAATCTATCCGCAACACCTACCGGATGATCAAAAGGTCAGTATAAATTTGAAAAGTTACGGAATAATGTAGATAGACAGGTCAAAATTGACACACATGATTGGAATGACATGAAAAAAAATGTATTCAAAAAATGTCCGACAGATGAACTGCTTGTCGCCGCAATTAAACATTTTCTATTTGCAGTGCACGGTGCTGTTCATGACTACTTCTCGAGTTTCGTAAAGTTAGCGCTCGCCGAGTGTTTAAAAACCTGTCAGACAACCGCAACGGCCGGCGAATGATGACAAGCTCGGATCATTAAGCGCGTTACGCCGCATGAAGGCCTGAATTAATTAAAGTAATAGTGACTGGGGGTGATTTGCAGCTGTACCACTACGCGCCCGAAACGAAGCAGGCCTCTATGGAAAGCGAGCATGCAGGTTCCCCAGTAAAAAAACTGAATTTGATAGGCAAGTGCTGTGGGACGTGCACGTCACGACACTGGTGGGTTTGGCTGTGCGCGGGACCACGTGAATGCTGCTGCTCCGTCAAAACTTCGTTCAGTTCCGTCCTGTCCTTCGAGACGAGCGCCACAACATTTATTCTGGCGGTGTCAAACGTCTTCACCGCGAGGCTTGCTCCCTCGTTGCTGCTCCTATTTGTGTAGAAATAGCCTAATTTTTGTGGGAGGAGTTCCAGAATCTACTACCCAGTGCGGCCCCCGTTTGATTTCATGAAAAAATTATTAATCGGCCATATTTTGGAACATACGAGGGAATGAAATCAGTAGTCTACAAATTGTTATATCCCAACCAAACAGACTTCTACAAGGAGGGCACAACAAAACTTGTACCACTATATCCCAACCAAATAGACTTCTACAAGCAGGGCACACAAAAACTTTTACCGCTATAGCAGAAATGTGGTAACTATATAGAAAGTTAGGTATAATACATAATTTCAATTGTGATTTTTAAAAATTTATTATCCGTTAAATATTTTTATAATAAAAATATTGTGCGCTGCTTCCATCCTAAGTTTGGAGGTACATTCACTGACGACTTCACAAATACTAAAGTTTGACTGCATGATCAGCTAAAATGTAGTAGATGATAAACTATTTTCCTTTGATCATTTTGAGAGTATGTCAGTGAGAAAAAGTTTCGAAAAGGTCTGTATATGAAGTTTGTTTCAGGCAGCTACGTGTTATCATTTTGGAATAAAGGATGAACGGAGCTGGCAAATTTGTACATTGTCAGCTTCAAGGTAAAACACAGTACCTGGTATAAACCTTATATATAAACATAACAGTTAATGAATAGAATATGGCAGCAAAAAAAAATGTTCAAATGATTGTATAGCTTATGGGACTTAACTACGGCGTCATTAGTCCCTAAACTTACAAACTACTTACGAACTAACTTATACTAAGGACGGCACAAATATCCATGCCCGAGGGTGGATTCGAACCCCCGACCGTAGGGGCCGTGCAGACCGTGACTGGCGCGCCGCAGTCCCCTCGGCCACCGCGGCCTGCAATATGACAACATTTAAAATTTTTAATCCGTCCATAATTAAACGAATAATTGAAAATCAAATCTTTTTTCGTGGTGGAAACTGTCAGAGAGATGGGAGCAATAGGTGGCACCTGAAAGTGAATAGCTTTCAAGTAATGTATTGGGTGATCAAAAAGTCAGTATAAATTTGAAAACTTAATAAATCACGGAATAATGTAGATAGACAGGTAAAAATTGACACACTTGCTTGGAATGACATGGAGTTTTATTAGAACAAAAATAAAATAATAAAAATATTGCTAGACGCTTGAAAGATCTGTTGCGCGCGTCGTTTGGTGATGATCGTGTGCTCAGCCGCCACTTTCGTCATGCTTGGCCTCCCAGGTCCCCAGACCTCAGTCCGTGCGATTATTGGCTTTGGGGTTACCTGAAGTCGCAAGTGTATCGTGATCGACCGACATCTCTAGGGATGCTGAAAGACAACATCCGAAGCCAATGCCACACCATAACTCCGGACATGCTTTAAGTGCTGTTCACAACATTATTCTTCGACTACAGCTATTGTTGAGGAATGATGGTAAACATATTGAGCATTTCCTGTAAAGAACATCATCTTTCCTTGTCTTAATTTGTTGTGCTAATTATTGTTTTCCTGTTGAGATGAAGTCGGCACAGAGAACGGGATAGCTAACGCTGACGTTCCACTCTCCGAGATTTCTGACCTCGCATGCTGCTTTTTCCCGTTGAGGAGCCATTTTCTCGAGTTAAACGCAAAATTAGTTCCGCGATATTTCGGTAACGTGCCACGTTAAGTCGGACCAATAGGAAGCACGAACACTGTCTACGTCATGTTCCGACCTTTCAGTTTATCATGTTAGCGCACAGTCCGCTGCAGAGTGAAGTTTCATTCTGGAAACATCCCTTAGGCTGTGGCTAAGCCATGTCTCCACCATATCCTTTCTTCCAGGAGTGCTAGTCTTGCATGGTTCGAAGGAGAGCTTCTGTGAAGTTTGGAAAGTAGGAGGCGAGGTACTGGCGGAAGTAAAGTTGTGAGGCGGCATCGTGAGTCGTGTCGGGATAGCACAGTCGGTAGTGCGCTTGCCCGCGAAAGGCAAAGGTCCCAGGTTCGAGTCCCGGTTCCGGCACACAATTTTAATCTGCCAGGAAGTTTCATATCAGCGCACTCTCCGCTGCAGAGTGAAGTTTCATTCTGGTTTTCAGTTTATTATTTAGTTCTAGCAATAAGGCGACTGAGTGGACTAAAGCCGTCGGCACACGAAACGAGGCAGTTAACGTTAACGTGCGCGGGAACGGGAACTACGGCGCGCTACGAGGCACAGCTTGTTCGGCACACGGGACGAGCTGCTTAGCGTGATCTCCCGGTAGTCCCGTTAAATTCTTCTATTTTTTTTTTCGCTTACATTTATATTTGTGTTGTTGTCGACGGCACATTACATTCGCATTGAAATATGACTGTCGGTCATCGTCATGACGTTGTGCCTGACGTTGTGGGTCAAAGCAGACGGGTGGTATCGGAAGATCAAGTATTGCCTACGAATGGTTCCCCTGCCATTATTTCGCCTCTGAATCCACTCCCGTACCCATAATCTTCTGCGGGATTTTCCCCTCTCATCTTCGAAAATAGCTAATAACGCCAAAACAGGCAATTCAGTTGGATGCATTTTAAACACTTACTCTTCTACGTGTGAGCTTCGCGCTTCAAATGAGCTGCAGCAGTCGACGCCTGCGATCTGTGGCTAGACTGGACTAGAGAGCTCTGAAAGCCCAAATCGCGCTAAGCAGCTCGCCCCGCGTGCCGACCGAGCTGTGCGTCGTGGCGTCGTATTTCGCGTTCCGCGCACGTTAACGTTAACTGCCTCGTTTCGTGTGCCGACTGCTTAAGGTTACTGACGCAGCCCTTTGGCAGAACAGAATACACGCCACCTGGGGACGTCGCTACGGTCCGCACAGCCGTCCCGAACACAGGACGCATAAATTGAATTCGGTTTATGGCCTCTGGCCACAAAATATAATGAGCTCTTCACAAGCCGATGCAATACCTTAAGCACGACTTTTGTCTCCTAGTTCGCTAGAGTTACACACGAAAACAAAATCCTCTCTGTAGCGCAAACTTGAGACTACACTGAAGAGCCAAACTAGCTGGTACAGCTGCCTATTATCGTGTAGGGGCCCGCGGCGCTGTTTAAACTCACAACAGTGTTTCTGTAGCTGTGGGGTGTCGCACAGCCCTGCTGGAGGTGCCGGGATGCACACTGCACTGGTGGTCGGCAGCGTGTTCAGCTGTCAGAGCCGTATCGCCCCACGCCATTACACGGCCTCCGCCAGCTTGAACACACCCTCCAGGGATTCACTTGCCTCCACACACGTACACATCCAGCCGCTCATACCATCTCAAGTGAGACTCGCCATACCAGGCAACACGTTTCCATTCATCGACAGTCCAATGTCGGTTTTGACGTGCCCAGGCGAGAAATACAGCTTTGTATCGTGCAGTCAGCAACGGTAAACGACAGGGATTTCGGTGATGTTTGACTCAATGGCTCGCACGCTGCCTCTTGTTGATGAGCCGGCATTGAAATCCCCAGCAGTCTGCGGCAACGCTGCACTACATCTACATCTGCATCTACACGCGATACTCTGGAAATCACATTTAAGTGCCTGGCAGAGGGTTCATCGAACCACCTTTATACTAATTTTATCTCCCATTCCATTCTCGAATAGCGCGCGGGAAGAAAGAGCACCTGAATCTCACCGTTCGAGCTCTGATTTCTCGTATTTTATTCTGATGATCATTTCTATCTATGTAACTCGGAGTCAACAATATATTGCTGCCCTTCTTTGGACTCTTTCGATGTCCTCTGTCAAACCCACCTGATAAGGATCCCACCCTTGGCAGCAATACTCCAAAGAAGGACGGACAAGCGTGGTGTTTGCAGTTTCTTTAGTAGTTCTGTTGCATCTTTTAAGGGTTCTGCCAATAAAACGCAGTTTCTGGTCCGCCTATCTCACGATATTATCTGCGTGTTCTTTCCAATTTAAGTCTGAAGTAATAGTAATTCCTAGGTATTTAGTGGAGTTTACGGCCTTCACTTTTGACTGATTTATCTCGTAAACAAAGTTTAACGGATTTCCTTTCGTATTCATGTGGATGACTTCACACTTGTCATTATTTAGAGTCAACTGCCAATTTTTACACCTTACTGATATCTTATTCAGATCGTTCTGCAGTTGGTTTTGATCTTCAGATTATTTTGCTAGACGGTAAGTGAGGGCGTCATATGCAAACAACCTAAGAGAGCTACTTAGATTTTCCCCTAAATCGTTTATGTAAATAAGGAAGAGCAGAGGACTAATAACACTACCCTGTGAAACGCCCGATATCACCTGTGTTTTAGTCGATGCTTTACTATCGATTACTACAAACTGTGTCATCTCTGACAGGAAATCCACTATCTAGTCGCAAATTTGGGGCGATATACCATAACCACGCAATTTGATTAAAAGCCGTTAGTGAGGTACGGTGTCAAAAGCCCTGTGGAAATCAAGAAATACGGAATCGATTTGTGAACCCTTGTCGATAGCACTCATCACTTGGTGTGAGTGAAGAGCTAGTTGTGTTTCACATGAACGATATGTTGACCTTGGGTCAGCTTCTGTCACGTTGAGCGTCTGTCTTCTGTCCCGTTCTTGCAGGTACTCTCACGGCCGCAGCGATGTCGGAGGTTAGATGTTTTACCGGATTTCCAGAATTCACTGTGCACTCGTGAAATGTCGTACGGGAAGGTCCCCACCTTGCCGCTACCTCGGAGATGCTGTGTCCCATCTCTGGTTCAAACTCACTTAAATCGTGATAGCCTGCCGTTGTAATAGTGGTAAACGGTCCAACGCCAGTGCCAGACACCTGTTGTCTTGTACAGGCGTTGGCGACAGCACCGCCGTCCTCTGAGGGTTTACGTCTCTCCGTATTTGCATACACAACCCTATTCCAGTTCCTTCGGCTCTTCAGTGTTCATCGTAGTGAAATTTCAACACCCCAGCTGCAGTGTACGAATGCACGTTTGCTTCTCTTAACTCATCCAGTTCGGATGTTGACGACCGTGATGGCTATTTTTCTCTTGTTGGCAGAAACGTGGAACAGTTCTGCTCGAGACTTATTGAACCAGCATCTATGGTTGTAAAACCAATATATTCGTCTTTTTGCACGACCCCCTGTTGCTGTTGATTTTCCCTTAAGTATTTTTGTAGCAATTCATATCTACTTGTATCGCGCGTGATATGTCTTAGATGTTGCAACTTTCTCCATTCCAATATTTTGATTAATTCACGTGTCGTGTTCATTCTTCTCAATACTGCACTGTTTGACACTCTCTGGGTGCAAGGCGTTCTTGGGATCCGCCTCTAAAGGCTCTATTTAAAGGCCCCTAACCGACTCTCCCTGTTGTTAAGGTCCGTAACTCTATACTATGTACGAGACAGACTATACATCACTAAACTCATTACTTGTGAATCTTCATTTTCTTGATTAAAGTCTATTGTATTTCCCGTTTCCTAACTATGTTGCCTCAATCACACGTTACGACTTATTCGTGCAGTAACTTTTAAAAACCACATTCCATTGGTAGCACATTTTTTCTCACAGTTGCTATCCGTTTCATCAGTGCGCTTTTCATAGTGCCTTTTCTTTCTTTATATCTGGTGCTGACACCTGCCAACAATCGTTTATCGTTTCAACTTCGTCACTACTCGATTTTTATAATAGGTTCGACACCGTTTTTCTGCAAAGGAAAATAAGCAAAACTTTGTCTGATTTTCTTCAAACTCGTTGCCATGGCGCAGTCATCGGGACATATAAAAGCATCTCATACTTCCGACCACTATGACTGACTTCTTGATTATCTATTGTAAATAACATAGATTTTACATCTTCCATGACTGCCAATAGCGTCTGGAACTGAAAATCCCCTTTTCCTTCTTTCGTTCTGACTAAAGCTGGGCGATGTCTCGTCCTGTCATTGCCACCTTCAAACTGAATCTCTTCAGCTTCTGGAGAACAAGTGAAAGTATTTTGTCGAGGGTGGTATATGACGTAGTGTAATGTATCATTTCCTTGTCTTGTGGATTGTTAAGTCTGAACTCTTCAAGAACGTCTCTTATTTCAGAATTACTTCCTTCCTCATTTTTGTACCTGTATCACAGGGAACATCTTTTTTCTCTTGTTTCAACTTTTTTTGCCATAACGTGTCATGTAAAACAATCCGCATATGACGCAAAAGTTTAGCCTTGATTATACAAAGTTTTCTAAAATTCTTTAACGTGTTTTGCTAGTAAGCAATTAGTAACATGAAAAAACTCATCAAAAATGTTTGGCTTTTAGGTTTTTTGGCAGACAAACAGCCACATAATGGAGAAAAATATGAAGACCGAAATATGAAAGACTCTGAATGAAGCACAGAATGAGAGCTTTGCAACTGCATGCAAGCAGGGAGCGCCAACAAAGTTAACACTACTCAGGAGTCACACTAGTGAATATTCTACCATCTGTTATCAATGTGACATACTATCTCAAAATAGTCCCTTTGAAACATGTCCACTGATTGTGTGGTTGTGTACCATTTTGATTTATTCTTTAACCTAAAGTATTACTGCACCATTAATGTTATCTATCTGTGTGTTAATTATTTTATTATTTTTTATCAACGATCAGTGCCCCATGTTTAGATATGTTTGCCCCATATTTATATATGTTTCCACCCATGTGATTGAACTTGTATGTTCATGTAAATGTGGAATGTTGCTTTTAATACTGACTGACTGCCGCATAATGGCTTACAGTTGCCACGTCCCGCTCTAGGCCTCGTTTTGCTGTAGTTAAGAACGCACGGCTTCGTTTGTCATCTGCGCTAGCATCTGCTGGCTGGCTGGCCAGAGACAAGCTTACTTGGCAAGGTGGCGAGGTGGCCGTGTTCTTAGTGTCGTACCAACCTAATCATGGACGAAAGAAGTGACCTCTCTGGGAGCGGTTGTAGAGGGAATTGTCCTAACCAGGTAGCAAGGGTTGGTAAACACTAGTCTCTGAATGCGCACTGCGTCGCTTTTAGCGCGCTCTACATCCAGGGTGTGGCAGGGGGAGGTTTTTCTTTGGCCTTAGAGCTACACTCTTCACTCTTCATTTTGGCTCCAACCACTGTGGAAGTAAGTACTCTGCCAGATCATGCTGAGAGAAAGGCATGCTGTTAGGACTGAGTTATTTGTGATTAAGCAGTCTTGGTTTTTCAGTGATAGTTCTTTTGAGTAATTCTTTCGCTATGCGAGGTGAAGTGTTTTTTAATTTACAGAACTCGAGTAAATTCAGTGTAAATTTATTATTTGCATTTTGATTACAGTGATGATTGTGTCCGGTTTTGCTCAAGTTAGAATACACGTGTGCAGCCTTCAGCCTTTGTGTAAACCTAGTCTGTTTGAATTTCCTTCCTGTTTTTAACTAGCTTTTCACATCACATCTGTATCCACGAGTATGCAGCCTTCAGCCATTCTTTTTTTAATACTAGCTTTCTTCTATACAAATTCTCATGGGTGCTTTATTTGCTTATTCTAAATTAATTTCTGTTTGTAAATGCTATGAAACTCGCTGTGCTCGCACACCACACGGCACTTAAGAATAGTCTGCGACTGCCTTCCCACACATGAGTTCGTTTAGTGCACAGTATATTTAAAAATTTGTGATCAAGGCACCTGCCATCTCGTCAAGACGCCGCCGACACTTCGTTTCACCGCCGCTTTCACGTGATCCTGGAGAGTAATGTACCGCCACACATGTCTGTGAATGAATGAATGTGTT
Organism: Locusta migratoria; assembly: GCA_026315105.1. Classification (NCBI taxonomy): domain Eukaryota; kingdom Metazoa; phylum Arthropoda; class Insecta; order Orthoptera; family Acrididae; genus Locusta; species Locusta migratoria. The sequence goes on along the minus strand of CM048747.1, from coordinate 557,993,946 downwards.
TTTAGCCACCCATTGTGTGTTTGCAGCTACCTCCATATTAATAAAGGGCGGAAACAATTTTATTATGGTTAGAAATTTTATGATTTAATTCACTTTTGTACAAGGTGTGTGCTTAATTTGGTGTCCCCACTAATATTTGCGTGTTCATTTTACTGAATAGAGTATGATTTTAAAGTATCAAACCTCTGCTTTATGATTTCATGCTCCCCGTGCCATGTTTAATTATCTATTTTTAACAATGATATTGTGTTTGTTAAAACGTTGGCTGCTCACTTAAGGAGTGAGCAGTTAGATAAATTTCCATTGCGCATATTCTGTGGCCACTCGTCAAGTAATTTAGAGCAGCAGTGAGCGTTTCAACTTACATTTGCAGATCTCACCTGCCCGAGATCTTGCTTTTTTGAATAACAGGCTACTCCTACCTTCAGATCACAAACAGTACAGAATATTTTATTTCTCATTTTGTGAAGAGAGCGAAAAAAGTTCCGCCACATCTTAATCCCACAATAAGAACGAGAATCAGTTACTTCCATAAATATGTTGTAGTACGAATATGGAGTGATTTAAAGTGGAACGACCACATAAAATCAATAACTTGGAGTTAAGAAAGGCGAGATTCTTTGGAATCTGTGTTTCGTTGGAAAAATCCTCAAGAAATGTAGTCCATCAATAAAGGAAGTACCTGACAAAACACTCGTTCGGCCGATGCTCGAATATTGCTCGCCAATGTGAGATTCGTAACAGACAGGATTGATACAGGAGACAGAGAAGATCCTACAAAGAGCAACACGGTTGGTAGTTACAGGTTTGCCGGCCGCGGTGGCCGAGGGGACTGCGGCGCTTCAGTCACAGTCTGCATGGCCACTACGGTCGGGGGTTCGAATCCCCCCTCGGGCATGGATATTTGTGCCGTCCTTAGTTGTAGCTAGTTCATAAGTAGTTTTTAAGTTTCGGGACTGATGACCCCGTAGTTAAGTCCCATAAGCTATACAAACATTTGAACATTTTTTTCGTTACAGGTTTGTTTAGCAAGAGCAAATGCGTTACAGTGATAGTTTATTTAATTACTTATTTTTTTAAATGTTATGGAACTTAACGTCTGTGGTTGTCAGTCGCTAAGCTTACAAACTACTTAAACTAACTTAAACCTTGACCCCCCCCCCCCCCCCCAACGCGAGCAACCGCGCGCTCCACATCACGGTGCTTTGGACTGTTTGGCCACTCCACCGCGACTACAGTGATAGTAGGCCAGCCTTTTATATAATTGGAAAGTGCTATTGATATGTGGTTATCACAGGATGGATTGGCAGTCAGGTGTTTGTATTGTTAGTCAATAAACAGCAATTAATATACACATTTTAAAATGAAACAATGCCTATTGACATTAACAAACTAAATGTAGGGTAAATTAGAATGTCAGTGGAGTTCGTTGCACCAATCTTGTGTTAGTCGTTTATGAGATATCGTATTGTGAAAAAATTCGACAGCAACACTTGTAAAACATCGGTGGTAGCACGAGGGCATACACTAGCGATGGCGATGTGGATTCTGACCAGCAGAGAGACAACTGAGCGGCACAGATTGTGTTCTGAATGACGACGGCCAGCGGCAACACACGCTTCCAGTTTGGCGTGGAAGGACTGCAGCTCACGTGGTAAAAAAATTCTACAGGGGTCAAATGCAGCGGAACGGGTCAGCCAAGGTTCAGGTCATCTACGTCCAATACAGCGATTTGTAAACAATTACTGAAGACGTACTGTAGTACAGCCATCAGGTCGGTAACACAAGTTCCTCCTAGTCTGCAGAGGAACGTTTCTTTATCATCCATGGCTGGTGGTCTGTTAGGACGCTACATTACTTGTATGATTTCAGTGTACCGTCAATGAAAGATGGCCTTGTCAGCTCACGATTAACTATCCCACATCACACGTTTATACTTCATGTTCGCTGACTTTCCACCTGACGTAGGCAACGAGGACTGGCAGCAGATCAGTAATATATGTTTCGGTGGTTTACCTAGCAATGATTCGTAAATGTCTCTCTGGAGTATCCTGAGTTGATGCCCATTTACAGAAGGTAACACGATTCTCTTAGCCATTTCCATGCAGCAGAAAGAGATGTGATACGGGTGGAATCAATATCGTGCCTTCTCCTGCAGTTCCTCTTTTGATTGCGCGAGAACCAACGTGTGAATCAACTGCAACAGCAGCCAAACCGTTAATTTTATCGTCACTTGTTTCCTTCTCTCACATTGTCTTGGTGCTACACAACTACATTCACATAACTGGTGGAAGAGGTTGATATATAACTGCGAGATTGGTGACATCTATTGGGATATGTTTACGCATAAAATGTGTTATTGGCTAACAATACGAGCTCCTGATCACCACTCCACGGTGATAAAACCGGACATCAGCAGCACTGTCCACTTGGCACTATTTGCGGTGAACGTTCCGGGCGATTCACTCTGTGTCCCCACGACCGCACATCGCAGCAGGCTCTACTGCCACCTGCACCTCGACATTCTGCAGCTGCGCCGACCTCCCTCTATATTATAGCTTTTTTACGGTGAAACACGCCTTCACCTTCAGTCAGCAGCGTATCGTTGCGGTGTACACTCAATTTCATTGCTACTAACATCTGCTTTAAGCCGGCTTTCCGTGGCTCTGTAGGCGTCTAAGAGCGAGAACAGTTGTGCGACACTTGGACAGATGTTGCTGCAGTTAACTGTATTAAGATACTGTTACTCCCGTCGGTGCCAGCGTGTCTGCAGTCCCACGAAAAGCGGCGCCAGCGCCCGTGTGTGCCGGCCAGTGTTTCGGACTGTCAGTCCCCCCTGCTGCTCCAGTCGCTCATATCTCTCTGATTTCATCTGGTGGCCCTTTCGCGGTGCGATGTATACCACCACTGACTGGGGAGGAGGGCGATCGACGCACGTGCCTCGGCATTGTGCACCACGTTGTTGTCGTAGTGCGGGTGCTACGTACACATGGAAAAGTTCTAACGAATAATGCTGGTCAGTGCTGTCGAAACGAAAATGGAAATGTCGAGGAACTCATGAAAAAAAAGCAATTTCCATTTATTCGTTATTGAGTCTTTTTACATAGGCTTAAGATTGTCATGTGCATCTGATAATAATAATAATATGTAGAGGGGAGTAACCCACCGTAAAGGCGAACGTTGAGCCGCCGACAGACACGAATAAAAGACACACACACAATTCTAAATTGTCGGCCGCGGCCTTCCTCAGACAGAGAACACTCACCCACACAACCACTCGGGCACACTCATCCACACACGTCTGCCATCTCTAGCCGCCCAACACAGTTTTTCTGTTACCATTCTTGTGTTAAACTTCATGTATTGACTTGTTTCATTACTACGGAGTCTTACTACTTAATTAGGTCCTACGGAAAAGAAAACCATATTACTATATTTTAATTTATTGCATTTTATTCTACATTAATGTATTAACATCAAATGTATTTTTATTGGATACACGCCAAACAGAAGTTATTAGATCGCAAAACAACAGTTTTTTTACCAGCGTATAATTTTCTGTAGAAGAATGTATTAATAGCAAACGTATTACGCGTTTGCTTCAGTTATTCGATATAGCATTAGAGCTTTTCATTTCATACGTTTTCTTATAGAAGAATATATTAAAAGCGGATATACAGCAATTTTTAAATGCACTGCTGCATCTTTTGATTGTAAAACATTTTCTGTTCTTTTGTTCATTTCGACTATTTTTCTGTACAACGAGTTTACAGAATGTACATTTGTTTCATCTGATGCACGTATACCAAGTTCAGTTGAGGAAACATGTTACATTTTAATTGAGTGTAGTTATACCGCTCGCACGTGATTCGAAAGAAGCAATAGCAGAACACGTCAACAGTTCGCACCACCCTCAGCTAAAACGGCAATTGTAAAATGAGCACGTAATACGTAGGCCGAAGGATTACATTGATTGACTCTTCAAGAGACATTTGGCAACTATGACAGTAACAGATACAGTGATGGGCAAGGTCTCTCTTGTAGTTTGCTGATGATCCCCCTGAAACACTAAATGAAGCGTGCTGCTCTCCTGTGTATCTTATTTCTCTCTTCTATGAATGACATCTGATTCCGATCCAACACTGCCGAGCAACACTCAATTATCGGCTGCTTATGCTTTGTTTATACGGACTGCACTTTCTGAGTACTCTTCCAGTGAGTCTGATGTCGCGAACGACAAAATATCGCAGTTGTTCAGGAATATTTTTATATAAAGTGACTCTTAAGAAATTCAGAATACAATGTAATTTTTATACCGGTAGTTCCACAGTGTCTATTTCAGACTTTTTAGATGGAATTTACTGTATACAGTTTTGACGAGAGCTCGTACCTCGAGATGTGCCATTTGGGTGCGAAATAAGCTCGGCTATCGGGTCGCGTTCAAATTTGTGGCCTAGCGGCGCGGAAGGTGGGGCCGGCGCGACACACGCAGACCGGTGAGCGGCGCAGTGGCGGCCGCTGCCCACACGGCGGCGACTCTCACCGTACAGGCTGAGGTCAGCTTTGTAGTGCCGGTATGTCACAAGAGTTCTGTACAAAGGACACGAAATGCTGAAAGTACGTCATCTTTAAATATAGAATGTTATATGTGAAACTAAGTTCCTTATTGGATTGATGCAATCATTTTGCTTCTACCTCTGTGGAAATCTGATGAAGGGTCGCCACTAGCTTTTGTTTACACTTTCTGCGGAGCTGTGAACATAGTTTATTGTATCATTTTCCAAAGAGCTACTCCACAAAGATATAATTGTTTAAATGGAACAATAGTTTTTTTCTATCGTGCATTGGATTCGTTGAAACCAGCTGCGTCCAAATCAATTTAAACTACATTCCTATCACTGTTAGTTTGGGAGCTACAACCTTTCAAAGTTTAGGGGGCGGAGGCTACGACAGCGTAGCTGACTGGCTGGTGGTCATGAGACAGTGGGCCGTGCCCCAGGGGATAGCCACTCGGCCAGTCAGCTACGCTATCGCAGCCTCCGCCCCCGGAACTTTGAAGGGCAAACTAACAGTGATAGGAATGTAGTGTAAATTGATTTGGACGCAGCTGCTTTAAACGAATCCAATACACGATAGAAAAAACTATTGTTCCATTTGAAAAATTATATCTTTGTGGTGTAACTCTTTGGAAAATGATACAATAAACTATGTTCATAACTCCGCAGAAAGTGTAACATTTCTTGTCTTGACCTACCGCATTAAAATTTCCCGTCACCTATTATTTTATAAGTTACAGAGGCAAACACACTTAGTGAAACACCCTTATATATACATCCATATAAGTGAATTTTCTGTATACTGCTACTAAATGTATGCAGTGGCGACATGCAAGCTTTTTAATTGCACACTCTGTGCAGTGGAAGTATTTCCCCCTGACCTACCTATCTTTAGAAGAATTTTCCCTCCAAAAGATTGTTCAAATGTTTGTATAGTCTATGGGACTTAACTACGGGGTCATCAGTCCCTAAACTTACAAACTACTTATGAACTACTTACGAACTAGGACGGCACAAATATCCATGCCCGAGGGGGGATTCGAACCCCCGACCGTAGTGGCCGTGCAGACCGTGACTGAAGCGTCTCAGTCCCCGCGGCCACCGCGGCCGGCTCCAAAAGATTTCCACAGAAGTTAGGAGAGAAGCGAAATGGGGTAGATGTGATGCAGGAGCCGCTAGAAAGGCTGCCGACAGTGCCGTAGAGGCAGTGGCAAGAACCAACGTCACAATAGTTAGCGGAAGTAAATCTGTAAATAAACGTAGGGTGCAGGGAGCAAGTATCGTGAAAGAGACAGAATCAAGATTGATTAGGTCGGAAAACACTATTGCTAACCACGACAGTGAGATAGCAGATATAAAAATAAAACGTTCTGCAATTGCAGATGAACAGAAGAAGCTGCCCTACCAACATAAAGAAATTGATAGAAAATTCAACGAGACGAGAAATGAAGTATTTTTAATCTCGTTGCGGTCCTCGGATGCCACAAGAAGTGTCAGTGAGGACAATGGTTCGTCTAGATCGGTTAACAGAACCGACTCCACATATGACAGGGTTCAAAATAAGGAAAGGCGTGGAATGTCTTCATAGAGAGATACCTGCCTTCGTAGATGCGATTACGATTCCGTCCCTGACTCTGACCAAAAAGGGGAGGGAAATTGTATTCGTCTCAGACGCACTGAAAATTGTGTTGACAGGGCAGGAGATACTGCCACGTTTGTACGTGACGAAAGAGAGCGACAGCCGCGCGAACGGAACCCGGACAGTTTTGGACAGAATGAGGTGGCGGATGATTCATTCGACTTCAAACATTATCTTTCCGTACAAAATATTCAGACTTACCAAGAAAACAACAATTCACTCCATCCAAAGACTTTCACGTCTCAATTCGAGGGTGTACTGCCACATAACTGGTCGGTAAGGCGTCAGTGAAATTTCATACGCGGATATTTACAGGGGAGTGTTACTGAGCACTTGCGGACGGTCGCCGCTGATTGTACGACATTTGAACTATTCAGGTCCGAGTTTTGGGGATCATATTGGTCTGCTCGTGCCCAGGAAAGGATCTGGGACGAGGTATCTTTAGGAGAAGACATGGAAAGTGCAGGATTCAAGAACGCAGAAAAGTTTTTCGAGTCCTTGATTAAGAAAAATAGATACCTTGACAATAAATTCTCCGACCGGGAGATAATGAGATATGGCTTTACGAAGTTGCCGGTGAACCTGCAGCGGGCAATGATTGGTAAATGCGAAGGCACCATCGATCAGTTTCTCAGCGCATTAAAAGATGCAGCACTGGTCGAGTGTCGCATTGGCAGGAATCAGAAAGATAATAATAACGAACAGGTGAATTCCGCCCCATTCTGGGAAGCGAACAAAACCAGGGACAACAAGGCCAGCATTGGCCCAACCACTCTAATAACAACTGGCAGAATCAGGGCAATGGTAATCAATGGCGCCTGCAACCAAACCAGGGACAATACCATAGTCCTCCACCACAGGGTGCAACTATAGTTGAAATCCGGCCACCTAATCCCGGCCCTAGTGTTAATGAGAATTACTGGCGGAACAACCACAACTGACGCGATGGACCTGCGGTATGTGCGCACAATTGCATCGCAGAGACACTCGGTAGCCGCACACTGTATCTCCTCGAGTATGAGGATCTCCGCGAGATACTCCTCTATGAAAAACAACCACTGGGAAAACCGGAAATTCATCCCATCATTGCTGTGCAGATCGGCAATATTAACCTAACTGGAATAGTGGACAGCGGTAGTCAAATCTCTGCTATCTCCGAATTCGCATATTCCAAATGCACGAATGATTGTCCTTGGCCTGAATTAAAAATAAAGACGGCAAAGGTAAAGGGTGCCATAATGGGGAAACAAATCGAGATACAACTACAGAGCAGGATGACAATGCAGTGTTAAGGTTTCTCTTGGGAAATTAACTTGTACGATGTGCCGTTGTTAGCTATAGATATAATCATAGGAACCGATTTCCTATATGAGCAAAAGGCTAATTTGGACATAGGACGGGGAGAACTTTCTCTTGGTACAAACAAAGGTATCACGATTACGTTTGGTGTATTATGTCACAAAAGTGAGATATCGGCCAATTGTTTACAGTTCAGTAGAGCAGACGGTAATTTTACAGAGAGGACGAGGTACTAACCAATTTAATCCAGTGCGAGACGAGCAGCATGAAACTCTGCAGGACGAAGCAATAACAGTGATTGACAAACTGGTCGAAAATCAAAACAACATTTCTGATTCGGATAGGGAACAGCTTAGAATGATACTTAAGGAAAACGCAATTGTATTCTTTCCGAAAACATGTGCGAACCGTGATTTTGTATATTCATTTAAAATCAAACCACACAACAAGTTCGCTGAACCACCATATCAGATTCCGGCAGCACACAGGGGGGCTGTACGGCAAGAACTAAAACGAATGGAGGAGGAAGGTGTAATCGAGAAAGCAACATCAACTTACAATTCCCCCCTTGTCGTGGTGGAAAAATCAGATAAATCGGTTCGCCTAGTTTTGGACTCAAGGCAAATAAACACTGTTATTGAGGCGGAAACTGCCAGGCCTGAACGGATAGAGGAGCTGCTCCAGAATTTTCATGGGGCGCGTGTTTTCACCACCCTCGACCTGCGTTCCAGCTTTTGGCAGGTTGTGCTGGATACGGAGTGCAGGCGGTATACGGCGTTTATAGCATTCGGTAATTGCTGCCGTTTCAAACGGTTGCCGTTTGGGCTCAGTATCAGCTGTGCTGCGTTCATACGCGGGTTGGATACTGTTCTCCCAAGCCTCGTTAGAGACCGCATAACGACCTATGTTGACGATCTCTCAATTGCTGAACCAAACTGGGAACAGCATAACCTCATACTACCTGAAATGCTTAGAGCCTTTCAGAAATGCGGAGTGGCCGTCAATATTAAGAAGTCGTCTATCGGAAACTCCAGTGTAAAATATTTAGGTCATATTGTTTCTGCGGAGGGGATAACACCAGATCCTGAAAAGATAGAGGCAATAGTCAAATTTCCGACTCCCATTAACGAAAGACAATTGAGAGGTTTTTTGGGAGTCATAAATTTTTATAAACGTTACATTTTTATCAAGAAGCTGGCGTCGCCACGTCTCTGTTCCCTTACGGGAAAGAACACCCTCTGGAATTGGGACGATGAGGCAGAGGAGGAATTTCAGTGTTTGAAGAAAGCTCTGGTTGAAGCTCCAATTCTGTCACATCCGAACTTTTCGGAGGAGTCGTGTTTGGCGACGGACAGCTCTTATACGGGTCTGGGGGTTATGGTCTTCCAGAGAATTATGGAAGCTGATAATACTGTTTTTAAAACAATCGATTTTGGAAGCAGGATTCTCAGATAAAACAGAGCGCAATTATGCCGGCACGGAATTAGAGGCCCTGGCATTTGTATGGGGATTTGAGAAATTTCGATATTTCGTATACGGCCGCAAGACTCGAATATACACTGACCACAAAGCATTAGAGTTCATTTTATCTGCAAAATTAAAAAGTAAGAGAATTGCCCGTTGGGTACTCACACACCAAGAATATGATTTTACTATAGAACATGTTCCAGGGGTGGAAAATATTATTTGCAGACGCTCTTTCGAGATCACCTGTTGGTTTTGAGCAGTTAGGCCATCAGCCATTGGAACAAGATCATTACAGTTTATTTTATATAAAAAAGTGGCTTTCGAGAATTTTGTAACAACGAGTCTTAAAGACATCGCTAAAGAACAGGATAAGGACGCAGTTCTGCTGAAAGTGAAAACAAGAGTCAAAGACAAGAACGAACCAGCGCTTCGAAAACACTACATATTACGAGAAGGGCTTTTGTTCTTCACCTCTGGTGGTGAAGGAGCTCCATGGCGAGTGTGCGTGCCGGATGAACTCGTTAATAAGTTAATTTGGCACACACATCTGTCGTATGGACACTTTGGTCCAAAGAAGTACCTGCCTGATACAACAACACATGTGACCATATGCCACATATATATAAAATTTACAAATATATCAGTTTTGAAAGACAATAAAATACACTTATATCTAAATAGGTGACTTTACATGAAAATTAGAAATTAACGAAAGTTGGTACACGAAATAAAATGTTTTGACTCGCTAAGTCACAGGAGGGAAGTGACAAACCCACGAGGTATAAAATTAAATACAAAAAATGAAAATTTATCCCAACTCTGATCAAATCTATTTTTGATCTACAAGAATAAGGACGTCCTTCTGGCACACGAAAAACTCCCACTTAATACCACCATTCAACTCCCACTTCTCAGCAGATGCGTTGGCGTAACTTTACCGTCTTTCTGTTGAACGGCGTTGCAGGTGGAGAAGACCAGCTGAGAGCAGTGCAGTGATCGCGAAAGTTGACTGATACGATTAGAACACGTTTTGTCGGTTAAGCCGACGACAATACTAAGGTGAAAATGAAACTGTACTCTCAAGAAATGGTAAAAATTCTGATTACGAGTAATGTAGCTTACAGCAAACACGAAATATTACAAGTTTCAATTTACTCTATAGTAGCCACGCAGGACTAACACATGACTGTGCAGAAAGCACACAGAAATAATTCAAAGTTAACACCGAAATTACACAACTCAGAACAGCGCGATCCGGTCAGGAGCGCGGCCCAGACTAGAGTCCCCAGAAAACATCAGATTGCGGCCAGCAGCGCCGCCGACACCAGAGTCCTCGCTCCACAGCAAAACTTCCACAACTCCAAAATCTTCCTCTCAAGCCCCTCCCGTCGCTGACGTCAAGCCAATCGCAAATTTTGCTTAATGGTCAAACCAATGGAGTACGAGAGGTATTGTTCAACACGCCAGTCTCCTTCCCCACAAAACTGTCCCACGGTGCATTCTGCACGTAAGCCACCATTTCTCAGAAATCCATAGAATTTGCGGACCGTTGGAACGAATCTGCAGACGCTGAAATGACTTTACTGTCGACGAGACGCCAGCGCCCCGTCGCGAGAGCGCCGCTCTAACTTCCCCAGAAATCACCTCTGGCAGTTCACGCAAACATTCGCAGACGCCCGCCCCTGGCGTTCCAAACCTCGAGTGCACGTGCAGACCAGAACGACGCCAACTTTTACTGCCTCTGCTCATTGTACTTCAGCGCGCTTCCGGTGCGTCGCGACCGGAGACTCTCCCTACACAAAAGCAGCATCGAAGCGGTAAACAAACTACCTGGACTCGGGCACAGACAAATATATACAGACCGGAAACCTCCTTAAGGGCCCGGTCCTACGCTCAGGAGTGCAGGGAGGGAGGGTTTCCAGCAGTTCCGTAAGATGTCCCATATGGCGCTGCGGTCAGAATCAGCCCTTTAAACTGACCAGAGCAGGCGGCAAGTAGCAGCTCTCCCCACCACCACCTCCCCTCCAACGCCAGCAAGCCGGACACAGCCGTGGCCTCGTAGCAGGCGGCACGAGCTCTCCCCTCAGTCTCCCCTCCACGCTACCCTCTGACGTGCGAGAGGCACCCTAAGGCAGCGATCCGCCTGACACCTGCTAGCATCTTACGGAACTACGAGGGGAGTGTAGGACAGTGGTTTAGGGGGGGCTGCTCCTCTGTATATGTTACTCTGTGGCCCAGCCCAAATATAAGTGTCTGTCTGCAGACGGAGTAGTTTCACCATGGGTGATGACGGCCAGCGGTCGCCCTCCAGCGACCCCCGCCCCCTCGCAGGCCCTGCCGGCCTGCGGGTGTCGCCAGCGCCTTCTGCCTCGGAAGACAGTTATCCCATCGGAGATACTTACAATAATCAAAAACAGAGTCATACTCCGAGAGAACAGAAATTTACCTCCCAAACTCCTATCCTCTGATAATTACAAGACAAAATGAAAGAAACTGAATATAAACAAGATAATACTATTGATATCCTTCCGGAATCAATTAAATAATATTATCCCAATAAAAATGGAGCAAATAACTCTAAAAATAGGACCACCACCTCTCAATGCAAATGGCAATACGAAAACAGATTTCACGCAAGGAAAGGAGAAACGCAGGAAGGATACATTCTTCTCTTCTACGACGAAGTCACAGAATAGCAGGTAAATACGATTTTAGAATTTTATCATATTCGTTTATTGTGGAATACAGAATACAGTATGGTACATCTAATTTTTAGTTTTAGCCACATGACTCTAAACAACTGTGTATTTTCCACAAACAACACACAATGTACAGTTTTTTTTTTTAATTTTTATTTTTTTATATTTTTTGTGCACTGAAGAACACCCAAGTGTGCACAACAAATTTGTTTACACCATTTAGTCTTACTTGTTTAGGTGACAAGTTTACGTTGTCACTGAACAATATTGTGAGGAGACGACGTAGAGAAACGAAAGATAAATCACGTTTGTGCTGGCGATAACAAAAGTTCTCTTGTTCCACAACACATTACTGTCGTGCAACGGCACAGTAACAATTAGAGTCCACGAAGTTTACTATAGGAGTGACAGAGAAATATTTGAAGTTCTCGACCCTGGTTTTCACGACCAGCAAGGAGCGCTCTTGGGAAATCGCTTGACGAATTCCAGTTTTTGGAGCCCATGTAAATGTTGTGATTGACAAGAGGAGTGTCTCATATCCGGGTCGGAGCTTTCGATAAAGGTTTGCGAGGACTTACATTAGGGGCCTCGTGTCCTTTTCGAAGTCCTTTTTATTGAAAGAATCGAGGTCAAAAACGATCACAGAAAACTAAACGTAAAAGCCATACAATTTATGGTCCAAAGTTAATAAGTTCCAGTTATTAAAGTTTTTCTATTTTCCTGCTGTAGTTTGGATACTTGTGTCTCTGCATGTCTCTGATCGGAGGTCGGAGGATCGTGCCATTAGGTTATCAACCTGTTCATCCAAGTTCATTTCTTGGCCGTTATGTTTTTCTTATGATTACTAGACATTGCTTTAGGTAAACAGGCGATCTGATTTATTATTATTATTAGTTTATCGAAGTTAAAACGTCATACTGTCAGTTCAATGTGGTATTGACTTTTTATTCTTATTTTGTACAAATGATAAGGCATATGGTCAACAAGACAAATGTCTACTACTGTTTTAAAATTGCTCGCAGTGGCACAGATTGTAAAAAGTTTGACACGGATTATTTGCAAGCTATAGTCCTACTACCAGAGCGTATAGATTTGGGGATGGCAATTTGTGCTGCTGAAACTAGTACTCCGTCTGTGTTAGGAGGCGGTCCTGGCGACTGGATAAATTAATCGTTGTAAGACTTCAACAAGAAATGTGGAGCCTGCTATCAAAGACAGCCAATTCCATTTTTTGGATATTCTGATATCGATATTTTCTAGTGTTTTTTCTACACCAAATCTGATGGTAGCGAAACTGAGTGTCAAAAACGGACGAACATCGTTTAAATACTGTTTATAAGTGTGGCTTCAATTAGTGCTCAGTTCATGTGCTTCGTTCTTATTTATTACTTTGTTAATCTTTGAAACATTTTAAGTATTTCTCGCTTTTGTTCAAGAGCAAGCAGATCTAAAATTGATGTTCCGCAACTTTGTTTTTATGCTCAGTTAATAAACGTTTCGCTTTAATCATTCAGTATTTACTTATGCTCAAACACTTACACCGTGTCTGTGTTGTATGTTTATTTTGTATTAATTGTTAATACCGTCATTCTTTAAAGAAAGTACTAAGACTTAATTTGTTAACTGGTTTTTTGAAAAAAAAATACTAAAATGCACTAAAAGTAACCTAAGAACTAAGTGAATACACTGAAACTCCAGCAGTTATCATCAAAGCCGACCAAGTCCAGCTTTTAATCCGTTTTTACGACTTAACTGTTTCGGTTTCATTACTGAAAGTCACTTTTTAAAAGAAAGAGAGCAGACAAAATATGCCACAAGTGTATTCTCCTAGCACGCGTTTCAGTTTCCTGCGCTTCCTGTGAAATCTTCGACAGTGCAATTGGCCGTCTTTCATATAAGGCTCGTCAAATATTGTATTAGCCTTTTTTGCGGTGTATCTGAGTCCTAATAACACTCTGATATGATCCCCGGTTCCGGTACACAGTTTTAATCCGCCAGGAAGTTTCGTATCAGTGCACACACCGCTGCAGTGTGAAAATTACGTGCTGCAAGTGCGTTATTACGTAATCGCAAACATTTTTCTGTGTCTACAGGGACACTCTGCAAATCACACTGAAGTGGATGGCAGAGGGTTTATCGAATCGCTCTAATGATATTTCTCTACAGTTCCATTGTCTAATGGCGCACGAGAAAATAAACGCCTAAGTCTTTCCGTTTTCGATCTGATTTCTTTTCTTTTATTATGACTGTCGTGTCTCCCCCTATGTAGGTGACAGCAAAATATGTTCGCATTCTGAAGAGAAATTTGGTGAAAGAAACTCCGCTACTAAATCTCGTCGTAACAAATAACGCCTTTCTTTTACAGATTTCCACCCCTACTCTTGCATCGTTTCCGTGACACTTTCTCGCCTGTATCGCCTCCCTCATTCATACTTGGTCGAAATCCCATAATGGACAGAAATAGGACGCACATGTATAGTTTCTTTAGTAGAACTGTTTCATCTTCTAAGTGTTCTGTCAATGAAACGTTTGGTTCGCTTGTCTACAATATTTTCTAGATGTTCTTTCCAATTTAAATTGTTCGTAATTGTTATTCCTAAATACTAAGTTGACTTTATGGCCTGTAGATTCTACTGATTTATCGTGTAACTCAAGTTTAAAGAATTCCTTTTAGTGGTAATATGAACGACCTGACACTTTTCATTATTTACGGTCACTTGCCAACTTTTGCCGCATGCATACCTCTATCTAAATCATATAAATTATATATTTACCATGAGTAGTGTACTGAAAAACATTTAAATGAGAAGAGATTTCGATGGTATGTGAAAATATTTATGTTCTCTCCTTTTTATGATAAACTTCAACCGACCAACTATGAGAATGCTCAAGAATAGACTACTACAGGACTGCGTAAGTAGTATACTTAAGGTATATGTTTGCACTATATAGCACGATGAAAACAACATGAAAATTAATGTTATATACTTGTTTAATTATTAATTACACCTCCTGATATGTTACTTAAGAAAAGATAAAGAAAAGTCTTTCAGTTGTCAGTATATTGTCAGACACTGATACATAAAGGGAAAGTGAACAGAGGTTCGACCAATACGATAGGATAACGCCTCGTTCGCTTGACCCGAATCTCTTTGCTACACCTATAGAATCACTAACATCCTAGCTACGGTAGTGAAAAGTCAATGACTCCAAAATCACCGCCCTGGTCGACATATTCCGCTGAGCTGAAACAAGCCATGGAGCAGCTCCGGCGTCCTACCGCCCGGCAGCTCAGTGCCAGTCGTCTCAAGTCCCCTGCAAGAATGCTGAGGCGTCTGCGAGAGTACGGCCAACTGGCCTCTCCATTGTGCATCATATACGGCACTAACACTAGAAGTGGGCCTTTGCGAGCGCCTTTTGTCAACTCGAAATTTAAATGAAAATAACGGCTTAACCATTCGTGTGATTTGAAAATTGAATAAACGAATTTGTAGAGTAGAAAATTCTCTACAAATTTGCTCTTTTCTTTGTTTCCGTAACTGGCACAGTGTCAGCGGTATTTTCAAAAATAGCAGCGATTTGACAGTGACACTTGATTTCACGTAGGAAGGTATCACGAGGGAAATTGTTTTGGCCTCAGCGTACCTTCCTTACAAAGACAGCTCTCCTCCTTTGGAAGTGAGGAGACTGACGGAAGCCTGCCATCGGCAAGGTGACCAACTGTTGGTGGGATGTGATGCCAATGCCCACAATATATCGTAGGGCAGCAAGGACACCAATAGTAGAGGTGAGCACCTTCTTAAATTTCTCCTAACAACTTGGAAATCCTGAATAGGGGTGATGAACCTACATTCATGAATAATAGAAGGGAAGAAGTAATTGACATAACCTTTGGTTCCATGATGATGGGAAGTTACGTCAAACAGTGGCATGTGGTCCTGGAGCCATCCTCATCAGATCACATGTATATTAAATTCAAGGTTGAAATTGGTACCAGACGGACCATGGCCTATAGGAAACCCAGGAAAACAGACTGGGAGACATATAGGAGAGACCTTGATTTCAGCCTGTATCGGAAATTAAAACCTCGATAAGGAATTCAGCAGAGTTTGAGGAAGTAGCAGAGGCTGTAATCTCTGCTATAGTGACTTCATACCAGGACAACTGCTCAATCACCAAGAAGTGCACAAACAGGAGTGTGCCTTGGTGGAATAATAACTTGGAAATGCAAAGTATACAGGTATGAAGACTGTTTAACCTTGCTAGGCGCAAAGGACAATGGGCAAAATATGGTGCGGCCCTTGTAAATTACAACCTTGCCATCAGACAAGCAAAGGAGGCATCCTGGAAGGTATTCTGTGAGGAGGTGGAGGGTACGGCCGCTCAAGCCAGACTTCATAAAATCCTCACTAGGGTACCAACCAATCCAGGAGGAACATTGAGGAAGGAAGATGGGGAGTATACAAAGACAGCACATGAAACGCTGGAACTGCTCCTCAAGACTCACTTTCCTCAATATACTCTGGTGGATAACACAGACCAGAATGTGATCCCTGAGAGACAACGGTTCTCAGGTATTCGCAAAGAGGACTGAGATTTGGCCACGGAGTGTGTCGATTTCACTAAGGTCCGATGACCGGTGGGAACATTTCAACAGTTCAAGTCACCTGGCCCTGATGGAATCTTTTCAGCTCTCCTGCAACAAGCGGGAGAAAATCTTATTAGATTCCTATGCAGGTTATTTAGGGTTAGCCTAGTAGCAGGAACCACTCCCAATGCCTGGAGGGCAGTGAAGGTTGTCTTCATTCCAAAGCCACGGAGAATTGATCATACCAAGGCCAAGGATATGAGACCAATCAGCCTGTCCTCCTTTATTCTTAAGACATTGGAAAAGCCGGTTAATGTACATGTTGGAGAAAGGAGGTTAAGTAGGGCTCCTCTACATTCAAACCAACATGCATATCAGCCAGGTAAATCATGTGAGACAGCTCTCCACCGACTCGTTGGGAAGGTGAAGAAAGCACTACACTTTCAAGAAAGAGCCCTCTCTACCTTCCTGGACATCGAGGGGGTTTTTAGCAACCCGACCTTCGATTCCATGGTTAGGGCAGCAGAGGTGCATGTCCTACAGACCACTATATGTAGGTGGAGTAGGGCCATGCTCAGTGGAAGAAAGGTAGAGGCTACCATGATGAATGAAAAAATGGTAACCAACACCACTAGTGGTTGCCTGCAAGGAGGAGTTCTTTCCCCTTTATTGTGGAATCTAGTGGTGAATGAACTCATTGGAGAAATAAACTCTAGGGAGTACTTTTGCCAAGGATACGCAGGTGACCTTGTCATAGTAATACTTGGCAAATTTGCTGACACAGTGAAGAATATGGCACAAGGTGCGTTGGACATTGTGCAAGACTGATGCAGAATACAGGATCTGGGCTTTAGTCCTAAGAAGACTGTTGTTGTACCATTCACAAAGAAGAATATCCAACATTCAAGTTGAAACCTAGAGCTTTTCGATGAAGTGCTACCTGTGAAGGGGACAGTGAAATATCTAGGGGTTACCTTAGATGAGAAACTGACATGGACCCCTCACATTAGGAATATTTGCCCCAAGGCAAAACGTACTCTGGTAAGTACCAGGAGATCTTGTGGAAAAAACTGGGGCTTGAGCCCAAGGGTATGTACTGGATATACACCACAGTGATTAGACCCAGGATCACCTATGGGGCGGTCGTGTGGTGGAAGAAGGTAGAACAGCAGGTAAGGTGCAGAGATTAGCCTGCTTAGCCTTAACAAGCGGAATTAGCAGGACAACAACTGCTGGGGTCGAAATCATGCTGGATATGCCCCCATTACACCTTTGGGTCAAGATGGAGGCAGCGGCTGGTGCATACAGGCTCAAATCTGGCAAAAACTGTAACTCTTTGGGATATCCAGAATCACACACTAAAATAATGAGTGAGGTAAATATAGGGAAGGTTGGGGAAATGCCAGCCGACTATATTATAACCCATACTGCTTCAACAAGCCTATCAATATAACAATTGGAAGTAGGAAGCAATGGGAGAAAATAGTTCGACACCAAACGGGGGAAATTGTCTGGTTCTCTGACGGGTCGAAAACAAAGGCATTGGGGCCGGGGTATATGGGGTGCAGCCAAGACTGGAGGGTGTCATCTCTCTAGGGAAACTGGCCTCAGTATTCCAGGCCTAATTCACTGCCATCAGAGTGTGTGTGGAGGAGAATTTGCGTAGGTGCTACAAAGGTCGTAGCATCTATATCTATTCAGACAGCCAGGCAGCCCTGAGATCACTGGCAGCTCCTGCAACAAGATCTAAAATTGTTGCACAATGTCACAGGGGTTTGGTGGAGCTAGAGGAATTATGGGTCCCTGGCCACTCGGGGATCAGTGGAAATGAACATGCCGACAGATTAGCCAGGATGGGAGCAGAAACTCCATTTATTGGATCGGAACCTGTCCTGACAATCACCAAGGTAAAGATCAAATTGGAGCTACGTAAATGGCTCAAAAGACAGCACGTAGAATATTGGAATAAGGTCTATAAACAAAAACACGGCAAGGTAATTATGCCAAAGCCATGTTTTAAAAGAAGCTCAGTAATCCTGAGCTTGAACAGGAGAGAATTAGACTCCTGGTTGGATTGCTGACAGGCCATGGGAATTTCAGAAAACACCTTCATACAATGGTTATACCAGAAGAGGACCCTAAATGTAGGATCTGTGATGATGGTGATGAAACTGCATCACATCTAATCTTCGAATGCATTGCATTGGAGAGCAAAATGCACAGAACATTGGAACAACCAGACCCGAAGAAATCGTGTCTAATAAAGAACTGGTAAATGGCCTCCTTGCACTGTTCAAGGGCATTGGTTGGCTTTGCTAGATCTACAGGGAGCGATACCGCACAACAAACTTAGTTTCGGTGCGGACAGTGGCGGGTTGGACCAAGACTGTTTTGGCTTCCCTGACAAAATCAGTGAATTAATGAATGAGTGGTGTCCGGCGTCCTGCCGCCCGGCAGCTCAGAGCGATATCGACACGGCCGGCCGTCTCCAGTCCCCTGCAAGTATGCCGAGGCGTGCTGTGTCTCCACTGAGCAGCATAAGTTGCCCCACTTTAGGGTACGGCAGTAACACTAAAAGTGGGCCTTTGCGATCGCCTTTTGTCAACTCGAAATTTAAATGAAAATAACAGCTTAACCACTCATCTGAAATGAAAATTGAATAAACGAATTTGTAGAGTAGAAAATTCTCTACAACTTTGCTCTCTTATTTGTTTCCGCGATATTCAGCGATATTTTCAAAAATAGCAGCGATCTGACAGTGACACTTGATTTTACGTAAACCATTACAGGCAAAGGTAATAAAATTGAAAAGCAGAAGAAACTACCATGTCAAGACAAGCGATAATATTTTAAAGGATGTTGAGTGGATAGATATTATCACAATAGCATAGTTGTATCGTCCATCAACGTTTTAAGATAAAAAACTATTTACAATCTGATTTATTCAAATGGAATTTATTATGACTGCATCGCCGTCCTCAGCACAGAATTTCACGATTGTTGCTTTAATTTTTAGCGGATTTCTGACATTTTATTATATTCACATCTATATGTGATTTTTACACTGTTGGAGACCACATATTACATAGCCTTATAAACGTTCTTTAGAGCTTGTTTTTTATTTAATTGTATATAATTTGTATTATTTTTGTCTGAAATATTGTAAAAAATCATAAAACCACAGGGAATCCTAAAGTGGGCTGTAAAACACGACAGTGCGATTTTCTTTCTTTTTATTTCTTATTTTTATTCATTTATTTTTTTGTATTCATGTTGTGCGATTTTGGTGGCCGAATAATTTGCTGGAATTTTCCTGGATGTTCTTCAGAGAGCTCGCCCTGGTGACGTCACGCAGTAGCACCCATAAAAACCCCGGCGTTGTTAGGGAACATGGATCCCATGACTGGCTGCGGCACAACTGTTTCTTAAATAGAAAACAGCTTATTTTTCCAGGAATTTTTACTAACATTTGAACATTTACTTGACATTAAAGAAAATATATATTGAGAGGTCACTTCCAGAATTCCTGGGCTACTAAACAGAGATCGATAAGAGGTACGCGAGATTACCTCACAAATTACTCGAACGCCAGTTTCTGCGGAATAAAGGCCCTTTTTTAATAAGAGAAGTTACGCAAAAAATAACACCTATGTCATTAGCGGATGAAAATAAGCGAAGCAGACAACTTTTCGTGTTGAACTGTCACTTGTTTGAGAAACTGTTCTAATGGTAAACAACGCAGGAGTTACGACACGAAACGGAGAAACCCAGGTGCGTCGAAAGAACGAATGCGTCGTTTATGCGCTTCATTGCCAGCAGAAATATTAACAGCTGTCTATGCTACGCTTCATTGCCAGCAGAAATATTAACAGCTGTCTATGCTAATACCGAGGGGCGCTTACACCAGAGTATCCAACAAGATGGACATGCATTTCAACATTTGTATTATAACTAATGTAATAATGAAAATGTGTCAGTCTATAACATAGGATTATGATATCACGCATTATATTCATTGCTCTTACAGGAGAGAAAAATGCTACAACATGTGACAACCATAAGCTTCTTGCATACATTTACTAATTACAGAAAAAAATTGGGCAGAGCTTACAGTATTGGCCAGGTTCCGCCCTTATTTCAGCTTAAAGCTCTGGTACTTTCTCATCACAGCCACCACAATTTACAACTACAATACTAACTGTTGGTTATATTCTCATTCAGTTCAGAAGTTCGGTTAGTGTTAAATTGATGAATTTGGCATGTTATTGCAGCCAAATTAAAACTTGAAGTTTTCCGATACTACCGGATTGTTTCAGGCACTATCAAACATTTTTACCGAGTTTACTTTTAATGAAGTTTGAATGGATAACATAGACAATAGCTGGGTATTTTGTCTGGCGCTTCAGTGACGGTCCGCACGGCCACTACGATCGGGGGTTCGAATCCCCCCTCGGGCATGGAAATTTGTGCCGTCCTTAGAATTAGTTAGTTCATAAGTAGTTTGTAAGTTTAGGGACTGAAGACCCAGTAGTGAAGTCCCATAAGCTGTACAAACATTTGAACATTTTTTTTTTTTTTTTTTTTTTTTTTTTTTGTCTGGCTACTATTAATATAGGAATAGACTTTTGTATCCGTGGACGTGTCTGTTTCGTAACAAGACATATTGCGTAATGTTAAATGTCTTACCGTGCCTGTTGTACTTTTTGCCACACTACTGCACCCCGTGGCAGGTGTGCAGCCCCTCACCAGTGGCCCGTCGCCTCCTCGGCTGTGACGCTCACAGCTGCCGGCGCTGAGTCTCCGTTTGTAATTTACAGGACACGACTTAAACTACTTCGTAATTTTCTTGTTACTCCGCAGTTTAATACACCCTTCCCATAATACGGGAAGAGTGAAACATTCGGAAAGTGCCATTGAAGGGCTCAGTAAAATTGCTTCAGGCTTAACGTGTAACCGCATATCGAACATTGCATTCGAATTTCCAAACTAGATTTCGCATAAGAATATTGGCGTCTTGGCGTGTGCGCCACACTGCTTCCCCCTCTGTTCCTCTGGCGTAAACACGACGGCGAGCGAGAAAGTCGTCCCCCGTCCCCTTGTTCAGGGGCGGCCGGCAGGTAGTCGAGGCGACATGCCACAGTTTCCGAAACCGCTCTCTCCGAGGTTTGGTTTCGAATCCCCTCATCCCCTCTTTGTCCTTAAGAAGAAAAAAAAAAGGGGGGGGGCATCGGCAGATTTGCCGGAGTTTGTGACACTTGCCTTGCGGGGAGTGACACTTGCGCGGAAAGGGAATGTGTAGACACTTGCGGGGAGACCCGGACGCTGCAGGTAGTGAACAGGGTGTTCCAGAAGTAGGGATACACCACCCCTACTCCTCGCCCTCCAGCCGCTACCTGTGCCGTATTCAGGAAAAGGCCCACCGAGCGAGGTGGAGCTGTAGTAACGGCCCGGAGATATCACAGCCTCATTCAACAGGGAGATAACACGTCATACAAATATCACTCGATTTACAATACAGCACCATGTGAAGAGGAATGTGATGAAATCGGAACTGAGCGCAACCGTTGCTAACTACAATTTCGGATTTACTGCATTTTGTGTCACAATTCGCATCTATATTGCAATTTATCGCAAATGCGAATTTTTCCTGTCCCTAGTAATACCTCTAAAAATAAACAGCTGATCAAGGCACTAAAAGCAAGGGCAGATCTTTGGGTGTATTACTACAAATAACTAAAACACAATTTGATCGTGGAATTATATACAATCTCATTATAAAGGTTTTTTGTAGGTGGTTGTGAGCAGCTTTTAAATATTTTAGGAATAGCATTATGAAATATAGGCAGCTACACCTTATGTTTATTATGAGATATCGATTTCGGCTAATTTCAGGTCATCTTCAAGTCTCAAACAACAGGTGTTACTTATGCATTTTTCCAGTGGCACTCATAACCTTTAACTGTTTACACACGAGGTCTAACGTTGTTAGTCACGTTAGCGATGAAAACAGAACCCAGAATCTTTGCGTCTAAATGATACATATATTGGTGTGATGTCTTATTTCGAAAGAACAAACATCACACCAATACACATATAGCTCTCGGTAAAGTGGAACGGTACGATGTCGTTTCGCAGCACAGCACGGCGACTGGAAACGCAGGAGAAGTGCAAACAACGTTCTCTCCTCAGAGGTATGATTCTAATTAGGTTCGACGTAGAGTTTTACAACATACAGTCTACACGGCGAAGATTACACCAAAAAATTTAACGTTTCGTCTAATTTGGCGATAGCAACCAAATTTTAAAATCTACTATGTAAAGATTTAGCAACACAAAACGCTTCAAGTCCATAACTTCACTGGTTTTCGAGTTCTCAATTTTTAATATGTTTTTAATGTTATTACATAAAAAACAAATTTGGGACTCACACTACAATTTTCATATGGCAGATTTTGTAGGTACATTCACAAGACATAATTCAACGGTTCTGTGCATTCATTTTATGAGAAATACCAATCATTTGTTTTCAGTGTTTATTTCAAATTTCTACATTTAAGTTTCTTTAATTATAAGTACTTAAATGTGGTGATGAAATAAATAAATTACGTGTAAATGTGTAGTCTTATGCGGCCAAACTACTTAGGTCATCGGTCGTTTACTTACACTACTTAATCTTATTTAAAATAACGTAGACAAAGTACAAACATACCCATGTCCGAGGAAGGACTCGAACATCCGACCAGACCGGCCGCGCAATTTGTGACACAAATTACATGTTTGATAATATTAATGCGTAGAAGTATGAAATCACGTCAAGACTACTTCCTGCAAAAAATTCGACAAAAGAAGTGGGCACTGAGTTTAGAGAAACAATATTCTGGTATATTGGTTTTTAACATTTTATCAAAAAATGAATGTTACTACAAGAGATACAGCCATTCAAATTTACGGGCACCATAACGTTTTCCCTTCCTGAGTAAATGAGCTGCTTCTTGTAGTTTCAACACCTTTTTCTTGAATGTTCTGAATATAAATCTTCACACAGACTTCTTGAGGAGGAGAGTGATATGGATATCTGATTGTAAACCACTGCCTATTACTTTAGACCTTTCTGACTGTACTGAACAGGAGTTCCGCGTATTCCGTAATTTATATTTATACAGTTAACAGGCAATATAATTTATAACTAACTATTGGCTGTCAATTTCGCTTCATTTTTCCTGGAAGTCTTGCAACTTGTTTCTCCCTGTTGGTTTATGCCAAGTTCGGAGTAAAAATGGTTCTATATGCCGGTGATGGAAAATAGAATTTATCTGTAGCATTTCTAGGTGTGTGACATTCCCTTATACATTCCGTATTTCATACATTTCTTAGATGTATTTCTAATTCGAATACATCCAAATCGTTTTAGGGTCTACGAATAAACGCTTCAAGTATGTAAAATACTCATATACTTATTATTAACGTTTTTTAATTGAAGGTTTAAGGTTGCGTCTGCTATTAAAAAGCATAGTAGCTATTTTTAAAGAGATGGATGTTGCGTGATAGTGGGGTTAACTACATAGCGGTCAATTACATCATCGTATCTGTGCAGGATGCCTAATATATTTATTGCTTGCGCAGGTGTCTTGATATGCTTAGTGTTCTGAATACTATGCTTTTAGGAGGTATGACTGTGGAAAGTCATTGTCTTGAAGTAGCAAAGAATGTCTTAATAACTCTCCAAACATTATCACTGTTGAAATACCTTTTTGTTTTCAGGAGCAACACTCAACGAATTCATATGTAGTTAGAACAAGATACTATATTGCTCTTCAGCTTTGAAAGAGTTGTGCAATTTCACTGAGTTTCGTGTTACGTTGACAGTGTGGAAACTTGACAACAGCAGTGCTAGACTTCTTGGTGTGCCTGTACCCAGGAAAAGCCATTAGCCGCCCCAAGGGTCCCGGGTTCCGCGCAAGTGTCACTCCGCGCAACTGTCACTCCGCGCAAGTGTTCCAACCCCAGTGTCACTCGGCGCAAGTGTCACTCCGCGCAAGTGTTCCAACCCTGATTTGCCGCCCCCGCGTTTGGCACGTGCCTTTTGTCGGCCCTGCCTACACGTGGAAGCGACCGCCAAGTTGGCACAACGGAATGAGAGCGCTTACTGTGACGAAGAGTTGGAAAGCCAGTTCTGATTTTCTTCTTTCACCAAACACCGTACTGTAGTACTGCAGTACAACTACTTATCAATGTAATTTCCATACAGTCAGGCATTTGTCAACGGCTTCACAAGCATCGAAATATCTTCTGCGAGACGTTCTGTCGCCCTTGTGTACAGCCACCTACTGACACTTTATTACATTAGTGGTTGTTTATTAATTACGAGAGATCAGAAAACATTGTGCCCGCTGTCCTCGGTGAGACGTGCGCCCTCCTCCCCACCCCCACACACGCACACGTGCTATAATGGCGATCAATTGCGTTTCCTCGACAAGCTCGCGACTGGCAGTGGTTTCCCGCGCGCCGCGCGCCGTGCGCAGTTTGTTGGCGCTTATCTGCAGCAGCGCAGCCCGCCTAACGACGGCACTTAACGTCCACTCGGCTTTATGCTCCACTCCCGACTCTTCCACGTCCTCCTGTTGCGCAGGCCTTCAGAGATATTTCCAGAAGCAG
This sequence comes from Locusta migratoria, assembly GCA_026315105.1. NCBI lineage: Eukaryota > Metazoa > Arthropoda > Insecta > Orthoptera > Acrididae > Locusta > Locusta migratoria. Next base: position 557,969,043 of record CM048747.1, on the reverse strand, counting down.
AATGTGTTACGATCTGCTTGCGACGTTGTTCTTAACTAGTTCACTGCTGCAGAATAATCGGCACCTCTGTTACGCGTAATTTTGGCGACTGATATTCTGCCTTTAGATTTCGTTAGGAATCTGTACTTTGTTACTCCTTTCTCCAGTCGACCCGAGTTTCAATCATAATTTACATCGCCGCCCCTCCCCTTCGCACCTTTGAGTATTTTTGTGTTAAAGGTACAGAGTTACAAACCCCACTATTGCCGAGATTAAGCAGATTTATTGCTACTTCGCAACACCGATGTGTTACGTTGACAAAACCTGAACCAATACCGCTTTCTTTCTCTCCGACTTGCAGGTAGTACACGAACAGTTGACGCATTATCTCAGGGGACTGCGGAGGGGTTGGGTTGGGGAGGGGGTAGAGGGTACAAGTCTACATAGCTTCACAACAAGTCGCCAAATCGAAATACAGTTCATTAATAAATCGTAGGGACGCACGATGCCTTTTTATGCATTCAAGACAATTTCATTTTGTAAAGGCCTTTCGTTACCAGTTTCAACATCCTATCTTTACGAATCTGCGATTTCTGTATAGGTCGTTTGGTTCAACTGAAGCGATAATTGTCTGCAAAACCATTTGGCTCCATTCGTGAGCTTATGTTCCCAATCGACGAGGCAATATCTTGTGAAGGCTGACATTGTCAGAAGTGGAAAAGCGATATTATTGAGATCTGCTAAAACTTAAAAAAATTAGTCGTAAAAAGTCATTAAATGGCCTAGAACACAATAAACTTTAACGTTTTAAATTTTTTACTAGTTTCTGTTGTCAATTACAAGCGTGATTCGACAATACTTAGAGGTTTTAGATTACAAATATTTGCATACATAGGCATTTCTAATTAAGCAGTAACGCCTATTTCAAAATGTTTTAAACATCACAGCCGTGTCAGGTCGTAACCCGCTCGGTTAGCCATGCTTTCGAGATTTCTGTTCCAACGTCGATGCACAACAGCTGCTGGAATTATTGACTTTGTTCAAGCAAGCGTTGTGTACTGCGCGAATGAACTGAATTTTGTAAAATAAACGAGTTTTCACAAAATAATATAAACATGAAACAGTCAATCTCCGATATTTTATGTTTCACAATTAATCATATTGTATTTAAATCCCCATGAACCACAGACATTGCCGAGGTGGGGTGGCTTGTGTGCCTCAACGATGCAGATAGCCGTACCGTAGGTGCAACCACAGCGGAGGGGTATCTGTAGAGAGGCCAGACAAACGTGTGGTTCCTGAAGAGGGGCAGCAGCCTTTTCAGTAGTTACAGGGGCAACAGTCTGGATGATTGACTGAGCTGGCCTTGTAACATCAGCTAATGTGGCTTTGCCACACAGCTACTGCGAGCGGCTGAAAGCAAGGGGAAACTACAGCCGTTACTTTTCCCGAGGACATGCAGCTCTACTGTATGGAAATATGATGATGGCATCCTCTTGGGTAAAATATTCCGGAGGTAAAATAGTCCCCCATTCGGATCTCCGGGCGGGGACTACTCAGGAGGATGTTGTCATCAGGAAAGACAATACTGGCATTCTACGGATCGGAGCGTGGAATGTTAGATCCCTTAATCGGGTAGGAAAATTAGAAAATTTAAAAAGGGAAATGGATAGGTTGAAGTTAGATATAGTGGGGATTAGTGAAGTTCGGTGGCAGGATGAACAGGATTTCTGGTCAGGTGAGTACAGGATTATAAATACAAAATCAGTTGGGGGTATCACAGGAGTAGGACTGATAATGAATAAGAAAATAGGAATGCGGGTAAACTACTATGACCAGCACAGTGATCGCATTATCATTGTCAAGATAGATACGAAGCCAACACCGACAACAGTAGTACAGGTTTATATGCCAACTAGCTCTGCCGATGATGAGGAGATCGAAGAAATATATGAGGAGCTAAAGGAAATTATTCAGACAGTTAAGGGAGAGGAAAACTTAATTGTGATGGGAGACTGGAATTCAGTAGTAGAAAAAGGAAGAGAAGGAAAAATAGTAGGTGAATATGGACTGGGCAAGAGGAATGAAAGAGGAAGTCGCCTGGTAGAATTTTGCACGGAACATGATTTAATCGTAACAAACACGTGGTTTAAGAATCACAAAAGAAGGTTGTATACGTGGAAGAGACCAGGAGACACCGGAAGGTATCAGATAGATTTTATAATGGTAAAACATAGATTCCGGAACCAGGTGATAAACTGTAAAACATACCCAGGGGCAGATATAGACTCTGACCATAACTTGTTAGTCATGAACTGTAGGCTGAAACTGAAAAAACTGCAGAAAGGTAGGAAAATAAGGAGATGGGACTTAGATAAATTGAAGGAAAGTGAAGTTCTGGAGAATTTCAGAGGGAGCTTTAGGCAACAATTGACAGAAACAGGGGGAAATAAAACAGTAGAAGAGGAATGGGTAGCATTCAGAGATGAAATTGTGATGGCAGCAGAGGACAAAATAGGTAGAAAGGCAAGACCTACAAAAAATCCTTGGACATCACAGGAAATACTGAATTTAATTGATGAAAGAAGAAAATATAAAAATGCAGAAAATGAAACAAGCAAAATGGAGTACAGACGACTAAAAAATGAGATTGACAGGAAGTGCAAAATGGCTAAACAGGAGTGGCTAGAAGCCAAATGCAAATCTGTAGAAGAATGTATAAGAAGGGGAAAAGTAGATACCGCCTACAGGAAAATAAAAGAGACATTTGGGGACAAGAAAAGCAACTCTATGAATATCAAGAACTCAGATGGGAAACCAGTTCTCAGCAAAGAAGGGAAAGCTGAAAGGTGGAAAGAGTACATAGAGCAGCTCTACAAAGGAAATGAACTTAGAGACGATGTTGTGGGAAGGGAAGAGGAAGTAGAACAAGATGAAATAGGAGATACTATATTGAGAGATGAATTTGACAGAGCCCTGAAAGACCTTGGTCGGAACAAGGCCCCAGGAGTAGATGACATACCCGCAGAGCTACTAAAGTCTCTGGGAGAGCCAGCCATGACAAGACTATTTGAACTGGTGTGTAGGATGTATGAGACAGGCGAAATACCCTCAGACTTTAAGAAAAATGTAATAATCCCCATTCCAAAGAAATCAGGCGCAGACAGGTGTGAAAATTACAGAACCATTAGTTTGATAAGCCATGGTTGCAAAATTTTAACACGAATTATCTACAGGAGAATGGAAAAGCTGGTAGAAACTGACCTCGGGGAAGATCAGTTTGGGTTCAGGAGGAACGTAGGAACCAGGGAGGCAATACTCACTTTACGCCTTATCTTAGAAGATAGATTAAGGAAAGGCAAACCTACATTTTTAGCTTTTGTAGATTTGGAGAAAGCATTTGACAATGTTGACTGGAATACACTCTTTCAAATTCTGAAGTCAGCAGGAGTAAAATATAGGGAAAGGAGAGTTATTTACAACTTGTACAAAAGCCAGACTGCAGTTATTAGACTAGAAGGGCATGAAAAGGAAGCATCAGTTGGGAAGGGAGTAAGACAGGGTTGTAGCCTTTCTCCGATGTTATTCAATTTGTACATCGAGCAGGCGGTGAAGGAAAGCAAGGAAAAATTTGGAATAGGGATTAAAGTTCAGGGGGAAGAAATAAAAAACATTGCGTTTTGCTGATGACATTGTAATTCTATCAGAGACAGCACAGGACCTGGAAGAGCAGTTAAATGGAATGGACAGGGTGTTGAAGAGAGCGTATAAAATGAACATTAACAAGAGCAAAACAAAAATAATGGAATGCGGTCTTAGAAAATCAGGTGATGCTGAAGGAATTAGATTAGGTAACGAAACAATGAAGGTGGTAGATGAGTTTTGTTACTTGGGTAGTAAAATAACATGCGATGGTCGCAGTACAGAGGATATAAAATGCAGAATGGCAATGGGAAGAAAAGCATTTTTGAAAAAGAGAAATTTGCTAACATCAAATATTAAGTGTAAGGAAGTCTTTTCTGAAGGCGTTCGTGTGGAGTGTTGCCTTGTACGGGAGTGAAACATGGACGATAAGCAGTGCGGACAGGAAGAGAATAGAGGCTTTTGAAATGTGGTGCTACAGAAGAATGCTGAAGATTAGGTGGGTAGATCACATAACTAATGAAGAGGTACTGAACAGAATTGGTGAGAAAAGGAATTTTTGGCATACCCTGACTAAAAGAAGGGATCGCTTGGTAGGACACATTCTTAGACATAGGGGAATCGTAAATTTAGCATTGGAGGGAAGTGTGTGGGGTAAGAATCGCAGAGGGAGACCAAGAGATGCGTATAGTAAGCAGATTCAAATTGATGTGGGTTGCTGTTCTTATGAGGAGATGAAAAGGCTTGCTCAGGATAGAGTAGGGTGGAGAGCTGCATCAAACCAGTCTCTGGACTGAAGACCATAACAACAACAATTTAAATTTATACTTTTTCTTACTATGAGACTAATATTTGATACTAGTATTCAAAGGTTATTATCTTTTATGCATATGTATATTACTATCTGTGACTGATCACGATAAAGTGTGAATTATTGGTACGGGTCAACTAGTGTTTTAAATTTTGATTATATTTTTTGCGATATATATATATATATATATATATATATATATATATATATATATATATATATATATATATAAAATCGCTCGCGTGAGTGTAGAGAGCGTTATATATATATATATATATATATATATATATATATATATAAAATCTTAAAATGGCCTAGATCGCAATATATATATATATATATATATATATATATATATATATATATATATATATATATATATATATATAATAAAATCGCTCGCGTGAGTGTAGAGAGCGTTATGCGTTTCATCGCTCACGTTCCTCTTCTCTACGGATCGAGGCTGTGAGGCGGTTTAAACCCGCCTCCGACGATTGTGAATTGGGTTTCTCGAGATTTCCCGACACACTTCGGGCAAATGCGGGGACGGTTCTTTTGAAACGGTACGGCCGATTTCCTTCCGCACCATCGGCAGAAATCAGTCCCAGCTTGTGATCCGTGGCCGTCGCCAGATTGGGTTCCTGGCGCTCAAACCCCTCCTGAAACGTTGACACAGCTGACAAAAGCTGTGGCAAGGCTGGGAAGCCCTTACACATCCTCTATGCCATTTCTCCCATATCTTTTGGTGCCCAGAAGAAACGAAGAGGTGCACACTTGAAGGAACTGATCCGATTGTCTCACAAAGATTTACATGTATTAATAGTTTTTGGGATTACTACTGACATAATGAGCAGATTACGTAGCTTTTATCGAAAATGTTCAAATGTTTGTGAAGCTTAAGGGACTTAACTGCGGGGTCGTCAGTCCCTAAACTTAGAGACTACTTATGAACTGGCTTATACTAAAGACGTCACAAATATCCATGCCCGAGGGGAGATTCGAACCCCCGACGCAAAACGTACATCGGAGCATAGCGCCTCAATGCGCTCGGCCGATCCGCCGCGGCGAAATGTTTCATTGAGAACTGACGAACATGCACCTTCTTGCTGCAAAATGATGGTTGTTTGTACTTCAATCAATTGTCCTGCCACATATTCGGTTAGAAGGTCGACGTAAACATCTGCAGTAATTGTTGAATCCTTGAGTAAAAATGACCAATTATTCGGTTGCACACGATTGCACACTACACATTCACTTTTCGACTGTCCCGGTGAAGCCACCTAGTCACATAGGGGTGTTCAGATCCCCAGATTCTTACACCGTGTCAGTTTAACATTCAAGAAACATGAAACGTTGCCTCCGAAACAAACTGGCTCGAGGAATACTTCATCCTCTGAAATGCTTTCCAGCATGTCGAGTGCAAGCTCTGTGCGTTTTGGCTCCTCATTTGGCTCAGGTGTCTGTAACAGTGGAACTTTGTAAGCGTACAACCGCAGGCCTTTGCGGAGGACGTCGGGCACAGTTGGACGTGGTGGCTGCAGCGGCGTGTAAAACGGGGTCCGTGCTCTCCTCGCCAGCTACGCCCTTCATCCGACGCTGTCCCCGTCTCCGTGCCGTGCACAGACTGAAGGGCAGGATGGTGGATCCCCGCCATACTGCGTTCTGAAGTTTCGTCGAGTCTGAACATTCGATTTTGTATCAATAAAAGGGGACACGCATCGCGCCTTCTCTCGAAGAGTTGCCAATTTATAGAGGTTCAGTTCCTTCCATCAACAGAGTATCAGAAATACAAAATATTAGTATCTATAAAACTTTAGGAAACAGCGATTACGACGAAGGAAATTTGATTAAAATATTTCAACAGCTGCCGTCGTAATAAAATTTTGAAGTTGTGAAGGAACTTTATAGACAGCCTGTAGTTACAGTACTAGCTCCGTTGCAGTTGTATTAAGAGTACACATTATTACAGTGTCCATTCATTGAAAATCCCTCCCGATGTGATGTTGCGGCTACGCCTGTGGCGCGGTCCGTCTGTAAGGGCGCGAGGTACGAATGTGTGCCGACTAGAGGTCTGCACGTCACTCGGTTGCTCGCTCGAATCGCGAGATACATGTCGTTCTATGACAGTCCGACAGGTGTCGGCACTGCAGCTTGCGGCAAGGCGTGTGGCTGCGCTCGACTTCCTGCACGCTCGTTCGAGCGGCGCACGCTCGACCGGCCCGACCGTCCACACTGCCCGATCGCCACTCGGTCGCCAACCGCAGCGACACTCGAGTTCAAAGCGAGTGTCGGGAGCAAACTAGACGCTAAAGAATACATCCTGACTGCCAAATTTGGAATTGTTTCCTTTCCCGGGTGCTTCGAAAGCTGTTCTCTCGATCCAGTTGAATTAGCCATTCAGTTTCGCATTTCATACTTTACCATACAGGTTATTATACGTGATTACTATAAAGTTTCTGTGCTAAGATCATTTACTAAATGATTTTTCCAGGATCTTTCTTTCTTTCTTGTTCCCATTTTGGGGACTGTTAGTGCCTGTTTAGTGGTAGGTGTTACTTGCCGTCTTATCGAGTAAGTGATTGTATTTTATATTTCGACTCGATCTACAACGTGTCAATGATATTTAACAATACATTGCAATTACAATGCCACCAACGAATAGTTTGGGGATAATGTTGTTACTTTTCATGTATACTTCGTTGTACGGTAACATTCACTTTTGTGCATTGCAATGAAAACGTCGTTCGTTCCGTAGTATCTCTTTGGATCCTTTACATTACTTCCAGATGTTGTAGTTGGTGAAAACAACCTTTTTGTCTCGTTGCGGTATCATGATATTGCGGTTACATGCTACTGTACAGGAATACACGTCTACAGCATAACTGATTTGAAGTTTGTTTAGTTAGTGGGGGTTCGTCAGACGCAACAGCAGCTCACACCTCAGAGCCACAGAGCCGCTGCCGTAGCCACTGACAAGGAAACCTACCCTAGTGGCACCGATTTTTATGAAATTAGGATATCTTATAATACATGAAAAACTGTGAGACACTTAATTTTTTTAGCGGCGGAAAAACATATTTAAGTGGGGAAACGGTCCCTCCAAAATTGTCGCTAAAATAGAAAAATTGCGATAACTTAGAGACTAGTGAAGCGATTTTAATAATTTTTGGTATGAAAGTATCTCTTGATAAGAGATCGGCCTAGGTACATAGCAGGGGGAGTAACAATTAGGGGGACAGGTACCCCTAAAGTGACCAATTTTTTGTGCTCAAAAATTATTTTGATTTAATCGAAGTTTATGAAATTTGTCCTTTATCAAAAGATACTTTCATACAAAAAATCATGAAAATCGCTTCACTAGTCTCTAAGTTATCGCCGTGTTTCTATTTTAGCGACAATTTTGGAGGGACCGTTTCATCCCTTAAATATGTTTCTCCGCCGCTAAAAAGTTACGTGTCCCATAGTTTTTCATATATTATAAAATATGCAAATTTCATAAAAATCGGAGAGATACTTGGGTAGGTTTCCTCGTGAGTACAGCGGCAGCACTACGCTGTGCGGCCTCTGCCCGTCCCGTTCGAGTGTCAACACGCTCGCTGCTCGCTGCGAGCGTACACACTCGGCGCGCCACCGCCCAGCGTTGCGCACTCGACCGAGTACGCGCGAGCGAAACCGGCGATTTGCAGACCTCTAGTGCCGACTGGACGTGCCCCGCTAACACGGAGCTGTGCGGGAGGAGACGAGGGGGGGGGGGGGGGGGGGGAAGGGCTGCTGCATCCACCTCTTTCTCTCCCATCTCTCTGTTCATTTGCACCTTTCCCTCTCTCGGCAAAGTTTTCTGCAAGGTACCCTCTGTCATGTACCATACAAACTCTTAAGTACCCAGTAACTTTCCTCTTGGTTTAAAGCTCATTTGTGCAAAAATTCATAAATATTGGAGCAAAACTATGCATTTTGTAATTTCGTACAGACAGTGACATTCCTCTTATTTTTAAGGTAGAGTGTGCAAAATTTCATCAATATCGGAACAAAACTATAGATTTCTATGTAATAGAAACACAGGGTCACATTGAAAAACGCACGTTGTTCTTCTCCAATATTCCAGTTTTATTTCATACAACCCTTTTTCTGAGAAGAACGAAAACAACAACAACAACAACAACAAAAAAAGGATCTGTGAAATCGGTCGAGCCGTTCTCAAGTTACGGCGCGACCAAGGTATTTAGGGATCCATTTTTACAATGCAAAGTACCCTCCCCTATGCACAGTATGAAAGTTAAGTTAGACGGTGATCTTCGTATTTTTTAAAGTGTGCGACATTTCCTGAAGATCGAAATGAAACTGTAGTTTTCGTGAGTCTGTAGGAGAAGTATGCTCCACCATGCACTTATCACAAAATACTTTCTTAGGTGACGTTTTCTACTTATAAATTACGTGCTTGCCAAATTTCAGCTTCATAGGTGCATACTGACTTCTAGATCAGTGTTCTTCATCCTGTGGGTCGCGACCTCTCTAACGTGAAACCTACGCCGTTGAGATTTTTATTCTACTCTTCAACTATTTATAGTGCGCAGTGGGCCTGAGCTATTGTATCCGTGGCTCCTGCGAGGAAGACATCGACAGCATGTCACGCACAAGTCAGGAAGATGCTCCTTGTCTACCTACGATCGGTGAAAGACATCTCCTGTAAGAAAAAATCATAAAATTAACAAAGTCTAACTAGTGAGGACCAGTTTAGGTACTAAAGTGATATCATTAGTTACTGAAATGAAAAATTGATTGTTAATAGTTATTTTATTATTTAACCTTTTAGACAACTCAAGTTTATAAAAACAATAAATTAGATATTTTAATCTCCAACTTCCGGATAGGTTGACTGGATACATGAAATGTATAAGCAATTTCAAAATGAAATAATGTTGGTAGAATTGCTGAACAACTGCACCTACTTGACTTTAAAATTAATTCAATTTCGTCAGTTTACGTTCAAGGCTGTCGCAAAGTCCGAAATGTTACACAATGGTAAAAAAAGTTATTTGTTATTGCAGTTGGAGGATGGGTGGAGTTCGCCTAAAGCGATCATACACAATACTGTTAACTGCGTCGACGGCTGTAAATATTGTCTGTCACGATCGAATACTGCCGATCGCACTTTCGCTGCGTCTCGATGAAGTCAAGAGCGCCCTATAAATAGTAGTCTGGCGTGGTACGTCAGACTCAGACTAACCCACCGCATTGCCACTCAAAACTGCGCTCGCAAGCGTTAACTACTGCTCTCTGTCTGTGTTCTCACTGGGTATGAAGTATCTCGGCCAACACTATGAACAACACGCAGTCTTTGTTACTCTCCAGTGGAGATCCACTACGATTTGCTCCACGACAGCGCTGCTGCGTACAGTGCAATACTGCGCCGGAGGCTATCGCGCCGGCCGCGGTGGCTGAGGGGACTGAGGCGCTCCAGTCACGTTCTGCACGGCCACTACGGTCGGGGGTTCGAATCCCCCCTGGGGCATGCCGTCCTTAGTGTTAGGTAGTTCATAAGTAGTTTGTAAGTTTAGGGACTGATGACCCCGCAGTTAAGTCCCATAAGATCTACAAACATTTGATTCAGTCTTTATCGCTGTCAGAGTGTCGCCCGCACGCCGCTGGTCGCGAGGGCGCGTGTCTGCGTTCACTCCTGCCGCTCCACTTGTGGAACTCTGGCGCTACCCCGCCAGTAGCCGCCCACCAATGGGGTAGTGTGTTTCAAAACACCACGTGGCTCGCCGGCCAATAGTAAGTCAGCTAACGGCTCGCTTAGGTATTCCTCTCAAAATAAACACCACCTTCTGTAAATCACTTTCCTCGTGCGCAGTGGCGGCGCTAGGCGTCGGCGACGTCGGCCACCGCCGACGGCCTCGCGCCTGTGGGGGCCTCGCAAAACGTTAACATTTTAGTTGTTTTTTTTTTTTTAATATATTTGATGTTTAACGGCGCTTTCCAACTGCTAGGTTATGTAGCGACGACCTATATCTAATTTACACTAGCTTAAACCATGGACGAACACAACATTCGTACACAAGGATGGGATTCGACCCCCGGCGAGAGCGATCTCGCTCACCGTGGTATGATGCCTTAGTGCGCTCGGCCATTCCCGGCCGTCAGCTATTTAGTTGTTCGTATTTATTTCCGTATGAGTGTAACAGTGATACAATTTTTAGTTAAATACTTACAAAACAATTTCTTTAGTACATTTTAGAAAACGATTTGGAAGAAGTATATCGCAATGTTTATATCAGAACCATGCTCAGTTTGTCAGTACAGCTTCGGCCGAGAGAAGTTTCACAAACTTGAAATTGATTAAGACTAACTTTAAAACCACAGTGATCCAAGAAAGTCTATCTGCGTTGTCAGTACTATCAACTGAAGCCGAAATGGCGGCTAGTATTAAGATGTGCTCTTAAAAAAATTCAGTGAGACGAAAAAGTGAAAAGTTTTTTTTTTGTTTTTTTTTAATTTGTGTTCGTTTATTGTAATTTTTGTCATTGCAATAATACTTGTATATTATACCAATAGAATTTTAGTATAATGATTATTGATGTATTATTCAGCTCATTTCACATTTTGTTCAGATGTTTGTAATGGTTATGGGACTTAACGGCAGGGTCATCAGTCCCTAAACTTACAAACCACTTATGAACTTACACTTAAGACAGCACGAACATCCATTCCCGAGGTGGGATTCGAACCCCCGACGGGGAACGACCTCGCGCATCGTAGCATACCGTCTCAATGCGCTCGGCCGCACCGCCGCGGCACATTTTCGTCATTAATGAAAAAAATGAAAGGGGCCTCGCAAAGTGGAATTCGCCGACGCCCAGTTCTCGTCTAGCGCCGCCACTGCTCGTGCGTCATAACAAGTTGTAAGTAAACATGCTTTGTGAGAAAAAAAAATGTTTTTGCTTCCTTTTAAACAGCTTTCAAAGAATTTTCGAAAGCGCCGTGTTTCCCCAGAGTGGAAGGAGGATTTTTAAGTTGCTTTTGTACGTAAGAGCACTGGGGGTGGCCTATGCCCACCTGCGCTTCTGGCCAGCAGTCGCCGCACGGCCTCCTCGTCACTGCTGGCTGTCTGTTCACTGGTACGCATCAACCACGATGTCGTAATTATGCAATTATTATCATTGAATATGTCCGTACCCCATCGAGTTTATATTCAAAAGATTCGGCTTGGCGAGTAGAATGTGATTGTGAGGTCGGAATATGCAATACATGACAGTGAGGAAAACGTGACTCCCTACACCACCAGGAGGGCCGCAAAGACTTGATTGCGGGGCGCCATCACACGAGGAAGTACTTGCAACATACAACAACCGACCCACTGCACCTATGACTACCAAGGGTTCTGTAACACAATACGCAGGCCTAATGAAAGAGAAATTTACGTTGTGTTAAAATTATATAATTCTTTGTCTAACATAAATTCTGAATTCAATAGAACATAGAGCTTTTTTGTATTACAGTATCTTATCAATAGAGCTCTGCACGGATGTCGATATCTGCGGATATCCACAGTATTTCTTACTTCGCAGATAAAATTGTGAGCGACGCGGATATCTGCACGTTATATGCGGATAAAGGGCGAGATATCTGCCCAATACGTCTGTTGACATTTTAGCTGAAAACTTCAAGCCTGTAGACACTGTTGGAATCCTTGCAGGACCAGGTCAAGGGGAAGTGTGTTATCCACATCCCCTGGCCAGAAGAGATGTAGCTTTACCTGTGGGACCTGCGCCTAACGCGTTTACGCGACCGTGTTTTATCTGCAGTCTTTCAAGTGCTTTCTGGGTGGCAAACCGGCTCACCCCCGACCAGAGATACCATGCCAAATTTCCGCTGCCTACAGTTTGTAGTGACCGAGTGACAATGTATATCGTAGTGAGTACAGTGACAGTTCTTTCTTAAAATGAACATGACATCAATGGATATTACACTCCTGGCCATTAAAATTGCTATACCATGAAGATGACGTGCTACAGACGCGAAATTTAATCGACAGGAAGAAGATACTGCGATATGCAAATGATTAGCTTTTCAGAGCATTCACACAAGGTTGCCGCCGGTGGCGACACCTACAGCGTGCTGACATGAGGAAAGTTTCCAACCGATTTCTCATACACAAACAGCAGTTGCCCGGAGTTGCCTGGTGAAACGTTTTTGTAATACCTCGAGTACGAAGGAGTAAAGCGTACCATCACGTTTCCGACTTTGATAAAGGTAGCATTGTAGTTTATTGCGATTGCGGTTTATCGTATCGCGACATTGCTGCTCGCGTTGGTCGTAATCCAATGACTGTTAGCAGAATATGGAATCGGTGGGTTCAGGAAGGCAATACGGAACGCCGTGCTGGATCCCAACGGCCTCGTATCACTAGCAGTCGATATGACAGGCATCTCATCCGCATGCCTGTAATGGATCGTGCAGCCACGTCTCGATCCCTGAGCCAACAGACGGACCGAGCGAGGTGGCGCAGTAGTAACACACTGGACTCGCATTCGGAAGGATGGTGGTTCAAATCCACCTCCGGCCATCCAGATTTAAGTTTTCCGTGATTTTCCTAAATCACTTCAGGCAAATGCCGGGATGGTTCCTTTCAAAGGGCACGGCCGATTTCCTCCCCCATCCTTCTCCAAAAATCCGAGCGTAAGCTCCGTCTCTAATGACCACGCTGTCGACGGGACGTAAAACCCTAAGCTTCCTTCCTTCCAACAGACGGGGATGTTTGCAACACAACAGCCATCTGCACGAAAAGTTCGACGACTTTGCAGCAGCATGGACTATCAGTTCGGAGACCATGGCTGCGGTTACCCTTGACGCAGCTTCACAGACAGGAGCGCCTGCGATGGCGTACGCAACGACGAACCTGGGTGCACGAATGGCAAAACGTCATTTTTTCGGATGAATCCAAGTTCTGTTTGCAGCATCATGATGGTCACATCCATGTTTAGAGATATCGCGGTGAATGCACATTGGAAGCGTGTATTCGTCATCGCCATATTGGCATATGACCCAATGTGATGATATGGGGTGTCATTGGTTACACGTCTCGGTCACCTCTTGTTCGCATCGACGGCACTTTGAACAGTGGCCGTTACATTTCAGATGTGTTATGACCCTTGGCTCTACCCTTCATTCAATCCCTGCGAAACCTTACTTTTCAGCAGGATAATGCACGACCACATGTTGCAGGTTCTGTACAGGCGTTTCTGGATACGGAAAATGTTCGACTGCTGCCCTGGCCAGCACATTCTCCAGATCTCTCACCAATTGAAAATGTCTGGTCATTGGTGGCCGAGCAACTGGCTCGTCACAATACACCAGTCACTACTCTTAATGAACTGTGGTATCGTATTGAAGCTGCATGGGCATCTGTAACTGTACAAGCCATCCAAGCTCTGTATTTATTCAATGCTCAGACGTATCAAGGCCGTTATTACGGCCAGAGGTGGTTGTTCTGGGTACTGATTTCTCAGCATCTCTGCACCCAAATTGCATGAAAATGTAATCACATGTCAGATCTAGTATAATATATTTGTCCAATGAATACCGTTTATCAACTGCATTTTATGTTGGTGTAACAATTTTAATGGCCAGTAGTGTAATTTGGGGAAAAAATATACGTATTTGATGGCAAGGAAAACATCAACAATATAGCGGCCTGTTGTGGGTATAAAAAAGTGTGATTCTACACTGAGCATAAAAGTGGAACTTCAAATTTGCTGAAATATTCGTGTGATACAGGACTAAGTAGCATAATTGCTTATTTAAGTACCAAGACAGATGCAAAAGTTCCTGAAGTTCCGCCAAATTTGAAGACAACCGCGACCGAAAAACTTATCTTGTCAGCAAAGACATTTTACCGTTCGAAGTAGCGTGTGGATCTGGGTTTCTCGAGACGGCACAGTTTCTTATTGATGTGGGGCATATGTCCTGAACTATGTGTCATACAGGCATTTATTTATTTCAGTAACCGTCGTGAAAGTGTATCTGGCGTAAAATACGAACAAACATACAAACATATGTATCAGATAAATAGTGACGGAAGTACTAAAGATTGACAATAGTATTTTATAGCAACTTTCAGAATCAGATGCGGTGTACAGTGAAAGTAACGTATTTAGGAAGGTACACAATGTTACGTTGTATAGGCTGGCCGTAGTTGCAGCCGACTTGTCTCTTATTGCTGACAGTTACCAGTTACAAGTAGACGGCTGTTTTAACACTCGAAATGACATACTTTGCTTTGTGTGATTTAACCTCTTGTGCGTTAATATGGATAAAATAAAGTGTCCCTTTCGTAAGACTCCGAAAGAACCGATTTTTTTAAATGTAAACGCAGTAAAGTCTCCTCTATCCCGATCAGTTGTAACCTCTGAAATTTAAGAAGACGCCTGTGTTAAACAGCTGACGTAGTGCTCAAACAGCACAGGCTCCGAAGCGGGACTGTGAGTGTGTCCGGAACACCAATGTTTTCCTGTTTCAAGTAGCCTGTTTTGGAGTAGGTATAGGACAGTTACCGTGATTCGACAAGTCAAAAGTGCTTAAGCTGTCGCAGAAATGGCGCTGTAACAATAATTAAATGATTTCATACCACGGTTTTAAATGCTGCTATCTACACTGTTACACGTTCAGAACTTTAATGTGTGAAGATGCGGATAAATTGCCGCGGATGCGGTGCGGATGAGGGTAACACTGTTCTTATCCGCGCAGAACTCTAGTTATCGACGAATAAGCGCAAAGTCTAAAAACTGTTTACAGGAATGATTCGTTAGATAAACGAAGAAGATTCAATTATCAATTCTAAGATATAAATATAATCTGCTTCTTTTAAAATTGTCTATACAGTATACAGTATATCAACATAATTCGATTCTGAATCTTGCCTAAGTTCGAAACCCTCGTTATGCAAACTGTATATTTCAGTCGATTACCGTGTACAAAAAAGTATTCCAATGCGAAAATACACATTAAAAAACAGCGTCCAACAATTTACGAGAAAGCTCCATCAAAAGAAAGAACATTACTTTTGCCGCCTTTGGGGTAATGAACATCGTCTTGTTAGAGTTCATGTTGAGGGAGAAATGGAAAGAGGGTCGCCGGAATGTTTTAGCCGGGAGGGAGTCGCGTGCACTTGATCAATGGCGCGAGCCGTTCACACAGGAACGACAACTGAAACATGTGTGACACGCCATAAACAGTGAATATCTCGCACGTAGCTGCGACGCGCTGCGGTGCGCGCGGCCGACTGCCGTCGGGGGTTCGAGTCCCCCCTTGGGCATGGGTGATTGTGTTGTCCTGAGGTTAGTTTGCCTTAGTTTAAGCAGTTTGTAAGCTACGGACTGATGACCACGCAGCTGAATCTGGTAGCTTTACAAACATTTGAGCAGTAGAGAGCACTGCGTTTGTCTCGCTTTGCTCCGAGCACAATTACTGAATTTACCTCCTTGTGTTACACAGTTTACGGATGAAATCTGCTTAAAAGCTGTGGTTATTTTGTGGGGATGTGATCTGATGGCGGTTGAGTTTTAGCTCATATTTTTAGAGGACTATTTTAAATGACTTTTTTTGTTAACGATATCCGTGTTGTGAACCTAATTTTCGATTCATTCTGTTCCAGGTGAGTGCCCGGTGTCGAATGCCTGCGCACCGTGCTTGTCGTACGTGGTGAGTTGCATTCAGTATGTCTTCTCGTTCCACGACGATTTCCAAAGCCCTGCATCTCGATACAGTGCAGAAAAGTGTACGAGGGTTTTGAACATACGAGACCTGTCCAGTTAAATGTGAAATTTAAAAGCGACTTTGTTACTAGATACGGTACTCTCTGTTTATATTCACATTTACATTCGACTCTGAGGGTATCCCTCTTTGTGAATAGAATAATGGAAATGTTGGTAAGCCTATATATGACTGCAGTAAGTAGGTGAACCTGTCAGAACGAGAGGTAAATAGTTGTATGTTGTCGGTAATCCCCGGTTTCTAGGGATTATGAAGAACTTACGACCCTTAACGGTTTACCCGTAACATTCACGGAAACGGCAGCGGCGTTTCTGCGCAGGCCGCGCGGCCGCTACGCCTGATGTGCGAGAGCAGCTCAGCGGCTCAGCAGCTCAGCAGCTCAGCGGCTCAGCAGCTCAGCGGCTCAGCAGCTCAGCGGCTCAGCAGCTCAGCAGCTCAGCGGCTCAGCAGCTCAGCAGCTCAGCGGCTCAGCAGCTCAGCGGCTCAGCAGCTCAGCAGCTCAGCGGCTCAGCAGCTCAGCAGCTCAGCGGCTCAGCAGCTCAGCGGCTCAGCAGCTCAGCAGCTCAGCAGCTCAGCGGCTCAGCAGCTCAGCGTGGCAGCGAGCGCCACACTGGCCGTGTTCTGGCGGTGGCCGTCGCTGGAGTCGCGCGGTCAGCGTCGTAACACTCCAAAATTCTACAGCAGACTCACATCGGAAACAATATGCAAGGCAACAGTTTTCCGAATCTGTTCCAACACACTCTTAAAAACGAGAGTGAACAGCCCTCGCTTCATAAGGAACGCTTCGATCCTACATTTCACTGCTGCTACAAGTGGAGTGCATTCCGAACCCCGTCACGTCTAACAGTCTGTCGAGTTGGCACCCCGTTTTCTAAAAATGTACATTTTTCTCAGAGTTGTAGGTTGTGGAGTTATATGTACAAAATTAAAATAGTTCTGCAAAATTTCGCGAAGAAATAGGGAAAATTACAACATATTTTAGTTTTTTCAAAATAATTCTTAGCCTATTAGCGCAAACATAGTTCTGACCACAGTTCTAAATAGATCCCAAAGAGTTCTACAGGAAATCCCAATGGCATTTTTCGGAGCAGATCTTCATGAGTTATTCACAATCGTGGGAAACCCATTTTCACGCTTCTGTGAAGTTGGCACCCTTTTTGAAAAATGTACATTTTTTTCTGAGTTCCAGGCAGATATGCAATAGTTCTCGAGTTCTCTGCACAAAATTTAAATAGTTCTGCACAAATTCACGAAAAAATGACAAAAAATTACAACAAAGTTTTAGATTTTTTTAAATAATAATAATTTATATATATATTATTTTACGCAAACATAGTTATCATCACAGCACTAAATATTTCCGAAAGAATTTTACAGGAAATCTTAATGACATTTTTGTGTGCAGGTTTTACTTTATGAGATAAATGCAGTAATGTGGAATTCATTTTCACGATACTGTAAAAAAAGACACCACTTTCCCGAGAAATATATATTGTTTTTTTAGGTGCTGTGTAGATATTCTATAATTGTAGAGTTACTTGTACAAAATGTGAATAGTTCTGCATAATAACCCGATATAAAAATTAGGATCACAATTCTAAATAGCTGAAAAGCTGTGAATTTGGGCCCCTTATTCGAGAAATATACGTTTTTTTTATGAGGTCTTGATATTCTATCCTCTGCACATTCACTTTGTTGCTTTTACTTCTGAATAATTCCTGCTGATTGTAAACAAGTGAATATGTATATTTTTTGTTTAAATAATGACATTTATCCTGAGTTTCAATGTCGGCGCGTTATGCACCAGCATATGAAGCATCCAAGTTTGTCAACATAGTAATTTTTCTGGAGAGGGGCTTCACACACTGATAACTGTTTCTACAAATTATTATTATTGTTGTTGTTATTATTTTCACTGTTATATTTCCCACCGTTCTTTCTCATCCGGCCTTTGGACTGGCAATGGCGAACATGAACATTATTTATATACTTTTTATTTTTAAACTTTTCTTCAAATGTAAAGGCAAATTCTCTCTTCCAGTGTAGCAACTTGGACAAGAGTTCTTCTTAGTATGGTAAGTTTCGAAACAGAGTGCAATACACAAGGAGGACGCGATGCAGGTCTCGCATTCATATTTCTTCTTTAGGCGCACGTTCTTTTTCGAGCAGACTGCACATCCTACGCCATACTATGCGTCTTTTTGGACTGATAACTTGGAATGACATTCGGAAGCGGCTTCCAGTAAATCATAGGAGAGTCTCGTCATCAGAGCGTGTTCCTTTCCCATCTCCTCTCCTTCCCGTTACAATTTTTTCACGAGTTCCCGTAACAGACTTGAATGACAATTTGCTAATGAAAGCCGACCGCGGTGGCCGAGGGGACTAAGGCGCTCCAGTCACGGTCTGCACGGCCACTACGGTCGGGGGTTCGAATCCCCCCTCGGGCATGGATATTTCTGCCGTCCTAGTTCGTAAGTAGTTCATAAGTAGTTTGTAAGTTTAGGGACTGATGACCCCGTAGTTAAGTCCCATAGACTATACAAACATTTGAACATTTTTTGCTAATGAAAAGTCCACAAAATGGCAAAAAAGTTTTGTGCCATTTGACAGATTAGACCCAACTGAGATTAGTTGCATCTCAAGTAGGTCTACTACGCCCATACGTGAATTACTTTTATCGCCTGTCTTCCTGTTCGTCTTCCTCATTGCACGGATTTCTGTGGTGTTGCAGGCAGACAACATTAAGACTTAGCTCTTGTCGCGCCACTTTATGGCTATCACTGTGTCAGTTTACACAGATTGACTTCTCCTCTTTTCAGTTTCTTCTGTAACTTCGGCAAGTTGTGCCTTTTGCTACATACAGTGCCGTATGCTGCTGTCCTCTAGTAGTGAAGCCAGAGGAAGAAGTATGGGCTTGTACGTTCAAATGTTCAAATGTTTGTTAAGCTTATGGGACTTAACTACGGGATCATCAGTCCCTAAACTTACAAACTACTTATCAACTACCTTATACTAAGGACGGCACAAATATCCATGCCCGAGGGAGGATTCGAACCCCCGACCGTAGTGGCCGTGCAGACCGTGACTGGAGCGCCTCAGTCCCCTCGGCCACCGCGGCCGGCTTAACCTAGGTAAACTAACCTAAGGACAACACACACACACACACACGCATGCCCCAGGGAAGACTCGAACCTCCACGGCGAGCAACCGCGGGATCCGCAGCGAGACGCTTTAGACCGCTCGGATACGCCACCGCGGCGGATACCAGTTATATCAGTTGCCGACTTATAGGGTATGTCCCCGTTAACAGTTGGCTTTATTAGTATTGCCACATTTCCTCAAATTATGGACTTCATTGTCTGCTTTGCCCGTGTATACAACGATTTCCAAGAGCCGGCCGCAGTGGCCGAGCGGTCTGCGGCGCGCCAGTCACGGTCTGCACGACCGCTGCGGTCGGGGGTTCGAATCCCCTCCTCGGGCATGGATGTTTGTGCCGTCTTTAGTGTAAGGTAGTCCATAAGTAGTTTGTAAGTTTAGGGACTAATGACCCTGTAGTTAAGTCCCATACGCTCTACAAACATTTGGATTTGATTTCCAAGACGTATACAGTTTTTACAGTCGCACAGCACAAATACCTTTATTCCAGATTTACTTCATTTTAAAGGAATGAATAGTTAAAAACAGATGCAATCTTTGAACAGGAATAGGCTTCCACTGATGCAGAGTTTTTTTATTTTTATTTTTATTTATTATTTTTTTAATGGAATAAACGCGGTACGCATAAGAATTCTATATATTATATTCCCAATTTCAAACAAGCTGTCTTCTCTATGACTGCCAGTGCCGTATCTAAAATGAAACGTTCTCAAAAGTAATATTAAAATGTAGCGGGACATAACTTTGACGAAAATTGGAGTGCATCTCTGGACCAGTATCCATTTATAGAAGCGAAATAGCAATGAAGAAATACAGTTAAGTCCAATATCATTCCACGTAAACAGTCAAGAATGGACTGATTCTGACATGAAACTTCCTGGCAGATTAAAATTGTGTGCCGGAACCGGGACTCGAACCTGGGACCTTTGCCTTTCGCGGGCAAGCGCACTACCGACTGTGCTATCCCGACACGATGCCGCCTCACAACTTCACTTCCGCCAGTACCTCGCCTCCTACTTTCCAAACTTCACAGAAGTTCTCCTGCAAACACGCAAGACTAGCACTCCTGGAAGAAAGGATTTGGTGGAGACATGGCTTAGCCACAGCATAATGGATGTTTCCAGAATGAAACTTTCACTCTGCAGCGGAGTGTGCGCTGATATGAAACTTCCTGGCCGATTAAAATTGTGTGCCGGAACATCCCTTATGCTGTGGCTAAGCCATGTCTCCACCATATCCTTTCTTCCAGGAGTGCTAGTGTTGCGTGTTTGCAGGAGAGCTTCTGTGAAGTTTGGAAAGTAGGAGGCGAGGTACTGGCGGAAGTGAAGTTGTGAAGCGGCATCGTGAGTCGTGTCGGGATAGCACAGTCGGTAGTTCGCTTGTCCGCGAAAGGCAAAGGTCCCAGGTTCGAGTCCCGGTTCCGGCACACAATTTTAATCTGCCAGGAAGTTTCATATCAGCGCACACTCCACTGCAGAGTGAAAGTTTCATTCTGATTCTGACATGTTTGTCATCGTGAACGCGTAAAATTGGTTAGTTTCAAGTGCTACGAATTTCATCAGATTTTTTGATAGAAAAGGCATGATTAAGTGATAGAGTACGTTACTCAGCCACTAATTGACAATTATGTCCTGAAGATGAGTCACCAAATGCATGTACTACTGACCTAAGGCACGTCTCTGCCTATCAAACTCATCACTAGCGTGTGACGTTTTCCCGAACGTTTCGCCTTCACTTTCAAAAATGTTCAAATGTTTGTATAGTCTATGGGACTTAACTACGGGTTCATCAGTCCCTAAACTTACAAACTACTTATGTACTACTTATGAACTAGGACGGCACAAATATCCATGCCCGACGGGGGATTCGAACCCCCGACCGTAGTGGCCGTGCTGACCGTGACTGGAGCGCCTCAGTCTCCTCGGCCACCGCGGCCGGCCCTTCACTTCCAGAGTCTGAAGAAGAACTATTCTTGTAAGTTGTACTAGGAGAATTAGGTGGATGCGTATTGCTACAAAACTCAGCTGAATAATCATCGTCATCACTGCAATCATTAAAGATGTCACACTCGCTATCATAGTCATTCCAAGTTGAGTTTCTCCAATACCCCTTCTAGAGTGTAGCCACGTGTGATGTTCCATTTCTTTGTGGAACGTGTAAAGGCACATTTGCACGAGGAGCACATTTTCTCAAATATTTTAAATCTTTTACGTATTCCTACGAATTAAGTAAAAAGTTAAACATAGATTATAATATAGGACAATGTATCCACGTGAGGTGCATTCGTTGGAAAACGGCAGAACGAAAAGCCACTCTCATGTTCGATCTTTCTTGAGAAAGACAGACTAATTAATTATTTATTTATTTCGAGTATCAGTATATGGATTGACTTGATATGGCATGGACGTTCCGGAATAAAATGTTTTGAGTAATGATGAGCCAGTACGAGCAGTTCGTCTTTGGAATAATTTACAAAATCCGAAAAATTAAAAAAAAATACGAATCGAACTGGAACGGATGGTTATCACACTGTCAATGTCAAGCGCGTAATGTATATTAAATTATGCCCTTAGTGTAACTGAAAAATAAATTTATTCATAATATTTTATTTGTGTAAATTGAATATTTCTATCAGGCTCAAAACTCGTACAAAAATTATTCAAAACAAGAAGCAACCTAAAAATCCTAACGAACAGACAGAAAGGTAAACGAGACCACAGGAGCAGAATGCACATGCACATGGTTAGAACTAATGGGTGCCAACTCCAGTAAGAGCTAATGGCTGCCAACTCCATTAGCGTGACAATGCAGCCCCCTCATTATTGCAATTATCTTAATAACTATAATACGCACAAAAAATATCATTAGGATTTTCTATAGATCTTTGTAGGAGGTATTCAGAACTGTGATTAGAACTATGTTTCCGCTAATGGGCAAAAATTATTTTGTAAAAAAATTGTTGGAATTTTTAGTAATTTTATCGCGATTTGTGCAGAAATATTTAAATTATCTAAAGAACTCCATAACTATTGCATATCTGCCTAGAACTCAGAAAAAAACATACATAAAAACAGGGGCTGCCAATTTCACAGTAGCGTGAAAATGGGTTCCCCATATTGCAATTACCTCATAAAGTTAAACCTGCACACAAAAATAAATTTGCTATCGTTAAAATTCTTCTGAGCTATTTGCCGCGTCATGATAATAAAATCTATGCAACGGACCTGAAACGTTGGGAGATTTTATTTCATGACACGGTAAATACCTCTGAAGAATTTTAACGATAACAATAATGACCGCGAGAGCCTACGTTCGTAAGTAAATTTGTTTTAACTTTCTCTAATTTTATCGCGAATTTGTGCAGAACTATTTAAATTTTATGCAGAGAACTCCAGAACTAATATGTATCTGACTAGAACTTAAAAAAAAATTGACGTTTTCCAAAAAAGGGGTGCCAACTTCACAGTAGTGTGAAAATGTAATCCCCATTATTGCAATTGTTTCATAAAATTAAACCTGCACACAAAAATGTCTTAGGATTTCCTGTAGAACTCTTTGGGATCTATTTAGAACTGTGGTCACAACTATGTTGGGGCTAATAGGCTAATAATTATTTTGAAAAAACTGAAACTTGTTGTAATTTTTCCTATTTTTTCGCGAAATTTTGCAAAAGTATTTAAATTTTGTACAGATAACATTAGAAATATTGCATATCTATACATGTGGCGTCTGTTCCGAAAGAACAGACGTCACTTCTAATCCTGCAGTTGTGTATTTTACTTAATATTCACAGAATATATGACATTGGGCGATTGGGCAAAGCTGAAAATGTGTACTCAGCCGGGATTCGAACCCGGGTCTCGTGCTTTCTAGGCTGTTGCGCTGACCCCTACACCACTGGGTACACAGTGATCACCGCACCTGCAAGGACGAACTAAGCACGCCTCCTGTCTGACACAAATTCCCAGCTTCACCCTGCCCACAGTACTCATTCGAGTGACAGCGGTGATGCGGGACGGACGTGTGGCGGGGCCGGGCGTTCCCCCAGTGTAAACAACGGCCGTGTCGCTGCGTATCAGGTCAGCCTGAGCCGCTAGCTGCTTGCGCTTTCTTCAATTCACGTATTGTTTCTCAGTAGATAAAATGAGTCTTCGGAACTACATGAGAAAGGATACTGTTAGATTTATTTTTGATCGAAGTTTCGTTAGACCTAAAGCAATAGAAGTTAAATTGCGGCTCCAAGAAAAAAATAGGAATTCGTGAGGACGATATTGTCGGTATTTACCTGTCTTTTGTGACGAACTCTGTGTTTGTTAAGATGCGAACTGCTGAATTATGCCTTTCTGTTGTTGAAAAATGTGGAGATGAAGTGAAATTTAATCACTCTGATGGGTCAGTTAGTGAGGTAATTGTCTCTTATGCTGGTTTTGGAATACGCACTGCTAGAATTTTCGAGCTGCCATTTGAGATACCTGCGGAAGAAATCAATTCTGTCTTAAAACCTTACGGTCGAGTTATTTCGAATATAGCTGAAAAATGGTCTGAACCGTATATGTTCCCCGTCCTAAATGGGATTCGACAGGTGAAAATAGAATTGCAAAGGCATATTCCATCTTTTATAAATATATGTGGATACCGTGCCCTTGTAATATATGACGGCCAACCTCGAACATGTGCCCTCTGCAATTCGCCAGATCATGTCCGTGCCGAGTGCAGCAAACGGCGCATACCACAGACTCCTGTCGGTGAGGTGCCGGGTCCGAGTCCCGTAACTGTTATGAAATTAACATATGCAGACGTGGCGACAACCCGCGAGCTCCCTAGACAAGAATTTATGAGCCAGACGGAAAATTTAGTGACAGAGTGCGACTTAATCATAAATGTAGAGGAGACCCCGAATAATGTCAACGTAAATGAAGATGCAGTTCCTCCTCTAATCGAAATGGACTGCAGTGAATCACCGTCTGTCGAACGTGAGACTGTGCAACAGCCCTTTGAACAAGGCGCTGTACGCAGCAAGTCTGATGTGGAAGTCGCTTGCCCAAAAGATGTCAGATCCGAAATTCCGGACGGTCGCGTTGAACAGCCAGTAGAGCTAGATTCACGTGACATTCTCACGACAGTCCGACGAACCGGAGAAAAAGGAACAGGGACGAGAAATGTTTGGACAAGAACCGGGACAAAGTGGAGTGGCAACAGTAAAAACTATTGACAATACTGTTCCCGAGACCAACAGTGCCGCGACGAGTGTCACGAACGAAGGGAAGATGTCGTCAACGACATCGCCCTTGTCATCACCGACAGCGTCACCAACACGGTCCCCAAAGAAGTCGCGTAACAACAAAAAAAGGAGACTCGCGCACACAGCGGCCGAGAGCCTGGCTCCGGCAATCAGAGAGAGGTTGCGAGAAATTGTCAGGGGCGAAAAAGAGACTGACGATCAGGAAATGGAACACACTAAGAAAATGACAATGATAAACGTAAGTCAGGCAGGCACTGACGAAGCGAGAGGAACCACTAATACGTCTCGACATAAAATGCTTCCGGAAGGATGGGGCGCAACTTATCGTGGTTGTGCTCCTTCCGGAGAAAACTGGGCTGACGACATTGCGGACCAGACGGACGAGGAAATGGAAGAGCTACAAGACACGGGCAACAGGTGTGATGACGGCGCCGATACAAACAAATGAGTGGAGTAGTAGGCAAACAGGAGAGCCGGCCTACCATCTGCCGACTCGCTCCACTTACTACACTGACCAATAGTGGAACACTCTTATAACGTCACTACCGTAAAAATTAACAGAATAGAAAACGCAACCAAGGTGTCTGCTTTGAAAGATTTTTTGTATAAGTCGGAATCGGACATTGCTCTCCTTCAGGAAGTCAAACTTCATAATTTTCAAGTTTCCGGTTTTCAAGTATTTTTAAATGTAGCTCGAGAAACGAATGTGGAACTGCAATTTTTGTGAAAGATGGGATTGAAGTTAAAGACTTTAGTTACTTAGAATCTGGAAGAGGTATTAGTTGTAGAGTTTTTAACACTATTGTAATTAATGTGTATGCTCCATCTGGTAATAATCTTAGGGAAGAAAGAGCCAATTTTTTTTTTTAAACTGAGATAGTATATTTGCTAAAGGACAACCCCGTACAAGTTTTAATAGGTGGAGTTTGGAACTGCGTTCTCAACAAAAAGAATCAAACGCCAAATTTTAATTTTTCTAAAGAACTAGATAGTTTGGTTAAAAATATGGGTTGGAAGGATGTTTGGGAACAAGTATATTCCACTAAAGTGAAATTTACGTACGTCACCGCAACTTCGAAGAGCCGTATTGATAGATTATATGTCACTGAAAACCTAAGTAACAAAATTAACGGTATCGAAACGGTGCCTGCAATTTTTTCAAACCACCAAACAGTCAAATGTAGCGTCCGACTTCCTAAGCAGAAAACATATTGGGGACGTCCAATGTGGAAACTAAACATCAATACTTTGAAGGAACATGAATTAGCTGAGAGGATGTCCTGCGCTTGGCAAATTTCCCAAAGATTTTGCACCAAATTTAGGAGCTGTATAGAATGGTGGACGTTGTGCGCAAAAAAGAAACTTCGATCTGCATTGATCGCTTATGGAAAAGAAAGAGCGATGTGGAGAAATCAAACCATATACATGTCTGCGAGAACTGTATGAACAGCAAATGACACAGGATGTCATAGTAAAGATTAAACAGGTAAAAGCTCGATTGTTAAGCCTGAAAAGACAGCAGTTGGACGGGTTAAAATTAAGTCGCACGTTAAGACAATGGTGGAGGAAGAAAATGCGTCACTCTTCCATTTAATACAGCACGAAAGGAATAGGAAGAAAACCTTCATCAACCGTTTGAGATCAGACCAAAACGAAATTTTGACGGAACAATCAGACATTATGAGGGAGGCACATAGGTTCTACGATGAATTATATAGTGAAAGTCCGATTGAAATGAACTTAGTTAGGGATCTGTTGCAAAACAGGGGTCTGCAAAACATAATAACGGAAGAGCAAAACAGGATTCTCAGTGAAGATATAACGTCTGATGACTTACTCGATATCATTACAAATTCCCCTACCAGGAAGTCACCAGTTCCGGATGGACTGCCTATAGAATTTTATAAAACTTTCTGGCATCTTATAGGAGATAAGCTAACCGAGGCAATAAACGATGTTTTGCAAGGTGAGGCCGTACCTGCAGACTTCAAGGAAAGTGTAATTGTCCTTCTTCCTAAAGGTAAAAATACAGCAATTAAAGACCTCTCGAAGATGAGACCTATATGCCTAATGAATTCTGATTATAAAATAGTTGCAAGGGTGTTGAAAGAGAGATTCCGACCCATACTTCAGAAGATAATCGGTAGTCATCAGACATGTCTCCCTGGTAGAAATATCTTCCAAACACTAAGCGAATATCGAGATATTGTCGCAATATTTTCAACGATCACGGCAAAAGCGGGTCTCCTTTTTATAGACTTTTCTAAGGCCTTTGACAGGGTAAATCACAAGTATTTACTTACACTGATGAGAGGTATGGGTTTAAATGAAAACAACGTGAACCTTTTTACAACTGTTGTGAAAGGCATTCAAACGACAATTGAAATAAATGGGCACCGTACTCGATCAATTAATATTGATAACGGTGTCCCACAAGGCAGCCCTCTATCGATGTTACTGTTTATAGTAGCATTGGAACCGCTTTTGAGAATTTTAAATAACGAATTGGAAGGAAATCATATATCAGGGAATAGTAGAGTGACCAATGCGTATGCAGTTGACGTCGGAGTTGTCGTCAGAAGTGAGGCAGATATTCAACATCTAACTGCGACTGTACAACTCTATTGCAGAGCAACTGGTGCGAAGGTAAACGAAATGAAAAGTTCCTTTTTACGTCTAAACGGTTTCAAAAATGTGCAGTTAGATTGGGCGAAAACGGTGGATCAACATACGGCCTTAGGTGTGCCCTTTCACAGGAACCCGCTTAAAACCATAACTTTTAACTGGCTAAAACTGTCAAACCAAATTAGGAGCACGTTACTACTTAATCAAATCAGAGACCTGAACATTATACAGAAGGTTAAAATAATCAACAGCGTAATTTAATCCAAAGCAGTGTATGTAGGTCAAGTTCTTCCGATCCCACAGCCAATAGCAAAAACTATCATGAGCCACATATGTAGGTATATCTGGCAGGGACAAATTTTTAGAGTGGCAGTGACTACTGCTACTCTGAAACCTGAAGAAGGAGGCCTTGGTCTGACTGATATCCGTCGGAAAAATATGCTTTATTTATTAAAAGGTCAAGTCAACTCATAAATGGTTCCCCGTACAGCATCACATCGAAACTGTTTAAAATACTTAAACCAGAAAGCAAGACGCCTCCAATAAATATTGGCAGGTTACATTATAAAATGAAACATATTAAACAATTTCATCTAGAGTTGAGTTACCTGGAGTGCACTGTGCTAGAGAAAAACAGGAGCAATGGTAAATTCCTATTGGAAGCACTCTCCCAAAAGGGCGTTCGTAATAAAATGGAATTACAATATCCTTCTAAAAACTGGAAAATGATATGGCGTAATATCGCTAACAAAGTTCTCTCAACACATATTAAAGTGGCATGGTACCGCGTTATAAACAATATAATTAGTACAAATGAGAAATTATACGCCATTGGTATATGTGACATAAACACCTGTCAAAAATGCAAGGAAACTGATACTTTACCGCATCGTTTTGTCTGTCAAGGATATCGGGAAATATGGAATGCCGTGAAGAAATAAATAGCCTTTCTTACACGCAGCGACGGTAGAGAAATTACATTGACGAACATATTTAACCCGGAAGATGTCTACTTTCCAGAACAAAAAAACAATGCGGTATATTGGTTATTAGGAAATTACGTATATTACGTCATCCAGAAGAACGGAAATGGCGATCTACTGGATTACAAAGATTAATACTAGAAGAATTTTACAAATTATGCAAGTGGAAGGATCACAAGAAAAAATTTGGAAATATGATACAAATTTTATTTCAAGAAGGTAAAATAGCGTAACCGCTTAAACTAAGCTGGAAAGATTGGAAATAGTTTTGCAATGCTAAAGTAGGGGATCGCTGCTGAGGGTGAAGTACGGTGGGGACTTCGTGGGCCCCGTGACCGCTACCGTAGCCGTGAAGGCCTCAGCAGAACCCCGAAACAGCAGTGCACCCTAAATTCATTGAGTGTGCATAACAAACACACTTGAAGTGAGGTCGTTATATTTTGAAATGTCAATGGTAATCAAGAAGAATGGAAATCGGTGTAGAAAAAAATTGCTATCTGTTTTTTGAAATTAATAATAAAAACTTCTACTACTGAAGTTATATTCCCATTCCCAGAATAAGCCATTGGAGAGGCATTTTTGTTTTAAAATTTATACTAATTATAATAACTTCAAGGAAAAAACATTAATTTACGTAAGAGAAAATTGAAATAAAAGTGTAGCGTACCGGTGACAGAGGCTTACAAAGTTATGAGCAGAAAATTATGGTAAATTTAAAACTGGAAAAAAGGATGAATACATTCGAACAAGATTGTGGCAACACTGCGGAAGCAGTGAAAAAAAAATTGAGAAGAC
The DNA here is from genome assembly GCA_026315105.1 of Locusta migratoria. Classification (NCBI taxonomy): domain Eukaryota; kingdom Metazoa; phylum Arthropoda; class Insecta; order Orthoptera; family Acrididae; genus Locusta; species Locusta migratoria. The sequence continues at coordinate 557,940,038 of CM048747.1, read as the reverse complement.
GAACTTTGAAGCCGTTAAAGCAAAAGTCGATAGAAAAATGAAAAAAATCAAAAAAGGAAAAAAATATAAATAAAAAAAATAATGGGAAAAATAGTATAAATAAAACAAAAAGCAAATTAAAAAAAGAAAAAATTAAACAGAAAAAATACATAAAAAAAGAAAAAAATTGAAGAAAAAAAAAAAAAAACAGTACTCAAACTCGTAGTTATGACAAATTCCCGTAAGAGTAAGGACTTCAAACTTGCTCACCCCTCCCCACTACCGATAGGATCATTGCCCGTCACCGGCATATTATATATACATGTGGCGTCTGTTCCGAAAGAACAGACGTTAGCTCTGATCCTGCAGTTGTGTATTTTATTTAATATTCACAGAATATATGACAATCAACTGCGATTGGGCAAAGCTGAAAATGTGTACTCAGCCGGGATTCGAACCCGGGTCTCCTGCTTTCTAGGCAGTTGCGCTGACCCCTACACCACTGGGGACACAGTGATCACCGCACCTGCAAGGACTACCTAAGCATGCCTCCCCTCAGATACAAATTCCCAGCTTCACCCTGCCCACAGTACTCAAACTCGTAGTTATGACTAATTCCCGTAAGAGTAAGGGCTTCAAACTTGCCCACCCCTCCCCACTAACGATAGGATCATTGCCCGTCACCGGCATATTATATATACATGTGGCGTCTGTTCCGAAAGAACAGACGTCATTTCTGATCCTGCAGTTGGGCAGGGCAGGGTGAAGCTGGGAATTTGTATCTGACGGGAGGCGTGCTTAGGTAGTCCTTGCAGGTGCGGTGATCACTGTGTCCCCAGTGGTGTAGGGGTCAGCGCAACTGCCTAGAAAGCAGGAGACCCGGGATCGAACCCGGCTGAGTACACATTTTCAGCTTTGCCCAATCGCAGTTGATGTCATATATTCTGTGAATATTAAATAAAATACACAACTGCAGGATCAGAAGTGACGTCTGTTCTTTCGGAAATTATTGTCATTTTTCCTTTTTCTTCGCAGAATTTTGCAGAACTATTTTAATTTTGTGCAGAGAACTGCAGAACTATTGCATATGTACTTAGAACTCTGAAAAAAATGTACATTTTTAGAAACAGATGTGTCATCTACACAGGACTAGATATAACGGCCTTTCCTCGAATTCTTAGCGTCCGCCTATATAGCTTAGCTTAGCGCGTTCGATTAGTGAGAGACTGGTTGTTGGGTGTTCGCCCTCATCATCATTTTCTTTATCATCAACCTGCTAGTCCCCGAGGTGGCGTCACTAAAAATACTTGCAGTAGACAGCCAAACCCCAATGGAAATATCCAGGCACCCAAACGTCCATACGATCATATTCTATTTGCTCCTTCGTCACTTATATCTATACCTGCGTTTCTCTCGTTCGTGCGGCAATTTAGAAGAGGAACTACAGCGCGAATCATCTGTGAAATAGGTTTGGAAAGGAAGTTTTGTATATCCGTCATTTCTGTCATCGTCTGTTTCACACCATATTGGTCACAGAGCGTCTAGACAAATTGTTTCGATCAGTTCACTGATTTGACACAAGACCAAAACGACTTCAGAATTTCTGCCACGTTGGTACATAGAACTTTATTCTGGTACACCTTCGCTAACGTCGGCTTCGTTTAATTTCTGCTTCTCTGCGATGCTGTGGCTACGTTTTAACTTCCTGCTGTTTATTAGTTTGCAAGACCACCGTTATTTGTAAAATTAATTCTAGCTGAAATGAGTCAGTTAAAAGCTTACTTTAAACACATAATTCTGGACGTAAAAACCACTTAAAGGATTCGAGTGAACTACAGACTGCTTCCTGCAAAAGAATCTTGTTCCCCGGCCCAAAATTTAGAACTGACTCAAAATTTACTTTAGCAGCTGGAAGACAAAGAGACGGTGGCCGACACACGTCGTAGATCACGAGAATTACACACAATCATTTATATACAAGCCACCGCGAACTAAACTATTTCATGAAGGTGGCTGAGAGAATATTTATGGGTCAACGGAATTAAAATATGATAATTTGCATCTGAATTTGTTCCCAACACTGGTGAAAAACAACATTAAATAAAAAGGGGAAGGTATTCATAAACTAATATTTATAAGTAGGATGAAATTTCACTGACAATAAATTATTTATTCAGTTCAAACATGAACAAATGGGAGAACCAATTTTGTTAAAACAATAAAAATGCATCCCATTGAAAATTAACCTAAAGTAATCTGAATATCGTCGGGGGAGGGATTTACAAACAACAAGCATTCAGCCACTCACACGCGCGAAGCAAAGCGAAACTCACCCAACTCAGCGTGTTAATACGAAGCAGAAGCAAACGCCGCTATTGTAGGCGAAATCCAGCGAACCAGGATGTACCACACAACACAAGGAAAATAAACTTCGTAGGTGGCTCTGGTCTGTCTTTCTCTACTTGAGATGGTACACGATAATAGCGAGATTAATTTCCATTTAAATCAAACCGTGAGCATGCAGACTTACTCAGACACACGGCACGTGTCTGCTACATTACATATTTGCACCCAACTGAAGGCGAAGTGCTTAAAGATCGTATTCATTTCAACAAAAATCAACGGAATCATAGATTACGAAGCAAGAATATACAAAAGTAAGGCACTGGCATGTGAGCGGTGGTGACAACTCAGGAGACTAGCCATAAACCTTGAAGTCGGAGTTCGGAACCACGTGGTCCGAAAACCAGTAAAAATACAAAAATTCAATATCCGAAAAATAAAGATAAATAGCTACGGCACGCAACCCTTATAAATGCGTGGGATATCATTAGGGAGCTAAAGAAATACAGCCAGACGCGATTGGAAGGGTTTACACGGATTGACGGAATCCAGTCTTCGAAAGTCAGAAAAATGGAATAAATTCAAAGTCGGAGTAAATCAACTAAGAAATACGGGATGCAGCCCCTAGAAATACGTAGTATTTCATAAGCAAGCCAATAAATGGGGCAAGGCTATAAAAGAGTCTGAGCGCAAAGTACAAGTTTGGAAACGAAACAGCAATTTAAAATAGACAGAGAGGAGATCGCGATGCACTAAGGGAAATCAGAAAGATACATGCAAGATTTCTTGCCTGAAGGTATAGAAACAGACACAGGGGTAGCTGAAGGCTTTGTTCTAAGAACACACCACATGGAGTACATACCACTCGCAGAAGGAGAAAACGGAAAGGAATATTTCACATGCACTACACAGAACAAAAATGTTCCCGCCAATTAGTCGCATGCCACATAGCTAGAAAGAAATTAAATCGAGTTGGTACACCACCAGCTAGTCTCACAAAGGTTACCAATCCCCAGCCATTATCAAACCGAATTAGTTACATATCCACTGCATTTACCTATGCAAAATTACCGAAATGAAATTGAATACACTTCCGTACATGATTGGTGAAACTTATTCCAAAAAATGAACCTAAGTTCTGAAATTTAACTTGAACAAACCAGACAACGAATCGCTACCATCTCAAGTGAGGAAAGAAAATCAGAACATCTTACCAGATCGAAGTGCAGCCACAGAGTGAGGAGACTGCCAGGGAGTCACCCACCACCACCGGAAATCGGTAAAACCCCAGGAGACCATGGTGGTGGGGAGAGCCTAGACACGCACGTCCAACCGAGGCCCACTATCGAGCATTGCCAACCCAACTTGTAACCAAAGGGTGGAGGAACCTCTTTGGTAGCATCAAAAGCAGAAGTTGGTAATGACCACCTATCGACCCGAAGACAGAGAAGCAAGGCGAGCAGCCGGAAGCTGACGACGAAAATTCTCATACATTTCAGACTGCCATGCTAGAAGATGCTCATACATGCACATACAGAATAAAGCAAGTACACATTCTCACAGGGACAGTGGCGTCACGGAGAAACCGTTCATATTGCCACATTCGTAGACACAATGAAAAATTATTATCATAATAAAATCCCAGCAATATTAACACAGTATTACAGAAACTAACATTTAAAAACATAAAATGAAATTCTATTCCTCATGCCTCCGAACGAATGGGATTCTCGTTTAGCAAAAAAAAAAAAAAAAAAAAAAAAAAAAAAAAAAAAAAAAAAAAAAAAAAAAAAAAAAAATCCCCCCTGTCTAGTGAAATTAGATAAATTACAAAGTTAAAAACCTAGAAAAGACGGCAGACAGCCGTCTTTCAAGTAACAGTATTTGTTTAAACCACTGTCGTATCACTTTACAAAGTTGCGCCGGCCGCGATGGCCGGTCTGCACAGCTACTACGGTCGGGGGTTCGAATCCCCCCTCGGGCATGAATATTTGTGCCGTCCTTAGTGTTAGCTAGTTCATAAGTAGTTTGTATGTATAGGGACGGATGACCCCGTAGTTAAATCCCATAAGCTATTCAAACACATTTGAACATTTACAAAGTTGCAGAAGTACCGTACACAAAGTTGCTGACGTTTGTGGCGGTGTTGGCTGTGGTTTTGCCAGCCAGTAGCAGTCAATGTACTTCTGTGACTACACCAGGTGACACTGCAGCGGAAACACTATACGATCGCTTCTTTCCGCAGTAGCTCGTACGCTCGATCTTGGTGGTCGAACGCTGTGTCAAAAATGGAAGTATTAGTGCTTATAGCTATTACAGAGTGTTGATTTAGTCGAAAATGCGGGATGGAGGACGTTTTCAAATCGTTTGTATGTTCTTTGTATCGTTCTGTTTGTTCGACATAGAACATGAAACAGTCATTGTACCGTACTTAATGTTTGTTTATTCGTCATTGAGTGTACTTCTGTTTGTGTATAACATTCACTCCTTGTTTAATTTTTTTGTATAGAAACTATTTTTGAAATAGTCTTACGAAATATTTGTCCCATATTTCCCATATGTGACCGTGTGACAAGTTTTCCTTCTTCCGCTTGCTAATGTTATTTCCTCATTTTCATATTTTGCCTTAATTTTAATCCGGTATATTTCATAGAGTGTATTACGCTGTAGCCTTTATTCTGTCATCATATTTTCCTTCGTAAGTGGAACTTGTAGCATCTCCTTCCTTAGCAGACGTTGAAAGGTATCGTTATGGTGGGTGTGTTGCAGAATAAAAGGTTAAAGAAGGGGAGAGGAAGGACAGAATGCAAATGGAGTATGCAAATGGTTAAAGGATAGGCGTGGCTGACCCACCATCAAATATACAAGTAGTAAAACCTATCCAAAATTGTGTAAAGGGTGCTATCTAATTTGAATGATTTGAGTAAATACTCGTTTTATTCCCTGAAATCAAATGAACTTCAGAGCAAAAGTTCACATACAATTCAACACAGATCAAATTTAACGAACCTATTTTACAAAACAATATACACTCCTACAACAAGTGACTGGTAAGTCGAAGATAATTGTATTTGATTTTAAACACTTGTGGCAACCCACATTTAACTGGAGACCGTGGCGTAATCGAGAGGAATATTCTGATACCAGATTACTGTGAGTTCACCTAACGTTTTCAACAGTCCCAAAACGTGAACACCGGCCGGGCGTCTCCCTTCCGTCCAGCGTTCTCACGGTAGCGGCGGATCGCTTTCGGGCACCTTGGAAAACACGGCCAGCAAGTTGTTCCCAGCCATCGGCCAAACTCCCTCTCTATTGTATAACTGCGGCGCCCACTAGCTCGGCAGCAGAGACGTACAATGTACTAGCGGGTGCCACCCCGGCATTCGCCAACTCGGCGCCAGACGTCTCAGCTCTCCCTTCGCAAAGCGTCGTACACTGCCCACGGAGATGTATCGTATTGCTGCAGATGCTCCCGCCTAGACGACGCCAGCGTCGGTGGCGCCTGCCAGATACTCGGAAGGCTGACGCCTCAGTCCTCAGGCGTCTTCCGGGAACCGCTGACCCTCCGAATAACAGAGCCACCCTCGTGCTCGCCACCGGTGGCCGTTAGCTCTGAATGCCTGTTTTTCTCCCCTGCTACAGGCCTCACACAACCGAGTAACAGAATATTTCTCTTTCGCCACAAGTTATGAAATTGATAACCTACGAATAATCTAATAAAATTAACAAGTTGCGTTGTCCTTTTACTGTTGGAAAGCAACGTGGCAGTACTAAAATCTCTCAATGTAATTCCTGTTTGACGAAAGATGATGTTTAAAGCGATGACAACACGTTTAACTTGACTTGTGCAGGCGGCGTTTGTGACCCTCTGAGAGCTAGGCCCAGGCCCCAGAAGCGCGCCCTCCCTGCAATCCGCCGCTCGCCAGTCGCCGCACAGGAGCCACTTGTCCGGCAGTGTCGGCCAATTCGTTTTTAACAGCTGTCACAGTTGATTTGTGCATCCTGACGAGTAATACCTCTACAACAACAAAATTTAAGAATTGAAATTGCAATACATTAAACTTTTATTGAATCGGGTTTTGTTATGTTATACTTTTCGTAATGCCAAGTGGGTTGCATACATCTTTCTAGTGTAGAAATATGTTTTGCTTTTCGTTTATCAGTCCTTCGTTCCTTGTTATGTTGTAAATAGCCGCACACGACTATAAATGTGAAAAGAGTTAGTTTGTATGAAACGACTTGGGCTTCAGTACAGCTTTCTCGATTCGCCCTGAGCAATTAATTTAAAATATCTTCTTAATATTATGGTACCTGTTTCGAAGTTAAGCCGGCCGCGGTGACCGCGGGAACTGAGGCGCTGCAGTCACGGTCAGCACGGCCACTGCGGTCGGGGGTTCGAATCCCCCCCTCGGGCATGGATATTTGTGCCGTCCTAGTTCGTAAGTAGTTCATAAGTAGTTTGTAAGTTTAGGGACTGATGATCCCGTAGTTAAGTCCCATAAGCTTAACAAACATTTGAACATTTGAACATTTTGTTTCGAAGTTAAATTTTTCAGTAAAACGTGCAATTGTTTAACAAATAAATCAAAATGATCAGATGGAACTCAGTGTGATTTGGCTATTACTATGAACGTCCTACCACTCCCAGTGCTATGAGAACAAGCTTAAAAACTCTGATCACTGCAGAAATTCTAGGGAGCATTTTGTATTACTTCTTAACATATGTAAAAACGCTGGCCTCCATTGTTCAAAGTACTGCGTGATCCTTGAGAAACTATTCACTCTAACGTAGAGATATTATTGAAGGTGCGAAATGCGAAACGAAACAAAACTGCACAAACACGGTTAATAACAAGAGAGCCGTGGCCGAGTGGCGGAGAGCACTGAGGCGCTATGCTCCGGTGCGCGATGCCGTTTCCCGTCGGGGGTTCGAATCCTCCCTCGTGCACGGATGTTTGTGTGGCCTTCGGTATAAGGTAGTTCGTAAGTAGTTTGTATGTTTAGGGAGTGATGACCCCGCAGTTAAGTCCCATAAGCTTAACGAACATTTGAACATTTTGAATAACAAGGCCCATTGGCACTCATCGCTCCTGAGCAGCCGGGCAGCCACACTGCAGCCGCGGCCGCCACACCGCCTGCGACCAGCGACCGACCGCTGCGACGTGTCCACACCACAGAATGAGGAAACTCCCGCTGCAGTCTGTCGTCCAAAATTTAGTGCGCATGCGCGGAATCGGCCATCTTGAAAAGCAGTAAACGCGTGGTCACTCCCTCACTCCCTACTCTGTGGTGTGGTAATGCGCCGTCTTTGTTTGTTAATTCTGTATTTTAAAAGCCTGAAACGCATAAAAGTAAACAAGTATTTGGTGCAGTGAAAAGAAAGAACTGTGTGTCAGTAGTTGGAGCTGTTCCGTTTTTATTATGAGCAGCAATAAAAGAAAAGGCGGTCTATGGTGTTCAGAACCTAATTGCCGCAATAATTCGAATACAAATAAGGATATAAGCATCTTCACCTTGCCAAAAGATGTTGAACGGCAAGTGAGCGTTGCTATATGTGTACTAAAAGTTAGATGTTACCAATTTCGAATGAGAGCAATGTGTGCATAATTATTAAAAGTAGCCTTGCTTCTTCTCTTGACGATAACTCTCGTTGTTGGTGTTTCTGTAGCAGTTCAACAGCATCGAAATGTTGAAGTACATTTATATTTTATAATTACAAGTTTAACGTCGCATGGAATAATATAAAATGAAAGACAAAGAATAGTGCGTAAGTATTGGGACTCCATCATTTTTCGCGTGCGTTCCCTTTACCTGTTGCCCTCATAGGCGTGATATTTCAGGAATTTTTAGGCTCATCTACCTGCTCACGTTCACATAATTTGATGCAAACCGTAAAATTTTACTAACGGCAACGGAGGCGTAGTGTGCTAAAGGGGAGGTCGGCAATCGGGACCTGGCGATTTCGCCCAAATTGCGTGTGTCCTTCATTTGTGTGTAATTTAACAGGTTTATATGTGCCCAGAAGTCATTTAGTTCTGTGTAATCAAATTGTACTGCTAAGTCTGACTCAAAATTTTGTGGAAATTTATTTGTGTCAAATAAAACCTGGCAGTTGTAAAATCACTTTCTCGTTTGTAACTAATTTCCCAATCATAACTTCGCGTTACTTGGGATTCTTCTATTAATAAACACCAAATAAAACGATCATTGATTCCATCCTACATTTTCGTTGTTGTATTAAAATTTAGGCCTACTTTTTTCGTTGGATTACAATTAGGTGCAAGAACAGGGCGCAGCATAATGAAAAGCCGTTTCCTTTCGTAAAAGTTGGTGAGATCACCTGCAGTTCGTAAAAAGTCCATTTCCAGCCAAAGTACTAAATGGCTATAGTTCCGCGTTTACTGCTTTTCAATATGGCGTCGAGCGCAGCGCTTGGTAACATACAGATCAAAGGCGCCGCCCCCAGCTTTCCCTTCTGTATGCTCCCTATTCTGTGTCCACACACTACACGTGCCATCTGTGTATGTGTGTGTGTGTGTGTGTGTGTGTGTGTGTGTCAGGGCTGGGGGGGGGGGGGGCGGGGCTTCACTCAGAAACCACTGCCGCCGTTACTCTGTCTTCTATTTTGTTTCGAGGTACCAGTATGATGCTGCGATGCCGCGATTTCCAGAATTTCTACGGGAATTTTCATCTTGGTAGTGTAAATTTTCTTTTGAAATTCCACTTTTAATTTTAAAAACAAGTTTATTCTCATTTTTCGTAACAGAACCTGCACATTATTTCTTTTATAATTCGAAATCGAAACTACGTTGCGGTATCACAACACAATAAAGCTTCCGTGCTTCAGCTTCTGTAGTATCACTGACGACATTTATTGGATTCAAAAGTAAGGAAGTAATCGCTTTTATAAGATAATAGGCTTTTCTTCAGAGTTCACGTAATGCTCATTTATCGAGCTTGCTTGCCACAAAGTCGCATTCGGTCCCAATCGGTCAAAGAATAAAAATTTCCTATTGTGTCAAAATTCAAATTGGATTTGACTTTTATATTTGCTACACAAACTGTACATGATCAAATTTAGTACATATATGATCAATCATATGCGTACAGTTTCAAAAATTGTAACGATGTGCACGATCTTTAAAACAACGAACTTTGTGCAAGTAGCTTTTAGTCAAATAGTGTGCTAAAAAAATAAATAAGCGAAGATCAAAATAAAGGGACGCGATACGTTACAAGCGTTAATCTCACAATCTACCATAGCGTGAAAATGCGCTGTTTGTGTGTTAGTACGTAACATTATAATTTATAGTTGGTTTAAAAATAACTCACTTTTACGAGTAGATTTCCTTTCGCCTTTATAAGCTTAAACATTTTATGCTCTTCTCTGTTTCATTCTCAGTAGTAATTTTGATTTTGTTAGGCATTATATAATAATGTCTCTTTTGTCATTATTTCCATTAAAGACAATGAGAGTATCGTAAACCTATCGTCACGTCGGTAATAAGTGAATTTATCTGCAATAGATAAAAATCATGTAGAAAACGTAGGGCTGATGGATTTGCTACAGTGCATTTCAAAAATAATTTCTTTTGTTTCATTTCAGAAAGACTGAATCAGTTTTCTTGCTGAACTATTGATCGCTGAAGTTTTTCAGAATTTTGTTTTTGCTTTCTGCAGGAGGTACTATGGCTAATTCCTTACGGCTCTTAACTTATTGTTGTACATTTAATGTGGGAAACTATATTGCGTACTTGCGTGTCGAATATGAAATTGAAAAGCAGGAACGTTATAACAACGTATTTTCAACGGCTGCAAAAACCAACGAACGTAAACACACGTTTTCCGTGTCACAGGATAAAAACTTGGTACGAAAAAGTATTAATTTGTAGTTTCCATTGGCTGTATTATTATTTTCATCTACACCTTAATTAATATTGTCGAGTGATGCCGTTTTTACTTCCTGGATACACTATTAGTATGACTTCGTTTTCATTCTTATGCTTATACCGAATATAAGAAACTCTTGCAGTAGCACTAGATTGTTGCCTTCTTACTTTTTCATTAAAATGAAATTAAATAATTTGAAAGTCCACAAAAACGTTCCGTTTCAGTCATGTAATGCCTGTGACGTCATAGCAAATTTGCTGTTTCTACTTTCGTAAACTCATTTAAAGTGGTATCTTCTTTTGGAATTTACTTAGCGGAAAATGAGTTCCATATGGTGGGTAGAACAAATTGTACAACACACAACAACAAAAACCCCTGCAGTTGGTTTTCTACGAAATGAAAAGATAGGTAATACGTGGTTGCAACTCGATTATAGATATCCAAATGAGGTAGTGATCACTATTTGTGTTTTACTGTCAGAACCTTTTTGAGGAAATAAATACTTCATACAAAACTTATTATTCTCTTACTTCACTGTTAAGAATTATACTCTACAACTGCAAATGTGCAGAATTATTACATACAGTTCGATATATTTATTCCACACTATTAAATTTGCTAAAGATTTATATGTAATTAAAGTCGTTTTGCAAAGTACTTGGTCAAAATGCAAACAACTCCATATTGTTTTAGTGTACTATAAAGTATTACACCGCGCTTATAGATGTGAGTTTTAATATTTACATCAGTATTTTTCAATGTAATACATCAACGATTTGTCTCTCACAAATCGATTTTTGGAGAGCATGTGGTTAATATGAATATCAGTAATAATATTTGAAAAAATTCCGTTCTGTTTCACATAGTAACATACTTCCACGTGAACGAAAGCTAGAAGGGGCAGAGCCAGAGAAAGGCAAAAGAGTGGGTTTTAAAGGGGGGGCAGAAAAAGAATTGTATAATCTTAACCACTGAATTATTAATTGGCGTGGTGCACTTCGCAAACAGGGTGATAAAGCCATTCCAAAATTACGAGTGCCATTTTTCACGAAAACTATTTCTTTTTTATACCTACACAAGTTTTGATTTAACCTGACAAGTTTCTTTTTAAACTAACAGCACAAAAGATACCGAGCATAATGATTGTCAAGTACGTAAGATGAATTTACGCATACCCATGAATCATTATGAAACCAAATTGAAATGCGTGCGCGTAAATTACTATGAAATTTTTACTGCGACTGATTATTTAAAAGAGAAACACATTTGGTAGAAAAACTGCGGCTGAAACCGAATGATATTTTTTATTTACACACACGTTTATTTTATAGAGAAATTTGTACTGACTTTAAGGTACAGTCTGGAGACCCAAAGAAGTATTTTTTTCTCTTCAAGCGCACAAAAATATCTTTAGCTATAATTACTATTATAATCTGGTACATTTTATTGAAAATGCCTTTTCACATGTCATATTTTCGGAATATAAAAATTGTATTTAATTTCTAACGTCGAAGAGATCATAAACGCATAAACTATCGGTCTTCGCCGAGTTCCTTTTCATTGTACATAAAACTCGTAAATGTTTTTTCCACTACTAAAAAATTATGCTGTTTACAGAAAAAATGGAAAAAATTCGGTTGACGTCCTATAATGCACGTGTAGCTTGTTCCCACGCCTAGCCTATGAACACCAGAACATTAGCCAATATAGCGTTTTCGCTCACGTGACCAAATTGTATGATATAATGATATTAAAGCTTTAATTACATGAAAATAAGGGATTTTTACGAGAATATTAACCGAAGATCTTATTGAATGCTATCATCATGCAAAATAACGACAATGCAAACATCACCTTCCAGACCTGCTGCGAATATCTTTTTTCATCTACTATCGCCATTGAGCACTTACAACACGTGCCTTTATCAATGACAAATGACGTAAAACGAACTGAGTGAATCCATGCGATACTGGGACGAATGCTGTACCATAAAATCGGTATTTGGAACTTTCAAACGTTACAGAATTGAACTGCAGACACTACACTATTCGAAGCAGACACAAACTTGTTTGACCATCTAGAGATCCTCGGGTCCATGTTACTTATATGGCCGATATGGTGTGTCAGAATACGAAGTGAAAGGATGATGTATGTCGCCCACACTTTTACAGGGAGATCGAAGATAATTCTTCAATGACATCCATCAAAAGGAAAGTACATCTTTGACGTTTAGGTCATCAGTAGCATAATTGCGAACAGAATATTTGTTAACGAGCATTACTAAGGGTCACAGACTTACGAAAGTGAATGTTTATTCTTTTATTGACGGATGGCTACTTGTTATTCCCGGAGTAGTGAAGATATACAGTAAAATGCAGAATGACAGAGGGAAGGGAAGCGTTTATGAAGAAGAGTAATTTGTAACATCGAATATTAATTTAAGTGCTAAGAAGTCTTTTCTCAAGGCCTTTGTCAGAGTGTACTCTAGTACGAGAGTGAAACGTGGACGATAAAGAGTTCAGATAAGAATAAAAGCTTCTGAAATATTGTCTTACAGAAGAAGACAGAATATTAAATGAATATATCGCGTAATATGGCTTTTTTCTGCATTTGTAATTTATAATCATAAAAACAATATAGCACAGTTTTAATGCTATCACGAAGTCCAATGCAGTCGATGTCTCAATGTAGTGTGTAAATTTCTCAGTGACTACAGACATTGGCTCTCTGACTCAGTAGCAGAACTACATCTGTCTAGTGAGTGTTGTGGCGCTCGAAATGGAAAGAACCTTGTTGTACGGTGTGTGCAATGACTGGCAAGTTCCAAACAATTCCTTCCTCCAGTGTGACAAGGACTTTATCGTAATAAAGGGAGCGATAAGACAATATGGCAGAATCTATCGTACAGAAGCTGGATACGATAGCTAAAGCAAGGAAAAAACATAACACTTTACAAGTCAAGATTATTGATCAAGATATCTTTGACGTTAAATCTTGTCGACCACACCGTTAAAAAAATATCTTCGTTTGTTCTAAATTAACAAACAGAGGAAAGGCTCTCCCTTGATACATTCTGGCATTTGACCTGCTGGGAATGAACAGAGGGACTTCTTCGAAATACAAACCGGGTTTTTAAGATTAAAGAAGTACTTGATCATCCGAGAAATATTGCATACAACTCTATGATTCCTATAATGCTAGGGTTACCAGATGTGAGTCTTCAAACAAGAGGCTATTTCTAGATTCATAGAAAAATATGCAAAGTGTTGTAATTATAATTTAATATTAGTAGAAGAAGGTAGTTTACCATGTTGCCTACTTAATGCTGTCGTATTTCACGTTGATTGTCATCAGAGTTATTTCATTTGCTCTGAAATCGTGACTAGAACTTGGCTCAGCGGTGTATAGGAATAAAGACGTCTAAAAAGTATCACATTTTGGAAGAAAGATTCAAATTCTTTAGATTTCGTCATTGTGAGAGTTCAAAACGTTCTGTTTTCGTACTTTCAAATAGGAAAAAAGGGGAACATATCCCCGTCTGATAAAACCAGCCAGGGCCATATTCAGGGGCCAGAAAAGAGGATATGTCTGGGTAAAAGAGGATGTCCAGTAACCGTTTGTAAATCCGAAGAAGAAATACAAGATCTCAAGAAGATTATAAGTACTTTGTGTCAGAGTTTCAGGGGCTTTGTAACAATATTCTTCAATGGCACACAGGATATAATAGTGTACAATGCCGTGGAGGAATTACCAGTTCCAAGAAACAATTGTCAAAATATTTTAAATTAATAAAATTCAGCAACCAGTTGCTTGTAATTATTTATTTTAGACGACCGGGCCGGCCGCGGTGGCCGAGGTGACTGAGGCGCTTCAGTCACGGTCAGCACGGCCACTACGGTCGGGGGTTCGAATCCCCCCTCGGGCATGGATATTTGTGCCGTCCTAGTTCGTAAGTAGTTCATAAGTAGTTTGTAAGTTTAGGGACTGATGACTCCGTAGTTAAGTCCCATAAGCCTTACAAACATTTGAACATTTGAATTTTAGACGACCGGTTTCGGACGCTTCAGTGCCCTTCTTCTGGTCTATTTTAGTATTGTTGCTTAATGAACGTAGCTACATGCAATTCAATTTAGTTGCTGAATTTTATTAATTTATAACCTGAACAGTTGCTGAAATGGATAAAGTACTTTGCTACCTAGACTCGCAAACTACTTCAACCAACTTAAGCTAACAACAACACGCCCACATCCGTTCCCGAAGGAGAACTCGAACCTCCGATGGGGAGCGGCCGCGCAGTCCGTAACAAGACGCCTTAGACCACGCGACCATTCCCGCGGAGCGTAATATTACGGCACATGATTGTCATTAAGATGTTTGACTGAATTGAAAGCAATATTTGCAAACAGTTATAAACCTATGTTACTGTGGCGTTACTGCCAAACTACCCACGATAGGATAATTTATTGGAGAAAGGAAGAATATCCACCGACTTCCATAGAGGCCTGCTTCAAAATTATTTATCCAACTGCTTGGAACGACTTGTCATTCAGTACAGATAACATAGCTCTACAAGTTCTCAATTCTCCTCAGAACTGCGGTAATATTACTGTCGTTAGATTCGTGTAACCGCAGGTGAATAGACTTTCTTGAGCAGTGACAGAGTGAAAGTCGCTGGCAGTGCTGGGTTTCCCAACGCAATCGCAGCAGCGGCGCGGTTGGCAGTGCTGGGGGCAGGTGTTCAGGCCCCAGGGCAGAGGCGCACGGCCAAACAACCGACTAGAATCGTGGCGATTCGTGAGTGAGTCGAATACAAATAAAGAATCGTAAGATTCGAATCATAATCCGGACGAATCGTCGTACAAAAGAATCGTCTGTCTCGTGACGATTCCATGTACCAACGATTCACGATTCGAAGGCCACTGCCGAATCATGCCAAATAGTGCCGAATGATTACGAACGCCGGAGAACAGTCTAGAGGAGGCACGAATCGTAGTTGAAAAGAATCGTCCGTCTAGTGATGATTCCAAGATCCAACGATTCACGATTCGAAGGCAACTGGAGAATCGTGCCGAAAGATTACGAAAGCAGTCCAGGGGAGGACGCGTATGAGGAAAGGAAGCGCAGAACGAAGATAGTGAGGCGTGAATTATTATTCACGAATTACAGATGACAAACGAAACGCAGCAAAATACACTGCCGCTAATATACTCGATTAACACCAAGAAATCAAAGTACGGTGAAAAGTTACGTACTTCTTACGCTTTGCAGGCACTGTACATCACACAAACGTCGTTTACACAGTTTACATGTAATATATTTAAACGAGCAATAAATTAAACATTTATATTTTGCGTATCCCGGAAACGGCCCTAACGATTTGAATTATATTTTGTATTTACACAGGTTTATCCTTTTTGAGTTCATCTGCATGCCGTAGTTGTATTTCCTGTAAAAACTCAATTTTACAAAAAATATTCTTTTTATACAAAAACGCGATTTAAAACGTTTTAACGCCATCTCGAAAATCTGTTTTACTATTTAAGTTTTTATGTTTATCTTTTGCTGAAAGAAACATTTTAATATAAAAACGCGAATTTATTGTATCTCGAAAGAAATTTGGCATTTAGAGACGGACTTTGATTTTCAAAGTTTATTTATGTATATGTGTGTGTGTTTCCTTAAACTAAACCGGGCGCCGTGGCTCTGCGCGCCAGGTCAGGGGGCTAAACGCCCTCTGTAATTAAAAATCTGAGCCAAATATTTAGCGAAGAAACAAGAACGATCTGAACCTACGACCACAAAGCATAGATCTACCAGTAGAAAAAAAAATGATTTTACATAATAAGTATTTTATAACGATTATATACGAGTTAATTACCATACATTTAATGTAATTTATAATTAAATGGCCGAAGTATTCGAACAGAACGAGAAAAAAATTAGAAGGTAACATCAGGATTCGAATTACGTGACCTACGTTTACCAGTTTAACAACCTACAACGCTACAAAATGAGATACGACGACAGTGGAAATGATTGGTAGCGTAATATGTATTCTCGAGAATTTTTGAAAGTTGAATCGAATGGCTTCAGCTGATTATTATTTTAAATCTGAACTTTACGTGCCATATATATATATATATATATATATATATATATATATATATATATATATATATATATATATATATATATATATATAACCATATTGTCTCCATTTTGGCATTCTGTAAGAATCGTGCCAATACAGACTAGCAGACTACAAAGAATCGTGAACGAATCGTAGGAATTCATTCACAGTATGGGATTGAATCGCAAGAATCGGTTCCTGAAAAGGAAACGTGTTGGCCAACTCTTAAACCGACGTCTGGGCCGGCCTGTTCACACGGTCACGGGACTGCCACGCGCCAGCAAGTCAAAAGGCTCTGCAATGTGTTCCGAAGGAATCATCTTCTTACGGAACATCCGGCCCGGAGCGAATTGCAGCATTCTCTGTAGTCCCCAGATCTTTCAGAATGCTGCTGTTTGTGAAATAGAAAACATTTTAAGATAACGTAACGAAAAATTGGAGGTACAAACATAAATAAAACTCGGTTATTTCAGATGAAAAAGATTAGTTAGGGTGTAAATATGTGATTTTCCTCACCGGCTGTGATGGCCGTCGACCGGCAGTCACAACACGGCAGATGGTAGCAGTCAGTAGCAGGAAAGAGTCTTGCCCGGTTAGCAGTTGCTGCTTACCTCGGTATTTATCATTTGTCGTCGAGCCACTGACCGCCAGCCACAATACCTTACAACATTTTAAACCACGTGTACTGACAGATTAATAAGTGACTATTCTCTTGTATGTTAACAATATGGTTCGAATTGTTGTTACCAGGTTCAAATAGCGTTTTCGTTCATTATTATTATAAAACACTATAATTAAAAAAGAATGCATAGTCAACCATTAGTTGTTTAGTGTATTTAAAACTTTACCGGTTTCGGATATTATCCATCTTAAGAAGAGTAAAATTAAACAGGCTGATTTAGAACTACATAGTTGATCTGATAAACTTAGCAAAGATGGAAGTATTCATGGTAGTTATCAGTCAGCCTGTTTAATTTCACTCTTCTTAAGATGGATAATATACGAAACCGGTAAAGTTTTAAATACAATAAACAGCTGATGGTTGACTATGCATTTTTTAAAGTTGACCAACACCTAAGCAAAAATTTGAACTGTTATTTTTCTGAAATTAAACCTTAAAAATCATTAAATTTCAGGATTAGGTCCCGTGATGTCATTGACTGAAGCTTTGGTGACGTCACACGACATGAGGAAGTTGAAGCTCTATATGTGTGTCTTATAGCAGGTTTAGCGAAAGTTACAGATTTTATTTTTTATGGTGAAAAATGCATTTACATTTATATGTAAAAATAGAAAAGTCTGATCTTCCGAAAGTTTATGCGTTTATGGTATCCTAGTTTTTTCGCCCAGATTTTGACGTGCTGGAAATAAGAAAGGCAAAAACTGCGTTTAAAGTAAAATATACCTACATTTAAACCAAAGTGTTGCTTGCTTGCATAAGATACTAACTAAAACACACCATACAAGTGTGTAAATGAGCATTGCAACTTAGATTCGGTCTTTGTGTTTCTACCAAATGCATTTCACCTTTAAACTAACACTGACTGTTATTAGCGGTCACTGTGTAGTTACAGTGCGGACTCACATTAATTCTAGTGTGCACGTCAATTCATCTTGTGCGCTGGTCGCTTTCCACATGTCATCACGAATATTTGTCGATCTGATACGTTACAAAGAGACTAGTCAGTTAAAATCGGAACTTGGGATGCTAAAGAAAGAGTGAAAACAAGAGGACAAATATTTTGTCATAGTTGGCAATGTTAAACATTTTGAAGAAGAAGAATGTTTGATGTTTTGCGTTGCTTATGTCTGTCAAGTGAGGTTACCTGCTTGGCCGTAGCTCTTTGGTAGCGTCACTGTTAGCGCCAGAGTCACAAAATTTGCAATCCGTGATTAAATGCAACCTTCTCTTTTCTCTCTGTCTCTGCCTCTCTCTCTCCTATTTAAGAAATTAGTGGTCATTTCAAATTTTGCCTAAAATATCTGCATTCAGCATATGCACTGAAAAGGCGTGATTGAAACATAAATCGTTGGTTTACCGATCATATATTGAGCGCTGTATTACTAATGTAAATATTCAAACTGATCCGCGGCGGATTAGCCGTGCGTACTGGGGCGCCGTGCTGCGGTGCGCGCGGCCGTTCGTCGTCGTCGAGGGTTCGAGTCCCCCCTCGGGCATGGGTGTTTGTATTGTCGTTAGGTCAGTTTACCTTAGTTTAAGCAGTTTGTAAGTTACGGACTAATGGCCAAGCAGTTGAGTCCGATAGATTTACAGATATTTTTTGAATTAAAACTGACAAATGTAATCATCAGTTCACTAATGTGTACATAATATTACACCTTTGAAGTTACAAATCACGATATTTAATAGTGAAGCTATACAATAATAATTATCGTATGGAATGTTTGCTTGCACCAAAATGATCCTGATTACTTCGATCTCCCAGAGCGAGTTTTGACTCATTTATCATTGTTTGGAACAAGCAAAATCCAATTGTCTGGAGCTTTCAACATGTATTTGTACAGTACGGTACTACGCAACATTTGTTGGCCATTTTCTGAAAAACGAGTGGCCAAACAATTTACCACTATTAGTGAATTGTTCGGAGACATGCGTAACATCTTGTCAGTTGAAGTCGCAGGCATCACGTCACTCAAATGGAGCATTCTAGATGGCTTTCAGATTACTTGAATTTCATTTCCCTCCCTTTTTTTTCACGAGGATAAGATGACTTAGTTAACCATTTAAGACGGTTTCCAGCCAAATACCCTATTGCCAACAGTAAAAAGTAACATATCTCGTCCAGCCTATAGTACTACTGCTGGTGACACTGTAAGATGACGGTGACTAATACCCGCTATAACATCAAAACGCCCTGGAATCATCTTGTTGCACGATAAAGCCCTCCCCCATACTTCCCATCTGACGAAAAGGACGCCACAGCGATTTGGTTGGGAAACACTGAAGCGTCTCACGTAGAATCCGCAACTTGGACCGTGTGATTTGCGATTTGAACAGACACTTGGACGGACGTCGGTTTCAGTGGGACGATGAGGCGCGAGGGTGGAACAGGGACTGTAATAGAAGTAATAGAACGCAGTACGTTGTTCTCGACGGCGAGTGTTCATCAGAGACGAGTGTATCATCAGGCGTGCCCCAGGGGAGTGTGATAGGACCGCTATTATTTTCTATCTATATAAATGATCTGATGGACAGAGTAAGTTGTAATTTGCGGCTGTTTGCTGATGATGCTGTGGTGTATGGGAGGGTGTCGTCTTTAACTGACTGTAATAGCATACAGGATGAATAAGAAAACATTTGTAGTTGGTGTGAAGAATGGCAGCTAGCTCTCAATGTAGAAAAATGTAAGGTGATGCGCATGAGTAGAAAAAAACAATCCTATAATGTATAAATTAGAAGTGAGCTTCTTGATGCTGTCGCGTCGTTCAAATATCTAGGCGTAACATTGCAGAGCGATATGAAATGGAACGAACATGTAAGGACAGTTGTGAGATAGGCGGACAGCCGACTTCGGTTTATTGGGAGAATTTTGGGAAGATGTACTTTACCTGTAAAGGAGACCGCGTATAAAACGCTTGTACGACCACGTCTTGAGTATTGCTCAAGTATTTGGGACCCGCAGCAGATCGGTTTGAAGGAAGACATAGAGGCGGTTCAGAGGCGAGCAGCTAGATTTGTTACCGGTAGGTTCGACCAATGCGCGAGTGTCACGGAAATGCTCCGGCAACTCAATTGGGGGTCGCTGGAAGAAATACGACGTTCTTTTCGTCAATTTCTGTTGAGTAAATTTAGAGGGCCGGAATTTGAAGCTGATTGTAGTAAGATCTTGCTGCCACCTACTTACATTTCGCGTAAAGATCACAAAGACAAGATAAGAGAAATTAGGGCTCGTACGGAGGCATATAGACATTCTTTGTTTCCTCGTGCAATTTGGGAGTGGAATAGGAAAGGAAATGCCTAGTAGTGGTACAGTGTACCCTCCGCCACGCACCTTACGGTGAATTGCGGAGTATGTATGTAGATGTAGATGTAGAATGCCTTCACTTCTGAATACAGCCGTGCCACGGTAACGTTCGGCTCTCACCTGACGGCCGCTAATGTTGTGCTGGTTCTGCGGGACTTGTTACTGCTTCAGGTTGGCCGTTTCTCGCAGATGGTGCGTTTCGCAAAGTGCCCGCCACGTTTGTGAGCAGGGCGCTCTGGAGTCCAGAGGACTCTCCGGAGCACAGAACAGCGCCCGGCATTCTTGCTGGCGCCTGGTCGCCGAGAGTTGCTCCTGCAGGTGGGCGCAGCGGGGCTCACAACGCCAGAGTGCAGCAAGTGAACGCGCTGTCCGCTCACAGGGTGACCACAGATACATCTCAAAATATGTACTGGGCCAAAACTCGAACCCGAATGTCCCTCTTTACGAGAGCTTACCGCTACTCTTTAAGTTACACATTTTTTTCTATTTTCACTTTCTTTTTTATTTTATTTTCTATCTCAGTGACGGGCACGCCAGTTTAGATTTGATGCTGTAACCTCTAATCGAACTTAGATCCATCGCTTGAGAAAAATAAATAAATCACATGTGAAATGTGTGTTACAACGGTGTATGAACTGTTGTGAACAAAATATCACATTTCCTTTAAAACCAAGCAAGTCCCATTTGTCTCGTTTTTATATCAGACTAGTTGTAAACCCGGCGTTGCCCGAGTGTTTACTTATCCTACAGGTTCGCAGTCCACATCCCCTTCCCCCCTCTCTCTGCGTCCACCTCTTTGTCTCCCAGCTCTCTGTTCGTTTCCACCTTTCCCTCACTCGGCAATGTTTTCAGCAAGGTACCCCTCTGTATTACCGTACAAACATTTATGTACCCAGTGATCTTCTTCTTAGTTTAAAGGTCATTTGTGCAAAATTTTATAAACATTGGAGCAAAATCTATGCATTTTGTAAAATTCCGTACATACCCTCCACCATGCACCGAACAAAATTTTATACAGATAGTGACATTCCTCTTGTTTTTAAGATAGAGTGTGCAAAACGTCATCAATATCGGAACAAAACTATAGATTTCCAAGCAATAGAAACCCATGGTCACACTGAAAAACGCACTTCGTTGTTATCAAATATTCCACTTTTATTTCATACAACTCTTCTTCTGAGAATAGCGAAAACAACAAAAAAAGGATCTGTTAAATCGATCGAGACATTCTCTAGTTATGGCTTGACCAAGGTATTTAGGGATCCATTTTATGTTGCAAAGTACCCTCCCCCATCCACCGTATGAAACATAAGGTAGACAGACCGTCACATTCCTCTTGTTTTAAAGGTAAAGCATGTGTAATTTCGTAAAAATCGGAGTGAAACTGTAGATTTCGTGAATCTGTAGGGTAAGTATGTTCCGCCATGCACCTATCACAAAACAGTTTCTTAGGTGACGTTTTCTACCTATAGACTATATGCTTGCCAAATTTCAGCTTAATAGGTGAAGTAGTTTTCCATATTTCGTGTTTAGTCCATGAGTGAGTGAGTATCCTATGTTTTATAGGCCCTATATACAGGTTGAGTCACCTTACATTAACGCTGGATATATTTCGTAAACCACATCAAATACTGACGAACCGATTCCACAGACCGAACGTGAGGAGAGGGGCTAGTGTAATTGGTTAATAAAAACCATAAAAAATGTACGGAAGTATGTTTTTTAACACAAACCTACGTTTTTTTTAAATGGAATCCCGTTAGTTTTGTTAGCACATCTGAACATATAAACAAATACGTAATCAGTGCCGTTTGTTGCATTGTAAAGTGTTAATTACATCCGTAGATATTGTAAAGTTGACGCTTGAAATTTCCGACGTTCAGTTGCGTGTTGTAACAAACACGGGCCACGGTCGGCGAGCGGCATCTGCAGGGACATGTTTACGATGACGACCGTGTTTACGAGTGTGGCTGTAGTGCACTGTTGTGGTTTGGTCTAGCTGTCGCAGGGTCCGCTTGTAGCGCTTGCTGCTATTGTTATTCTGCTTTCGTCTTTGCACCCAGACTAACTGTAGTACACTGAGTCACCAGATGTCTGTGACAGTGTAGTGTTGTAGGAACTGTGACCATAGTGTATTCGAACTCTGGAAAGTCGGAGATGATACTCATCTATGGCGAGTGTCGACAAAATGCAGGTGAACCCTGCAGGGTGTATGCAGAACGGTACCCGGACAGAGAGCTTCCAATGTGCCGCACATTTCAAAACCGCCAACTGTACGCAACAGGTATGGTCATAGCATGCATACAGGTCCGTAACAGGCTGGTCACAGGAGAAACGGGTGCAGTTGGTGTGTTAGCTGCTGTTACCGTCAACCCACACAGGAGTACACGAGGCATTGCGAGAGCCGGTGGACTGTGTCATGCGCATACTGCATTGTCACCGCTTTCACCCGTTTCATGTGTTCCTACATCAGCAATTACATGGTGATGACTTTAATCATCGAGTGCAATTCTGTCAATGGGCATTAACAGAAAATGTGTTGCAGTTCTACCTGTTAACCGATGAAGCGGCTTTCACAAACCACGGGGCAGTGAATATACGGAACATGCATTACCGGTCCGTGGACAAT
This sequence comes from Locusta migratoria, assembly GCA_026315105.1. Classification (NCBI taxonomy): domain Eukaryota; kingdom Metazoa; phylum Arthropoda; class Insecta; order Orthoptera; family Acrididae; genus Locusta; species Locusta migratoria. Next base: position 557,917,081 of record CM048747.1, on the reverse strand, counting down.
CCTCGCTGGCTCCGACAGGTAGAGCGACAGCGACCGTGGACTGTAAGTGTATGGTGTGGAATCATTGGCGATCACCTCATTGGTCCTCACTTCATTGCAGAGGCCCAAACAGCTGCAACATATATCGCGTTTCTACAGAATGATCTGCCAACGTTCCTTGAAAATGTCCCACTGGAAACGCGTCGACGTATGTGGTATCAGCATGATGGTGCACCTGCACATTCCGCAATTAACACTAGGCTGACCCTTGACAGGATGTTCGACGGGCGTTTCATAGGACGTGGAGGACGCATAAATTGGCCAGCCCGTTCTCCTGATCTTACACCTCTGGACGTCTTTCTGTGGGGTACGTTAAAGGAGAATGTGTACCGTGATGTGCCTACAACCCCAGAGGATATGAAACAACGTATTGTGGAAGCCTGCGGCGACATTACATCAGATGTACTGCGGCGTGTACGAGATTCATTACGCCGTAGATTGCAATTGTGTGCAGCAAATGATGGCCACCACTTTGAACATCTATTGGCCTGACATGTCGGGACACATTCTATTCCACTCCGTAATTGAAAACGAAAACGACGTGTGTACGTGTACCTCACCCCTCATAGTAAGGTACATGTGCGTCAGTGAAAAAGACCAACAACGGTGTTAGCATGTGGCCGTAATGTGCTGTTCTAGTCTCTTCTGTACCTAAGGTACATCACCGTTCCCTTTGGATCCCTACGTAATTCGGTGCTCTCCGATACACACGATCGAACAGCGGAGGTGTGGTACTAAAGCGTCAACATATCTCCGGATGTAATTAACGTTTTACAATGCAATAATCGGCACTGATTACGTATTTGTTTATATGTTCAGATGTGCTAACAAAACTAACGGGGTTTCATTTAAAAAACCGTAGGTTTGTGTTAAAAATCATACTTCCGTGCATTTTTATGGTTTGTATTAACCAATTACACTAGCCCCTCTCCTCACGTTCGGTCTGCGGAATCGGTTCGTCAGTATTTGATGTGGGTACGAAACATATCCAGCGGTAATGTTAGGTGACTCACCCTGTATATAGAGATTAAGAAAACGATTACTTAATTTTGGATACAAGAGAATTAACGGAGACTTGCAGACAAAAATAAATAGTAACATGCAAATCTGTAATGCTAACTTTATATGAAACAAGGTCATGCCTGATGCGACAGTATTACGGCATCTACAGACCTACAGCGAAACTGTTGTGAGCGGTAGACTTCTTTTCATTTCACCATTTGTGTATATGTGTGGGGGGAGGGAGAAGTTAAGTTACAAAACACTTCTTAAACGTCCGAAATTACATGCAAACTTTGTTGCAGGTCCCTAACTTCTCCCATTTTCCAATAATTGACGCATAAATCTGGGTACTCTCACGAGGTGGCCTCTCATTATTTATGACGTCATATCTCCTGAGCTATGTATCGTTGTGTTTTGTTTTTGAGTCAGGAATCTTCCTGGTCGTGCGGTGGACAGTTCAGCAAAGTTTCGTTGCAATCGAATGAATGGTTTATGAACAGATAGAGGACATACAGACAATATTAGTAAAAAAAATTGGAAGAATCCGACTTTAAAAACATCGTAGGTCTCTGAAGAACTATTCAGAGACTTTAAAAACATCGCAAGTCTGTGAAGAACTATTCAGAGACTTACGATGTTATTGAATTCAGATTCTTCAAATGTTTTCAAGTGTTCAAGTGTTTGTGAAGCTTAAGGGACTTAACTACGGGGTCATCAGTCCCTAAACTTACAAACTACTTATGAACTACTTACGAACTAGGACGGCACAAATATCCATGCCCGAGGGGAGATTCGAACCCTCGACCGTAGTGGCCGTGCAGACCGTGACTGAAGCGCCTCAGTCCCCTCGGCCACCGCGGCCGGCCAAATGTTTTCACTAATATCCGTTATCAAATATAAAAACGAGACAAATGGGTCCAACATGAAGATTCACATAGATATCTAAAGACCATCAGTAACTAACAATAAATGTAAATAAGAAAACCCTCCTGATAAAAGACAAAACGACAAAAACGGCAACACACACAGATTGGAAAGAACTGCAGATGCCTGACGTCCCCAGGCAACTTTCGTTCGCACAGTATATAAGTGTACACGTCACGGGCAGCTGATTGTAGTAAAGAACCGCGTGTACTTGCGGCTTCACTGGTAAGACCTGCGTCACCCGTCTAACCAGGAATAACTCATCTGGACAACCTTCTACACGTCTCGCCTATCAACAGTGAACTGAAAAAGCGACGTTACGACATTGAGCTTCAATGCATTTTATCAAACTTCCGGGATGCAACGAAAATTAAGGATTTACGTGGAGAATTAATTATTTGTAGACAGTGCAGCCCAAAACTCAATATGTGGAATAACGAAATACAGCGTTTTAGGGCTCCCGGTTGAAATTAATATTAAAACAGTTCAGGTGAAATACTGATTTAATGCATGGTGACGGGTTTCGATGTCTAGAAGATCATCTTGAGACCCACGGCTGGACCACGAAGTGCTGATTCACAGTGTTTTCTACGTCAGGCATGGGTCTCAAGATACTCTTGAAAACATCGAAACTGGTCGCCGTTTAATAAATGTGTACACAATCTAGACTATTTTAAGGTTAATTTTAATTTCGTAAAGATCGGTAAGTTTAGGGCACAACGTCGTTAAACATTCAATCTTCGTTCCTGAGTACAGCATGGGGGTTAATTACGCTATAAATATCATGACTTTCTCACTTGCTGGACCTTTTTATTCCTTCGCATCTGTAATCAATTATGTGTTGAAAAACATCTGTAATTGTTTCTTGTATTCACAGCGCCATATTTGCATGTAGTGGCCAAAATTGTAACATTTTCCGTTCTTTATAAATATATTAGGATGCCGGGTGTGTTAGGAAATTCCTGACATTATATGTGATACTGTCAAAACAAGGGAAAAAGCCTAGTAGACAAGGACTCTAAAGTTATACCTTAAGAGTTGTGAGAACTTGGCCAGTAGAAGGGACTGATTCTCCTTACAGAAAATGAAGGAATGAATTTACGATTAGACGTTCCGTCGACTGCATTGTCAAAAATGTTCAAATGTTTGTGAAGCAAAAAAAAATGTTCAAATGTTTGTTAAGCTTATGGGACTTAACTACGGGGTCATCAGTCCCTAAACTTACAAACTACTTATCAACTACTTACGAACTAGGACGGCACAAATATCCATGCCCGAGGGGGATTCGAACCCCCGACCGTAGTGGCCGTGCAGACCGTGACTGGACCACCTCAGTCCCCTCGGCCACCGCGGCCGGCTAGGTTTGTAAAGCTTATGGGACTTAACTGTGGGGTCATCAGTTCATAAACTTAAAAACTACTGATGAACTACCATATACTAAAGATGGCACAAACATCCATGCCCCAGGGGGGATTCGAATCCCCGTCGGGGATCGGCCTCGCGCAGAGTAGCACAGCGCCTCAATGTGCTCCACCGCAGCGACTACTTTGTCATTAGAGCCGGAAGTATTGAAGACGATGGTGTGGTCATAACTTCTAAAGTCAGCATTTAGAGCCCGTGGTAGTGTGGTAATGGGCGTTTGAGCACAGGGCGCCATTTCGCTACCTGGGCACATCCCCAGGCCCGCGCACACGGCCAATTGCCCGACCGCAGATCAAAGGATGCCGCCACCCGTCCTTCCCGAAAGGACGGAAGATGATTGACAGTTTACATGTAATTGCATTTAGGTCCTTTTGATTGTCATCGACGCTAGTTGTCCAACCGCTAATCAAAGGGCACTGCCTCGCACTTCCGGGAACAAACAAAACACGATTGACAGCGTACATGTAATTGTAAACAGCCCCCCCCCCCCCCCGCGACAGACTGGCCATTTCCACACTCCGCCGGATGTGCACTGCTGTTTCTGAAAGGACACCCCCTCCAACCCCGCCAACAGACGCCACCCCCTCCACGCTCGCGATCGCTTCTCAAAGGACGCCGCCACCCGCCCTACCCGGAAGGACAGAACAAATAATACCGCACTTAGCGACGATTGTCTTGACCGCATCGACGTCTCTAAACAACAGCGCCCCCGCCAGCCGACCCCTACACCAGGGCAGGGGCGTACTGCACTCTTAAGGCGACCGCGCCCCACCAGGTCAGCAGCCAATTAAATCGCATATTTATTAAGCACGCCACAGCGATCCATACGCCAGATCTCGATTGTTTTTATTCGCATATAAAATTTTTAATTCTGACAACATATGTAGCAATTTCCGCCATTTATTATTCTCGAAAAAATAAAGCTACCATATTGTTCTTCGTATGTATTTCGGTGTATTGCTAAACACAATTTTAAACATTTAGAACAGAAATATTTAGTTGGTCTCTGGACAAAAAATAACCGTATACTACAGCTTGTAGTAAAATATTAAAACTCATATGCAAAATTTGCAAGTAACAATTTATCGATGCACAAACACATCCATCTCTCTCCATGCTCTTCGCAAAGACTACAAATACAACAGCCGACAGACTTGTTTAATAATAGCGCAGGTTAGATAACAAAAGGTAATGAACGCCACAAACTTACGTATGCATCTTAACATATACTCTTTCGATATTCAAAAACAGTTCTAGCCAGAGTCAAACATTTGGGACTAACCAAAAGAAATGAAATGGTCAGTTTCGGAAATATTACCTTTTTTTCTTCTGCAGGAAGAGACAGATGAGCGCAGAATATCTCCCTGGCGAAGACTCGCCCGATTGCCGCAGCCGACCACAACAGGTGCTACATGGCCGGAATCCATTGTGAAAGAATCCTTTCGCCTACTGCATACACAGATTTCTGACAGCACTCATCCATTAGAGCTCAAATCACCCAAACTTTGCGACAACGTCTGGATTTCGGACACTGCAATATCTTTTCGAAAATGAGAATTTTTTTTCTCTGCATTTGACCCGTCCGTTCTTAAACCTTGATATTCACTTAGATCGATGTATTGGTAACTCCTAACCAGTTCTACGCCTTCCGACAATATTCTTCTAAACTCTCTGGTATTTTAACTTTACCCATTATTTCCTGGTTATAACACTCTGCGTGTACGCCACCGACTATTTATAATACCCGCAATTCCGTATGGAACACTATGTTATGCATAAAACGATCACTTGTTAACTGTGGTTATTCCATCGGTTTTTAAATCCGCAAATGGCTGCTCCAACACCCAGTCCTCAACATTTGGATACAATGTAGCCCTTCTTCAAACGAGAATGCAAACACGTATGCCGTGTGTTCTGCTAATTTCGGTCAATACAAAGACGCGAGACCAATCCACCGGACTGTTTAGAATAAAAGCAAATATTTTTTAAGACTAATCATAGATTTCTCCACACTATCTGTTTAAACCGGGCTTGCACATATGCAATAGCCTCCTTTAAAACCTTCGCCATATAACCCAGTTTTCATTTACCCTTCTTCTTCAAATGTTCGTTAAGCTTATGGGACTTAACTACGGAGTCATCAGTCCCTAAACTTACAAACTACTTATGAACTACTTACGAACTAGGACGGCACAAATATCCATGCCTGAAGGGGGGATTCGAACCCCCGACCGTAGTGGCCGTGCAGACCGTGACTGGAGCGCCTCAGTCCCCTCGGCCACCGCGGCCGGCCCCTTCTTCTTAGGACTTGTGGAATAACGTAGGCGATATCAACTTCTGTGGAGAATAAAGTCCTGGAATGCTCAAATATGCTTTAATATCGCTGCTTGCTTGATTCTACAAGTAATTTACAGGCAGACAGTTGAAACTAAAATAAAATGTATAAGCTTTTCTCGGTCCGAGAGAGCAGTCAATTTTCGGGTTCTCTCAATACCCAAGTAATCAAATTGCAGAATAACTGATCTCTAAAAGCGTATGTCAGCTGCGACCATATGTATGGGAGCGATGCACAGTACACGGCGCACTTTTAGAACGCTTAAACAATCTTCTTGCAGAAATCTATAATCACAATCCTCCACTATGGTAATGCCAGCTTCTCGACGTAGCGAAAAAATAAGTCCTCACAATCGCCTGTCTAAACGCTTTGTTGTTGTTGTTGTGGTCTTCAGTCCGTAGACTGGTTTGATGCAGCTCTCCACGCTACCCGGTCCTGTGCAAGTCTTTTCAAGATACGTTCGGGAACCTACATCCTTTTGAATCTGCTTACTATATTCGTCCCTCGGTCTCCCTCTACGATTTTTACCCCACACAGTTCCCTCTAATGCTAAGCTAACGATTCCTTGATGTCTCACCTATGTATCCATCCCTTCTCTTAGTTAGGATATGCCGGAAACTCGGTTTCTCCCCGATTCGGTTAAGCACCACCTCATTAGTTACGTTATCTACCGATCTAATTTTCATCATTCGTCTGTAACACCACATTTCAAAAGCTTCTATCATCTTTTTATCTGAACTCCTTATCATCCACATTTCACTCCCATACAATGCTACACTCCAGACAAATGCTTTCAGAAAAGACTTCCTAACATTTAAATTAATATTGGATGTCAAAAATTTTCGCTTCTTCAGAAACGCTTTACTTCCCATAGCCATTCTGCATTTTATATCTTTTTACTTCGGCCATCAGAAGTTATCTTGCTACCCAAATAACAAAAATCATCTACTACTTTTAGTGTCTCATTACCTAATCTAATTCCTTCAGCATCGTCTGACTGTCTGACGCTACATTGCATTATCCTTGTTTTACTCTTGTTAATGTTCATCTTATACCCTGTTTTCAAGACACTGTCCATTCCATTCAATTGCTCTTCCAGATCCTTTGCGGTCTCTGCCAGAATTACTATGTAATCGGCAAATCGCAAAGTTTTTATTTCTTCTCCCTCAACTTTAATTCCCTCTCCAAATTTCTCCTTGCATTCCTTCATTGCTTGCTCAGTGAACAGATTGAACAAAATGGGGGAAAGGCTACAATCCTATCTTACTCCATTCCCGACTTCTGCGTCCCTTTCTCACCCTTCGACTTTAATAAATGCTGTATGGTTTTTGTATAGGTTGAATATAACTCTTCGCTCCCTGTATTTTACCCCTGCTACCTTCAAAATTTGGAAGAGTGTATTCCAGTCGACATTGTCCAAAGCTTTCTCCAAATCGCTAACGCTAAAAACGTAGGTTTGCCTTTCCTTAGCCTATCTTCTAAGATGTCGTAACGTGAGTATTGCCTCCCGTGTTCCTACATTTCTCCTATATCCAAACTGATCTTCCCCGACGTCGAATTCCACAAGTTTTTCCCTTCGTCTGTAAATAATTCGTGTTAGTATTTTGCAACCATGACTTATTAAACTGATAGTTCTGTAATTTTCACATTTGTCTGCACCTACTTTCTTTGGAATTGGAATTACGATATTCTTCTTGTAGTCGGAGGGTATTTTCCCTGTCTCATACATCTTGCATACCAGTTGGTACAATTTTTTCACGACTGGCTCTCCTAACGACATCAGCAGTTCAGATGGAATATCATCTACTCCAGGGCCCTTGTTTCGCCTCAAGTCATTCAGCGCTCTGTCAAATTCTTCTCGCAGTATCATATCTCCTATCTCATCTTCCTCCACTTCGTCTTCCATTTCTAGAAGACTGCCTTCAAGTTTATTTCCTTTGTATAGGACTTCTATATATTCCTTCCACAGTTCAGCTTTCCCCTCTTTGCGTAGTACTGGTTTTCCGTCTGAGTTCTTGATATTCATACAGCTGCTTTTCTTGTCTCCAAATATCTCTTTTATTTTCATGTAGGCGGTATCTATCTTTCCCCTAGTTATGCATTCTTCTACGGTTCTGCATTTGTCCTCTAGCCACTCCTGCTTAACCTGTCTGCACTCACTGTCAATTTCATTTTTCAGATGTTTGTACTCGTTTTTTCCTGTTTCACGTGGTGAACTTTTATATTTTCTCCTCTCATCAAGTAAGTTGAGTATATCCTGCGTTATCCAGGGATCTCTATTAGGCCTTGTCCTTCTGCCTATATGATCCTCTACTGCCTTCACTACCCTATCTCTCAGAGCTACCCATTCTTCTTCTACTGTATTACTTTCCCCCGTTTCAGCCAATCCTTGCCTAATGCTCCCTCTGAAACTCTCAACTTACTCTGGTTCCTTCAATTTCTCCAGGTTCTATCTCCCAATCTTTCTACCTTCCTGCAGTCTCTTGAGTTTTAATCTGGAGTTCATAAACAATAAGATATAGTCAGAGTCTATATCTGCCCCTGGATATGTCTTACACTTTAGAATCTAGTTTCTAAATCTATTCCTTACCATTATAAAGTCAATCTGGTACCTTCCAGTGTCTTCTGGTCTCTTCCACGTATGCAGCCTTCTTTCTGGACGCTTTATAAAATCGATATTGTAGCTACCGACAACTTTGCTTACACCAGGGCTCGTGAATTGACAAATTTATTATTTATTTTGACTCTACAATTCGACGCCAACCACGTTAACCACTCGTTTCTAATTGTCTTGTCGCCACCCGCAACCGCGTTTCTGTTGCTCCTTCCATCCGAAAGTCATGCTCGGATAGGAACGCCACACGGTAAAAAAAAATCCCTTGAAATGTTGTGTGTTGTCCAAATCAAGGAGATGGAAGCCATATACACGAAGCTGCTGTGGGGTAGATGGGAGCTCCTCCATTAAAACATCGATTAGTTGTACTTTATGAGATATATATATACACAGGACGTACATATTTCCCCTCTGTATTCCACAAAGTAACCACAGATAGTAACTTCGTCTTATCTCCAGCGTTTGCAGTATCGAACTTGCTGAATTAACAGACAACATCTCCCAGACACAGGCATTTTAATAAAGTTGCGATCTCTCCTCACCCAATAACTGCATTGGTTGCTTGACCCGTCCCAAAAATCCAACCACAACTTTGTTTCCAATGCATAGCCCGGCAGACAATATTTCTGGAACGCTTTCTGTCAGTCAGTAGACTACATACCTCGTACGTTTAACGAGCACTCGCGCACAAACCATCATCGTATTCCACTCCTTCGAACAAATTATTACTCTCGATAAACATCTGTAACACAGTGTAAAAAATGATCGATGTGCACACGCACAGAACAGCTAACAAGAAAAGATCTAGATCAAACCAAGTTCTTGTAACCCTTACAAGCAGCAACGCAAAATAGTCTACACCATTTCGAACTAATACAACACCAGATTTTTTTATCGATCTCCAAGAGCAATCCTTTAGAGACTAAACGTACGATTAAATGCACCTCCCAACGTAGGTAACTAATCCTCTATAAGTTATCTACCTCGATACTTATCGACCAAAGAACATTAATTTGCCGCGGTGGAGTAGCCGAGCGGTCTAAAGCGTCTCGCTGCGGAGCGCGCGGTTGCTCGCCGTGGAGGTTCGAGTCCTCCCTGGAGCATGGGTGTATGTGTTTGTCCTTAGGTTAATTTCACTTAGTTTAAGTAGTTTTTAAGCTACGGACTGATGACCACGCAATTTGGTCCGATAGATTTACAAAGATTTGATTTTTGAACATTAATTTACCATTGCAATCATCTCCGACACGCTACCGAGAGACGTCCATTCATAAACACAGCTAAAAGAACATATAAATACCCCACATACATAGCACATAACCATGCTACTAAGTCTTTTATGCATTTCCACGATTGTGGATCATATCTCCGTTGCATCGAATCGCACGACTAAACAGTTCGAAACAGGTACTTCGCGCAAGCTAGCATGCATACTCACATTCCATGCTATTTCTGGCTGTAGGCGAGTGCGGACCTGTTGACTCATCGTAGACGCCGGTTTGGAGCGTGTACGTCCTATACATGTAAACATACCTGTCCACGCTCGCACCTGACCTGGAGAAGTTATCGGTTTAATTTTTGCCGGCCGCACCAGATTCCGAATAGACAAGAGCTATTTTTACGGAAATGGAATTATATTGATTGTAAGAACAGACATAAGAATAAAAACGATCGAAATGCCACAGCTATACATCATCATCCCAATAAAGACAGCCTTTGCAACCCATAAAGAGACAACCGCACACATGCGCATTACCGACAAATACTGCAACATTTTCCCGCAGCCTACACAAACGATGTTTGTACCATACGAAATGACTACAGCAGTCGTTATAACTTTTATACGCAGATACATATACAGACAGTAGGTTGAGTGCTAATTTGCGCTGTAGCTATTACAGAAACGAAACTTAGTGTTTTAGAAAATCGATAAGAAGAAGAACGAAACATATACAAGATGAATCAATGTGCAATAAGTCAAACCTCACTCCATACAGCAATGTACCGAGTAACATCGACTTACACGAACGCTTTGTTTAGCTGTAGAATAGAACAACACAGAATTACATCTCCCTAACAGATATTTTACCGAGGGAGTTACTGCTCTCTGACAACAAGCAACCTGTCTTCTGGTATCTTCTCCTAAACCCTGTAAGACCGAAACGTTCTACTCGAGAAGCTATAAGTCTTTACAACAATTAACTGTTGCAGATGCAAACTACTACACATTTTAGGTAACCACATCGACAAAGAACGGTCTTACAACCATTTTTTAGGTCAAAAGTAGCCACAGATCGGAGAAATTCCAATCAAAACCACTGGTTCCTTACCTAGGAAGACACCTAGATGTTATTCGAAAAATGCTTTTTGCGTGATCATTCTATAAAAAGAACCATTTAAAATAAAAGAAGCACGTTATTGTACAACTCATAAACCTAACCACTTCTTCTTGTACTCGGTGGATGTCCAAATGCGGCTCATACTAAGCAAAAACTGGGAGATGCGTGCAGCCTATACTAATCCTCTCGCACAACAGAGCTAGTACCTTTAATCTTATGCTTTCACAGAATTTTTATTAAGATAGTAAATAAGAACACCACTTTCACAGCACAAAACTTTTATTACATTTAGCATACATGTTTACATATAGGAAACATACATCTGTTGTTGGTTTGGTCAAACGTTCTGTAGGACTTAATAACTGAGGTCATCAGTCCCTAGGGTTATGAACTACTTAAACTGACCTAAGGACAATACACATGTCCATGGCCGAGGAAGGACGTGAACCTCCCTCAGGGAACAAGGCGCCTTAGAGCGCTCGACCATTCCACCGCGGCTCAGTTTGATGCACATTATCTCATACGAAAATATGGAAAGCTGAGAGCTTACAGTAAAAGAGATTTCTCTCCCATTGTCAGAGATGAAGTGCAATGCATGACATTGCAAAGTGTTACGCACTCGGTCCGCTGTGAAGTCGTCAACCGCGCCTGCTGGACTAGATAAGCAGCCGGCACAGACGGTCCAATATGCGGTGGCCAGTGTCTCAGGTGGAAGAGAGCTCATTTCCTCTGGACGCGAGTGACTCGCGATGCGCCGCGGCAGTGACGGAAGTAATAAGCGCGCCTCTGAGCGGCCGCCTCTCCACGCCAGTACCGACAAGTGGCCCGGCGCGGCGCGGCGCACAGAGCCTGCAAATCCGCGTCCGGCTGAAGCTCCGCACCCACACGAGGGCCTGCAGCCCCGGTCTGGTCCAGGCTGACGGGTGTGACAAAGCCAGTGCATGCTCTCCTGAAGCAAGCGGCCGCACAACTGCGGCAGCTGCGACAGTCGTCACCACAGGGCGCTCAACCTCGTGGCGGTCCACAAATTCCGATCCGACAGCCTGAGAGATTTCAGCACTGCCACGTTGCTTTCCAACAGTCGAACGACAAAATTAACCTTGTTAATTTTATTAGATTATTCGTAGGTTACGATTTAATAATTTGTGGCGAAAGAGAAATATTCCGTTACTCGGTTGTGTGAGGCCTGTAGCAGGGGAGAAAAACACGCATTCTGAGCTAACGGCCACCGGTGGCGAGCACGAGGGTGGCTCTGTTATTCGGAGGGTCAGCGGTTCCCGGAAGACGCCTTACGGCCGAAGGCCACAGCAGGTAGGACTGAGGCGTCAGCCTTCCGAGTATCTGGCAGGCGCCACCGACGCTGGCGTCGTCTAGGCGGGAACGTCTGGAGCAATACAATACATCTTTCGTGGGCAGTGTACGGTGCTTTGCGAAGGGAGAGCTGAGACGTCTGGCGCCGAGTTGGCGAACGCCAGGGTGGCACCCGCTAGTGCATTGTACGTCTCTGCTGCCGAGCTGGTGGGCGCCGCAGTTATACAATAGAGAGGGAGTTTGGCCGATGGCTGGGAACAACTTGCTGGCCGTCTTTCCGAAGGCCATCCGCCGCTACCGTGAGAACGCTGGACGGAAGGGCGAGGCCCGACCGGTGGAGACGCGGGAGAGCTGGCCATTGGCTGCCGTTTTATAGTAAGGGGTGCGGCTGTCCGACTGCCGAATGCAAGCCGTGATTGGCCGTACTTTGGCGCCTAGCTGTGGATCGGCGTTTCAGTACAGATAGGCGAAGCCTGGAGGCTGTGCAGAGATTTTAGAGGTGGACAGAAGGAGACTGGTGTTTGGGCATTCGAGGAGAGCAGACGCTTCTCTTCTGCTCCCAGTTTTATACTTGTCTCTGAGCAGCATTACTTGGAGTTTGTCGTACAACTTTTGGAGTTGCTCCAAAACTTGTGCTAATAGTGCTGAGTATTGGCAAGCCGAGAGCAAGGTCAGCCTGCCTGATATTAGACACAGCGACGCGCTATTTGCGATTCTCACAGTTCTGGTGTCACCTCTGCCTACAGTACATTCGTGTTTCACACGTAAATTGCCTGTAGTGGCACGACACAGCCGAACGAGTAAGATCGTAGGCACTAAGATCCGCCGGGGTCGAAGTTGGCTGATATTAGTTAAATATCGCTTCTGGAATACGAAGCTGAATCATCTCCGGGTCCGCGACTTGCAGCTATCGACACTCGCAGCCGCCGCCCAGCAGTCGTCGTCGTCGTCGTCGTCGTTGTTGTTATTGGAGCTTTATGGCGCTCAAAATCGTGGTCATCAGCGCCTCCCCCCCCCCCCTCCAAGACGTCGTGTTGCTGACATCGCTCAGTTTTGGTGAAGTATCGCGTGCATTTGCTAGTCTTTCAAGGGGTATTCTCGTTTTCGGACTCTTTAAAACGATAGGTAAAGTCTTAGAAATCTGGTATCGGTTTTCAGTTAAATGTGGGTTCTCACAAGTGTTTGGAATGAAATACAATTATCTTCGACTTACCAGTCACTTGCTGTAGGAGTGTATATTATGTTTTGTAAATTCTTATAATTTTTTCTGTGTTCTATTGAATGTGTATCTTGCTTTCAACTCTGACGTTCATTTGACTTCAGAGAATAAAACGAGTCAAAACAAATTTCTTTACTTAAATCATTCAAATTAGTTAACCCTCTTCAACAGTTTTCGTTGGGTTTTATTACTTGGAAAGTAGAGGATGAGTTAATTAAATGTTCGATGGTGGTTCAGCCACGCCTATCCTTTCATATCAATTGAACAAACCAGTTTAATATTGCCCTTTCTCCCCCCTACCTTACCTTGTATTTGCCAGACACCCTCATAAATAAACCTTTCAACTTTTAAACTGTTTCACGGTTATTTTTCGTTTAAAGCCCGTGATAATGCTGACTGGAAAGCTTTACATATAAGCGGTTAAACTTTTTGCTATGACAAGTCAAGTTTCACCAATGTGTTTGTGAAGGAAAGAGAATAATCAATTTTGACAGGGAATTCTGTAAAGGTACTTAATGCTTCGTGTATTGAGTCCCGTCTTAAACAGATTTGTGCATTTGCCATTTCTACAATCTGCAGTGAAGCGTCGAAGAAAATGTATCTTTTATTCGCTAATTATTTTCTATGAAATTTCGAAGAAGGCTGATCTGAAGTCGCTGTTAGCGGAGCAATGCGTTCAAAAATTTGAATTTTTGTAACTCTGTGGGACTTAACTACCGTGGTTATCATACCGTAGGCTTACAAATCACTTAAACTACATATGCTAAGGACAGTAAACACCCCCACGCCCGAGGGAGGACTCGAACCTCCGACGCGAAGCATCTGCGTGCTCCGTAGCAACGCGCCTCAAAGCGCGCGCACGTCCCAGTGCCAAACTGCGACAAAGCGAAAAATGATCTAATCTTCAAATGCCTTGGCTACAGTTCTCTATAGGTGGGTGACTGCAAACCGTCACATACTCCACAAAAGCCATTGCAGTCTTAAGTATACTACACAAGCAAATCAACAAAGTAACAATAGTATATGACAGAAAAAGAGAGAAAGAGATCGATTGGCACTGATAAAATTTCAAGAGTTTAGGAACTGCAGCTCGATGTACCGGGTGATCAAAAAGTGACTATAAATTTGAAAACTTAATAAATCACGGAATAATGTAGATAGAGAAGTAAAAATTAACACAGATGCTTAGAATGACGTGGGCTTTTATTAGACAAAAAAAGTTTTTTAAAAAAGACGAAGTAAAAACATTAATGAGAGTCGCAGCGGATGCCAAGCTCTCACTACTAAAATCCTTATAGGTCATAGGTATTACCCTCGATTAATCTGGTGTTGAATGTTTGGGTAACAGTGTATGCACCGGTGCTGTAATACAGTTATTCAAACAAGACTGGCATTCAAGTGAATCTTCCTATCGGAATTAACAGTAAAGCTTTTATCCATTATGGATGAGGAACACTGCGACTGTGGTGAAATAAGATATCTTGAATGACAGCAACCTGTCGCCTTTTATGTAAAATGTTTTATTACATTTCTCCCATTACCGGTTTCGATATGCCTAGCATATCATCATCAAATGGTGAACGGTTTTTTATATTACACATGGTGTGTAGTGCGATTTGTGCATCTGTTATAATTACAAGAAAACAAAACAAGTGAAATATGTGGCGAGCATAACTGACATAAACAAGACAAGTGTATTATGCGGAGAGCATAGCTGACTTACTGGTAGGCCTAAATGTTGGTACTTACAATTTGTGTTATCCATAAATTCATAGTCACAATTTGTAGCATGCAAACATTAATTGTGCTGCTATGCACTTCACACGTATTATACAGCATAACTTGTAGCATGCACATATTTATTGTGCTGCTAAACACTTTATATCAGTTTCCACGCGCTATACAAATGTAAAAAAACCAAAGATCTTCGCCAAAGATGTTGCACAGATGTATCACCTTTTGGTTGACACTCGCATTATTTGGTAATTACTTATTTGATTGAGGATATGTCATGAACTTAAGTTATATAATTTCTAATATGTTAATGTTAATTATTTGTGGCATAATAGTTTTAAATTATTACAATTCTTATTTTTATTTTTGTTAACATAATGAAACAGGGCGAAATTTTTTGTCAATAATTTAATAGTAGTTTAAAGATGAATTAACATAGGTATTGAACTTTTAGGAATATGGTACGGGGAAGGGCACAAGAAAAGGAGTTAGTGTTTGTAGGGAGAGACAGAGGGGGGAGAAATTGGAAAGAGAGAGAGAGAGAGAGAGAGAGAGAGAGAGAGAGAGAATAGTTATCCCTTGTATTTACTTCAAAGTATGTACCACTCTCACACTCTCCTTCCACTCTTCACCCTCTGTTTCTGTGTGTGTGTGTGTGTGTGTGTGTGTGTGTGTGTGTGTGTGTGTATATTTTTGCATGTCAGTATGACTGTTAGGCTTTTGAATGTTGGAGATATTTAAAATTTTGAAAAAATGGGTTGTTGGCTAAATCAATCTGTTCATTTAAGATTGTGTGGGGGTGATTTTTTGTTATGAATGAAGATCTCTAGTTGTTCTAGGAGGTTCATTTTTATGCCATTGTCAACTGTTTGTAGAATTTTGAGGTTTTTTTTATGTCTGTGGTCGAATGGTTATTTTGTGCCAGATAGATTTACTTAAGTTATTTTAGACGGAGTGCATTCTCATGTTCTTTGTATCGGGTATTGAAGTTTCTTCTGGTTTGTCCTATGTAATAGCACTGTTACAAATTAGTTCGTATATCCCTGATTTGTGATATGGTGTACTGGTTGATTTAGTATTGTGAATTATTTTGTATTGGATTCTGTAGCTTGTGTGGGAACGTATTTTTACATTATGGGGTTTGAAAAGTTTTGCGAGCTGATATGAAATGTTTCCAAGGAAGGGCATACAAACATATTTCATTTCTTCTGTTGTTGATGGTTGTTTAGTTAATGTTGTATAGATGGTCTTCATTTTTGCATCTAATTTGTCAACTGTGGATGTGTGAACCTATGGATTTGCTGGAGCTAGTAGTGTCTCACAACTACTTCACCTTTAATAACAAAATTTACATCCAGCATGATGCCCCAGCACTGGGTAGTAGCCTTGCAGGCCTATTGGCAGATATATTCATAAATGACCTGGAAACCAATTTTTTCAAAACAAATCAAGATGAGAAAGATAAAATTATTTATTACAAACGATATGTTGATAACACATTGCTGCTATACAATGAAACGACCACTGAAATAGAAAGCTTAGCTGAGAAACCCAATAACATATACCCCAAAATGAAGTTCACAGTTGAACACCAGACACAACAAGGAATCAATTTTCTTGATCTAAATATCATAAGCCAAAACAGCAAACGCAAATTTCAGGTCTATAGAAAACCATACACATCAGATGTTGCGATAAATTACACATCATGTCATCCATAACAGCACAAACAAGCATATTTTAGATCAGCGCTCCACCGCATTAACAAAATTCATGCAGAACATGCTGTAAAAGCCCAAGAAATAGACATATTAAGAACAGTAGCCAGCGACAATGCCTATGACACATCCATAGTTGACAAATTAGATGCAAAAATGAAGACCATCAATACAACATTAATTAAACAACCATCAATAACAGAAGAAATGAAATATATCAGTATGCCTTTCCTTAGGAACATTTCATATCAGCTCGCAAAACTTTTCAAACCTCATAAGTTTCCATACAAACAACAGAATCCAATGCAAAATAATTCACAACACTAAATCAACCAGTACACAATATCACAAATCAGGGATATATGAACTAACTTGTAACAGTTGTGCCTGCTACTACATAGGACAAACCGGAAGAAACTTCAATACCCGGTACAAAGAACATGAGGATGCACTCCGTCTAAATAACTTAAGTAAATCCAGTTTTGCATCCCATCTGGCACAAAATAACCATTCGACCAAAGACATAAAAAACAACCTCAAAATTCTACAAACAGTTAACAATGGCATAAAAATGAACCTCCTAGAACAACTAGAGATCTTCATTCATAACAAAAAGTCACCCCATCTTAAATAAACAGATTGATTTAGCCAACAATCCATTTTTTTTAATTTTAAATATCTCCAACATTCGAAAGCATAACAGTCATACAAAAATATATACGCACACACACAAACACACACACACAAACAGAGAGTGAAGAGTGGAAGGAGAGTGTGAGAGTGGTACATACTTTGAAGTAAATACAAGGGATAACGATTCTCTCTCTCTCTCTCTCTCTCTCTCTCTCTCTCTCTCTCTCTCTCTCTCTCTCTCTTTCCAATTTCTCCCCCCTCTGTCCCTCCCTACAGACACTAACTCCTCTTCTTGTGCCCTGCCCCGTACCATATTCCTAAAAGTTCAATACCTATGTTAATTCATCTTTAAACTACTAATAAATTATTGGCAAAAAATTTCGCCCTGTTTCATTATGTTAACAAAAATAAAAATAAGAATTGTAATAATTTAAAACTATTATGCCACAAATAATTAACATTAACATATTAGAAATTATATAACATAAGCTCATGACATATCCTCAATCAAATAAGTAATTATCAAATAATGCGAGTGTCAACCAAAGGGTGATATATCTGTGCAACAACTTTGGCGCAGATCTTTGGTTTGTTTACATTTGTATAGCGCGTGGACACTGGTATAAAGTGTTTCGCAGCACAATAAATTTGTGCATACTACAAGTTATGCTTTATAATACGTGTGAAGTGCATAGCAGCACAATTAATGTGTGCATGCTACAAATTGTGACAATGAATTTATGGAAAACACAAATTGTAAGTAGCAACATTTAGGCCTACCAGTAAGTCAGCTATGCTCTCCGCATAATTCACTTGTCTTGTTTATGTCAGTTATGCTCGCCACATATTTTTCTTGTTTTGTTTTCTTGTAATTATAACAGATGCACAAATCCCACTACACACCATGTGTAATATAAAAAACCGTGTGTAATATAAAAAACCGTTCACTAGCTAATGATGATATGATAGGCATATCGAAACCGGTAATGGGAGAAATGTAATAAAGCATTTTGCATAAAAGGCTACTGGTTGCTGTCATTCAAGATACGGAATTGATAGTGCCTCACCATAACTCCGGACATGCTTTACAGTGCTGTTCACAACATTATTCCTCGAGTGCAGTTATTGTTGAGGTATGGAGCATCTCCTGTAAGGAACATCATCTTTGCTTTGTCTTAATTTGTTATGCTATTTATTGCTTTTCTGATCAGATGAAGTGCCATCTGTCGAATTTTTTCTTTTTTTTTTTCTTTTCTTTTTTTTTTCATTCCAAGCATGTGTGTCAGTTTTTATCTCTGTATCTACATTATTCCGTGATTTATTAAGTTTACAAATTTATACTTTTTGATCACCCGGTAATAATCCACGTGGGCTCGCGTTTCCAGAACTTACACATAGGAATGTCCCGTTCGTGATGATACAACCAAACATGGCAGGTGATAACCATGCCTCCGGTATTCATTACGGCGGAAACCATACGCCTTGCAAGAGTCTTAAGCGAGTGGAATACAAGGCAACAACATGTATCAGTCTCACCCAAATATGTACAGTGCTGATAACTTCATTAAAACCACAACCTAGCGCCTAAGTGAAACAATGTTGTTGTTGTGGTCTTCAGTCCGGAGACTGGTTTGATGCAGCTCTCCACAATACCCTATCCTGAGCAAGCCTCTTCATCTGCACATAAGAACGGCAACCTACATCTGTCTGAATCTGCTTACTGTATCCATCTCTTGGTCTTCCTCTTCGATTTTTACCCCAAATACTTCCCTCCAATGCTAAATTCACAATTCCTTGATGTCTAAGAATGTGTCCTACCAATCTATCCCTTCTTTTAGTCAAGGTATGCCAGAAATTTCTTTTCTCTCCAATTCTGCTCAATACCTCCTCATTAGTTACGCGATCCACCCACCTAATCTTCAGCATTCTTCTGTAGCACCATATTTCAAAAGCCTCAATCCTCTTCCTGTCCGCACTGTTTATCGTCCATGTCTCACTCCCATACAAGGCAACACTCCATACAAATGCCTTCAGAAAGGACTTCCTAAGGCTTAAATCAATATTCGATGTTAACAAATTTCTCTTTTTCAAGAACGCTTTTCTACCCATTGCCATTCTGCATTTTATATCCTCTGTACTGCGACAATCATTTGTTATTTTACTGCCCAAGTAACAAAACGCATCTACCTCCTTTATTGCTTCGTTTCCAAATCTAATTCCTTCAGCATCACCTGATTTCCTTACACTGCACTCCATTACCCTAGTTTTGCTCTTGTTAATGTTCATCTTATATGCACCTTTCAGCACACTGTCCATTCCCTTCAACTGCTCTTCCAGGTCTTTTGCTGTCTCTGAGATTATTACAATGTCGTCGGCAAAACGCAATGTTTTTAATTCTTAACCCTGAACTTTAATTCCTTCTCCAAATTTCTCCTTGCTTTCCTTTATAGCTTGCTCAATGTACAAATTGAATAACAGTGGAGAAAGACTACAACCCTGTCTTACTCCCTTTTCAACCACTGCATCCCTTTCATGCCCTTCAACTCTGATAACCGCTGTCTGGTTTTTGTACAAGTTATAAATAACCTTACGTTCCCTATATTTTACTCCTTCTTGCTTCAGAACTTGAGTTTATTCCAATCAACATTGTCAAAAGCCTTCTCCAAATCTACAAAAGCTAGAAATGTAGGTTTACCTTTTCTTAATCTATCTTCTAGGATAAGCCGTAAAGTGAGTATTGCCTCCCGTGTTCCTACATTTCTCCTGAACCCAAACTGATCTTCCCCGAGGTCGGCTTCTACCACCTTTTCCATCCTTCTGTATATAATTCGTGTTAATATTTTGCAACCATGACTTATTAGACTGATGGTTCTGTAGTTTTCACACCTGTCTGCGCCTGCTTTCTTTCGAATGGGGATTATAACATTTTTCTTAAAGTCTGAGGGTACTTCTCCTGTCTCATACATCTTACGCACCAGGTGAAACAGGACTGTCATGGCTGGTTCTCCCAGAGACTTCAGTAGCTCTGAGGGAATATCATCTACTCCAGGGGCCTTGTTTCGACGTAGGTCTTTGACGGCTCTGTCAAATTCTTCTCTCAGTACAGTATCTCCTATTTCATCTTCATCTACATCCTCTTCCCTTCCTACAATATTGTCTCGAAGTTCATTTCCTTTGTAGAGCCCCTCTATATACTGCCAAAATGTTGGCTTCCGCCGCCGGAAACTGAAATGTCATGGGGAGACCTGTGATTGGCTCCCGCTAAGCGAAGTTCTTCGCCTCCACAAGACACACCACACGAGACTATTCACTACTAGCCGGCTGACACTGACGTGGTCTCGCTGGCCCCCTACCCCAGTAAAGCCGTCCTTGTGCAGATGCCCGCAGTCTCCTCAAGTGGTAGGCTAGTAGTTCAATATATCAGAGATCGTCACGGACCACTGTGGATTAATGCAGACGGGCGGAGCAAACGCTCGGATGGATTTTGTCAGTCACGGGCAAGGCAATCGACCGAACCCTTTGGAGGGAACCATCCCGGCATTTTCGCGGATTAATTTAGGGAAATCACAGAAAACCTAAATCAGGATTGCAGGAGGTGGGTCTGAACCGCGGTCCTCCCGAATACCAGTCCAGAGCTACATCTACATCGCTCGGTCTGCAAGCGTTTCTGTTTGCCTCCACTAGTATCAAACCCGTAATGAATTCAAACAGGAAAATAATATTACGTACAAAATATTTCGATTTTTCAATTTGGCACTCCATATTAAAACTTCTACAGCGCCATTCAAAATCTCCAAATCACCATATGTAAACTCAAATAGCAACTCTGAACTACAAATAAAAATGACAATCGATAAATAAACTCACAGGTAACGGGCTATCAACATGTAAGAAAAAATACAGGCCGGCCGCGGTGGCCGAGGGGACTGAGGCGCTCCAGTCACGGTCTGCACGGCCACTACGGTCGGGGGTGCGAATCCCCCCTCGGGCATGGATATTTGTGCCGTCCTTAGTATTAGTTAGTTCATAAGTTGCTTGTAAGTTTATGGACTGATGACCCCGTAGTTAAGTCCCATAAGCTATACAAACATTTGAAAAACATACAAAAAAAAAAAAAAAAAAAAAAAAAAAAAAAAAAAAAAACTGAATAAATAAATAAACTGCTACGAACTTCGCACCAACCTAACAGTTTAAGGGTGACTTTCTATACAGTGATATGTAAACTATCCGACCCTATATTTGTACATAACACACTCATATGACCTCATCACCGACAATACACACACATTACCTTTTTTTTACTTATTTGGTTTGATGGTCACAAAAACAACATGCAACTGGTTGCTGCATTTTATGAATTAAAAACCTGAACAGTTGCTTTCATGGATAAAATACTACAAACAAATTTGTTTCTTATTCCTGTTTCCTGTGTTTTGTTAATCTTATTTTTTTATTTTTACTCTAACTGCGATTGAAGATTCTTTGAATTTACCTTTCATTACGTTTTTTTGGTGCGCCTCGGTTGCACAGTGGTAGAGTGCCAGACTACAAAACCAAAGGTCCCGGGTTCGATCCCCACCAGGTCCTGGGATTTTTATCTGTCACTTTCCACTTCTTTCGCCTCTAGCAGTATTGCTAATGTGAAAAATACCGAGTAGCACCGTGGTTCGGAACCCACGTTAAACTGTAGGTTCCCCTATAACTGGCTGGGTAAGTCAGTTCCTAGGCCGGAGGAAGGCAACGGCATACCACCTCCAAACAGGACCATGCCTAGTAAAGCACTGTGGTGTTCACACCAATCTTCGGATTGTTGACTGCTTTACCTTCCAATAGGTTTTTTTATTACGAGTACAGCATCAAACATTTCAGTTGCACTGTGCATATTTATTGTTTCTTTGTAATCGCTGAAGTCGCTATGTTCAGCTTGCTTAGCGACTAGAACCATGCGACCCACATGTGTAGAGAAATAGAAGTTACATCATCAGTAAATAACTGGAGCTCTAGAGCAAATAGATACGCTGGCTACATGCTTAACGCGTTACGTCAAACAGCGACGTCATCAGCAAAAGCGGATCGGATTCGTGAATAAATGCCGCAACATCCGGACAACGGGATGCAGACTCCCCACTGGCCGCTCTCGCAGGCTGCTCAGGTGGTCACAGCAGCGCTGGAGCTCAGAGCGGCGGATGCAAGCTGAGGCGCGTTGGAGTAGTGGAGTAGCCGCGCGCGCGGCCGTCGCCGTCCGGGGCTCGAATCCCCCCTTGTCCTTAGGTTAGCTTACCTTAGTTAAAGTAGTTTGTAAGCTAAGGACTAATAACGGCGCACTTGAGTCAGATAGATTTACAAACATTCGAACAAACATTATTGAACGTTCAGTTCACGCTCGGCCGTGATGCAATAGATTTTTCATTGTTTTCCGGAAAAGTTCAAAATTACGAGCACACAGTGCGGGGAAAACAACGTGAGATGTTCTGCAAAAGAAACGGAAATACTTGTTTTTCTTAAAGAATCTTTATCTAATCGTCAGAGCTTCTTCCGTTCTTGGAAACACCTATCGAAATCACTCTTCGTTTCCTGCTCCTTCGGTGAACTTCCGAGTAAAAGGAGAGAAATAGACCAAGGACAATCATAAATCACCATTAAATCTGTTGTTGGCTTAAACAGTGTTATCCAGTCGCGTTACAGTAAGTATGTGGCAGGATGTGTAGTTTTCGGAGTAATGACTACTCGGACATAGAACCAAGTCGTATGTAGTGAATGTGGTGCCTGAGGACATAAAGCGATTTTGTTTTTCGCCAGTAACAAACTGTTTCAAAACCATCTGATGTGCTTTGAGCTGCGGAACCGCTACGGATTGTGGTGGCATTGTCATCTATTGCAGTCTAAGCTGCGACGTCTTACTGCTGTTTCGAGTTCCCTGGCCAAATTCATTACAACTCAGTTCAAGTTTTTTCTGTACACTCTCCAATATCTTGAGGAAATTTCATTTCTTGCTAGAACATTTTTCCATAATTTTCCCTTTCATTGTAAATGAAAATTCATTCTCGATCTTGTTATATGGGAACGGACATAAGGGAGATACTATGAACACCATATAGCGTATTACTTCCTGTTGGAAGTTGTCATCTCTGTGTACGTGTTAACACTGACAGGGGACACAGTGCACGCCGGCCGCGGTGGCCGACGAGACTGAGGCGCTCCAGTCACGGTCTGCACGGCCACTACGGTCGGGGGTTCGAATCCCCCCTCGGGCATGGATATTTGTGCCGTCCTAGTTCGTAAGTAGTTCATAAGTAGTTTGTAAGTTTAGGGACTGATAACCCCTTAGTTAAGTCCCAAAAACTATACAAACAAACAAACACAGTGCACAGTTATTGACGTACTAAGACTTGCTCTAAACTACACGTTTTGTTATGCAATTGTTGTTGTGGTAGTCAGTCCGTAGACTGGTTTGATGCAGCTCTCCACGCTACCCGGTCCTGTGCAAGTCTTTTCATCTAAGATACGTTCGGCAACCTACATCCTTTTGAATCTGCTTACTATATTCGTCCCTCGGTCTCCCTCTACGACTTTTACCCCACACAGTTCCCTCTAATGCTAAGCTGACGATTCCTTGATGTCTCAGAATGTGTCCCACCAATATATCCCTTCTCTTAGTCAGGATATGCCGGAAACTCAGTTTCTCCCCGATTCGGTTAAGCACCACCTCATTAGTTATATGATCTACCGATCTAATTTTCAACATTCGTCTGTAACACCACATTTCAAAAGCTTCTATCATCTTTTTATCTGAACTCCAAACGCCCACATTTCACTCCCACACAATGCTACACTCCAGACAAATGCTTTCAGAAAAGACTTCCTAACATTTAAATTAATATTGGATGTCAAAAATTTTCGCTTCTTCAGAAACGCTTTACTTCCCATAGCCATTCTGCATTTTATATCTTTTTACTTCGGCCATCAGAAGTTATCTTGCTACCCAAATAACAAAAATCATCTACTACTTTTAGTGTCTCATTACCTAATCTAATTCCTTCAGCATCGTCTGACTGTCTGACGCTACATTGCATTATCCTTGTTTTACTCTTGTTAATGTTCATCTTATACCCTGTTTTCAAGACACTGTCCATTCCATTCAATTGCTCTTCCAGATCCTTTGCGGTCTCTGCCAAAATTACTATGTAATCGGCAAATCGCGAAGTTTTTATTTCTTCTCCCTCAACTTTAATTCCCTCTCCAAATTTCTCCTTGCATTCCTTCACTGCTTGCTCAGTGTACAGATTGAACAACATTGAGGAAAGGCTACAACCCTGTCTTACTCCCTTCCCGACTTCTGCGTCCCTTTCTTACCCTTCGACTTTAATAACCGCTGTCTGGTTTTTGTATAGGTTGAATATAACTCTTCGCTCCCTATATTTTACGCCTGCTACCTTCAAAATTTGGAAGAGTGTATTCCAGTCGACATTGTCGAAAGCTTTCTCCAAATCTACAAATCCTAAAAATCTACGTTTGTCTTCTAAGATAAGTCGTAATATGAGTGTTGCCTCCCGTGTTCCTACATTTGTCATAAATCAGCATAGCTGCTAACGTCTTGTTAAAACGTTCTGTAAAACCATTTGTCTGAGGATGGTATGCAGTTGTCATTATGTGGACAATGTCGCACAGTGACATTATCTCTGTTACTAGTTTTGACTGGAATACTTTTCCACGATCAGATATCGTCACACGTGGTGCTCCATGCTTCAAAATAATGTCGTCTACAAAGGATTTTGCGATCACTGGAGCTTCTGCAGTTGGCACAGGTTTGGTGACAGTGTAGCGTCTGAGGTAGTCAGTGCAGACTATTATCCATCGGTTACCGGTTGTCGACATCGGGAACTTCCCCAAAAGGTCGATTCCAATTCGGTGGAATGGAGCTGCTGCAGGTGGAATTGGTACGTGATGCCCTGGAGGTAGTTTCATCATATCCTTCCGTCGCTGGCACTCTTTACAGTGACTCACATAGTGCTTTACAGATCGGTAGAGATCTTTCCAGTAATAACTGTGTCTAGGGGCTTCACGAATCCAGATGACTGGATATTGGAGCATTAGATTAGATTAGATTATTTATTTGTTCCGTAGATCCATATTGAGGGGATCCTCGTGGATGTGGAACATGTCAAGAAACAAAATTTACAAGTTGAATAACAAATAATACTAATAATATAAATACATACACTTATAATAGAAATACAGATACATAATTTTTTTTAGGGTTTTTTTTTTTTTTTTTTTTTTTTTTTGCTGATGATATAATAATACTAATATAGTATGAGTGCATGCATCATTTGGTACAATTTAGAAATTCACTAATGGAGTAGAAGGAGTTGGCCACTAGAAAGTCTTTTAGGTTCCTCTTAAACTGATCTTTATTTGTAGCTAAATTTTTTATACTTGATGGTAAATTATTGAAAGTGTGTGTTTCTGAGTAGTGGACCCCTTTTTGAACTAAAGTAAGTGCTTTTAAATCCTTGTGTAGATCATTTTTATTTCTAGTATTGTATGTATGAACTGAGCTGTTTGTTGGGAAAAGGGATATATTATTTATGACAAATTTCATTAAGGAATAAATATACTGAGAGGCAGTAGTTAATATACCCAGTTCTTTGAAGAGGCTTCTACAAGACGTCCGTGAATTTACTCCACAAATAATACGTATTACACGTTTTTGGACTCTGAAGACTTTTGACTGACTTGAAGAGTTACCCCAAAATATTATACCATATGACATTAAGGAATGAAAGTAAGCAAAGTATGCAAGCTTTGTTATTTTTATGTCTCCTATGTCTGATAACACTCGTATTGAAAATACAGATTTGTTGAGTCGTTTCTGCAGTTCTGTGGTGTGTTCCTCCCAACTAAGTTTATTATCAAGCTGTAATCCCAGGAATTTAATTCTGTCAACCTCTTCTATCTGCTCTTCTTCATATTTAATGCATATGCTGTCAGGAAATCTCTTACATGTTCTGAACTGCATGTAGTGCGTCTTTTCAAAGTTTAATGACAATGAGTTGGCTTTAAACCATTTATTAATGTTCATGAAAATATCATTAGCAGACTTTTCTATCAATATACTTGACTTACTCTTTATTGCAATACTTGTATCATCTGCAAACAAAACGAACTCTGCTTCTGGTAGTGTAACTGATGAGAGATCATTAATGTACACAAGAAAAAGCAATGGCCCTAAGATGGATCCTTGTGGGACACCACATGTAATTTCTTCCCAATCCGATGATGACTGTTGGCCTAATTCACTAGTCACTTGCACTGACACCCTTTGTTTCCTGTTAGTGAGGTACGACTTGAACCATTTTGCAGCATTTCCCGTGACCCCATAGAATTCTAATTTACTTAAAAGGATGTTATGGTTCACACAATCAAATGCCTTTGACAAATCACAGAAAATACCTGCTGCTTGCAATTTATTACCTAATGAATTAAGCACATTCTCACTGAAAGTGTAAATAGCCTTCTCGATATCGGAACCTTTCAGAAATCCAAACTGTGTTCTAGACAATATGCCATTTGTGGTTAAGTGGTTGAGAAGCTGCTTGTACATTACCTTTTCTATAATTTTTGAGAATGCTGGCAAAAGTGAAATGGGTCTGTAGTTTGATGGTATCTCTTTATCCCCCTTCTTGAAGAGAGGTTTAATATCTGCATATTTTAGCCAATCAGGAAATGTTCCCGTTATAACAGACTGGTTACACAAATAACTTAAGATTGTGCTAAGTTCACAAGAACACGCTTTAATTAACTTTGTTGATATTTCATCATATCCACTGGAATTCTTTGTTTTTAAAGATTTTATTATGGAAGATATTTCTTGTGGTGAAGTGACTGACATATTCATGTGTGTGAAGTTATTTGTAAATGCTAGTTTCAAATATTCAAGGGCATTATTTACTGACCCAGACAATCCCATACTATCAGTAACGGATATAAAGTACTTGTTAAATAGATTTGCCACACTATGCCCATCAGTTACTAATGTCTCAGCTACTCTTAACCGTACCTGCTCTTGTTCCTTTCTGGTTCTACCAGTCTCTTCTTTCACTATATCCCATATTGTGTTTATTTGGTTTCCTGATGTTGCTATCTTCTTTTCATAGTGCATTTGTTTAGATACCTGAATAACTTTTTTTAATATTTTACAGTATTCCTTATATTTAGTTAAATCATAATCATTGCAACTACTCTTGGCTGATAGATACATACTCCTTTTTGTCTTACATGAAATCTTTATTCCTTGTGTAATCCAAGGTTTTATTATAGACTTCTGTTTAATTCGCGTTACTTTTAGAGGAAAACAGTTTTCAAATCGTGGAAATACTCGGGAATAGCTGGCTGGAGATGAGCTGGAACGACCAGTAGCCATTTGGGGCCCAGTGGACCGTAGCAGCTCTTATACAATGTCGTTTATAAGATGGAACTCTCCATTGCTCGGTTCTCCTTTCTCCAAGTCCCCTGTGGTTTTTAAAAGTGCTGGCTCTTCCCTTTGTTCAGCTGTAACGTTACCCAGTTCAATGAGGGCTGAAATTTCATTCATGCTGTTGTGTTCCACTAATGGATTCCTCGAAATGCAGTCGGCATTCTTGTGTTTGCGCCCGTTCTTGAATACCACTGTGACATCGTACTCCTAGAGTCTTATTGCTCATCTTGCCAGTCGACCTGATGGATCATTCAAGCTAGTCAGCCAACTCAAAGAATGGTGGTCTGTCACGACGGTGAATGGTTTGCCGAATAAATACTGCCGGAACATGTTGACAGCCCAGATAACTGTGAGACATTCTTTTTCATTTGCAGAGTAGTTTATCTCGGACTTTGAGGGTACTCTCGATGCATAGACTATCACCTTTTCAGCACCTTCCTGAATTTGCACAAGCACTGCACCAATCCCATAACCACTGGCGTGTGTGTGAAGTCCAGGTTCCGCATTCTCGTCATACAAGGCTAGAACTGGTGTGGAAGTTATAGCCTCCTTAAGTGCCCGGAAAGCTCTTTCTTTTGTCTCATCCCAGTAAAACTTGACGTTTCATTGCAGAAGTTCTTGCAATGGACTTGCCTTGTTACAAAATCCTTTTATGAAACGTCGGTAGTATGTGCACAGCCCGAGAAAACTTCTCAATTCTGTGACTGCTCCTACTTTATCTGGATCAGGACGGACACCATCTCCGTTGACTAGATGCCCCAGGATTTTTATCTCTTTGGCGACGAAGAGGCACTTCTTTAGATTGGGGCGGAGTCCTGCAGTCTGAACACACTTCAACACAGTTGACAGGCGACTCAGATGTTCTTCAAATTTTGCGAGAAGACGACAGTGTTATCTAAATACACGTCGTCCACTTAAGATGTCGAAGCAAGTTGTCCATCGTGCGTTCGAATGTGGCCGGAGCATTACATAATCCAAATGGCATTACTTTGAATTCATAGAGGCCGTCAAGTGTAATAAAAGCTATCTTTTCCCCGTCAGCTTCGTCTACCTCGATTTGCCAGTAACCTGTCTACTTGTCCATAGTTGAGAAGTACGTAGCTCCTTTCAAACAGTGTAAGGTGTCGTCAATGCGCAGCGCCGATAATCGACACAGAATGGCCATGTGCCATCCTTCTTCTTTACAAGGACCACCGGAAACGACCAAGGACTCTCTGAAGCATGAATAATGTCATTGTGCAACGTCTTCTCCACTTCCTTCCGAATTATCTGACTCTCAGCTGGCGACACTCTATACAAAAGCTGGCTAATTAGTGGATGATCCCCAGTATTAATACGGTGCCTTATTGTGGGCCGTTTCGTCTCACTTTTCTTCTGCCGGGGTGTGAATACACCCGAAAATTTGCGTAGTATAGCTAACACCCGCTGACGTTGTTCCTTGGTCAGTCCGGGGCCTATTAGCAGTTCCACAGTTGTTTCATCCAGCGTGTTGTCTGTATTGACAGCAGGCCATGGGTCTTCGATAATGACGTTGAACTCACCGTCCTGGATTGGTTAAGCTGTCCCGATACACATTCCCTTGAGGATAAGTTGTGACTGCTCGTGACAGTTAGTGGTCCAAATCTCTCTTTGACCACCTGTAATGCTTATGATAGCCGCTGGTATGTAAATTTCTTTTGTGAGCATAATAAACTTTTTACTATCGACAAGCACTTCACAGCTTAACCAGTCATCTGTGACTGGAACTCTTCTAACTGTCAACTGCGGGATGATCACATTTTCAATGGCAAATAACTCCCCAGAAAATTCAGTATTACGTGTACCCGTCGGAAAGCGTTTCCTCAATTTGCAGCTTCGATCTTCCAAAGTTAATGATAGCTTGGGATGTGTGAAGGAAGTCCCATACGAGGATGACATTATGACTACATTCTGTCGAAATGACAAGTTCAAACAGCTGGGTCCTGTTCCTGATAGTTATTCGTACGACACAAGTTCCTGCTGGCTGGACGTACTTTCCATTTCCGCCATTCAGCACAGTTGCTCCCCTAACCCAGAATATTGTCTTCTTTAGTGTGCGGCGGTAATTATCCGACACTACAGAGAAAGAAGGTCCTGAATCAACAAGTGCCGGGACAGTTGGTCGTCGATTATGACGTCGATGACATTTCCCGACATCTTAGCGACTGTCCTCCATGATGGATTTTCATCTGCGGCCTCACCTCCGTAGATGGTCGCCTCGCTTAGTTCTGCTGGGCACTGCGGCTGGTACCTCTGTACGGCGATGGTGAACGGCAGCGGCAGTAGTATAGCTATAGGGGTATGGAGCCCGGGAACCGCTTCGCTACCTGGGCACACCCCGCAGCCCCGCACTCGGCTAGTTGCCGGACCGCAGATCAAAGAATGCCGCCACACTCAAACAATAGCGCATTTAAGGATGATTGACAGGTTACATGAAAGTGCACTTAAAACTGGTGCACTTAACACTTGCAAGTAAATAACACCTCCACCAGTGCCGTTCCGAAAGACTGGAAATTATCACTCAGGAAAGCGTTAATCGAATTTTTATCTGATTTTTTGAATAAATATACTTTTAATTTGGGTGGATTTGAAAAGTCCGATATTCAGTCTCGCTACATCTCAGTGTTCACTAATTCCTGAGTCTGTTTTGATACTCTTTATTAGCTTCGGATTATTTGTTGTAAGAGGTCACAACCATTTATTACTCTAGTTGGTTCATTAACTAATTGCTCAAGGTAATTTTCGGAGAATGCGTTCTGAGCAATTTCGGACGACGTAATATGCTTGCCTCCCGTTTTGAACAAGTATTTCTGCCAAAATATGGAGGGTAGGTTAAAGTTGCCACCAATTAAAATTGTATACTTTGGGTATGTTTTTGAAATTTGATCCAATCTTTCTTCGAATCGTCAGAGTAAGGGGATCGGCAAAAAGAACCAATTATTAATTTATGCTGGTTGTCAGGTTTAACGTCTACACATACCAAACCACAGAAAAAATCTTCTTAAATTTCGCTACAGGATAAACCGCCTGTGATAGCAATAAATACACCACCACCTATTTTACTCGATCTATCCTTATTGAACATCATTTGCTCCTTTGTAAAAATTTCAGCTGAACATATCTCCAGCTTTAGCCAGCTTTCGGTACCTATAATTTGAGATTCAGTACTTTCTATTAGCGCTTGGAGCTCTGGTACTCACACAGCTATGACAGTTTACAACTGTTAGACCAATGGTTTCAACATCTGTGTTTGTCCTCTCTTTGACCTGCACTCCTTGAGATTGAAACCCTTCCCAACGTCCATTAAAATTATCTAGGCTGTTATGCCGTGGTCGGTTGAATTTGTTGTCAAACCCAACGTTTCGTCCTCGTATGCGGAAGACATCCTCAGGGGGGGTCTGTAGGGTTGCAGGTCCAACACACTGGATCGCTACTGACTGACTGACTGACTGACAGTAGCGAGCCAGTGTGTTGGACCAACACCACCTAGAGACAAGGCCTCTCAACAGCCCGTGCTACGTCATACTGACCAGCCAGTAAGCTGGCGGCCGCGGCCTGGTCAGTATGACGTAGCACGGGCTGCTGAGAGGCCTTGTCTCTAGGTGGCGTTGGTCCAACACACTGGCTCGCTACTGTCAGTCAGTCAGTCAGTAGCGATCCAGTGTGTTGGACCTACAATCCTAGAGACCCCCTGAATTGTCCTCAGCAGGCAGGGACGAAACGTTGGGTTTTGACAACAAATTCAACCGACCACAGTCTAACAGTCCGGATAATTTTAATGGGCACGATCACTCGTGGTCCGCGAACCACATTTTGGGAACCGCTGCACCAGACGAAAACTATCATCAGATCCCGGTGATGGATTTTGAAAGCGCGTGACCGAGGGAGGTGGCGCAGGGTAGCACACTGGACTCACTCCAGGCAAATGCCGGTATGGTTCATTTGAAAGGATCCATAGCCAAAATCTGCGAGCCTAAGCTCCGGCTCTAATGACCACGCTGTCGACGGGACGTTAACCTCCAAGCCTCCTCCTCCTCCGCCTCCTATTGAAAGCGCGAAGACAATTGTCGCTGAGAGTCGCTGTCCACTAGCTGCCTGCTGCCTGAACACAGATACAGGAAAGACTCCCGCGTCATCTGTGCCAGTGGACTGCAACGAGTCATCAGATAATGTCAACTTTTGTGTGGAAACATGACAAATGTTCAAAGGATCAGAACATCTCTGTGGTCCCTAAGAAGATGCAGCTCAGAAAGTGAAGAATCAAGTGGAGAGGGCGAAGAGGAGATCTCGAGAATAAGCTATGCAGTTATCCTAGATGTACGTGAATGAAATAGGAAACTTCATAATAACAATTATGACTTTGTTACAGTCAGTTCTAACTCACAACCTAAGAGGAGATACTTGCCTCATCAGTTGAGTCAATGGAAGGGGAAGCAATAAGAGCCCAAGAACTCTTCTTCAACTGTTCTTCACGAAGATTTCTTAAAAATGGGAGATGGCAGTAGTCTCCTTCTGCAAGACGATGGATTAGAGGAGAAGATGATTACTTTTAGTGGAAGCAAAGGAAAATAAA
The DNA here is from genome assembly GCA_026315105.1 of Locusta migratoria. Lineage (NCBI taxonomy): Eukaryota > Metazoa > Arthropoda > Insecta > Orthoptera > Acrididae > Locusta > Locusta migratoria. The sequence goes on along the minus strand of CM048747.1, from coordinate 557,884,723 downwards.
GCTTAGAAACATCTTCCTTTTCTTTAATGGGGTGGAAAATTTGAAAGCAGCAGTAAGCAGTTTGCACAAATCAGACTTAGGAGGCGCAAGTGACGAATCAGACATTATTCCTGCTGCAATTGGATTGCCCCCAAACAAGAAGAATGACAGATATGTTCGCCTTTTCCTCAATGGTGTCCTAGATAGGTTGGTTCTGAGCCAGCTGCGATGTAGGTCTCTCAAGTGAGACAAATAGACGTTGCTTCCATATGAAGAAAAGTTTATGGAGAAGCCTTCAAGATATAGATCTAGCGGAGGAACAGCGTCAGAATGAAGATATGACATTTAACTCCAGCTGATAGCGAAAGGCCATTTTGTGGACAACTGGCCAGAGAATAAAGATATCCTCATAGCAATGTGAAACTCCTGCAGGAAAAGGCACCGAACTACGAATGCTGTTGAAGGGCGAAAAAAAAACCGGTAATCAAAAAGTCAGTATAAATTAGAAAACTTAATAAATCACGAAATAATGTAGATAGAGAGGTAAAAATTGACACACATGCTTGGAATGACATGAGGTTTTAATACAACAACAAAAAAGTTCAAAAAATGTCCGACAGATGGCGCTTCATCTGATCAGAAATGCAATAATTAGCATAACAAATTAAGACAAAGCAAAGGTGAAGTTCTTTATATGAAGTGCTCAATATGTTCACCATCATTCCTCAACAATAGCTGTAGTCGAGGAATAATGTTGTGAACAGCACTGTAAAGCATGTCCGGAGTTATGGTGCAGCGTTGGCGTCGGATGTTGTCTTTCAGCATCCCTAGAGATGTCGGTCGATCACGATACACCTGCGACTTCAGGGAACCCCAAAGCCAATAATCGCACGGACTGAGGTCTGGGGATCTGGGAGATCAAGCATGACGAAAGTAGCGGCTGAGCACACGATCATCACCAAACACGCGCGCAAGAGATCTTTCACGCGTCTAGCAATACTTTGTTTTTGTTTTTTGGTTCTAATAAAACCCCATGTGATTCCAAGCATGTGTGTCAATTTTTACCACTCTATCTACATTATTCCGTGATTTATTAAGTTTTCAAATTTATACTGACTTTTTGATCACCCGGTAATATTATAGTAAACTCTCAACGAAGTATCACGTACTGGGTGGAATGCATGAAGAAAGAAGTGGAGCTCACAAACTGCATGTTCCCGAAGTGGGAGATGAATCTTGAAGGGAAGAAGAAGTACCTGAAACTGGGCGACAAGATAGAGAGAACCATAAATTATGAAGAGAGTAGTATGGACGACAACGCCGGCCGTGAAAGCCTGCGTGTTATGACCTACTGAACAGACGGGACAGCTATCGGAGTTAGTTATACTTGGAAGAACTAATTACATATCGACATCGTCAATGGTACTGCTTTCGTATCCTAAAAGCTTTAAATATTTCATTTGCTGATATTAAAAAGACCGTCTATATTTTGGTAGGCTACAATGTAATATCAGTTGGAAGTACGTTGTTATTATACGCAACTATTAAATCTAAAATCCGCCTTTGTCGGGGGCACCGAGAATAATTAAACCAGTATTTTCATTTAGCACCGTGGTTCAAGACTTCTGAGAAGGCTTTGTCGTGACACGCGTATCACACGAGAGTGGAGGACTGGCCTCCCTCGGCTGACGGACTGCAAGTACCAGCGGAGGCCCGCTCGCAAATACCCGCCCTCTGTGCAGTCGTTGGCGCTCACAGCTCCCACACGGAGCTGCGGAACGCGACTGCCGCCATATTGTGCCGTTTCCCAGAATCCCCTTTGCCGTGTGTGCCACGAAACGCATCTCTCTCTCTCCCTCTCTCTCTCTCTCTCTCTCTCTCTCTCTCTCTCTCTCTCTCTCTCTCTCTCCCTCTCCCTCTCCCTGTTGACTGCCCCTGTGACGCTGAAAGCGTAATATATGGCAGCAAAGTGTGTCTTCATCCTGCTACATTCAGCGATTTCTATACGTCGGAATGAAGAACGAAAAGGAAAACCAGAAAAGCCAGTCAACACAGCTATAAATGTAGTTCAACAGAATCGAAAAGAACAAGGACTATGCTGTAGGTGAAAAACACAAATTACAGTAACTTCAAAGAGGCAGATTTACATTTCCAGCAATACTCTGTATGGCAGTGCTTCCATTCATAGGAATTCTTCTGTTTACTAAAAGTTTTTTAAATAAGAGAACTATAACAAAGGTGTGCTAACGGATTCTGAAAGACAAGTCTATCAAAGGGATGTGGCAATCTTAAATTGCGCCCTGGCTCGAGTTAGAAGTGCTGATAACGAGCAGCTTGTAATTTGTCCGCAGTGCACACAGAAGCTGCCCGGCCTGTGATGCACCTCCCTTCCCTTCTGCTTCGCTCCCCCCCCCTCTATCCCTGTCTCCTCCACCGCCTCTCCCAACTTCTCCTTCCCCTCCCCTCCCCCCCCCCCCCCCTATCTGTCACAAAATTGTCTGCCAGCTTTATTGGTAATCTGGCAAACAAAGTGTATTGCAGCGACTTCCGCCTTGAAGGCTTGCAACTTTTTGACTTGATCTTGCTTTATTCGTATTTGTAGCAAAATACTGAGTATAAGGTCCGCCTAATATGCAATATACTGTCCTTTTTTTTTCTCTGGTTACCCAAACATATTTCGGTACCTTCGACTTGTCAAAGTGTAAAATTGAATGCGACAGTAATAAGTATGCAGAATATATGTTTTGTTTGTGTTTGTCTGACAAAAGCACAGAACAATATGGCCGCAAGACCACAACTTATCAGGCTGCCTCTGTCTCTCTTTTTAGATTAAATCAAACCACTGATCAAAAAATTCACACCACAACCAGCGGATTCTCCCCTACTAAGACTCCAGGAAGTTCTCCAAATTATGGTTTTGACTGATATAAATAACCTCCATAAAGGCGAGAGGTGCAATGGTTCCGTAGATTCTACGTGCGTTCATCGGGACGTGTGTTAAAGAGACAGATTGACCAGAAGGCAGACTGCAGCACTGTACTATTCAATCTAATTAACTAACAGTCATATGTAAGGAGCCACACTCTGCTATGGATGTGGGATAATTATATCTTTTTTTAGCCCTGTTTACGAATGGACGTCTCTCGGCAGCGTGTCGGAGATGATTGCAGTGGTAAATTAATGTTCTATCGAGTTGGATAGCTTAAAGAGGATTAGTTACCTACGTTGGGAGGTGCGTTTAATCGTACGTTTAGTCTCTAAAGCATTGCTCTTGGAGATCGATAAAAAAAATATGGTGTTGCATTAGTTCGAAATGGTGTAGACTATTTTGCTTTGCTGCTTGTAAGGATTATAAGTACTTGGTTTGATCTAGATCTTTTCTTGTTAGCTGTTCTGTGCGTGTACACGTCGATCATTTTTTACACTGTGTTACAGATGTTTATCGAGAGTAATAATTTGTTAGGAGGAGTGAAATACGATGATGGTTTGTGCGCGAATGCTCTTTAACGCACGAGGTATGTAGTCTATTGAGTGATAGAAAGCGTTCCAGAAATATTGTCTGCCGGGCTATGCAATGGAAACAAAGTTCTGGTTGGATGTTTGGGACGGGTCAAGCAACCAATGCAGTTATTGGGTGGGAGATATCGAAACTTTATTAAAATGCGCTGTGTCTGGGAGATCTTGTCTGTTACTGATCGCGGTTATAACACCGCCTCTGATAACTTCTTTATGCGTGTATGTGGAGGAACTTGGTACTGGGTTAGTGACGACTGGTTTGCGTTTGGAGGTTGTTATGGACGTATACAGAGCTTGCAGTATGCTAGTTGGGACAAAATTTTTGTAAAAAACGAGTTGGAATGGCTAGATCCATTTGTTGTAGGTTAGCGTTGACTGCAGGTGTAGTTCTGTTACTGTGTTGGAAATGTTTGGCGCTTACAGAGAGCCGGCCGCGGTGGCCGAAGGGACTGAGGCGCTCCAGTCACGGTCTGCACGGACACTACGGTCGGGGGTTCGAATCCCCGTCGGGCATGGATATTTGTGCCGTCCTTAGTCTTAGCTAGTTCATAAGTAGTTTGTAAGCTTAGGGACTGATGACTCCGTAGTTAAGTCCCGTAAGTTCTACAAACATTTGAACATTTCGCTTACAGAGAGTGTTGTAGTCTAGCTGGGATGGAATTTAAGTAAAAAGTGTGGATATACTCTAAATACACGCCGCAGTAGAAGCCGACTTTGGTGGTTGTAAAAAAACTTTGCAGTGTGTACGTTATCTGATCTTTCGAAGAATCGCCTGTTTAATCATATGCTAGTGTTATCTACTTTACGGCTGGTGTGCATTATGTTACGTAGCGGATATGCCTGCTGTGGTAAATCATAACTCTCTCGTCGAAACAAAACACCTATAGTATGGTAACTTACAGGGGGGAAATATGTACGTCCTGTGGGTATATATCTTATAAAGTGCAACTAATCGATGTTTTAATGAAGGAGCTCCCATTTACACTACAGCAGCTTCTTGTAGATGGCTTCTACCTCATGGATTTGCACAACACACAAGATTTCGAAGGGATTTTTTTTAAACCGAGTGGCGAGAAAAGCTTATACATTATGTTTTAGTTTCAACTGTCTACCTGTAAATTACTTGGAGAGTCAAGCAAGGAGCTATATTAAAGCATTATTTAGCATTCTAGGACTTTATTCTCCATAGACGTAGATATCGCCTACGTTATTCCACAAGTCCTAAGACGAAGGGTAAACGAAAACTGGGTTATATGGCGAAGACAAAGGCTTTAAAGGACGCTATTGCATATGTGCAAGCCCAGTTTAAATAGATAGTATGGAGAAATAAAGCTACGATTGCGTCTTAAAAAATATTTGCTTTTACACTAACCAGCCCGGGGATTCGTCTCTCGACGTTGTATTGACCGATACACTTAAGGACTAGATCTGGAACAGGGACAGCCAATATTTACAAAGTGCAGCCCTGTACTGTGTGTCGCTCCCAACCATTCCTTAGAGAGAAGTTCTTGTGCTGTGTTTTGCTGGGTTAATAACACCGAAAACTGACTGGCGTGTCCGTAAATCTAGCGCACTCTGCGACGTTTGCGATCTTAAGCGGTAGTTGATTGCGATTGCATGGTAATGCGTAGAAATATTATGATCGATGTCGCGTTTTCCTGCGTTGTGTGCTGTCGTTTGAGCCCTAAGGCGCACTACTTTCGTCTTTAAACGTTTTTGTTCGTGTAATACTATTCCGATAGAGAGGATGATAGTGCATACGGCCTCGATGACGAATGTTTTGGCCTCTAGAGGGTCTACTAAATTTCTCCGTGTCTACTATTATTATTAGGGTGGGTCTTCCAGAGGTCTTGCGTAGAAGGTTTTGATTATTTGGATATGTAGCTCAGATGTTTTTTTGAGAGAGGATGCTTAAAAGGTATGAATTTTTTTTTTAACATTTAGCATTTGCTTATTTTATGTAGCCTGCCGAGAGAAGACTGTGTTTGTAATCGCGTACGAGATCTAGCTACGTTACTGTTAAGCGTTTAAACGAGGATCGTTCGTACCGTTTCCGAAAGAAATTATTAAGAAAATTGTGTTACACGTCTACAGGGTTTGGGATGGTCGTTACCGTTACATTACGTTCGTCGGCTGTTGTGAGCATCGTCTATACAGTTATTTTGCCTAGGCTAGCAGATGGAACATTCTTCCTAAAATGCACGGGTGGAGATCGTTACAAGGACACGCACAGAACCTATAAGTACGCGGCTCTTGTTGGGGAATTGTGTGTTCGGATGGTTTGTAGCTATATTACTTTACATTTGTTACTATGTCGAATTTCTTGATCATTTTACGACGTTATTGGTTGGGTGTTACGTTTGTTTATCGGTTGTAACAACTGGCATTAGCAGAAGACGTGGTGTTGATCAGATACGAGACACCTAACCGCTATTTTTCGCGAATCACTTCCCCATTAACATTTAAGCAGAAGAACAAGTCCATCCAAGACATACAACGCAACTAAACCGGCTTAAAGCCTGGTTGGATGTACTAAACTATATGCAGCGACGTAATGTGCTAATTAAAACACAGGGTATCGCACTTGATAATTGGGGGCGGTGGTCGCTGGCCTGCCGGCTGGCAGGGTCAATTTGTTTACGAAACCCTCGTGTTATTCCAGGTAATTGTACTGGCCGAAGTGTGCAATAATAATTGACTCCTTTTTTTCCAATGTTGGTGTACGTCTATACGTAATAACTTTCGTAAAAAAAAATTCTAGGGGCGCGGGTTCGAGTCCCGGACCAGGTCGGTAATCTTTAGCGCTGTTGGTGGGGTGGAGGTGGGAGGCGGTAGCAGGGGCGGGGGTGGGGAGGGGGCTGTGGTCACGCAAGTGCTCACTTCTGGACGCAGTTGCCGCGGTGGCCGAGGGGACTGAGGCGCTTCAGTCATGGTCTGCCCGGTCATTACGGTCGGGGGTTCGAATCCCCCCTCGGGCATGGATATTTGTGCCATCCTTAGTTGAAGGTAGTTCATAAGTAGTTTGTAAGTTTAGGGACTGATGACCCCGTAGTTAAGTCCCATAGAATCTACAAACATTTGAAATTTTTTCACAAGCGTCTTCTAATCAAACAGCGTGCTTATGGATTATCGCCAGAATTGTGCGAGTGGATTCGTGATTTCCTGTCAGAAAGAACACAGTACGTTGTAACTGACGGAGAGATATCGAGTAGGACTCAAGCGATAACTAGTGTTGTAGGGCCCGTACTGTTCCTTATTCTACTCAAGACACTGTTTACACTACAGTCGTGCCAGTACTGCTGCACATTGTGGTATCCGCACCAGGCGGGACTGACGGGCAATGTAGAGGAAGTTCACAGAAGGGCAGCTCGTTATGGGGTAGAGCGTCATCGAAATGATGCACGATTTGGGGTGAAAATGATTAAAATAAAGCCGTTATTTGTTGCGGCGAGATCTATCTGCGAAATTTCTTTTACCATGTTTCTCTTCCGAATGGGAACATATTTTGTTAGCACCTACCTACATAGGGAAACATGATCATGAAAATAAAATAACAGAAATCAGACCGAAAATGGAAAAAATTAGGTGTTCCTTTGTTCCGCGAGCTATTAGAGAATAGAACCATAGAGAAAAATCATAAAAGCGGTTCGATAAATCCTGTGCCGTGCATTTCAATGTGACTTGCAGAGTATGTGTGTAAATGTATACGTACCATTTGGAATATAGTAATTTCTCTCGTGGTGTTTGTTCGCTTATCGAATTTCAAACTGCGGCGCGAATAGTCTGCGTATTCTAAGGCGTCATGCAACTGACTGGTGCGCGCGCGCGAGTGTGTGTGTGTGTGTGTGTGTGTGTGTGTGTGTGTGTGTGTGTGTGTAATTCCAGGGACAGATGGCCATAGCAGTTTACAAACATTTGAACGTTTGAATTTCAAATTGGTAGAATCTGTAAGAAGTCATTTGAATCCATCCTCGTCGGAACTTTCGTTGTAAAAATGGAAAATCACTCAGTAACATTCCTCATATTGACTTGTGCCATATTACGATTTTTTGCAGAGGAGTTTCCTGGTTCAAAGCAAATCCGTTTATCTGTTGAAAGTAAGTGATCGTGTATCAGTACAAACAGTATTAGCCGTAGGATTAATAAACTTGAAAGTAAGACAAAAGGTCTCAGATGGAATTACTGCGAACCGAATTTAATTTTGTACTGAACGTTTCTGTTACACGCTGAAGCGCCAAAGAAAGCGGCACACTTGGCTAATATCGTGCAGGATCCCCACGAGCAGGCAGAACTGTGGCAGCAGGACGTGGCGCGGACTCGACTGATGTCTCGAGAAAGGGCTGCAGGGCTGTTGACGAACGCCTAAGGGTAGGGGGCGGCCAGCACCCCTCCTGAGCACCACGTCCAGGCGTGCCAGCTTGTCCCAGCCTGGGCCAGTTAGGCGGCCAGCCGAGGAGTCTAAACGTTTATTTCTAGACTAGCTGTAAAGCCGGCTGTTTATTCATCCTACACTCTTGTAGTCCACATCCCCTCTCTGCATCCATCTATTTCTCTCCCACCTCTCCACCTTTCCCTCTCTCGGCAAAGTTTGCTGCAAGATACCCTCTGTCATGTACCATACAAGCATTTATATACCCAGTGATCTTCCTCTTGATTTCAAGGTCATGTGTGCAAAATACACAAAGATTGTACCAAAACTATGCATTTTGTAAAATTCTGTAAGTTAAGTACTCTCTACCATGCACCGAACGAAATTTTATACAGACAGTGACATTCCCCTTGTTCTTAAGGTAGAGCGTGCAAAGTTACCTCAATATCGGAACAAAACTATAGATTTCTATGCAATAGAAACGCAGGGTCACATTAAAAAACGCACTTTGTTGTTCTCAAATATTCAAGTTTTTATTTCATATAACCCTTGCTCTGAGAATAACGAAAACAAAGAGAAAAGAATCTGAGAAATCGGTCGAGCCGTTCTCAAGTTATGGCGCGACCAAGGTATTTAGGGGTCCATTTTTATGTTGCAAAGTACCCTCTCCCATGTACCGTATGATACTTAAGGTAGACAGACGGTGACCTTCCTCTTGTTTTGAAGGTCAAGCGTGCAAAATTTCGTGAAGTTCAAAATGAAACTGTTGGTTTCGTCAGTCTGTTGGAGAATGATGCTCCGCCATGCACCTATCACAAAATACTTTCTTAGCTGCCGTTTTCTGCCTATAAACTACATTCCTCCCAAATTTCAGCTTCATAGGTGTAGTACTTTCGAGATTTCGTGTTTAGTCAGTGAGTGAATGACTGTCCTTTCGCTTTTATATATATATATATATATATATAGAGATTAAGAAAACAGATTGCTTAATTTTGCATGCAAGAGAATTAAGGGAGACTTGCAGACGAAAATAAATAGTAACATGCAAGTCTTTGGGGCTAACTGTATTTGATGGAAAGTCATGCCTTATGCGACAGTTTTACGGCATCTACAGCCAAATTGTAGTGAGCGGTAGGCTTCTTTTCATCGTTTTGATGGTTGGGAGGGGGAGGGGGCGGTATCAGTTACAAAACGCTTCATAAACGTCCGAACTTACATGCAAACTTTGTTGCAGGTCCCTAACTACTGGTCAGGAACCTTCGTGGGCATACGCTGAACAGTTCACCAAAGTTTTATTGCAATTGAATGAATGGTTTATGAACACATAGCGGACATAAAGACAAACATTCATATATATATATATATATATATATATATATATATATATATATATATATATATGACCATGCCTAGTAAAGCACTGTGGTGTTCAAACCAATCTTCGGATTGTTGACTGCTTTACCTTATATATATATATATATATATATATACACATAATTTATCTTGACAGTTGTGTTCTCTCCTCTGCTCGCCCCTGTTGGTGACCGCTGGTATAGGAGGAAGGAGGAAAGATTGGAGTTTAACGTCCCGTCGACAGCGTGGTCATTAGAGATGGAGCTCACGCTCGGATTTTTGGTTAACGATAGGGAAGGATATCGGCAGTGTCCTTCCAAAGGAACCATTCCGCCATTTGCCTGGAGTGATTTAGGGGAATGGCGGAAAACCTAAATCTGGATGGCCGGAAGTGGATTTGAACCACTGCCCTCCGAATGCGAGTCCAGTGTGTTACCACTGCGCCACGTCGCTCAGTGGCCTGTGGTGTAAAACAGGTCGGGAGGCAGTGGCGCTGTGCTTGCTCGGTCTTCGAGGCAAGGCAGTGATTGCCAACTCTGTTACCTTGTGCTTCCTTTTATATGAAGCAGCGTGTCCGGGTGCCTGTGTGCACAGAGGAAGCGCACTGCTACAAAAAATTCCGTACGGTGCATGTTGAGGGTACTTTACTTGTCGACTTAGAGGAAATCTACAACTGTATTCCGATCTTGATGAAATATTCATCTTCAAAACTATAGGAAAAAGTCTAATTGATATTGGATACGGTGGATGGCCGAGAGTACCTGCGACATCGCATCGCGCGTCTGGAGCGAGCACCCCCGCCTGCCCTACAAGTAGAAAACGCCTGCCGCAGTTTGTGTGGAGGTCGGCCCTGTCGTTCTGACCGCGGAGATGATTCGGCTTTCGAGGAAGAGAGAGTGCCTGTGCGAGAACCAGTGCAGGCATTTGATTATAACCCCTTTTTGATGGTAAAAAGTACCAGGTCTTCCGAAACTCGGAAAGTGGGATACACCCACGTGCGTGGCTAGAGCAATTCGATTACTCTCTGCCTCCAAACTGGCCAGAAGGAAAATCGAGTATGTTTGCGGATATTTCGAGGGAGAGCCCACCTCTCTTGAGATATTGCCGCTACTATGACGATTTTAGAGAGTATTTCCTGTCTGCCTACTGGTCAAAGAGGTAGCAGGAACTAGTAAAAAGCAGCATTCTAGTGATGCCCCACTTTGCAAACAGTAATTGCAGGAGTCTCGGCGAATTCTTTCAAGGCATGGTGCTGAGAAATCAGTTCCTCGACTACCCATACCCTTCACGCGGATCAATTAGAATTTGCGTGTCGAAGCTCCCACGAAATGTGCGCAATGCCGTCCTTGCGGGAAGCTGCAAGGAGGACATTGAGTCCTTCCAGGATTACCTGGTGGACTTGGAGTTTGACGATGATTACGGACCTACAGTCTATTCACCGAGAGCTGGGACGAAACATAAACAGTTTCATGTGAGACGACTACGCTCTTTTCCAGCGAAAGCATTCGGTGTTCACCTGATACACAGTGGTGTGCAAACTCCTTGCCGCACGCTTTGCAACTGGCGGCGTGGCTCGCTGCTGAGATGACGTCACAGCGTGAGAATACTGGGCAGTAATGTAACGAAATAAAGCGTAAATAAACCGCAGACGGCATTGAAGATTCAAAGCCAGTTACAATACTGTTAAAAGTACGATGAAACTGAGTTCTTTCTGTAGAAGTAGATTTATTTTCATTCAGGTTGTAACAAAACGACCCATTAAAAAAAAATCAATTTTTAATAACAATATCAGTAGTAATAATGTTAATGGACAACGAAACAAGGTTCACTCTGTCGAACTTGAACTGTTTTCATTGAGCTTTATAACAAACCGCTCCCTTCTCTCTCTCCACTATAATGCAGTCTAATTTCGACATTTGAATTTCAGCATTTTCTACCACATGGAGGACGCACTTGTTCCAATCTTCTGCAGTATCTAATCTTACTGTTTCTTCCGGCATTTTGTATGTCTTGTTTTTCGCTGCAACATAGCCTTTCATTCTGGCCCACACTAACTCGATGGCGTTTAATTCAGAGTGGTATGGGGGAATTCTAAGAACAGTTTTCACCGCATTCTTCGCCATTTCATCTATCGTGTATTGTTTGTGTGCTGTTCTACATCTACATCTACATAGATACTCTGCAAATCAGTGTAGTGCCTGGCAGAGGGTTCATTAACCACTTTCATAACTTTTCTCTACCGTTCCATTCTCTAATAGCGCGCGGGAAGAAAGAACACCTAAATCGTTCCGTTTTCGATCTGATTTCTCTTATTTTATTGGGATGGTCATGTCTCCCTAAGTAGCTGGGTGCTAGCAAAATATTTTCACATTCAGAACTAAAAGTCGGTGATTGAAACTTCGCAAACAGATCACGCCGCAATGAATAACGTCTTTCTTTTAATGATTTCCACCCCAATTCGTGCAACATTTCCGTGACGCTTTCCCCCCCGTGACGTGATAAAACAAAACGACCTGCCCTTCTCTGAACCTTCTCAATATCTTCCGTCAGTCCCACCTGGTGAGGGTCCCACAAGGGGCAACAGTACTCCAGGAGAGGACGCACAAGTGTGATGTAGCCAGTCTCTTTGGTGGAGCTGGTGCATCTTCTAAGCGTTCTGCCAATGAAACGTAACCTTTGGTTCGCCTTCCCCACAATATTTTCTATGTGTTCTCTCCAGTCAAAGTTGTTCGTAATTGTAACTCCTAGGTATTTGGTAGAATTTACCTTAACGTTTGACTGATTTATCGCGTAATTGAATTGCAGCGGATTTCTTTTAATGGTCATGTGTATTACTTCACACTTTTCTTTATTTAGTGTCAATTGCCAATTTTCGCACCAAGTAGAAATTTTGTCTAAATCGCTTTGCAGTTGCTTTTGATCCTCTGTTGACTTCACTGACCGATAAACGACAGCATCATCCGCGAACAGTCTAAGGGAGCTATTCAGATTATCTCCTAAATCGTTTGTAAACACGAGGAAGAGTAGGGGACCTATAACGCTTCCCTGGGGAACGCCAGATATCACTTCTGTTTTACTCTATGACTTACCGTCAATTACAACGAACTGTGTCCTTTCTGATAGGAAATCGTGAATCCAATCGCACAATTGGGGAGATATTCCCAACTTTTAACTATATCTAAAAGTTCTTTCTTCAACATACTGTGTTCAAAATAAATATTCTTAGATTTTAGCCATTCTCATTTTTGTCTCCCAACTTCGTCGCCGCTTTTGTGTCCCAGCCTCGTCGCCGCTTTTGTGTCCCAGCCTCGTCGTAGGTGTCGGTGGCCGAGTGGAATAAGACCGACACAGGAATAAAGATAGCCCGCTGGTGCAGGTACGGAGGGGAGCAGCCAGAAACTATAAACACTAGAGTAATTAGAAAGAGATATATATTGCACAGAATGTAACAATACTTAACTTTTACATAGTACTGCAGAATGTTGATACATAGTTGTTAGAGGCCTGCCTAGTGCCTGTACGATAGCAAAGTCTTCACTGGTGCCTATCTGATTACGAAGGTCCTAACTGGTTGCTATCTCAGACCCAAGTGAACGATGTCGTTCAGCGGTGGCCACGAGCGGCGTTGTAGCAGAGGGCGCTCGTGGCTGTCGTCGTAAGAACGCCGCGCCGTGCGTGCATGGCGGCGCGCGGCGAAAGTAGGTGGCGCGCACTTTGTACTTGTGCGACACCACACTCATATTTCGTGCTTATTGGAATTAGCATTGAGAACATTTTGTTTTCTACAATAATGGTATGGCGCGTTATCAAGAACAATAACTGCATTTTCCTGAAGCCCAGGAAGAACATCTTGAAACCACTTATCGAAGGTTTCGGCGCACATTTCCTCATGATAATGTCCACTTTTCTTGGATTCGAAACTCCACAAACATCCTTCAACAAACCCTGCTTTGCTGCCAATGTGTGCGATAATCAGACGTCTTCCTTTACCTGATGGGCCCTTGCTTCCGGTGGATAATCCAGGCAGAAACGCTTGTTTTGAGGACTTTGTCATGTCATCGTCCCAGACGTTACTTCGGGTATGAACGTAAGAGATCCCGCTGCACAACGTGCACTGACAAGCTCTCATACCTACACCGGAGACGGCCACGCCGACTGCTCGCCCCTGCCTAGTACGCCCCTCGACGGCTGCGCTGTGGTCACGCGCCTTGCCGTGTTTACAGTACGTCTCTCGTTTCGGAAGAGACGGCAACAGCTCTTCTAGGAGAAGTAATCGGAGCTACAATAGTGCCAGGAACAACTGCCAAGCGGAAAGCTCTAGCAGCGGGCAGTCCGGTCCTTCTACTGCTGAGAATCATTCGCAGCGGAGGAACGAGCAAGGTTATTGGCGTGAAAAGCGAGCAGACAAACGGCGAAAGTTCGGGAACGGTAATAAGGGCTACCGACCCGCCAAAAGAAGACTGGGAAATCAGGTTCGCTGATCCGCGGCATAACCGACCGAAGTCCATGGCCCCAGCACAAGCCAGTAACATACATTCTAAGTTTTGTTTAATTTTGTGTTTTCTGTTCTTACCAACTGTGTGATTTGTGTTAGTAGAATTATGCCGTATTTTGTATGCCTTTTGCAGTGTTTCTTTAAGTGGTTTGTTTTGATAGTGTATTTTGTTAAATGTATGTGTGTGTGTGTGTGTGTGTGTGTGCGCATGTCCCGCTTCCCCTGTGTACCATACGAAGCGCTATTGGCCAGCTGTGTTACGGTTTGCAAAGATTCAGTCTGTAATTAGAGTGCAGTGTGCGTTCTGTATTAAGTTGCATTGTGCTATTCCTCCAAGTGATAACATCGGTAGATACACACATCAGTTTGAAGACACGGGATGCCTCACACAGGGTAGAGTAGCGGACCATGAAGCATGACTGAAGAATGTGTCGAATGAGTGGAGGAGCTTTAGCCCGAAGCACCAAGGAACCAGTTGGAAGGATTAGTTGTGAATGGCAATTCCGCAATTCCAGTGATGTCTGTGTGAAGAATTTAACAAATACTCTGCATTGTCTGCAGTTGTTACAAGCTCTGAACCTACTGGCTGTGGTGCCCATGCTGATTTTGTAAACGATATGATGCTGCACATGGACCATAGTTGTTTGGGAGGGTTGTCTTCAGTGATTAATCGACATTTTACATAAGTGGACTTGTGAACACTCATAATATGCGTATCTGGGGTCAGGGAATTTCCACCAGATGGTACAGTTGTAACAAGAGTCCCATAAATTAACTTTATTTTTTTTATTTTTTTATTTTTTTTTTTTTTTATTTTTATTTATTTATTTATTTATTTGTGCCGTAACCTGGCGCTTAGTGTATGGCGTTTCTTTTGCAGTGATACGACCGTAACAGGTGTTTCTTATTTTGATGTGTTACACTAGTGGCTCGTTCCTGAATTACCAGACAACTATTTCAGGAGGAAGATGGCGCGACGCCTCGTCATGCGTCCGTACGTTGTTCGCGACAGCTCGAATTGCCCAGTAGGTACACTCCTGGCCATAAACATTGCTACACCACGAAGATGACGTGCTACTGACGCGAAATTTAACCGACACCAAGTAGTTGCTGTGATTTGCAAATGATTAGTTTGTCAGAGCATTCACACTATGTTGGCGCCGGTGGCGACACCTACAACGTGCTGACATGAGGAAGTTTTCCAACTGATTTCTTCATACGCAAACAGCAGTTGACCGGCGTTGCCTGGTGAAACGTTGTTGTGATGCCTCGTGTAAGGAGGATAAATCCGTACCATCATGTTTCCCACTTTGATAATAGTCGGATTGTAGCCAATGGCGATTGCGGTTTGTCGTATCGCGACATTGCTGCTCGCTTTGGTCGCGATCCAATGACTGTTAGCAGAATATGGAATCGGTGGGTTCAGGAGGGCAACACGGGAACGCCGTGCTGGATCCCAACGGCCTCGTATCACTAGCAGTCGCGATCACACGCATCTTATCCGCAAGGCTGTAACGGATAGTGCAGCGACGTCTCGATCCCAGAGTCAACAGATGGGGACGTTTGCAAGACAACGACCGTATGCACGGACAGTTGGACGACGTTTGCAGGCCGGCCGCGGTGGCCAAGGGGACTGAGGCGCTCCAATCACGGTCTGTACGTCCACTACGGTCGGGGGTTCGAATCCCACCTCGGACATGGATATTTGTGCCGTCCTAGTTCGTAAATAGTTCATAGGTAGTTTGTAAGTTTAGTGACTAATGACCCCGTAGTTAAGTCCCATAGAGTATACAAACATTTGAACATTTTGACGTTTGCAGCAGGACGGACTATCAGCTCGGAGACCACGACCGCGGTTACCCTTGACGGTGCATGACAGACAGGAGCGCCTGCGATGGTGCACGCAACGACGAACCTGGGTGCAGGAATGGCCAAACGTAATTTTTTTTTGGATGAATCCAGGTATTGGTTACAGCATCATGATGGTCGCATCCGTGTTTGGCGACATCGCGGTGAACGCACATTGGGAACGTGTATTCGTCATCGGCATACTGGCGTAGCAGCCGGCGTGATGGTATGGGATGCCAGCGGTTACAGGACTGTTAGCTCTTGTTGACATGGCCGTCACATTTCAGATGTGTTAGACGTCCCGGCTGCTGCTGCTGCGCAGGGGGCTGGATTGGTGCGGGCCACGTCCGCGTGCGTCACGGCCGGCAGCGCTCAATTGCTTTGTTCTCGCCGCCTCCCCACTGCCTGCCTGTAGCTAGCTGCACTCCAGTCACACCGTAATCACAACCTCGGCTCATTGGCCTGGTGCAGGTCTTACAATTGGACGCCACTTCGGCGACTCGCGTGTCCCTAGCCTGCCCCAGTTATCCAACCGGGGAAAGGAAAGGGGACCTACAGCTTAACGTGGAATCCGAACCACGTGTCGTTCCTGGCGACTCCTCACATCGTCGAGAGGTGACGCACGGATTAAAGTGCAGACTGACAAATCCGAGGTCCGACCGGATTTCGAACCCGCGACCTTTCGGCTTCCAGTCGAGCACTTTACCCTTTTTTCGCGAATCTTTAATTCAGCGCAAAGTTCCTAGTGATTGGAAAAAAGCGCAGGTGACTCCCGTTTATAAGAAAGGAAAGAGAACTGACCCACACAATTAGAGGCCAATATCGTTGACATCAGTTTCATGTAGAATTTTGGAGCATATTCTCAGTTCGAATATAGTAAATTTCCTTGAAACGGAAAAGCTTCTTTCCATGAATCAGCACGGGTTTAGGAAACATCGTTCATGTGAAACTCAGCTTGCCCTTTTCTCTCATGACTTCTTGCCAGCCATGGACGAAGGGCAACAGACGGATTGTGTTTTTCTCGACTTCAAAAAGGCGTTCGACGCGGTGCCACACTGCAGACTGCTAACGAAGATACGAGCTTATGGAATAGGTTCACAGATTTGTGACTGGCTGGAAGACTTCCTAAGTAATAGAACGCAGTACGTTGTCCTCGACGGCGAGTGTTCATCAGAGTGTATCGTCAGGCGTTCCCCAGGGGAGTGTGATAGGACCGCTATTATTTTCTATCTATATAAATGATCTGATGGACAGAGTAAGTTGTAATATGCGGCTGTTTGCTGATGATGCTGTGGTGTATGGGAGGGTGTCGTCTGTAACTGACTGTAATAGCATACAGGATGACTTAGACAAAATTTCTAGTTGGTGCGAAGAATGGCAGCTAGCTCTCAATGTGGAAAAATGTAAGGTAATGCGCATGAGTAGAAAAAATAATCCAATAATGTTCGAATACAGCATTAGTAGTGAGCATCTTGATGATGTCGCGTCGTTCAAATATCTAGGCGTAACATTGCAGAGCGATATGAAATGGAACGAGCATGTAAGGACAGTTGTGAGTAGGGCGGACAGCCGACTTTGGTTTATTGGGAGAATTTTGGGAAGATGTACTTCACCTGTAAAGAAGACCGCGTATAAAACGCTTGTACGACCACGTCTTCAGTATTGCTCAAGTGTTTAGGACCCGCAGCAGATCAGTTTAAAGGAAGACATAGAGGTGGTTCAGAGACGAGCAGCTAGATTTGTTACCGGTAGGTTCGACCAATACGCGAGTGTCACGGAAATGCTCCGGCTACTCAATTGTGGATCGCTGGAAGAAAGACGTCGTTCTTTTCGTGAATTTCTGTTGAGTAAATTTAGAGGGCCGGAATTTGAAGCTGAGTGTAGTACGATCTTGCTGCCGCCTACTTACATTTCGCGTAAAGATCACAAAGACAAGATAAGAGAAATTAGGGCTCGTAAGGAGGCATATAGGCATTCTTTTTTTCCTCGTTCAATTTGGGAGTGGAATAGAAAAGAAAATGCCTAGTAGTGGTACAGTGTACCCCCCGCCACGCATCTTACGGTGAATTGCGGAGTATGTATGTAGATGTAGATGTAGCTGTAGCTGTAGATGTACCCCGAGACCGCGGAGTCCGACTAGTGACACTCAATCACATCTTTATTTTCACTCATACGACGAAAAAGACCTGGTCTACGACGCCATCTGTTGTGCTCGTCAATCCAAATATGCTTTGAAGCAGTCCTCCACCCTACCCTGTCCCGTGCAAGCCTCTTCGTCTCTCAGTAACAATGGCCACCTTCATCCTTTTCAAGCTCCTTACTGAGTTCGTCACTCGTCGGCATGGCTGTGCCACTTTTACCCCAAATACTGCCCTCCAGTTCACAATTGCTTGATGTCTCAGAACGTGTCCCACCAATCTATCCCTTCTTTTAGCCGTCGTGTGACACAAATTTCCGGTCTCCCCAATTCTGTTCCATACCTCCTCAATAGTTATGCGATACCCTCCTTCTCCCCCCCCCCTCCCCCCAAGGAATCAGCTAATGAGTACGTGGCTAGCGACCACATCTACATCTACATACATACTCTGCAATCCACCGTAAGGTACGTGGCGGAGGGTACACTGTACCACTACTAGGCATTTCCTTTCCTATTCCATTCCCAAATAGAACGAGGAAAAAAGAATGCTTATATGCCTCCGTACAAGCCCTAATTTCTCTTATCTTGTGATTGTGATCACTATGCGAAATGTAAGAAGGCGGTAGCAAGATTGTACTACACTCAGCTTCAAATTCCGGCCCTCTAAATATCCTCAACAGAAATTCACGAAAAGAACGTCGTGTTTCCTCCAGCGATCCCCAATTGAGTTGCGGAGCATTTCCGCGACACTCGGGCATTGCTCGAACCTACCAGTAACAAACCTAGCTGATCGCCTCTAAACAGAAATATTTAGAAAGTTTTCAAATGTGGCTATGGAGAAGAATCGAGAAAGTCGAATGGACAGACATAATGAGAAGTAAAGAGGTGTTGAGCAGGGTAAAAGAGGAAAGGAACTTCATAATGATTATACAGAACAGAAAAACGTCTTGGGTGGGGTACATATTACGCAGTAATGGTGTACTGCAGAGGAGAAAGTAGAAGGAGGAAAGGGGGGGGGGGGGGAGAAGGTTTGTAAAGGTAACACATTGTAAAAGGGAAGAAGTCACCAGCAAATGAAGGAGGATGCCCAGGACAGGAAGACATGGAGGAGCTGCGGACAGGTTTACTCAGTGAGAGACTACACTTCTTATCTTCAGCATTCTTCCGTAGTATCACATTTCAAAAGCTTGGAAAGGTTCTACCATCTTTTTGTCTTAACTCATTTTCGTTCATGTTTCAGTCCCGTAAAATGCTACTCTCCAGGCAAATGCTTCCAGAAAGGACTTCTTACCATTTTAAAAAAATAGGATGTCAACAAGTTTTTCTTTTCGAGGCGCTTTTCTATCCGTAGCCGTTCTGTGTTCCTTACTTCGGCCATCAGAAGTTACTTTGCTTCCCAAATAACATAACTCATCTAATAATTTTATTGTCCCGTTACCTAATCTAATTCCTTCAGCTTTTTCTTACAAGGTGTCACCGATACTGAAATAATAGTACAATGGAAACTTAATGTGTAATCATTAATTACTACAACAATTTTAGCTGCCATAGCAGTAATTACACATCTTCGTCAGCCTTAAAGATAGTGGTGTAATAATGAATAGGACAGGTCCCAGTACAACATAACAATTGTTATTATTATTATTTTATTATTATTATTTTTGTTATTTACATGTTCCATTTAGCTGTTTCTATTATAAAGCATGTTTGTGGGTCTGGGTAAAGAAATTTGTTGCACACAAATGAAAGCGACAATATGCACACTGTATAAAATACTGCAGTTCTGCACTTGGGTGTTGAGCAACTCGAGTCTTCCTTATTCCAAATAACACTACCAGAAGCATGAATAGGGCCATATGTATCGGAAATGAAGCCTCCTTCCAGGCATGCTTCATCGTGTTGCTGAATGTGGGTGCACCGGGCTGATTATTGACGGGTGCGTGGAGGCTGATGACGGAGTTGCGACTGTGGAGTCCAGTACCAGTGTCGTCGAGTAAAACTCGCTCACAGAAACGTGTAGCAACTGTTTTCCACTGGTGAAAGTAGTGTACATCCAAAGCTAGAAAAAAAAAATTATAATAATAAAATAAAAAGCACGTGCACGAGGTGGAACGGCCGATACCTTTCTGTGTTTATTTGTAAATTACGAACAGGTCCTTCTGGGGTGAAAACGTATCCAGATCCAGACAACACTGTGTTCCACCACTGGGAGACAGGCAGTTATCTCGCCATTGTTCGGGAATACTCCTACCCACTTTTCCTCCTTTGCTTTTCGGAGACGGTTCATTTTCTTTTGTAGAACAGGACCATGTCTATGAGAAATACAAAATGTCCGCTTGCAGTTAACTGTATAACTTACACTTATAAACAAATCAAAGCATCGCTACCGGTGACACTAGGGGAGGCCGTTTATCATGGCGTCACTACGTGGTACTAGGAAAACAACCACCATCCCATCGCCGATACTGATATTGACATCATGATAACATAAACACAAGGATCTGATTAGACATATAGCGTATAATACAGTCATCTGATGGAATAATTGTTGAAACCTTTCACGGAGTAGTAAAAACTGCTATTGCCTGCGGTCGAATTTAGATCAATTATGTTTACAAAGTAACGCAACTCAATTTTTATGTGATATAATTTACTAATATGTAGGCCCTGAATTCTTAGTTACCATCTGAACCCTCTGATTCTTTGCAGTAAGGGAAGTTGGAAGTATTTAAGAATTAATTAACTTTCTTGAATGTTTTGGTAGCAGCACAGTTATTCTTCCAGGACTTGTGTCACTGTGCTCCTCTGTAAGTTTTATTCAAATCAAATGTTTGTAAATCTAATGAACTTAACTACGTTGGTCATCAGTCCCTAGGCTTACAAACTACTTAAACTAACTTGCTAACGACAGACACTCATGCCCGAGGAAGAACTCGAACCCCCGACAGCGAGCAGCCGTGCGCTCCACAGCAAGGCACCTTAGAACGCTCGGCCACTCCATCGCGTCTGTCTTTTATTGTCCCAGTAAATTGTTACTCCTTTTTAAATATTTCGGCCGCTATTTCCTATGTCGATCCGAAGTTTTCCTCAAATTGTCTGGCAGCGCGGTCTGAGGTGCCATGGCACGGACTGCGCGACTGCTACCGCCTGAGGGTCGAGTCCTCCTAGTGTGTGTGTGTGTGTAGTGTGTGTGTGTGTGTGTGAGTGTGGTCCATACCGAAAGTTACTTCCAGAGAAACTCTATGAAAGCAAACATACAACAAGAAAAAACCGTATAGCAGTTGTACATCAATTAAAAGGCGAAAGATTTCATACCAAGGCAACTAATGGGGCCAGGCGACATTCTAGTCCAGTTTGTGGAAATTTGCGTAGCACTAACATTTATACTTTTCATGTACTAATTTGATTCGTAATTTTTACTTTATTGTTATGTTTATTCATTTTTGAAATGTGTTTGAAGCTAGGTAAGAACATCTTTAATAGTTAAAAAGTAGAATCATTTTAGTAGTCTGGCAGAAGAACAAAATGGAAATTTATAAAAACGTTTTTAATTTTTTCTTTTTATTTTCGTCAAAGTCGATTTGTTTCAATTAAAACTATTTGTATTTTGTTGTTATTAAAACTCGGTTCTATTAAAATTCTGTTGTTTATATATTCCGTACTTCATCGAGAATACGGAGGTCTCTAGCATCACACGTCTGTCATTACGGGTGCCGCGGTGGAGTAGCCGAGCGGTCTAAAGCGTCTCGCTGCGGAGCGTGCGGTTGCTCGCCGTGGGGGTTCGAGTCCTCCCCGGGGCATGGATGTGTGTGTTGTCCTTAGGTTAGTTTACCTAGGTTTAAGTAGTTTGTAAGCTACGGACTGATGACCACGCAGTTTGGTCCGATAGGTTTACGAACATTTGAACATTTGTCATTACGGGGTACTACTCCCCATAGTTTAAGCGATATGATGTCGTAGACAATGGGATGTGCGAAAAATGGCTCGCCGGCCGCGGTGGCCGAGGGAACTGAGGCGCTTCAGTCACGGTCTGCACGGTCACTACGGTCGGGGGTTCGAATCCCCCCTCGGGCATGGATATTTGTGCCGTCCTTAGTCTTAGCTAGTTTATAAGTAGTTTGTAAGTTTAGGGACTGATGACCCCGTAGTTAAGTCCCATAAGCTGTACAAACATTTGAACATTTTTTTTTTTTTTTTTGAAAAATGGTTCCATCAGACCCTGGTTTTAGTTTATTACGTCTTTACTACCTCTACTCCCAACACATTTCACAGATTGATCGCTAATATTCCACTGTCCGCATCTGGAAAATTTCATTACTGTAGGTCACAGTGTTCTGGAGATGTGACATTATTAGGACTGAGCCGCGTGAAATGATAGCACAGGGTGAAATTGGCTACAGATGGAATGGAGAGAGAGTAGGGCATAACAATCGAAAAGCAGGAAGCCCTACAAATGTGGTACTAATGCTAAGGCTGCCAGCGGGTCAGTTACTGACCTTGTCTCCAGGAACTGCAGGAGCACTCCACATGTTGCACAGCCTGCTGGCGTCGTACTGCCGCCGTGGAGCATCCTTATCCTACCCACTGCGTCCTTCCTCGTGAACCTCTCATAGCATGCAGACCTCGCCTAGCTCACGTCTTGAACTTACCATATCCCTACAAACTCCCTATCAACACTCCACAACAACCAGAACCAAAAAAAAAAAAAAAAATCACCAGAACACTGTGGTTAGCCTAGCCACCGAAAACCTCAACACTGCAGAAGTTTCCATTCTATCCCCAGCCGTACAAACCAGTTCAACCACAATGAACTTATCAAAGACCCACTCTCATTTCCCGATCCCTACAATGGAAACACAACTTTGCCACGAATCCCTCTGACCAGAGCCAACCTAATCCCAACGTTGAAGCCTGCCTTTCCCAGTTTACACCACCATCCAACAGAGATCCCCCTGCACTCCCACCTAACCAAACCCTGGTCGCTCTCGAATAATTTCTTACCTCCAACTTGGCCGCAACATCTTTCCTCAATTACCTCCCTAAGAACACTAACCATTTGGGAGAAGAAAGGAGAGCCATCCACAAACTCAAAAGAAAACCCAAGATTCATCCTTCCTGCAGACCACGTTTCCACCATTTTTTTTCATGAATTACAGTGTACCTGGCATAAGCGACCTGCCATTCATCTATGCCTGAATGACCACATCCAAAAAGTCTAACAAGAGCTCAAATCATATGCCCCCTTCCCCAGAATCTCTCTCCTGAATTCATCTCCCTCCTCACCCGAACAGCATCCCACATACTTTCTACATGCTCCACCAACCAAATAATCCTGTACACCGAATTGTATCTGGTTACTGTGCTCCCACGGAAAGAAATTTGGCCCTCACTGACCTACACCTTTAATTAATTGAACAAAATGTATCCTCCAATATCAAAGATACCAACCACTTCCTTCACAGACTATCCACAATCTCCACACCTTTACCTCCTGGATCCTTGCGTGTCACAGTTGATGCCACCTCCCGATACAACAACATCCCTCATGGCCATGGCCTTGCATCACAAAGTTTTGTTATTTTAAGCATTTTCACTCTACGCTCTGCCTTTAGACTACAAACACAACAGCCGACAGACGTGTTTGAAAAAATAAATAAACAAACTTGTGTGTCCGTCTTAAAAAACACTCTTTCGATGTCAAGATTATTTAAAACAATTCTAACTAGAGTCAAACATTACAACACTACCCAGAAAAAGAAATGTCCGTTTTCGGAACTCGTGCGCCACCTTAGGTCGCTAGGCAAATCAATGTATACTACGTCTTGATACACTCTGTTAGGTATTGTGATACAATTACAACTCGTTTGCAAAATTGACATGCAAGACATAATAAAGAATTTCATCTGTCACAAGTACGTGACAATACCACCAATCACGCTCTTCGTTTAGACTACGAATGCAATAGCAGACAGACATGTTAAAAAATTTAACGGGATGTAACGGTAACGGACGCTGCAAGTTAAAAAAAAAAAAAAAAAAAGCTTGTATGTCCATCTTAACAAACACTCTTTCGATGTCCAGATGTGTAACCCAACAACAACAACAGAAGAATATTGTTTACAAAGAATTGGAATTTACTGACGGAAATAATGAAAATCGGCAAGGACACCTTATGATTCAAGCACAGTGTGTGCATAGGACCCATAGATTTGGAACGTTGCAGCTTACGCTCTGTATTTCACCGACCATCCGCAGCAGGCGTCGATGGCCCAGACTGCCAACCAACCGCCGTTATACTTGCAGCATGCCGTTGTGAGGAATCTATCAGGAATGCGTCTAAATATATATATCTACAAGCAGTGTTAACAGGCTTCCTCAGCTCAGACAGAAAGGCAGAGAACGAATCAACAAACATTCTGCTACTTTACACCAAACTTCCAAGGAATGGAATTAAAGTTTACATTGTTTTAATTTTTGCAAATGAGCGATCCGTTCTTTCACTATCTTTAAACGAAACGAAACCCAATTGCAAAACGATATTTGCTTAGATCGATGTGCCGGTGTTTTCTATTTCCTCCTCCCTATTGTACGGCAGCTGCAGGAAAGGACGTTTTCGATCTCCAGTATGTATCGCCATGTCTTTCCGTAATCCACCTCTTTTAAGGTTTTAATATCCAGTTCTGCGCCTTCCGACAATTGTTCTGGACGAGAGAATTCGGGTAGTTTAATTTTACTTCTTATTTCCTTTATAATGCAATTGCTAAAGCAGTACACATCTTCTTGCGTATACCCATCTCGTTTAAACTAAACATCACAAAGGGAATCTCTCTCTCTCTCTCTCTCTCTCTCTCTCTCTCTCTCTCTCTCTCTCTCTCTCTCTCTTCTCTCTAACCACTATACCCTGTTACAATATTAGACACTGCAAACGTTTCTTTTCGATCTGCTCCAAGTCTTTACAACATTTATCTGACACATCAAATTTGCAAATACCGATAATTGAGCACTCCAGAACACGTTTAAAATTGTTCTTTCTCTACGTTTAAACAAAACTAAACCCTATTGTACAATGGTATTTCCTTGGAGATTCACATTAAACAATAATAAATGCATGAAATAATGTAAGATCAGCAGTTTACCGATTTCCGCCGGCTACACTAAAACTATTTTTCTTTTTTTCCAAAGTACTGACCTAACAACATCCTTCTACGAAATGACACTCGCCAATACAACAACCAAGGAACCGCATACAGATAAGTCTCTACGCAAACATCTCCCCCATACCCAGGAGGACATAACGGTAATACTTTACCTGTCCGAAAAGCTTGAATGCTACACACTTAGAACACTTGGAACAGATTTACAGTTCTGTAGAGCAAGGTACCAGCCCTTTATCCAAAATAAAGACAGAGAGACATAAAAATTCTTACTGCAAACACAAGATTTCTTTCTTCAATCCACTAACTCGAACTCTGATTTTTTTTTTTAAATCAATAATTACAAATTGTTATCTACCACAAAGGAAGATGTCTATAAACTAAGATGCTAACCTACACACTGTGATCGATAAAAGAAAAATTTGTCGCAATCAGCGCAAAACACCAACAAACCTCACATATTTTGAAGTCCTGTGTCAAATTACAGGTGATGATAAATGATCCATCCTATTAATAATAGCCGGCCGCGGTGGCCGAGGTGACTGAGGCGCTCCAGTCACGGTCAGCACGGCCACTACGGTCGGGGGTTCGAATCCCCCCTCGGGCATGGATATTTGTGCCGTCCTAGTTCGTAAATAGTTTGTAAGTTTAGGGACTGATGACCTCGTAGTTAAGTCCCATAAGCTTAACAAACATTTGAACATTTTTCATTAATAATAGTACATAGTGCTTAAACAAAATAAAATTTAGTAGAACCTCTAGCGACCAAAACATTCTTCAATGAGGCTGTCCGTGCTATCAGAAGAGTACTACGCAAACAAAAACGTTTAAAGCAACAGCTTAACGACCAAAGTAGAGCACCTTAGGCCTCATAGACGACAGAACACAGAGCGAGAGGGAAGAGCGTCAGCCCATCGACAGCTAAACAGCCGTCTTCTGCACTTTTCGCTGACAGAACAGCGTAATGGTCGCACTCTGCCATCACACTGCGGGCCTCTGACAGGTACGCATACACCGAACACCATACTCCTACGCGGTTTTCTGATTACCATGCGAGCGAAATGTACCACTCAACTATTTATTTATTTAGCGTATGGCAATACAGATGAACTGCAACTAACAATCGTGAGTTTGTTTAAATTTACAACACAAAATTACATTAACTGCATCATTTTGCAAAGTATAAAAGAGCTAAACGACTAAATGTACAAATGAATATCTAGGTTTTCTATTCATTCAAGGGCTGCCTCTGTCACTTCAAAGAAATCTTCTAGATATCCTTGACAAGCTCTTCTGCAACAGCTTGTAACAATGTGGTTGATTGTCTGGTGCTCGTTTCCACAGGATGAAGCCTTTCCCCAACGGTGGAGGTTTTCAACGCAGACGCCGTGCCCTGTGCGGATCGTATTGTTTTCCAGGCACGAAGTGATAATTCCATTCCAGCTGGTTTTGCGTCAGGTCTTTGGAGCGTCTAGTATTTCTCACAGGCAACATTGTTCCGCAGTTCCGTTCACTTTCTTTTAATGTTGAATCTAGTTGCCTGCAATCATTCTGCCAATAAGATGGATGGTTGCCTAGATTTTAGACGCCTCATTCGGAGAGCACCCACGTCACAGTGGATTGGAAGTTCGGGGAGTTTCAGTAATTGTTCGTATTCCTTGAGAAGGGCGTTCTGTCTTCGAAGGTCTGGAGGCTCAATGTGACTTAGACTTGCTAAACCAGTGAACAGGAGTAGATCTGATGCAGCCTGTTATTGTCCTCATTGTTGCCATTAGCTCTACGTCAACTTTTCTCACATGTGAGCTATTAAGCCACACTGGAGCACAGTACTCGGTGGCAGAATAGACCAGACCTAAGGAGGAGCATCTCAGAGTTGTAGCTCTTGCTCCCCATGAGGTACCACTCAGCTTCTGTATGAAGTTATTACGTGATCTTAGTTTTGCTGAGGTGTTTCTTGTAGGAGAGCGTTCTGTCTAGAGTTACTCCTAAATGTTTAGGGTAGTCTTGGTAATGAAGGACTTGACCGTTAAAGATAACATGTAACTTCGCATTGGCCATTCTATTGTTACGGTGAAAGCAGTGGACTTCGGTCTTCGTTGGGTTTTGTGTTAGCCTCCGGTTTTCGAAGTATTTTTCCATTATGCTCAGGTCTGCAGAAAGGATCTCCTCACCAGCTTCAAGATTTCTCTGTTGGGCGGCCAGACATGTACAAGTTGAGCAGTATTGGTGCCAAAACTGAACCCTGAGGGAGACCATTATCAAGTTTCTTCTGTCTGCTTAGTTGATTACCAACGACCACTTGCAAGTATCTGTCAGATTGTGAGCTTAATTATGCTTTGGCGTTGTATAATACTTGCGAGTTTGTACAGCAGTCCCTCTGTCCATACTGTATCGTAAGGCAGCCGTGAGATCGACAAAAGCCACTGATGTTTTAAGGCGTTTTTGGAGTCCAGCTTCTATGTGTGTGGTTAAGCTGAGTACTTGGTCTGCGCAGCTTCTGTTAGGTCTGAATCCTGCTCGTTCTATGGGAATGACTGCATGGATCTTTGGACCAATTCTGTTGAGGATGACCCTTTCTAAAAGCTTGTAGTAGCAGCTCAGGAGAGCAATTGGTCGATAGCTAGGAGGTTCATTTGCTGGTCACCTGGCTTCAGTATGGCTATGATTTTTGTTCTTTTTAAGGCTTTTGCAATGTTTCTTGATATAATATTGGCGAAGAAGCTCGCAAGCCATTTGCGAGTCCTGTTTTTACAATTGATGAGGAACTCTGGGTGTATCCCATTAAATCCTGGAGCTTTGCCTTTTTATTTCTTTTATTGCTGCAGTGATATCTAAAGTGAAGTGTCTGGAGTACTCTTATTTGCTAAGTGCCTTCTGTTTCAGGTTTCCAAGTTATTTCTTTACCATTCTTGTGTGTGGCGTATGTGGGGGTGCTCTGGAGAGAGAACGTATTCTATTTACGATGTGGCCTGGAGTTACTTCAGGATCTTTGCGGGTAGGTGGTCGACTTCCTCCTAGTTTTCTTAAGAGACTCCGCGCCTCTCTGCTTGATCTCTTAAAATCCAGACTTTCCGTTTTCTGCTCCCAGCATTCTTTTATGAGCTTTATCAAAATGTATCAGAAGTTCCGTGCCAGTTTCACAGTCATTGGTCGTTAAAGAGGACTGATATAATTCTTCACAGTCGTTATTCCTGCCTGGGATGTATTCTTTCCGGAATCCTCTAGACACGCACGTTTTTGCAGTTGATAAGACTGTCCCGACGAATCTATCATAATTTTCACTCAGTGGGGGAATCCATCTGATCACTTTATCGAGTTCTTTGGAGAATTTAGTCCAGTCTGCTTTCCTGAAGCTCCATCTTGGTCTAGGCATTGATCGAATTACAGCGAT
This sequence comes from Locusta migratoria, assembly GCA_026315105.1. Classification (NCBI taxonomy): domain Eukaryota; kingdom Metazoa; phylum Arthropoda; class Insecta; order Orthoptera; family Acrididae; genus Locusta; species Locusta migratoria. Next base: position 557,856,481 of record CM048747.1, on the reverse strand, counting down.
TTGAATTCCTACGTCTAGAATTACTGGCCGGTTTTGGCTGTTTGCAAGGCCTCCAAGGACTGTCCTTACTGTGTATAGAGGTTGTTCCTGGAAGTCCCGTGTTACAAAACGTAGATCAGGGTTGGAATCCTTCTTCCAAGCCGCAGATTTAAATGTCCCCTTGTCCTTTGAGTGAAATACTAGTCCAATTTGCAAGGTTTCCTCCTTTTCGTCAGTATCACTGTATTTCCAATTACTGTGATGACTATTAAAGTCGCCAATATATACACTTGGATGCGAGAAAACAGGAAGGACATGAGCTGGCCAGTTATCTGCTGGAGGCTTATAGCCATTTATGATAGTAACGTAACGTCTTCAACTTTAACTGAGATAGTCTCATTATTTTGTGTCGTGTTTGTGGATATCAGATGTGCGTTTTCAATATTATTACGTATGTAAGTAGCACAGCCGTAGGTGTAATGGTCTGTGGCTCCCAAGACTTCGTATCCAGCTACACATCTTCTCGAATACCGAGTTTCCTCAGTATCTACATGTGTTCCTTGAATGACTGCCACATCCAGATCGTTTTCAAGTAGCAGGCGGGAGAGATGTTGGGATTTAGATCGGCTGAGCCCTTCAACATTAAGCTGTAGGATTCGAATGTGTAGTTGGTTGGCTCTGAGATGAGCCGTTGTGATGCAGTTGCACGTCCATGTTGAAGCCAGAAGATCCGCGACAGGTAGGCCTGGCCGCCGGCTGTGATAGTCGTTCAGCACCACCCAGGGGGCACGCGCAGCTTCAGGCGCGCTGCGGACGCGGGGGTCTTCACCCCCCAGCGATCAACCGACCCTACATAGACCGCAAGAGGGGGTTCGCTAGATTTACCAGCACACCAGTCAATTCCGGTGTTCTTATTAACGCAGCAAACAATTCGGAAAACACTGTTGAACACACAACATCGGTTCTCTAAGGAATTTGTTAGCTGCGAACACATGGATGGGATTGATACACTGTACAGGGATGCACAGGCGACCCTCGTTTAAAACACTTAAACAGTATTGTAGAGAGTCAAAAACGCGACCTATTCTGTCACCGTATATTGTTGCCTCCAGCCTGGTAAAGCCATGTTCTCGACCAAACGAAAACGTAAAAGTCTCCCGCAAACGCCTGTCAGGACACTTTATAAAATCGATAAGGTGATTACCGGTATGTTTATTGACACCAAAACTCGCGATTTGACAATTAAATTTATTATATATTTCTACGTCAACAACGTTAAACAATCGATTCCAACTGTCATCATTGTGCACAATCACGTTGCTGTTCCCTATACAACTTCCTTCCATGGGAAAGTCACGGGTAGATACTAGGTACTCGCACATTTCCAGTTTGCTAAAAATTCCTGCGGAATCTTGTGGGATGCCCAATTACAGGAGATAGAAGTTACCTGCACGGAGCTGTTGTAGTATAGATGGGAGCTCATCCGTTACAACATCGGCTATTCCCACTTTATAAGGTACAGCGCCAGGATTTGCATATTCCCTCGAGATGTTCTCCAGGGCCTCCTTGCGAGTATCTCTCCCGCATGCCACATGCTGTCTCAGCGCTGCCGGCCAGGCAGGAGAAACTGAAACTTTGCCGTACCTCTGTGGCCAGCAGTGATGAACTCGTCAGATTTACTACGTGGGGATAAGTTAAAAGATCAGCAATAATTTACCACGACAAGCATCCATGCTACATAAATGGCACGCCACCAACACACTCTGAAGCAGGCAATATCTGACGAAATATCAGATAACACACACAGTGTAAAGTTTTTACATTCACATGAACATAATCCTAAATCGACTTCTTTGGAGCTCTAAGGCAACACATCATCATCCACAAATGGAAACTGGTACTGTGTCGCATATTTAGAGTACTTCAAACACTTTTTACTTAAATTCTATCCTGACTAGCCTGCGACACTCTCTGTAAGCGTTTGTAACTACAACGATTTCCAATTCAGCGACCGGACTGTAACTGCAATCAACTCTAACCTACAACAAACGGATCTAGCCATTACAGCTTTTTTTAAAGTCTAAGTTCTAAACCGATTAGCATGCGGCAGTCTCTGTATAAGCCCGACCACTGCGTTCCTGGTAGATCCCTCCAAACCATCCGACTGACTGATCATGCACCAGACAGTATTTCTGAAACGTTTTGTGTCAGTCACTAGACCACATACCTCGTGCGTTTAACAATCACTAGTGCACAATCGTGATCGTATTCTCCCTTCTAACAAATCAATACTCTCGATAAACAACTGCAACACATCAATTTACACCGTAAAAATGATTGACGCACACAGAACAGCTAACAAGGAATGAGCAAGATCAATACCAAGTTCTTAATCCTTACAACCAACAACGCAAAATAGTCTACATCTACTAAGAGAACAGCAGAAAAATTTTATCGAATGGTAAGTGCAATCCTTTAAACATCCTATTAAACGCACCTCCCAAAGAAGTAAATACCCAGCTTTAAATCACCTAACTGTAGGGTTTACTGAAATCGATGCTTCTTGACCGAAGAACAATAATTTACTAGCGCAGGCATCTGCGCTACGCTACCGAGAGATGTCCACTCGTAAACACTACTAAATAAGAGATAATTACGCCACAACCATAACACATAACCGTACTACATCAATATGCATTTCCACAAATTTAGAACGCAATGTGTTGCAACGAACTGTACGACTAACCAGTTCGAAATCTGTATTTCGCACAAGCCAGGGTGCATTATCCGCACGAGAGCTAATTTTACAAAGGTAGAATTACATTGCTTCTATCAACAGACATAAGAATTACACAAAAAATGATCGAAGTGTCACAGCTATACCATCGCTCTTAATGCACCATCAACACAAATAAGATCATTTCTAACTAACCTCTACAGATCTTAGCGAGACACCTCATCACAATCGTATTAACGACAAATACTGCAACATTTCTATGTATCATATCCTCGCAATTGACAAAAACAAGGTTTTTTACCGTACGACATGCCTACAGCACTCGTTATAACTTGCATGATGAAAATACAGTTAGCGATAAACTATTTTATACACACACACAGAGAAACAGTCGTGTTGCAAGGTTGTTATCTCTCTCTGGGTTGTTTAAAAATGTATAAATTGCTTTTCATATAATGAATGAACAATTTTTACTGTCTTTACTTTGTATGCCAAAGTGATTGTAACCTGTATGGATGTCAAAGTATTTATGTCATATCTTTGGATGGTATACATTATCGCTGGTAAAAGAGACAGAGAGAGAGCAGTATAGTTTAGTTGTGAGTGGCAGTGGTGTGCTGTGGTGACACGTCTTCAATGAGGAGGCTGCCCTACCAAGCAGTGGAGGCAGTGTTATTAATCAACTTTCTGTGTGATGAAGATATGAGATTCTTCTGTTTATGAAAGAAACTTGCAGAGGTGGAGATATTAAAAGGTATTTATAATATCAGTCAGTTTTGAAATTGTAGAGATATTGGTAAAAAAATGTGTAAAGCAAGATTTAAATAATACTAATAATTTCACAAATCGTAGATTGTATTTTTTTAGTAGCGAGTAGTATTGCTTTTTCCCTTTCATAGAATTTTCATAAAATGGTTAATGCTACATTGTTTGATTGTGCTACATTGCACGTGGTAGGCACTATAAAGAAAATTAATTTACAGGGTATTAATGGGAGTCTAGTTAGTTGCTATTTTGAAAGGAATTAATTGCGTGACAAAACGAGCGTTTCCATGTGCACAGTCAGCTAAATTGAATTACTAATGACAGGGACTGATAACCGTCGCTGTTTAGTCCCTTCCAAAAACCAACAACAACAATACTAAGTTCAGATGACTGATAGAGATCAATATTGTTCAGATGCTGCTGCCAAAGTAAATATTAAGAAAAACAGTTTTGTGTAATTCAGTAAAAGACTCCGATAAAAAGGTTATACGTTATTTCTGTCATTGCTCAAACACGGCCGGCCGCGGTGGCGCTTCAGTCACGGTCTGCACGGCCACTACGATCGGGGGTTCGAATCCCCCCTCGGGCATGGATATTTGTGCCGTCCTAGTTCGTAAGTAGTTGATAAGTAGTTTGTAAGTTTAGGGACTGATGACCCCGTAGTTAAGTCCCATAAGCTTAACAAACATTTGAACATTTTTGCTCAAACACGACATTGAGATCGTTATGCAGTTAACAAACAAATTACTGATGAGTAACAGATTTTATCGACCAAAGGGTTTCAGCACGCTGACTGACAGGACAGGACAGGACAGGACAGGACAGGTATTCGATGAAGTCACAGTTGTACAGCGCAGTGTGCCGACGCACATCCACGGTCTTAACAAAAAGCTCAAAGATGACGATTTCTGGTATGTGCCTAATTTAAAGTTTTAGTCGGAACTGGGGCAAACTTTCAGTGTGGCTGCATATCTATTACAGAAACCAAGTACAGTTTTTAGAAAATCGATAGGAAGAAGAAAAAAATATCTACAAGACGAACGTATGTACAGTAAGTTAAACTCCATTCCATACACCAATGCACAGCACAACATCGACTTAAACAAACGCTTACTTATCTGTAGACTAGAACAGCACAGAAGTACATCTCCGATAACAGATACTCTACCGATTGAGGTAATGCTCTTCTGATACGTAACATTTCTTCCGGTATTTTCTCTTGGAGCCATAGACATGTAAACCCGATACGTTCTACGCAAAATGCTATTAAGTCTTGACAACAAATAGCTGTTGCATATACAAACTGTTACATAGTAAAATGTAAACTTTCACGGCCGGAAAGAGAACATTGTTTGTGTGAGTGTGTTTTTCTGATTGTATTGGATATCGAGCTATATTCACGTTACTGTTGGGCGTTTTTATTTTTAAAGCGAAGTTTTTCTGTAGATCGTTCGTTGCTTGTGATTACATATTACCCGTTTTCGCGGTGACTGTCGCACATAACGAGAGAAATGAGTAAGGTAATGAATGTCTTCTGCTGTTGTTGTTTTACACATGTAGATATCGAAAGAGCGTTTATTAAGATGGACACACAAGTTCGTTTTTGAGTTGTGGCGCTCGTTATCGTATATTTCGTTTACTATCTAACACGCACTGGTTTTTTTTTTTTTTCCTTTTTTTTGTTTTTTATTTATTTTTTTAATGCAGTTTAGATCAGAAGCAAGATTCATTTTAATGTAATTACAATTAGTGGTAAAATTATTGATTTTTCTTCCCGCCAAATAAAATTTGGTAATGTATGGGCGATTCTAATCCCTCATCACGTTTCCGTGCCCCGAATCGATCTACCGTCAAACAAGTTTGAATTTAATACACACACCATTCCCTTGACTTTACTGGTATTTGTTATAAACATTGTTGTTAAACATTACTGAGGACATCTACTGTTGCTCACTGACGATTTCAGAGAGAAAGTGGAGTGTTCGTTCCAGTCGGAGCTGACATTCGGATTGATGGAGAAGGAAATCGGCCGAGCCCTTTCATAGCATCCGTCCCAGAATTTAGTTGGAGGGATTTAGGGAAATCACGGGAAACCTAAAACTGGACGACGATGGTGTGTGTGGTATAAGAGCGCACGACATCGCGCCCTTTAGCGTCGTACAACTGGGTGGCCGGACGTGGGTTCAGGCCGCCCCCTCTACTTCCCAGACGGCCTTTTCTTCCCCCTCCCCTCATTTCCTATCCTCACTCCTTCCCCTCCCCACCGGGGGACTGATAACCTCAGTAGTTTAGTCCCCCTATCCCAAACAAAGTACCCAACGCTACTCATACCGCCGCCTTGCCGAATGCTACCGCTGCTCTAGCCACCTCGCTCGGTCGAGACATGCGACAGGGTGATGTTGACCGTCAATACGTACTTGGGTAATCAGCGAGGGAGGATTGTCACTTGTCAGTATTGTGAGTAGACAGTCATCTACGTCGACCCCACAGCGCTCGCAGCCTACGCTGTATTGCCGCACCACGGAGAATCAATACCCGGAGAAGGTTCTGGTCCATCCTGGAAACGTGTTCGGATGGCGTAACGGTTGATGCGACCTCTGGTGGAAAGGTTCGAGTACCGGTTCGCCACAAATTTTCACCTGCCACCACTCGCACAGTAGAGCAGTATAAAGGCGCTAGCTTCTGCACGGAGGTGTGGGGTCTGCAGCTGACTGGCTGCCCCGCCTCGCCACTCGCCACTCGCCAGTCGACTGGCGCCACCAGCACTGGCGCGCTTGCCTCGCTTGCCGCTGGGCGGCGCTGGCGTCGCCGCGGCCTCCACGTCCACTCGCGCACCTGTTGCACAACGGCGGCGGCCATCGCGCCCGTCCACTCCGCACTTCATGAGCCGCGCTCTCGTATGAATGCCGAATTAGGCGTCAGGACTGCGGACACACTTCCTTACCCTCACGCCCTCGAGAGCACTGTCCGAACCTCTGTCGACAAACCTTGTCGCATTTGCACTCTGATCTCTGACGCAAATTATTGTTAACCGTGCAATAACTCTGTCCCTCCAACAAGCTCAGGATTTATAACTCCTTCACGAACGCATCCCCTTGTTTGTAAGTTTCGCTTGCATTCTCCCTTTGAAAATCCCTCTCAGCCAGTTACACATTCCTCAGATCATTTTGACTATTTTTCTTTTGTCGAAATGAAGTAGAAAGTATGAGTTTACGAGATATTCGTAAAGGTAAAGGAGACAATCCGAAGATGGGTTTGAACAGCACAGTGCTTTAGTAGGCACGGTCCTGTTTGGAGGCGGTATGCCGTCGCCTTCCTCCTATCTTCGAACTGACCTACCCAGCCAGTTACACGCGGACCCACAGCTACTCGGTATTTTTCACACGAGCAATACTGCCAGAGGTGAAAGAAGTGGAGAGTGACAGATAAAAATCCCAGAACCTGGCGGGGATCGAACCCGCAACCTGTGGATTTGTAGTTTGGCACTCTACCACTGTGCAACCGAGGCGCACCGAGATATTCTTATAAACATAGTTATATTCGACATTAAATCCATTGAATACTCTTAGTTGTAGCCACACAGCTATCCTTAAAAACTATTTTTGTAGCAAATTTGTAAAAGAAAAGAATTTACGCAATATTGGATGTCTACATTCTTTTAAGGTAATGTGCAAATGATGACAAATTTCCTTCTGTTCATATTGAAGACCACTGAGTACTTAATAATTGGTAACACAGGTAATTCTTCTGTGTAGTATTCTGGTTATAATGAGTATCATCCTCAAATTGTGGTCACGGACTGTTTGTGGGAAGTCAGGGAACGTTACAGTCTTGCAGGGTTGGTGGTGCGTGCGTTCAGACGCGACTTTATACACCGACAGATGACAGGCAGGAGGCCTCGCACCGTACCTGGCCTGTTTGTTACTCGGCAACGCCGAATGACTGCGTCGACTGCCATGCGAAACCGTGCCCCTCTAGTTCCGAGATCGCGTAAGTCAAAAACAGAAGATGGCAGCAGCTAGCTCCGCGGGTCTTTTATCTTCATCCACTACAACCCGCTCAGCTCGATCGATAACGCTCAGTGTCACCGAGTATATATTGAGAACTGCTGGAAACAGAATCACGTTCAGAAGACAGCACTTGGGCAGACCAGAGAGAGACAGGACCGCGCGCATCGCTCTGCCCTGCAGGTACAGCTGGCGACTGAACCGCGGGGCTCGGCAGCCGCCTGTAGAAGCACCGTGGAGCCGCTGCTGGAGGGCGCATTTCTGGTATTCACAATAAACCGCTTATCTTACACCATTACTTCCACTGATGCTCTTAGTTATTGCCACTGATTGGTATTGCATTGTATCAACTAACGTGACCAACCGTACCGAGTTTTTCGGGTCAGTCACGGTGTATGTGTGCAGTGGCGGCGCTAGACGATTACTGGGCGTCGGCGAACTCGTCTTTGCGAGTCCTCTTTCATTTTGTCATTAATGAATTAATTGAGAAAATGTTAAATGAGCTGAATTATACATCAATAATCATTATACTAAAATTCTACTAGTATAATATACGAGTATTATTGCAATGACAAAAATTGCAATAAACAAACACAAATTAGAGAAACGTTTCAGCTTTTCGTCTCACAGAATTTTTTAAAGATCACGTTTTAATATTAGCCGCTATTTCGGCTTCAGTTGATAGTACTGACAACGCAGATTGTCTTTCTTGGCTCATGTGCTTTTCAAATTAGTCTTTATCAATTTTAACTTTGTGAAGCTTCTCTCAGCCGAAGCTGTACCGACTGGAACTGAGCATGATTCTGATTGTTATATAAACATTTGGATATACATATTCCAAATCGTTTTCTAAAATGTACTGAAGAAATTGTTTTACAAGTATTTAACTAAAAATTGCATCACTGCTGCACTCATACGGAAATAAATACGTATAACTAAATAGCTGCCGGCCGCGAATGGCCGAGCGCACTAAGACGTCATGCTACGGTGAGCGAACCGAGCAAGGTGGCGCAGTGGTAACGCACTGGACTCGCATTCGGGAGGATGGTGGTTCAAATCCACCTCCAACCATCCTGATTTAGGTTTTCCATTTCCCTAAATCACTTCAGGCAAATACCGGGATGGTTCCTTTCAAAGGGCACAGCCGATTTCCTTCCTCATCATTACCCAAATCTCTGAGTGTAAGCTCCGTCTCTAATGACCAAGCTGTCGACGAGACATTAAACCCTAAGTTTTGTTCCTCCTTCCACGGTGAGCGAGGTCCCTCTCGTCGGGGTCGATCCCACTCTTTGGTACGAAGGTTGTGTTCGGCCATTGGTTGAGCTAGAGTAAATTAGATGTAGGTCGTCGCTATATAACCTAGCAGTTGGAAAGCGCTGTCAAACATCAAATATAAATAAAATAAAATAAAATTTTAACGATGTTTTGCGAGGCCGTCGGCAGTGGCCGAAGTCGCCGACGCCTAGCGCCGCCACTGTATGTGTGTCTGTCCCGAATTTTTTCAAAGGTAATTCGGTACACTTATTCGTCCTGGGTTTAACAATTATGTTCCGAATTAGAAATTTATCTCACCTGTATCGGTCTAGTTTATTATTAGTTTCAATTATGATGGGAAACTGTTTGACAAAGGTTCGTTAGACTTAAGGTATTCATCAAAAACTGTCGAAACCGTTTTATTGTAGAAAGATATAAAAAAAGCCAAGATCGCTGATCATCAGTTTTTATTTAAGATGACCGGTTTCGGTGAACTATGTCAGCATCATCTGGTCCAATAAAATCATTTTACGAGGCCATAATCGCGAGATATTTACTGGCTGATTGTTGTTGAATGCATTGTTTGATTATGAAACAGCTACGCCGGCGGTCGCATACAGTATTGTTTGTCCCCAGTAGGAGCGCTGGCTGTTGACAGCGGCAGGAGGCGTGTACAGTGTCCCTTTCATGATCAAACAATGCATTCAACAACAATCAGCCAGTAAATATCTCGCCATTATGGCCTCGTAAAATGATTTTATTGGACCAGGTGATGCTGACATAGTTCAGCGAAACCGGTCGTCTTATATAAAAATTGATGATCAGCGATCTTGGCTTTTTTATATCTTTCTACAATATCATAATTGGATCGCCTCCTCGAACATAAACCGAAACCGTTTTAAATTGTTTCCACTGAGCATACCAGTGAGAAAATCAGTGAATGGACTGCTAACAACACTTTTTCAGGTCAAAGAGGGTTCATATTATTTCTCATTTCAGACAGAATCGTGTGCCTTTCTCAACTGTGCTTAAACCAGTGCAGTTCCTCTTCTGCCTTTCCAGAAATAAGGCTGTTACTGCTGTATTTTCCCCCCACGAATAACACATGGACAAGTGACAAAACACAGCTTGCCGTAGAAACTGTAAAATCAATATTAGTAACTAGAGTGAATTATTATGAAACATGTATAGAATTTTTTCACGTGTCGTTCAAAAATACAAACTTGCTGAAGAAAATTCACTACAGTGTTAAATCCAGTTATTCTGATCGCTTTCCTACATCATATAAAGTACTAATAAAGTGTAAATTAATGTACTTTTGTAACAACTTAAACTGATGTCTTTTAATTATTACTTTCACTAAAATCTTCTTCTAATATAATGAAAATGTATATACAAATTACAAAATTTGTAATGTGTCCCGAATTTGGATCTAGAAAATGTGGTTATGTCCCGAATTTGAATCTTAGTATTAACACAGTACGCAATGTTTTCGCCTTGTGGAGTACAATCACTGAAAAGAGACAGTCCTTATGCTGCTAAACTGAATTATGATGTGATTCTTTTTTAGAAATGTTGAGAGTTTTTATTTTTTCTTCTGTATTAGTGGTGGTTATTTGACATTGTTGAAACAACTTGTCCCTTTGTCTAAGTCTTATTGCAATAAAAGGCTACAAATACTCCGCCAAATTTTGAAGCAGCCGATCTTCAAAGTTTAAGACGTGTTCCTGCTATATTTCCATTAGCGAAAAATATTGATTTGGATTTCAAGAAGTACTTTACAGCTTTCAAAGGCCTCTTGATATCATTTTGGCGCAATATTTTGACCCATTTGATCACAAAAATGTCGTTCTAAAGGAATTTCCCCCAACGTAGCGATGCCGGTGATTAACTTAACATCACTTTGAATGAAGAAAAAGTAGTTAGAGGCAGTCGTCATTTCATCAGAGATTATCAATAGGAAACCTGATGCACATGAAAGGACAGCTGAACAGCTTCAGCTGTTAGCATCAAATTAATTCAGATCTTTTTTTGCCTTTCCTGTTTTTAATTTTGTAATGAAAGATTTGATGACAATATTTGCGGACTATGAACAATTTTTTCGTCTATTTTCACCCGTTTTTGGCTTTCGTGAACCTAGATAGTAATGAACTGAAAGCTAAAATCACCAATCCCAGCTCAAAGTATCCTTCAGATTTAGCAGATAGTGACAGCTTCCTTGAAATTCTACCCATGTATACCGTCTTCAGAGCAATGTGTCAACCATAAAAGAATCCAATTGGATACTGAGTAGAACAATTGGACATTTTGTACGATTCAGGGCCGGGTTAAGGCAATCGCAAGTATCGTGGCCGCCGGGGGCCCATAATAGTGGGGGCCCCGCCATGGTCACCTTCGAAATTTGTCCCTATTTAACGAAGAGTCTTGTTTCCTAGTAAAAGGGAAAAAATCATTGAATTTAGAATATTAGCATGATGCATTCACACTAATCCCGCCATCGAGAGCACCTATATTGTTGCTCTACTTCTCCTTTAACGGGACAACAGCGACACTACACATTCCGATTTGTTGCCCAGTCGGCCGCCGAGTTGTGTGGAAACGCCAGAAATGTTTGACGTCGCCGACAGGCGCGGTTCGCCTTTTGCGTACAACGCGGCGCTGTAGGCCCACAACAGTGGGCAGTGTCTGCAGAGGCTGCCCTCTGCCGGTGCAACATCTGCAGTCATAACTTTTGTTATTAGATGTATATTTGTATTTCTAATCAAATGTTCAAATGTTGCCGGCCGCGGTGGCCGAGGGGACTGAGGCGTTTGTAGAGCTTATGGGACTTAACTACGGGGTCAACGGTCCCTAAACCTACAAACGACTTATGAACTAGCTTACACTAAAGACGTCACAAACATCCATGCCCGAGCGGGGATTCGAACCCTCGACCATAGCGGCCGTGCAGACCGTTACTGGCACGCCGCAGACCGCTCGGCCACCGCGGCCGGATATTTATATTTGACGTGAAAGTATTAACTTATAGAAACACTATATCAGACATTACGATACCGGATATTGCAACAATGAATTTCTATTTCGTCAGCCAGAGGGGACTCCAGATATAATCGAAAAATATTATACCAGACGTTAGAAAGGCCTTTCTTAAAAATTTGGAAAAATATTTACCAGTTTACTATAAAGCCATAAATAAGATAAATATAGAATAGTGTTAATGTCACTGTAATTTTAAAAACACCTAATACATTCCTATTTCTCCAGTTTTATGTCATGTTAGTTTTAGGTACAAGTTTCTTTGTTTTTAAGCTCATATTGGTATATTTAGTTGAATATTTTTCTTGTTTTAGCTTAAAATTCCCGCATTTCGTGCATATTTGAACACATACACTTCACTTGGCAAAGCCAGTTGGTGAACTATCCGGGCGGTAGTACTGTCGTGATTAAATGCAGAAGAAAGATAAACGGAGGTGATACGAAATCAATCTCCCAGGTATTCTGAAAAGTACAGCCTAACACGTTATACGCCATTTAAAAATCATTTTACACTGGAAGGATCGAGAGGCCGTATTGGCCCCTTTACCAATTTTTCCCGTGTGTCCTGATCAGACCGTTAAATGACAGGAGTTGAGTTCTGTGATTTATGATATTTTATATAAAGTATTGGGCACCCTCGTTTAGAGTGTTCTACTTCAAATAGATTCCTAAACATTAAGATTGCTACATAGAAGAACCGCAGGGCCCATTTGGCCCCTCATAGCGTTTCTCTGTATTGTCGGCAACTGTTGTTTCCTATTTTTTTTTTTTTTAATATGCGACAATAATGCCATACATTCCAGCACTGATAGCTGTAGGGCGGCTGGGGATGGGGGTCATATATCGATGAGTTATGCTTGAGAGACATTGTGTGAGTGATCTTTTCTGACGAAGGTTACGGTAGAAAATTTACAAGTTGTATGAATGTATATATGAGTTTGTTGGCAGCTCAGTGATGGCGAGTTGCTAGCTATCCTCATGTTATCAACATTCCATTCTGGACCTTCAAACAATGGAAATTCCAGGAAGGATTCAACGAAATTTTCGAGGAGGATAGGTTGCTTACTTTTGGCCCCAGAGTTTCTTAACGTAGTAGCTTGCATGCGATCCTTCTAGTATTTTAAGTAGACTAGATAGCAGCTATAAGAACACGGTATAATTAATTCATTTCCCCATTTTTACTCTGGTTGTCATAGGAGTTAAGGATTCATTCTCAAGACATGCCGTCGGTGCAGAGTTTGACGTTACTTGAAAGGAATTGATGGATCAGCTTTCGGTGTAATATAATAATAGATTTTTTCCCCTCAACTTCCAGCGAAGATGAGATTTTCATGTGGGTACAGCATTTCCTCCTTACCTGGCGAGAAGTAGGAACAAGTGTTCTGTTAAGCTAAGCTAGGGCTTACTGTGGCCCAGGTCCGTAGCCAGGAGGGCACGAGGGGGACCGTTGCCCCTGCACAGCACCCGTGTGCTCGCGTGGGACCGTGAGCAGTGCAGCTATCTCCACACTGTCCGCTCTCCTGCCATCCTCTGCAGGGCCGCATCATTTCCTTTCCCCTTTATTTCGCCTATCGCCTTGATTCTCCTTCTTAGTCTTCTCCTACAAACCAGTCCTTCCGAGGCATCTGCTACCAGGCACACCCTTCTCGACGAAAGTCCCAACCAGTTCTTATCCCGAATGAAACTTTTTCACTCTGCGGCGGAGTGTGCGCTGATATGAAACTTCCTGGCAGATTATAATTGTGAGCAGAAACTGGGTCTCGAACCTGAGACTTTTGCCTTTCGCGGGCAAGTTTCGTATCAGCGCACACTCCGCTGCAGAGTGAAAAAGTTTCATTCTCGAAACATCCCTCAGGCTGTGGCTAAGCCGTGTCTCCGTGTACTTCCAGGAGTGCTAGTCTTGCAAGTTTCGCGGGAGAACCTCTGTGAAGTTTGGAAAGTAGGAGGCGAGGTACTGACAGAACTGAAGTTGTGGGACGACACCGTGAGTCGTGTCGGGATAGCTCAGTGGTAGAGCGCTTGCCCCCGAAAGTTGGAGCCCTTGTTCCGGCACTCAATTTTAATCGTCCAGGAAGCTCCAGTTCTTATCCTTTCTCTTATAACCTTCATCAGACATCTTCCTTCTCCAAACATTTCTAACAGTCTTCCATTACTCAGTCTTTCCATCCAGCTTATCCTCTCCATTCTGCTCCACATCCACATCTCATATGCTTCTAACCTTTGCTCATCCTCTCGTCTCAGTGTCCATGTCCTGCCCAATATAGTGCCACATTGGTGACAAAGCATTTGCGGAGAATTTTCCTTAGACCCTTACCTAATTTCCGACATAAGAGACTCATCTTTCTTTTGAATGCCTCCTTCGCTATGGCAATTCGAGTTTTCACCTCCTGCTTACATCTCAAGTCTTCAGCTATTGTGCTAATGATTCCTTGTATTTTAATACTGGCCAGTCTGCGTCTTGTACTCGAGACCGTTCTCTTTGTTTTCGCTGTCTTTATTCTCGTCTCGTACTGCACACAAGCTTCATTCACATGTTACTGGATGTTGTTCGCTGTCCGCTCACTTTCTGCTCGAATGTTTCTTAAGCTTATGGGATTTATCTGCGGGGTCATCAGGCCCTAAACTTACAAACTGCTTATGAACTAGCTTATACTAAAGACGACATAAACATCTATGTCCGAGGGGGGATTCGAACCCCCGACGGGAAACGGCCTCGCGCATCGGAGCATAGCGCCTCAATGCGCTCGGCCGCTCCGCCGCGGCTCACTTTCTGCCACTAATACTGTGTCATCAGCAAATCTTATACATTCTTTTCTCTTTCCACCTATACGTATTTCTCTTTCCCCATCTAAGCCTTTCGCAATAATCTCTTTCAAGGTATACGTTAAACGACAGTGGGGAAAGGCAACAATCTTGTCTAATACCTTGCCCATTGAGTAAACGTACAGAAAGACACGGGACGGCAATGCTGTATGGAACGACGCGAATGCGCTCAGGTAGTGTTTTCGGTCGAATACAGGTTGTGTTTGTTTACAGTTACGCCCGCAGACAGGGGAGTGGCGCGACAGTCGTCGTATTGCCACAAGACGTGGCCTGACCGGCGCCCTCGCCGTGGCCTACCTGCAGCCGCAAAGCACACGTGCCGACTCTGAAGAGCGTGTGCTTCTCTGCTGCTTGTTTCACGGGCACTAAATCAACGTGGTTTGTGCGCTCCAGAGCCTGTTCAATAAATCTCACAACAGCTTGATAACGGAGCTGTTTTTTCGATATTCGCCATAGTTATTACGATACTTAATTTCCAATTAACCTATCGCATAACATTTCAAGCATTTGAAGTGAAAAATATAGTCGCTGACTACTTTTCGTTTGGTTAACTTTGGCTTATACATTACTTCGTACGAAATGTAACCAACATTGTGAAATTGTGTTTAAAGCTGATTAGAAAGCGAAGGGAAGCCGTAGCGTGCGGATCTCCGTGCCGGCGCGTTTCCAGGAGCTCAGTCCGTCAGTTCACCTGATGATGGCGACATGTATGATCGCCGAAATATTGTGCCCGTTGGACACTATAGACCGGCAGAACACCCATGGATATTTTGATTACACGTAAATTATCTTGAATGTGTAGTTGTTTGCTATATTAAAGTACTGGTATTCTTGCACCAATATGAACAATAAGATGTAATTAAAGACATTGCAAAACCGATTTTGCCAGTCTACAAAAGCCTTTCATTCAACACTTTTGAGATAAACGCGTTGAGGGCAGCACACACACGCCCTAGCGAACACTCGATCCTCCGACGGGCAGCAGGCGCACACTTCGCAGCAAGGCGCCTTAGAGCCCACGGCACATTACTTCATGACGGCAACTTGAGTGCCCCACTATTGTACCGCGTTATGACCTGAAGTACTACACCAATTATACCGTACACGTTTTGAAGTGTTACACAAGTTGACAGTTGCTTAGGAAGGCAATGTAACCAGCAGCATACGGCGTTGCACAGAGCGTCCGCTGCTACTGGCCGTGCGCTGGCGTCGCCCTCTGCCGGTGCGCCCCGGTACAGGCCGTGGTGGCTCAGACAGCTCGCCCAACCTACCAGGCGAGCGGAGACTGCAACTGCCAACGCCATCGTTAGGGGCGGCGGCAAAAATCCGATAATTAGCGAGGCAAGTTTCAATTTAGCCAGCAGCGGAACCTTAAGGCGGAACGGCGAGGCAATTTTCACTGTCACTGCGCGTGAACTTGAAGACAAAAATGTAAAACGGCAGACAAATCACAGGCTGGGGCTGCAAGTATCAGACTTGACGCAACCACCATCACACCGTTCACGCCATCTGATAGATACCGGGTCATCGTGTGGTTTTATTAGAACTACATCTATCGTTATCGGGTCTTTTTTCTTCGAGGAACTGGGTGACTCTGGTTTTGTAACTGCTAGCATGACGGGTGAGAGGTACGCCGATATGTTGCAGAATCGCATCATCCCCAGCCTGGCTGATAAACACCTGCTGGAACGTACGATTTTTATGCAGGATGGCGCTCCACCCATATTGCTAGACGCTTGAACGAACTCTTGCGCGCGTCGTTTGGTGATGATCGTGTGATCAGCCGTCACTTTCGTCATGCTTGGCCTCCCAGGTCCCCAGACCTCAGTCCCTGCGATTATTGGCTTTGGGGTTACCTGAAGTCGCAAGTGTATCGTGATCGACAGACATCTCTAGGGATGCTGAAAGACAACATCCGACGCCAATGCCTCACCATAACTCCGGACATGCTTTACAGTGCTGTTCACAACATTATTCCTCGACTAGAGCTATTGTTGAGGAATGATGGTGGACATATTGAACATTTCCTGTGAAAAACATCATCTTTCCTTTGTCTTAATTTGCTATTTATTGTTTTTATGATCAGATGAAGAGTCATCTTGAACTTTTTTTTTTGTTCTAATAAAACCCCATGTCATTCCAAGCAAGTGTGTCAATTTTTATTGCTCTATCTACATTATTCCGCGATTTATTACGTTTTCGAATTTATACTGACTTTTTTATCAGCCGATATACTCCATAATTTAGCACAATGGATAACTTCTGGCAGCAATTAAAGGAATAGATCGAACGCTAGTCCCCTCGGGTCCAGTGTGTAAGGCCTCTGTCTTGTCTCGGTTTTT
The DNA here is from genome assembly GCA_026315105.1 of Locusta migratoria. NCBI lineage: Eukaryota > Metazoa > Arthropoda > Insecta > Orthoptera > Acrididae > Locusta > Locusta migratoria. The sequence continues at coordinate 557,839,538 of CM048747.1, read as the reverse complement.
AATAACGCAGTCACATGTGGACTAAGCGACATTTGAGCGAGGCCATTGACTGCCCCTGTAGCACGACGCGCCGTTCTCTCTACTCTTCAGAAGGCGCCCTACGAGCAAAACGTCGAGGACGGACTTCTGTGCACTTACTGACCATTGTCTAAAGTCTCGGAGTCTTTTCTCGCCCCAGGCGTAATTCGCCTTTGCCTCGCACTTATTTTTTAAGCAAACTTCTTAACGAAATGTGACAGTATATACAAGAAGACCTGCACAGCTCAGTTTTTACTGTCATTGCAAAAAAAAAAAAAAAAAAAAAAAAAAAAAAAAAAATTCACTGTAAACGTCGACCACTGTACGTAACAAGAACCTTGCTTTGTCACTGAAATTAGTAAATAAGGTGCGTATGAACTGCTGGTTACTCCCTGCTACAAAGCCTTGTTCCCTGGCCCAAACTGAGAACTGACTCGTTTCATATTACTTCAATAACAGGATGTTAATACTACAGTGGTCAATATACATAGCAGCTCACACGTTATTATACACATACAAAGGGGTATTTAGTCGCAAGAAACATTGCATCTGAGCATGTTCTCAGCACTTGTGAAACAATCTATATCTATATATAAAAGGCTTGTGTGTGTACGTGCTGACAGACTTTTCTCCATGACCACATACTGCCACCCACTCGTGGTTGTGGTGGTAGATAGCCCTTGGTCTAATGATGTTAGTAAGGGAGTTTGGTCGCGGTGCGTGGCAGTGCGTGAGTGTGACGATCCAAAATTCGCAAAATATGCAATAAATACTCTTAGGAAAAGCTATATACTCTGTGACTTACGAACTTTACGGCACGAGTCAAACTGTTTATTCTTTCAATCGTCAGACAATGTGGTCCTTTCAGACTTTAATAACAACGAGGAATATCAAATACGCAATTTTTTAAATAGATCACATGATTCCGTCAACCACACATTACCGACTATGAACAGAGACACAAAACAAAGATAAAAATCCAGATAGACTCAAAGATAAAAATACTCGTGGAACATTGATCACTGTCGTGGAAGCGTGGTGGAAACACAGACATACATTAATGAATGTCCCTTAGGCCATAGATATTGATGTACCTGTGCCAGTAAGCTCACTGGTCTGTGCTAATCAGTGATCTCTGATACATATAGCCGCGACACTCTCTGCTGTGAAAGGTGTTATCGTTTGACAGCTGGGTCAAGAAAAACTATCCAACGTAGTCCTACTCGTATCCCGGCAGCCTCCTGTGATAATGTTGGCAACAGATGTTGAATAACGAGAATCATGTGACATCGTCATAAGCCAATCGCGTGACACGCAATTATTTTTCGTGAAATCAAGCATACAGCAGGAACAGCAGTATTTATCTGCAATCTATGTGGTTCGGTCATCTTTGCAACGATTTTATATCGTGTTATTGATGTTGTCAACGTAAAAACACGAGGCCGCCAGGATAGAAAGTAAAATTTTACCAAATCAGATACATCCGTTGTTGTCACATCTCATTATGATCAGCACTTTCACGCGAAACTCTTTTGTGTAGATTCTCATGATTCACACAGTCTTACAATTCATTCCAAATTCCTATTCAAGGAGATATTTGTGAAAACTGATACAAATCAATATTCGCACTTATCCAATATAGTTTTCAGAAATGTAATTTGCCATCCGCTTTCGGCGCTGCTGTTGAAATGTGTAACAAAATTGAGAATAACGACGCATAATATCAAATATATAAGCTTTTAACTTCTCAGCGCGTTTTCCTCAATCACACTTTACCGACGATCAACAGAGACAAAGATGAAAATGCAGATAGGCTAACAAATGAATAATAGAGCGCTACACTACAGTCCCAGTCATACTTCCATTAGTTGGTGTGGGTGATTTAATATTGCTCATCGCATAACCTCATAAAAATGCCAAAGCGTAAGACTGTGTTCACTTACGTGAGTTCGAAATGAAGAAAAATTGCACGACGAAACGAAACGGGAGAGGAAAGAGAAGGGACACTTACAAAATTGCGCGAAAGGATGCAACGAATTAGAGACGGCAGAAGTGAACAAGAAAGAGAAAAGTCTGTCAGCACGGACACACACAAGCCTTTTATATATAGATATAGATTATGTTAAAAAAATTATAGATTATGTTAAAACAATATTACTAAACTTGCATTGGCCCCATATATTTTCACATATACGGAGTTCGTGTATTATTGAGCTTCACCTAAGATTATTTATTACTCCATATTTCGTGGATTTTCGCCCACCACCCTCACCCATTAATACACAACGCGTCCAGAATACCTTAAGCACGATAACTGCTTCAATTAAACAGTCTGTATTCATTCCATGTTTAGAATAATACTCAAGCTGTCTCTCATGCCATATATTCTAACCCAATCAACGCTGGGTTTCTCAGCTTGTATTAAATAAAAGAGGGAAGGTAGGTGCTCTAAAACTACAATTTATAGGCAACTTACGGAATATGCTGAACATAAACTTCTTTATTCAGATAGAAAACAAGCAAAATGGGGAAGTAATTTTGTTAATACAATAAAATGCATCTCTTACATGGATTAATGCGGACATTAAAGAAAATATGTATTGATAGGTGACTTCCAGAATTGCTGGGCTACTGAACAGAGATCGATAAGAGGTACGCGAGATTACCTCACAATTTACCCTTTTCAATATAACAATTGGAAGTAGGAAGCAGTGGGAGAAAATAGTTCGAGACCGTACGGGGAAAATTGTCTGGTTCAGTGTTTCGGTTGATTGTCGATATACAACGTGTGGTAGCGATTTCAGTGTCTGTCAACTGAAGGTTTGGATGAGGCTCTCTGGCAGGTCCTTTACTCGAGGACACGCACCTCAAAGACGAACGAGCAGCGACGCCACGGCAGTGACTTAACGCAGTGCGACGACCCGGCGTGTAGCAGCAGCCCAGGGGACAAGCTGCAAATTCAGCCGTCACTGGGCCCTTACTGCTGGCCTACAACACTCGGCCTGTGTATCCTCCGCGCAGGCGCAGGCGCGCACGGGCGGCTGACCTCGGCGGCCGCCGGGAAGGACGCCGGGTTCGAGTCCCGGTCGGGCCTGCAGCCGCAGGCGCTGGCCGCCTCGTCGCCACAAAGGAGGCGGCGGTAGTGTAGGCGACAGACACCAGCTCCACTCGGCAACGGTGTGTGCGCTGTATGACATTTCCTGGCAGATTAAAACTGTGTGCTGGAACCGGGACTCGAACCGGGGACCTTCGCCTTTCGCGGGCAAGCGCTCTACCGTCTGAGCTACGATGCCGCCAGTACCTCGCGTCCTACGTTCGAAACTTCACAGAAGCTCTCCTGCAAAAGTTACAGGACTAGCGCGACTGGCATATCGAGGACACACGAAGTGTGCCGGGGTAGCTCAGTCGGCAGAGCGCTCGCCAGCCCGAGGCTAAGGTCCCAGGCTCGAATCCCGGTTCCCGCACAAATTTTTAATCTGCCAAGAAGTTTCGTATCAGCAGACACTCCGCTGCAGATTCCACATATAATTTTGGTACAGCAGACACTGAATGCAAAGGTTATGGGTTCGATCAGGATTTGCAACCGTCACTCTCTTTCCCCTCTGGCATTCTCGCTGATGTGAAAAATATCTAAAATATCTAGCAGCGCCGTGTTTCGTAATCCTCGTTATTCTGGCTCCGAACAGGACCGTGGCTAGTAAAGCATTGTGGTGTTCAAACCGATCTCCCGATTGTTGACTGCTTTACCTTTCAGTTAAAAGTTTAACATCGAAAGGCAAAATGTATATATATGGCTTCCAAAATTAGCAATTCACTAGCTTACCTACCTCTATGATATAATTATAAACTACTTTTACACTGCTTTAGAACTTTATTATCTCTCTGTGAGCTTATTTCGGCCTTAGGCCATCATCAGGTGTTCTGTAAACACGAGTAATATAGAGCAGTTGTCACACATATATTCTTATAGTTACATAAAATTTTTACAATATTTTACTTACATTACTTATAATATTGTTGTCGTTTATTTGCTGCCCAATTGATTTTAAAAGCTGATGTTATGCTTATCTATTGCTGCTTATTTGTATATCTGCAGCAGCACTGGTTACATTAATCGATTTTTTAATCAATTTTTGTAGTGGCAGCCTAGTATAGACTGTAGTGGCAGCATTTAACGATACTATAAGTTTACACGGTTGCCATTAATTTGCACATTAATATCTTTAGTTTATTTATTGGTTTTGTATTGGAGTTTTACTATGGATTTGGAACACTGATCTCTCTATAACCTGGATGTATAACTCTGGTGTCTGAGCATATATCTGTAGCGTGCCAGCACATTCATATGTTTTGCACACGAATTTGCATTGTCCACCATGTTGTAATTAGTCAAACGATTTTCCATCAGATAGTGCGTGACAGATAATAGCTAGATAACCTCTGCATTTCAAATTTATGTCAATATGCGAAGTAACCGATTCGCGTGAGCACGTAATCGAAACATATTCCTGTTTCGTTTGTTTGTAATAATTCGTAGTAGCCATGTTGTAGCTAGTCAAGAAACAGAATATGAACATCTTTGAGTGGCACGCTCAGAAATCTGTAGTTCAACATCCAGGTAGTATGGAGATCACTGATTTGGAATCTTTTGAATCCTTGGTGTTTATCCATTCTCTTATCTGTTCATAATGTGAATAAAATTTTCGATGTATTTTGTTATGTTTCAGTTCGGTTTGTTCATTTAGTACATCGTTCTGGTTGTTGTGTATATGGGAATATAGTTCGATTTCCTCGAGGATATTCATTTTTGCCCCTTTTTGTATAATGTGTAAAATTTTTAAGGGTTTCTCTACAGGTTTTACGACGTGTTTTTCCGTGATTAGATGTTGATGGAATTTAGATGGGTTATTTTCACTGTCCCCTGTGTGTTCTTTATATCTAGCTTGGAAATTTCTGCCAGTTTGGCCTATATATTATTTTTGACAGGTGTTACACGTAATTTTGTAGATACCCGGGTTATTGTATTTTAGTGTTTGTGTGTCTCCTTTAAAAATTTTGTGGTTCATACAGTGCTTGTTTTGGTAGGCAAATCTGACGTTCCTGTGTTTGAATATTTTATTAATTTTGTCCGATGTGTTTCCTATGCATGTTGTAGTTATGTAGGTCGGTTTTTTCTTTGTTCGAGTGTCTTTTGCTAAAGTGTAGCTTAGGTATTTTTGTCTGTGTTTTCTGCTGGTATAATTTTATTGTCGTAATTGTTTTGTTGGGCTATATATTCTAAGGTGCGTATTTCTTTCTGAATGTCTTGGAATTCTAGTGGAAAGTTTATTACTCTGTTAAGCATGGTGTAAAAGAAAGTCATTTTGTGGGCTTTTGGGTGACTCAGTGGAAAACGGAGATTGCTCTTTATGATAACAATAATAATAAATTTACTGCGAATCACTTACACTTCACATATACTACAAACTGAAATCTTTCGCGAACGCTTCCTGTTTCTCTCTGTCCCACTCAGGCGAGGTACGTTAGGAATGTGAGAAGTTCATCTACCAACTAGTTGTCACACAGCTCCCATACAGCGAACTTCCCAGATAATGGTTCCTGTTGTCAAACACTGGATGAATACAGGGTAATTTGGCCGCGGTTTAAGTGAAACGGTAGTTTCTCCCGAATTTTAGTATTTATGACTATGTATCGTAGCGTGCTATAATTTTGGAGGTAGTTTCAGTGATGTGAAATATTAACAAGTCACGAAACACAAGTTGTCGCCTGCCGCTGGCGTGACCTCGCGTCACAGCGAAACAGTCAGTGTGTGGCGATCAGTAAAGAAACCAAGCGAAATCGTTGTGGCAGAAGTTGTAGGTCGACCAAATGGACAGCAAAATTGTAGTCGGCGCTAAAGTTTTTACCTTTCATCATTTTGCGATGAAGGGGGAGGGCTAGCTAAGTTTTTTATTATTATTATTATTTATTTCAAGTCTATGGGACTTAACTACGGGGTCATCAGTCCCTAAACTTACAAACTACTTATGAACTACTTACGAACTAGGACGGCACAAATATCCACGCCCGAGGGGGGATTCGAACCCCCGACCGTAGTGGCCGGCAGACCGTGACTGAAGCGCCTCAGTCCCCTCGGCCACCGCGGCCGGCTGCTAGCTAAGTGTTATCATCTTCGAGTAATAGATAAAAGATTTAGTGTATTTGAGCACCGTCAGCTTCTAAACAAAAACACAGTTTCTAAACTTAGTACTTGACTCTTCGTATTCAACTTAACCTCTCAATGAGCAGGAAATGAAGCATTATGATATTTTAAAAAGTGTCAGTAATGTCGCCAAGTACAAAAAATACTACTTTTCTTCGGCCCGGAAGCCGGTAGCAGCCAGCAACAGCGGATGCGACAAGTGCGGACCGTTGCCCGTGTTCTGAGAGGAGGCATCTGGTCAGCAGAGGACGCGCTACGTTCACCGTCGGGATGTTGCGTGGGCCGTCAACATGTCTGTACAAATTCAGCAATATTCTTTCACCTCTCTTCTATCGATATTTGTATGTAAAATGTTATATGAACTTCTTTGAGCAACTACGTCTATGGTTTACTCTGTTGTGTAACATCTCTGTCAAAGACTACGTATGTGAGTAGTAGCTGAACAGAAAGAGAGTCGGTGTGTAGCTCTGGTACTGAACGGACGTGCTTCGGTTGGCTACTGAGGTAGCAACTTTTGTACGAGCCGATGGAATAATTTTGAAAGCTGATTTTTACAGCCAGTTCTGTCTTTATGATATTTTCCATCATTCATATATGAGTCAGTCTGAGAAGATTTTTGTGTTCTCCAATCATAAGGTAATGTAATGATTATTGCTAATAATAATTGAGAAAGTTAAACTTCTTTGCCTGTTTCACTTTTGTAGTTAGAAAGCTAACTCTCTCCCTTTCATTGAAAGTTACTGACTATTAAAGTCAAAGCATGATATTGACGAAGCTGAATTTGACTAACAGATTTTTTTTATTGGTGTGACGTGTAAAGAAAATAATGATTGTTGTGCAATACTATAAAGGTGAACAAGATACTAAGTTTCTGCAGTCAGTCAGTTAGCGGGATAAATTCTCGCAGTTGCATTATTAGAAAGTGATTTGTGTTTCTTCAGAATTCTCTCGCAGTCAAATTTACGGTGTAGTCAGTGAGCCTTATGCAGACTACGTATTGTTTGTTAATTAACTCTGCAGGTATTAATATTAGGGCCATAATCAAACAGAATTATGGTGTTAATGAATAATGAATGTATTCAACTAATCTTTAATCAGCTTGATTGAAAAGTAAGTTACCTTGAGTGGTAACTACCAGACGGTGATAATTATTAGTGCTGCATTTAACATCAGTAGCTTTAAAGCAGACCTCCTTAGCTGGCTCTCCCTGTAGCGACGCTGTTTCTCCTATCAACAGAACAGCCTTACCTTATTCCACCAACCAACATGCCAGTCTTAAGTTGTCTGAGCATTTACGTTGCTCTTGCATGTACGTTACCACCTACCTATCAGCATCCTAGCAGTGCATCTGCGCGTTCCGTCGATGTGTAGCATCAGGGCAACTCGATAAAGACGCTAAATGTTCTTAAAACCGCCTCTTTGGTAGCTACTTAACAGGCGTTTCCCATTTTTACGGAAAACTTAGAAAAAAACGAAAACTCTCGGTCGTCATTTCTGCTGCTGATTTCACTGTTTGTTACAGTTACGTCTGTATTGGTTCCTCCACGTTGATTTATTACGTTTAACACAGATGCTGTAGTCGGATTACGTCCCTTTCTTTACATTTTATGGCCATTTTGTGACGCTTATTCACATTTGAGTAGAGCTGTCATTTATTGGAAGAAGAAGAAATACCGCCTATGCGAAATGTCGGTTTTACGAGGATGGTTCCGGAAATTGTAGAAGAAATATGTGACATATGTACAGCTAAACAGGACAATGACTGTCATTTTTGCAGATAGTCGCCATCACTCGTTAGGCACTTCTGCCAAAGACAAACCAGAGGCTGTTTGCCGTACGGAACCAGCCAAGCACTTGTTGCTTGCAGTCCTGACAACACTCAGTCCATGCACGACGTTGCTATTCAGAAAGTTAGTACCTTCAGCTTCATATTTGTCAAGCAGGTCCCGACGAATTGTTGTTTGGAGTTTTCTGTATAATTTCACGTATGTTTCGTTAATTTTGGATGACTGTAAGTATTTTTAAATGATTTTGAATAACTTACTGCACAAGTGATTTCTGCGGGTTCCAAGAGCACTTGCTCAGTTACGACAAGTTATTTCGGGAACTATTTGTTCTAGAAGGCGGTGATTTATGTTGAGTTATAGTAAACATTCTGCTGCACATCCAGATTTTCTGAATAAATGCCTCACAGGTAAAACTCAAGATGTAAATGAGTCAACAATGTTTTATGGATCAGGATACCCAAGAACGTATAAGTGGGCTTGAAAACACCGAAGACTGGGCTCAATGATGCTGTGATCACCTTTAATGATAGAAATACAGGCAGAATAAAGGTTCCGAAGCAACTTGGAGTTCATAAGACTGGCCATAATACGGAAGAAGTCCTACAAGAACTGCATAGCGAGTTTCCAATGCAAAATTATGGCCAAAAATACAAGAGAAGCTGCATGATCCCTCAGAAGGAGAAAGAGGCTGAACGTGACTGAACCTCAAGAAGATAAAGATTACAAAGTTGGAGAGTTTTAGACTGCGTCTTCATTCAATAGTGAGTTTCCCTTTAATTAAACTTTACAGTGCGATTTCTGAACAACTACTTTTTTTTTTTTTTTTTTTTTTTTTTTTTTTTTTTTTTTTTTTTTTTTTGCGCAATGTTTCCCATTTTCTCAGAAAGTACTTATGCTAAAGCTCTGAAATGTTTTCCTGTTATTGACAGTGGTGTTATGTTTATGTGGATCTACAATGGTAGAGATTACACTCTTAGTTTGATAATAAAACTATTTACTTTAAAAAATTTCATAAATTTTATTAGACCTTCATTTAAAAATTTGTATCTCGACTCCTGACAAAATTAGATTCTTGATTGTAGATCAGTGAATGTATATCTACATCTACATCTACATCGATACTCTGCAAATCACATTTAAGTGCCTGGCAGAGGGTTCATTAACCACTTTCATAACTTTTTTCTACCGTTCCATTCTCTAATAGCGCGCGGGAAGAAAGAACACCTAAATCGTTCCGTTTTCGATCTGATTTCTCTTATTTTATTGGGATGGTCATGTCTCCCTAAGTAGGTGGGTGCTAGCAAAATATTTTCACATTCAGAACTAAAAGTCGGTGATTGAAACTTCGCAAACAGATCACGCCGCAATGAATAACGTCTTTCTTTTAATGATTTCCACCCCAATTCGTGCAACATTTCCGTGACGCTTTCCCCCCCGTGACGTGATAAAACAAAACGACCTGCCCTTCTCTGAACCTTCTCAATATCTTCCGTCAGTCCCACCTGGTGAGGGTCCCACAAGGGGCAACAGTACTCCAGGAGAGGACGCACAAGTGTGATGTAGGCAGTCTCTTTGGTGGAGCTGGTGCATCTTCTAAGCGTTCTGCCAATGAAACGTAACCTTTGGTTCGCCTTCCCCACAATATTTTCTATGTGTTCTCTCCAGTCAAAGTTGTTCGTAATTGTAACTCCTAGGTATTTGGTAGAATTTACGACCTTAAGGTTTGACTGTTTTATCGCGTACTTGAAGTTCAGCGGATTTCTTTTAGTGGTCATGTGTATTACTTCACACTTTTCTTTATTTAGTGTCAATTGCCAATTTTCGCACCAAGTAGAAATTTTGTCTAAATCGCTTTGCAGTTGCTTTTGATCCTCTGATCTTATAAGATATGACTCTGTTATCTGGCAAAGTTTTGTTTTGTTCCTGTGAAAACGGGATGTGAATATGTTAAATTTAACGTTGTCAAGACAGGGCATTGACACCACCCTAAAAGTTCTCGTGCGAGCGTCAACCTCCCGCAGACTACAACAACCGGCGTATTCCGGCATTGCTCGCAAAGCCTGGCAGCCGACGTTCTCTGGTCGGACGAGTCGGCCGGGCCGCGGCGGCAGCCGTCGAGCGGTCGGTGCCTTCGACAGCGAGGAGCTCAGTCACACGGGCCAGACTGCATTCTGGTGGGGCAGAACAACGGCTCCACCTGAACACGAAAGACGGAGGGTGAAGCGTAGCCGGTCGCGGTGGCCGAGGGGACTGCGGCGCGCCAGTCACGGTCTGCACGGCCACTACGGTCGGGGGTTCGAATCCCCTCTCGGGCATGGATATTTGTGCCGTCCTTAGTGCTAGCTAGTTCATAAGTAGTTTGTAAGTTGAGGGACTGATGACCCCGTAGTTAAGTCCCATAAGCTATACAAACATCTGAACTTCTTTTTTTTTTTTTTTTTTTTTTTTTTTTTTTTTTGTATGTGAATTTTGTAATAAAATCTTTGTATTTGTATATAATTTGTTTGTTTTTTATATCTGGTTCCTTGGTACAGTATTGACGTTATTCCTTAAGGACTCTACAACTGGTAAGTTTAGATTTGGAAGCATTTCGCGTGATTGCGCAGTCGGTCTACCAGGAGCAGGTAGGAGTTGCCCAGTTGGTGCGTGTCACTCAGGGGGCACTATGGAGACAGTTGCCCAGTTCCAGTCTTCCGCTTATCACCAACGGGTAGAAGTCGCCCAGTTCGCGCGTCCCACCCTTCAGCCACGTTTCCCCCGCACGCCTCACAATGCCACCAATACACGTCCTGTACATTTGTCAACGATACTGCCGCCGCTCGACTGTTTCGCTTAATACATAACAACTGGCTGAACCGTACGAATAATTCGCACTCTGTCCTGATCAGTCATAGATGGGTAAGATAGTTATGGAGAAATGGCAGATGCAATTACATATGTATAAAAGGTAATATTAATATTACATGCGCTGTAAAGTAGCGAGGAATTAGAAGATAAATAAATTATCATATGTAAATCAGTTACCTCGTGACAATCTGCGCTTGCGTAAGGAATCTGCGAGCTGTCGTTCATGTTAGTTAAACATATTGTCAAAAATGGCTCCTCCTGCATTGCTTTATATCGGCCGGGCAAACTAAGTTGATAATCAGTTCGTTGGCAGATGGGAGCAACCGTCAATAAATATTCCATTTACGACCGTTCGCTGGATATCAACTTAGACTTTACGAACAGTACAAATTTTTTTCAAAATAAGGATTTTATTTGAGTAAACAATAACTTTTAAACTGTGTATTGTTCGTCGTTAGTGGAAAACGAAACCATGAAAATGATACCTCAGTCATTAATTTTGGACGAGTTATACGGGATATATGGCGTACCAAAAAAAAAAAAAAAAAAAAAAAAAAAAAAAAAAAAAAAAAAAAAAAAAAAAAAACACATATTATGATACAATAGTGATTTCAGCCGTGTAGACGTTTTTAAGTGTCACATACAAGTTTAAAACTGTCTGAGACCCATAAGCTGCATATCATCAAGTCATTGCATTGGTAATGCGTTGGACTCGTCTTCGGAAGGACGGTGGTTCAAATCCACCTCCGGCCATCCAGAATTTCCTATATCGCTCCAGGCAAATGTCGGGACGGTGCCTTTGAATGGACACGGCGGATGTCCTTCCCCACCCTTGACCAAAAATGCCGAGCGTGATTTCCGTCTCTAATGACCACGCTGTCGACGGCACGTTAAACCATAATCTTCCTACATTCAATGTTCATTTCATTAAAGTTTGTCATATTTTTTGGGCGATCTGTTCAATTAATTTATTACGGAAAACAGCCGAAATCGCCAATAATCTTTATTCAGTATACATCGAAAATCGTACTCAACATGCAACGATATAAAGTCAGAGTAATACAAACCTTTATACATATCCAATTTTTGAAACACATCTTTCATTTCAATCACCATATAACAAAGAAATTTTTTAAACATACTTATTCACGAACATTATATTTGGCTTGTCATAATACAAATAAAATACCAAAACGTTCATGCTTTAATGTGATGTGGTCACATTAAAAACAAAACTGACTAAATCTGCCCAACTCGCAACATAATACCAGATGGCGCTATAGACATGACATTTGAACATCATACTTCCCTGGTGTCAACAACAACGATCTTGAAATGGTATTAACATTAAAATAATCGAAACTGACAATCAACACGTAACTCAATGTAGCGTTCAATTTACCGATAAAATTTGAAACAGTACATCAGGTGTCGTATAAAACAGGTCATGCAATTAAAATTATTTAAAAAACGATCATCTGAAATCATGGTTGTCCAATGTTTAGGTTAGATAGCAATTGATGTATACAATTATCGGTAACATAATAAACACGATAACTTCTCTGAATACGTACGTCAGCTATTTGAAATCTTAGGAAAAGATGAGAAGAAATAATAAAATCGCTGCACACTTTTGACAGATATGTATGAAGGTAACTGCTTCGTAACCCAATGTCTGTGTTTAGACACAGGATATACAAGTATGGTTTGAGAAAAACAAAAATTGAAATAACATGTGACATTTTAGTAAAAATTACGGCACAGACAGGACGCCGTTATGAGGAACCTGCATTATAACCTATGCTCTAGGTATGGATCCGTAGTATTTAATCTTGGCTGATTGCTTTGTACAAAATATGATGCAATGGATACAGAACAATTGCCACGACTAAATAATTCAATAAAAATATTGTTGTAACTTCCTGGCAGATTAAAATTGTGTGCCGGAACCGGGACGCGAACCTGGGACCTTTGCATTTCGCCTCTACCGACTAACTATCCCGACACGACTCACGATGCCGCCTCACGCCTTTACTTCCGCCAGTACCTCGCCTCCTACTTTCCAAACTTCACAGAAGCTCTCCTGCGAAATTTGCAAGACTAGCACTCCTGGAAGAAAGGATATGGTGGAGACATGGCCTAGCCACAGCCTAGGGAAGTTTCGAGAATAAAACTTTTTCACTCTGCAGCAGAGTGTGCGCTGATATGAAACTTCCTGGCAGAGTGAAAAGTTTCATTCTGGAAACATCCCTAGGCTGTGCCTAAGCCTTGTCTCCACCATATACTTTCTTCAAGGAGTGCTAGTCTAGCATGTTTTGCAGGAGAGCTTCTCTGAAGTTTGGAAAATAGGGGGCGAGGTACTGGCGGAAGTAAAGTTGTGAGGCGGCATCGTGAGTCGTGGCGGGATATCTCAGTTGGTAGAGCGGTTGCACGCGAAAGGCAACGGTTCCGGCACACAATTATAATCTGCCAGGAAGTTTCATATCAGTACACACTCCGCTGCAGAGTGAAAAGTTTCATTCTGAAAATTATTGTTGTTCTCAAATTGATGACAATTTATATATACCCCACGCAAGTGGTGCTCAAAGTCTAAGTGAAACTCATTTCCACCTGTAGTAGTATAGAAATCGTAAAGTATAGAAAACTAGTAGTCTATTTGGTATCTTGAAAAAATTCTTTGATAAATGTATTCTGTGGCTTTTTATTATAACATGTTGAGTGCAATTGTTCATGTATACTTACAGATCCGATGATGGCAGTTTAATCTGCTGAAACTAGTCATATGATTAAAGAGTATAATCGATCTAGGCTTTTATCCATAATAAATGTACATTTTGTTTCAAAAAACCAGTTGTCAATTTATAAAAATAAACTAAAACTGCTGCATCAGTCGTTATATATGCCGGGTGGCATTCCGATAGATACATTTTACTCATTGTGATCTTTCTTATTGACCCACAATGGAATCTGCATTTTGAAAACCCTTTTTAGTTTACGCTTTAAGCGTCTCGCTGCGGAGCGCGCCGTGGAGGTTCGAGTCCTCCCTGGGGCATGGGTGTGTGTGTTGTCCTTAGGTTAGTTTACCTAGGTTTAAGTAGTTTGTAAGCTACGGACTGATGACCAGGCAGTTTGGTCCGATAGATTTACAAACATTTGAACATTTACGCTCTAGTTATTTCATTTCCTATCCAACTGCCCTAAATACAAAAAATCTTAAACTGTTGTTAGTTATTCTTTCATAATTTGCACAGTATTCTTTTGATACGGTGGTTATGCATTATTCTACTTTATTTGTAACAAACGCTGAGGCCTAGTCATCTCCAACTGCTTCAAGTAAAGAAATTCATTAACTATTGTTCGATCTACGATAATTTGACGGTTCTCTTTTTTTGTATGTTGCTTATGCACTAATCTGTTCTATTTGTAACAAATGCTCAGTTCTAGTTTCATAAGTGCTATGACAGTTTGTTCTCTTCTGGAAAACTTTCATGAAACATGCGCTATCAAACAGCTAAAGTAATATACCCATGTTTTTACGAGGGAACTATTTTTTTTTTCGAAGCACACATTTCAATTGGAGATACAAACAAAATTCGTTTTTCAACATAGCTAACCTGTTTTACGATAAACGCCTGATACAGTTTCACCAACTTTTCTATTTCATTCGAACAAAAGATTTTCGGTCGTGCTCGCAACCAAGAGTGCCTTGCTCCTTGAATGTTATCAAGACTGTCAAACGTCGTCCTCTGAGGGCGCCCTCCAGGGATCGAAACATCTGGTAAGGCGAATGAAGGCTGCCGGAAAACCTGAAATCCCGTAAACAAATTAAAAATGGACGGACCGCTGTGTTGCATAAACGATCTGGCTGCGATTTAGATGCCATCTTTTATGAAGCACTGCATGTGAAGTAAACCCAATGAGCATGCCAGCTAATAGTTTGGACCTAGTGAATGGAATACAGGTAGTTAGGGTTTTCCAAATCTGCTCGGAAACCGGAAACAGCGCTCTTGGCTGAGCGAGGGCGGCTCTCCCAGATTGCAACTGAAATGCAACACAGCCACACACATTATTCTGAAAATCCATGTAAAATCAGGGAACGATCATACGGCAAATATAATTATATGAATGGATTCAGGAGACTTGGGAGAATCAAACGCCGTCATTACAATTTCAATATCCCTTGCAGATAAAAAGCCGATAAATTTCGGTACTATAATAATGATATTATAAGACTTATATTTACGATTATTGATACGTATTGTTTATCAGAAACAGTTTAAGAAGCAAATGGGCAGCATTGCACCACGGTACCTATCTTAAAAGACGCACCACTTTATTTCCGTATTCTTTAAATAAACTTTGTTTTACTCTTGTGGTGTCGCACAAGTACAAAGTGCGCGCCACCTACTTTCGCCGCGCGCCGCCATGCATGCACGGCGCGGCGTTCTTCCGACGACAGCCACGAGCGCCCTCTGCTGGGACCCCGCTCGTGGCCACCACTGAAGGACATCGGCGACTTCGCACTTCGGACGGAGATAGCAACGAGTTAGGACCTTCGTAATCAGATAGGCACCAGTGGAGACTTTGCTATTGTACAGGCACTAGGCAGGCCTCTAACAACTATGTATCAACATTCTGCAGTACTGTGTAAAAGTTAAGTATTGTTACATTCTGTGCAATATATATCTTTCTAATTTACTCTAGTGTTTATAGTTTCTGGCTGCTCCCCTCCGTACCTGCACCAGCGTGTCGGTCTTATTCCACTCGGCCACCGACACCTACGACGAGGCTGGGACACAAAAGCGGCGACGAAGTCGGGACACAAAAGTGGCGACGAGGAGTGATAGAACCTTGGACCAGCCCGCTTGCAGCAGCCAGACAGCAGCAGTCGGAGCACGCAAAAATTGCTCCCGCCCACCCACCCTTATTATAAGATTTTTGGGGGAACATATTCTGTTACGTATTTTGTGGACTTTTTTGTTGCAGAGCGTCCTCATTTATCTTGCATTTGTGTTTTGTACTAATTTACTTGTATACGCGGCGCCTAATCGGTCAGCATGGCCACTACCCCGAACCCAAACTTAATGGAAATTATTCAGTTACAGACGGCGCAAATAACTCAACTACTGCAGGCCGTGTCGCAGTTGACGACACAGGCTGCTCACCAACAACAACAGTCGTCACATCAGCAGCCCACACCTGCCGCCGCACCGCTTCCGACGTTCCGCCAGTACAACGAACGTGAGGAAGAATGGAGCGACTATTTCGCACAGTTTCAAGAACTCGTCGCGGCTCATCAAATTACAGGTCAGAGAGTGAAGAACCTTTTCTTATCGATTGTGGGCCCCCAGACTTTCGTACTATTGCAAAAACTTTTCCCTCTCGCATCTCCTCGTGATGTAGACTTTGAACAAATTGTAGATGCACTGAATGCTCATTATGAGAGAAAAGTTCTTGTAGCCGCTGCACGATACCGATTTTTCAGACTTAAAAAGTTACCGCAGCAATCACACCAAGAGTGGATTACGGAATTGAAGGGCTTAACCCGCCAATGTAAATTTACTTGCTCTTGTGGACTTTCGTATAGTGACGTGATGTTGAGGGATGCGATTACGCAGAATATTCAGGACCCCAGAATTAGAGCAGCAATTCTGAAACAGTCTGACCCCTCATTAGACAGTGTACTGCAGCTTATAGAAGCGCATGATACTTTTGACTTAGCTGATGTAGAAATGCAAAGCCATAGTGTCAATTCAGTGCGCCGCAACGGACGCTTTCCTAGCCGTAGTTCTCAGTATAGCACTAGTGATTCTTATTTTTCTACCGGCCGTGCTGCACAGACAGTGAACAGTAGCCAGTGTAAAAGTGCGACGCAAAGGTCGCCCCGTAGTGTTAGAAACAGTGATTTGAATAACGGGCGCCAACGCTCATTTCAGAAAAATGTACGTAAATCTTGCCCCCAGTGTGTGTCTCGCCACAAGCGTGCTCATTGCCCTAGTCGCAACGCAACCTGTTATCAATGTGGCAAATCAGGACATGTACGGGCTGTGTGTATGCAAATTAAAAACTCAAAGAACGGTACCGTTAGAAACAGTGCTTCGCAGAGTGCGAGAACAGTTCATTCTGTAAATGTTATACGGGCTGTGGAATTGAACAGTGCTTTTCTTGGATCTCAATTGCAAGAAAGTAGTTCTGCGCCTATGGCAAAACTATATAGTGCACCACGTAGCAAGCGCCGACGAGCGCGTAAAACAGTGCAACGGAAAAGGGTTCGGGACAAGCAAAGTGACTATGAACAGTGCATTCCTGTAGTGAAAATAGTGCCTTCTGCAACTGCTCCTTGTAATAGTGCCCAGTACTGTGTAGATAGTGCCAGTAGACTTGTTGTAAATACTGAAAGTAATTTTAGTGCAGTAGCCTCGCATTGCGCGGACGCCGATCCGGCGGTAGTGTCATCTAGTGACAGTGTTGTTAATCCCCTGCGTGCCGAGTCTGCGCCGCTTCCTTCACTACGCGGCCCGCGCAAGTGCAGCAAACAAACCGTAGCAGACGTTGCCCACATTCGCGCGCCTGTCGAGCGCCGCAAGCAAAAACTGTTTGTGACTCTCTTCATAGAAAATAAGACGGTGCAATTTCAGCTTGATACTGGTTCCGCTGTGACATTAATTAATAAAGACACTTATGAACTGCTGGGTTCGCCAAAATTGTCGCCGTCACAGCAAGTGTTAACAGCGTACACAGGTCAAAATATTCCCGTGCTAGGAACGTGTAGCCTGCCTGCCTCTTTTCAAGGTGTAACGAAAACAGTTTCTTTTGTAGTTCTTCAGGCCAAATCTACGCAGAACATTTTTGGACTAGATGCTTTTGACTTGTTTGGTTTATCAATTCAAAGAGATGTGCTTCAAATTTCGTCAGTAGTGCCTCAGGACAAAATCAATGCTTTATGTGACAAATATAGTGACTTGTTTTCGCCGGAACTAGGTTGTGCAAAAGACTTCGTGGCACATGTAACTTTAAAAGAATCTGCAGTTCCAAAATTTCGTAAAGCTAGACCAGTGCCTATCGCCTTGCGTGATACAGCTGCCGAAGAACTTAAACGTTGGCAAGATAGTGGGGTGATTTCTCCTGTTTCTGCGAGTCAGTGGGCCTCGCCTATAGTAATAATACCCAAGCCGTCAGGAAAACTTCGTCTCTGTGCGGACTTCAAATCAACAGTGAACAGTCAAACAATTGTCGACACTTATCCCCTGCCCAGACCTGAGGAACTGATGGACAAATTAGGACAGTCTCGCTTCTTTTCCAAGATTGATTTAGCAGAGGCATACTTACAGATTCCACTTGATGACGAGTCAAAAAAGTTTTTCGTCATTAATACTCACATGGGCCTTTTTCAATTTCAACGCCTACCCTTTGGCAGTTCTTCCGCTCCCGCTATTTTTCAGCGTTTTTTGGAACAGCTGACAGTTTCTGTACCATGTTGTTCGAACTATTTAGATGACATTGTGGTATCCGGACGTACAGTTGAAGAACATTTAGCAAACCTGGAGTGCCTTTTCAAAGTTTTGACTGCAGCAGGTCTACGTTGCAATAAATCAAAGTGTTCGTTTTTTCAAACTGAAATAGAGTACCTAGGCCATGTGATTAATGCCCAAGGAATCCATCCGTTACAGTCACATCTTAGAGCAATCAAAGACTTGCCTCCTCCTAAGAATGTGCACGAATTGCAAGCAGTAATGGGAAAGCTTAACTACTATTTCAGGTTTATTCCCAATGCCTCTCAGATTGCAGCTCCACTGCATCACTTACGTAGGAAGAATGTTCCTTTTGTATGGTCCAGAGATTGTCAGGTTGCCTTTGACGAATTAAAGTCTGCACTACTCAGTGATGCATGTTTGATTCCCTTTGACCCCCAGAAGCCTGTAGTGTTAGCAGTTGACGCCTCATCGTACGGCCTAGGCGCTGTAATCTCACATCGTATTGGGTGTCACGATCGTCCTATTGCCTTTGCATCCAAGCTACTGACGCCGACGCAACAGAATTACAGTCAGATAGAAAAGGAGGCCTTAGCAATCATTTACGGCGTCGCAAAGTTTCATCATTATCTCTATGGCAGAAAATTCTATTTGTTGACAGACCACAAGCCTCTCACGTCGTTGTTCTCACCCACAAAGCCGATTCCGCCACGTACGGCACAAAAGCTTCAGAGATGGTCCTTGATATTGTCAAATTATCAGTATGAGATTTTGTACCGACCTACCACTAAACATGCCAACGCGGACACACTTTCCCGACTTCCGGTTGGCCAGGATGTATCATTTGATTCTTCCGAAATGGCATGTTGTCAGATAGACTCCAGAGATGCTTCCGCTGTCGCAGACTTTCCTTTGAACTCTCGTCGGGTTGCACAGGAAACAGCTGCGGATGCAGACCTAAGTGTGGTAGCACGTTTTGTTCGCTCAGGGTGGCCTGCCAGAGCCAAAGACATTGACCGGCCTCTGGTTCGACGTTATTTTGCACAACGTCATGCATTATCTTTAAGTCAGGGTGTACTGTTGTTGCATACCGACAACGACCAAGCAAGAGTGATTGTTCCTCGTTCCCTGCAACGTGAAGTGTTACGCCTCCTGCATCAAGGACATTGGGGCATTGTTAGGACAAAGCAACTGGCCAGACGTCATTGTACCTGGGTTGGTATGGACGCTCAGATAGAGGACATGACGTCACAGTGTACTGTTTGTGCGGAGCATCAGGCGGCTCCACCGCAACGTTTCTCAGACTGGCCACGCCCCAAGGGACCATGGCAACGTTTACACATTGACTTTGCCGGACCTTTCTGGAATACGCGCTGGTTAATTGTTGTAGACGCTTTCAGCAAGTTTCCTTTCGTGATTGCCATGAACTCAACGACGGCTTCTAGTACAATCAGTGCCTTAACATCAGTGTTTTGCATCGAAGGTTTGCCTGAAACTATCGTCAGTGACAATGGACCTCAGTTTGTTAGTGCGGAATTTCAACAGTTTTGTCGTGTGAATGGTATTCAGCACATCACCACCGCGCCTTTTCACCCTCAGTCCAATGGTGAAGCAGAACGTTTCGTTCGAACATTCAAGTCTCACATGGAGAAGATGAAAGGTCAGCACTCCAGGCAGCAAGCTCTTCAAATTTTCCTGTCTACGTATCGGTGCATGCCACGTGACGGCCCGTCTCCTGCCGAGCTGCTACACGGCCGCCGTCACCGCACTCTCCTTCACCTGCTGCAGCCTCCCACGCACCGAGTCGGTTCGTATGGCGCTACGCGTTTTCAGGTTTCCACGCCGGTGCTGTACAGGGTGTTTGCTGGAAACAAGAAGACATGGTTGCCGGGCACCATTCAACGCGTGCTTGGGCGCAATATGTTTGTTGTACGTTCTTCCACAGGGTCGGAGCTGCGGCGCCACGCAAACCAATTGCGCCTGCACAGACCGCGCGATCCTGTCTCCGGTTTCTTGATTCCAGACCCAGTTCACCGCCAGGGAGCACAACCACATCGTTCGTCGCCGGACTACGAGATCGTCCCGATGGAGATCGACGCGACGCCGCCGCTGTCGCCGCCGCAGATGACAGCGTCACCGAGAGGGACTCCGGGACCGTGCGGGCCCCCCCAGCTTGGGCCACGCACCTCAGAAGAAGATGACCTGCTCCCTCTGGGCGGGGGCGGGCGCCCTTCCCCAGGTTTCGGCGGGTTCCCTGGAGGATCGCAAGGCGGATGCCGGGGCGCGGACGGCGTCTCGATCCCGGCCTCCGCTACGACGCCCGTCCCACCAGTAACGCCCCCGCCCAGGCCCTCCTCCCAGTGCCGTCGCCGTGGCCCTCAGCCCTACGCCACGACGGCGCGGCGGTTTGGGGGGGAGGGGTGTGGTGTCGCACAAGTACAAAGTGCGCGCCACCTACTTTCGCCGCGCGCCGCCATGCATGCACGGCGCGGCGTTCTTCCGACGACAGCCACGAGCGCCCTCTGCTGGGACCCCGCTCGTGGCCACCACTGAAGGACATCGGCGACTTCGCACTTCGGACGGAGATAGCAACGAGTTAGGACCTTCGTAATCAGATAGGCACCAGTGGAGACTTTGCTATTGTACAGGCACTAGGCAGGCCTCTAACAACTATGTATCAACATTCTGCAGTACTGTGTAAAAGTTAAGTATTGTTACATTCTGTGCAATATATATCTTTCTAATTTACTCTAGTGTTTATAGTTTCTGGCTGCTCCCCTCCGTACCTGCACCAGCGTGTCGGTCTTATTCCACTCGGCCACCGACACCTACGACGAGGCTGGGACACAAAAGCGGCGACGAAGTCGGGACACAAAAACTCTCTTGTCCTGCTTTTCGTTGAGGTAATAGTATTCTTGTATCAGAACATGGATTCCACCACAGAAACACAAAACATGAACCCAGCATTTATATATCTATTTTACAAAATTAAGTTTTATTGTTAGTAACGTTCGTTTTTTTTATGCAGTAAACAGGCACTTAAATGTTTCATGGCCTATTAAAAATAGTAAATATGCAGCAGATAATTTATACATAAACAATTGTATGTATTTGTGGACAAGAACTGAATATATTTGCATAAAAATCCATGATAAACATTAATTGTGTAACTATATTTCGATGGAAGCATTATATTTGAACAGTGAGACGCTACGCTTAATAGCTACCCGTGCAAAGAGCTTCAGTCTCAACCGATTTTAGTATAGTTAATATGTATTTGTTTGTTAAATGTAAACAATATTTGTAGGGAGGTGGTCAAAGCATTTAATTCTGTGATATTCCAATTTATAATATTTTGGAAGGGAAATTCTATTTTAAAGATGAGGCGTTAGGATTCGATAAAGGATACAATATTGGGAGCACGCTTTCGAACGCTTGGTAAGGGACTCGTAACTTGGACGTGGTGGTGAAAGGTTGGGACTTGGAAAATTTACGGGCCTGTGACTGCAGAACTTAGTCTCCGGTTGAAGAGTGATAAACTATGCACGGTAGTAGAGCTGTGGAACTGCCATAATTCAGCTATGGTGTACTCGTGTGATGACAAACTGTGTTTTGTAACAAATACTGTAATTAATCGCGGATTAATTTGGAACTGCAATGTTCGATGGACTTCATTAATTTACTTGTGATAATTTGGAACTTTTTCTCTCGAGTGCATGTAAGACTTGTGCCTCTCCTGAACAATAGTTGGGGAAATATTGAGTTATTTACCAGCTTATAAAGTAGGACCATCTCCACATTTTCATGTCCAAAAAGAGTAATAAACACCATTATCTTAGAAACCATTTTGTTGGTTATTAAGAGATTTAATTTGTGTTTGTTTCAATATATTTTTCGCGTCACCATCTACAGATTGATAAGCTAGCGAAACTATAGATTAATTATTGGTCTTATTTAAACAGATTGGGTAGCTGTTTAGGGCATAGAAGCTGACATACGTAACTCACCCCTATGAACAGAGACAACGAGCCAGAAACCTTTTAGTACTCCGAGTTACGTGTTGCCCAATTCGTATTGGTGAGTACCGATAGGAAGGTCGCAACTAGACCAGTTCGTACAGTTGAACGGTTACGCTCGAAGGAATCAATCAACGTTTCAGATCGGGTGTTGAGACACAGAAAAATGAAACGTGTCGTGGCGAACACGGAAACGCCAAATCAAAAGAGCTGTTAGTCGCCGGTGGAATACAGGGCTGGAGACAGACTCACCTATTCTCCGAACTTAATGACAGCCAGCAGCCAACCGGGAGAGACTTGCTGAAGGCTGGCGGGCGAACATGTCGGTGGACCTGGCGGACATGTTGGCGCACCACGCGACCCTCTGTCGTTCTCGCGCGGGTAAGCGGACAAGGGGCTGCAACCTTGTGTCCCACTTACAGAAGGCGTTCCCCGGCCGTCTCGAGCGTAACCCATCCTGAAACGGCGGCGCAGCCGACGCACGGACAGGAAGGACGAGAATAAAATGAGCTGCAGAGAACGAGCTTTTCAGTTTTAAGAAGATTTATCATATTATTCTATCTTCCCAAGTCTACATCCGTGTATACACTTGAGCTTCAAAACGTAGCCTGCAACATCACCAGGAAGATTAGTGTGCCGGCCGCGGTGGCCGAGGGGACTGAGGCGCTCCAGTCACGGTCTGCACGGCCACTACGGTCGGGGGTTCCAATCCCCCCCTCGGGCATGGATATTTGTGACGTCCTTAGTATTAAGTAGTTCACAGGTAGTTTGTAAGTTTAGGGACTGATGGCCCCGTAGTTAAGTCCCATAAACTATACAAACATTTGCAGATTAGTGTTTAACGCCGCGTCTGCTGTCTGGTCATTAAAGGCAGAGCTTACCCTCCGATTGCTTGGGTAAGCATGTGGAACGAAGTCGACCGTGTCCTTTGAAAGGATTACGGTAATCATGGAAAACGTAAATCTGGATGGCCGGAGCTGGAGTCAAACCAATGTCCTCTCGAACCCAGTGTGTTACCACTGCCCCACTTCGCTCGGTATATGACACACACACACACACACACACACACACACACACACACACACACACACATTCCGGATATATGACGTCACAAACAATGAAACGTGCGACAGGACGTTTCCTGGTAAACTACTGCACTGTTCTCAACCATAGGTGGCAGTGGCCGAGCGGTCTGCGGCACGCCAGTCACGGTCTCCACGGCCGCTGCGGTTGGGGGTTCGAATACCCCCTCCGGCATGGCTGTTTGTGTTGTCCTTAGCATAAGTTAGTTAAGTAATTAGTTTGTAAGTCTAGCGACTGATGACCACGATGTTTGGTCGCATAATACCTCACACACATTATACGCGGTAACAGTTCTTGCTGGAATAAGACCACCTACGGTGCGGCACATATAATAGGAAATATAAACGTGAAAAGGATCTTTCCGGCAGAGAGCTGAGGTTTGCTATTTCTTCTTGGTTGTAGAAGACTGTATTTTCCTTTGGGGTTCCCACGACCATACCTCTCATCAAGTCGTAGCCTTCAGTCTCATATTCCGCCAGAAGAGATGTGACATCAAATAATAATAATAAAAAAAATAAGCCTGCAACATTACTGTGGGGCAAGAACCACCTACAGCGTACAGCAGGAAGATCACGGCTTAACGCCTCGTCCACACTGTGGTCATTAGAGGTCGAGCTTGGTAAGGATGTGGAAGGAAATCGGCCGTGTTCATTGAAAGGAACCCTCCCAGCATTTGCCTAGAATGATTTACGGATATCACGGAAAACCTGTATGTGGATGGCCGGACTCCCGAATGCGAGTTGAGTGTTTTACCAGTGCGTCACTTTGCTCGGTATATAACTTACACTCCGGACATATGACGTCATAAACAATGAAATGTGCGAAACTGTCGCATCATGCGACAATACGTTTCCTGGTAATCTACTGGATCGAAAAAAAGTCCAAATGTTTGTGAAGCTTATGAGACTTAACTGCGGGGTCATCAGTTCCTCAACTAACAAACTACTTATAAACTACCTTAAACTAAAGACGACACAAACATCCATGCCCGAGGGGGCATTCGAACCCCCGACGAGGAACGACCTCGCGCCTCAATGCGCTCGGCAGCTCCGCCGCGGCGGTGGACATGGTGAACACGTATCATCTTGCGTTCACCATTGAGCTTCCTAGGCAGCCGACGTGCATACAAAAAGCGGTACTTGAGAAGTAATTAGTCGATGTCTTGGTACATCAGTGGATGACGTTATGTTCCAACTATCGAGACAGTTCGCCAATCTGTTCCTCTGAAAGTTGCAGCTATTCTCAATGCCGATGGTGCCAAATCCTTATTAATAAATGAATACTTTGTCTGTGTTAGGTGTTCACAAAATTTATACACCCTCTGTATAAACATTAACGACTCATTCATACCTAAGAATTTAATTATTATAAATACTTCCTGCTCAGACTGAAAAATCCTGAAACATGTGAAATAAAAGTAAAATTGAGTTACAAACAAGTACAAGAAATTATCACTATAAGAAGAAAGAAAAAACATGAAGCTGATGTATTTCAAGACATAAATCATCTATACATTTTAAAAAATAAACTTGTTTCTATTAAGTGACATAATGTCTTTTTAGATGCAACAGCTTTCCTCAACCACAGAAACCAGTACGGCAATAACTGGTACTCACTCGTAATTGAAGCTCAATGGATCTGGCGCATTCATCAATATCTGGAATCGTGGAAAGATTAGACAAGTTTGTCTTTGCGTTCTCAAGGAAGAAAAAGTTTCCCTTTGTTTTTTCTTTAGAAGACCTTTTCATTCTTATCCTTTAACAGCTGCATTCAGGTACTTGCAACTGCGTATACAGCTTCATTTGATGGTTTACAAAAATTTTTCCTTGAAAGCCTACCAGTGGGACATCAATGCATTTGTTTATAAATTAAGATTTTGCTACCAGTCATGATTTTGTATTTATTTAGAAGTATGCGTTTCGGATAATAATTGCCATATTTAAGTGCGTTTTTTCTGTGTTATGTGATTTTATTTTTAAGCCCATTGAAAGTTCAATGATCAACTAAAATCGCGCGTGTTTGTATATTACAGTAAGGACAGCAGAATGAAGCTTGAACTCCCACACCTATAACATCAAAAATAAAATGACATAGCACAGAAAAGTCGCAGTTGTTCAAATGTTTGTAAATCTATCGGGCCAAACTACGTGGTCATCAGTCCGTAGCTTACAAACTACTTAACTAAGGTAATCTAACCTAAGGACAAACACACACACACACACACACACATGCCCCAGGGAGGAATCGAACCTCCGAAGGCGAGCAACCGCGCGCTCCGCTGCGAAGCGTATTGGACCGCTAGGCTACTCCACCGCGGCAGTCGCACTTGAAAATGGGAATATTTCCCGAAAAGCGTTATGCTAAATAAATAAATAAATAAAATCTTATCTTGTAGCAGTAGCTTTATTGATGAACAAAACCATGAATATAGGCGTCTCTGTGACCAGGAAATATGGAAGGGACAGGCCAGTCATTGAGCAGTAGGCAACAACACGAGTCGAAGCTTTCAGTAGGATCTTATTCAGGGCAAGGATGAATTGATTTGCGATGTCACATTTGTTCCTTATCGATTCACAAACCCTGTGAAGAGCATGTTATATGTTTCAACTTAGAGAAAATGAAGGGTTTAGTTGGCCAACAGCGGACACCAAGTATGGAGCCTAGACTGTAACCGTAAGAAGAAGTTGTAGAAGTTGTATACCAGTAAGGCAGACATTTTTGGCAGAAGCCCTTCGTTGATTGCATTACTATTCTGGTATTGGTTTTCTGCAGCTCATCTATTTTTAACAGTATCACACGAACGCAATGTAATCGAATTAACTGTACGTATGACAGATTGTAACACACAGTAGACGGCGGAACAAGGAAGATATAATATTTATGGAGAAGAACATGTGGATGTACTCCACAACGAAACGTACCAACCGACTGCGGTGGCCGAGGGGACTGAGCCGCTCCAGTCACGGTCTGCACGGCCACTGCGGTTGGGGATTCGAATCCCCCCTCGGGCATGGATATTTGTGCCGTCCTCGTTCGTAAGTAGTTCATAAGTAGTTTGTAAGTTTAGGGACTGATGACCCCGTAGTTAAGTCCCATAGACTATACAAACATTTGAAACATTTGATTTGAAACGTACCGAAACATAGATAGTGCAGTCAATGAGTGCTCAAAAGAGGGGTGTAGATTGCATAGAATATGCGAGAATTTTTGACTTCAGGATTTTGTTAGGGATAGTTAGGAGGTGGACATTCTAAAAGTCCCCGCCCCTGGGGGGGGGGGGGTGAGCAAAAGCGGGGAGGGAGGTTGAAATGTACCATTTTTTTGTTTTTCTGCTTATATCACGAAAACGGTCGGCTTTAGGAAAAAATTGTTCCAAATAAAAATGAGAGATAATTGAATTTGCTATAAAATTGTTTATATACATATATGTCGAATTCCCAACGGTTATTGAAAATAGACAATTTCGGAAAAAAATCATTTTTACCTCACTAATTTTGTCAAACATTTACTTTTAGTGACTCACTCGATCGTTTCTCAGAAAATTTGTCAAAAAGAAAGTTGTAAAGCATTAAATTTACTTCAATTTGATATGCACATTTGCTACTTTATCTTCAGCCAATCAGAAGTTACATCATTTATAAGATGTGCGCTCAGTTTGGACGTCCTTATAGAAATGAGTGTTTTGAGAGGCTGTAACGTTTTTACCGTATGAAACGTGCTAGCATGTTAAATAATAACACTTTAACAATGACAAGGAGGTACTTACAACTGAAATGTTTTCATAGTTGTAGCTTTTATTACAATAGTATGAATCATACAATGAATGTTTTTAGAAACACTGATAGTGATTCAGAATGAAAAATAACTGCATTCAAAGCAACATCTTTGTTTTTCTGAGGAGGCATGGTCAAGGTTCATTCATCTTCGTCAGTAGTGGAGGCGTCGTCCAACGAGATTGGTGGAGTCTCGATGTCACTGTCGTCTTCTACATCCTGAATTAATATTCCGACTCCGTTGTTGCAGTTGCCCTAGCAGTTCAGGCATGTAACAGAGCAGCGTAACAACGCTTTTCTGCAACCACATCTGCCACTGTCACATTCTTTCGTGCGTCGACAAAAAATCCTTCAAGATTTCGTCAGGGACAGCATCTAAGTCTGAGAGTTTCGGAACTAGTTGGCCATTCCAACTCTAATTCGGCGTTCCTCTCCTAACCAAAGGCGTACTTTGTGGTAAGTCTGGGATGCATGCTGCTAAACAGCTCCTTCAGCTGAAGGGAGACACGAGAGATTAGGCTTCATGTTCCCAGCTGCTTTTATAAATGATCTGTTGCGAAACTCGATTACATATTTGGTGGTGGCTGGAGCTCCATACCATTATAGAGTGCTCGTGATGGAGTTGGGGAAAGAAGAACTGTTGGCAAATATCTCAGCAGCTTGTTGTATGATTTTGGACTTCTGGTGCATTTTGACAAACCCCACTTTACTCTTGTAATACGCTATGGATGTTGTGTCACAGCCTGTAAATGCATGTAAGAATAACAAATGGGCGTTGTCCTTCATTTTCAATTCCTGCTGCAACTATTGTGAAGAACATAAACACGTCTTGACCTTTCCTCTTCCTGGTTCTACAAGTAGAATGTTACGATCAGTTGGAGATTTTGCTATTAAGAGAACAGCTAAGTCGACATCCTTTCCAATAATGGCAATCGAGGAATTATGTGATCTGTTGATAGCTTTCTCCACAATATGAACGTCAGTATCACCTGAAGGTTGAAGGCCACTTATCCCATTTTTCTGTAGTTCCATCATCAACAGGTGCACCAGCTGATTCTTTTTGTTAAATTTGGAGAGGAAATCCTCTTGCTTCACTGTAATTTTAGTTTCCAGACTAACATTCATTTCCCCACGCCTCCTGAGCCGATATCGTAGACTTTGTTCAGCTGCTTTTATGCTCTCTGACGTGTCAGAGTACCCATTAAAAACCACTGTACAACCTCTCCCAAGACAATTGATGTTCAAAAATCGTAACATAACCATTGCAACCTGATGTAATTTTTTCGACATTCAGTATGAATCAGAAGGATGTCCAAACCTTCTAAAGATGAGCCATTGCTATCTCCCCTTTCTATTCTAGCTTTCACGAGTGACAGTATTCCTTTTTTGACACTGTTGGAAACACCTGGTTCATCTATTGTTTCATCATACACAAAACACCGACTAGCCGTTGCGCGCTCTACACAGTCAACATTTTCATAAATAAATAAGAAATATCTCGTAAAGCTGGCACACAATACCGACAAACAAACTTTCTCTACGGTTGGCGAACTTTTGAAGTGAACTGAAGTAAGAAGTGAGTGAGAAAACTCCATTCCACGCCCCAGCCAGTGACAAGCCGTCGATGTTCGTCGTGGGGCTTCCCCATCGTTAACCCTCTCCCGGGCGTTAGGTACTGACGACCTTGACGATATATCCTCTGCAGGTGACAATAAATGAGCCTCAACTACTCCGCCTCAGAAAAACGAAGATGTTGCTTTGAATGCAATTTTTTTTTCTTCATTCTGAATCAGTTTCGGTGTTTGTAAATACTTTAATTGTATGATTCATAATATTATCAGAAAAGCTACATTTATAAGAAGGTGTTCTGTTTCAATCGCAAGTACCTTCTTGTCATTGTTAGTTGTTATTTACCATGCTTGCACGTTTCATAAGTTAAAGACGTTACAGCCCTTCAAAACACTCATTTCTGGAGGGACATCGAAACTGAGCGCACATCTTATAAATGATGTAACTTCTGATTGGCTGAAGATAAAGTAGCAAATGTGCATGTCAAATTGAAGTAAATTTAATGCTCGACAACTTTCTTTTTCACAAATTTTCTGAGAAGCGATCGAGTGAGACACTAGAAGTAAATGTTTGACAAAATTAGTGAGGTAAAGATGATTTTTTCCGAAATTGTCTATTTTCAATAATGTATATCTCGAAAACCGTTGGGAATTCGACATATATGTATACAAACAATTTTGTAGCAAAATCAATTACCCTTCATTTTTATTTGGAACAATTTTTTCCTAAAGCCGACCGTTTTCGAGATATAAGCGGAAAACCAATAAATGGTACCTTTCCACCCCCCTCCCCGCTTTAGCTCACCCCCCAGAGGCGGGGAAGTCAAAAATTCTCGCATATTCCATGCACTCTACAATGCATTCATTGATTGTACTGGAAGTTTAGTTGAATGACGTGTCAAACTCGAAATAATTACTTACATCATACTGCCCCAAAACTGTACATCCCACGCTGCAGGTGCCAGAGCATATACATCTCGTACGAGAGGCTCGTTATCGCTGTACTACATGAAATTTCCAGTACTTAAACGTATTCCCCGTTTTCATGTATAGAAGGAGTTCATACATGTCTTCATTGGCTTATATGTGCAACTATACGTACAGATTTCTGCAATGCTTAAGCCTTAACACCCGATGTTGCCCAGGTATCTAACTGTTCCATTCTTATGTTACTCCATTTTCTCTTTCCTCATGTTTCCATCACCTTTTTCACTGTGTCTGTAGTGAATTCCTACCTTAAGTTTCGTTTTCAGCAGCTGAATTTTTTATCTTTGCAATATCTCCTGAGTAATGTGTCCTACAATGATATAATTTTTCGTGTACGTACAGTAGAATGTTAGCAAAACGTCTGCGAATTGAGTAAGTAATAAACACGTAATAAAATAATCCTCATGCATGGTGAGGATGTTTTCCATGCATTTCGTTGTTTGTGACGTCATATCTCGACAAGTAAGTAGAGTACTAAAATACAATTTTCAACATAAATTCACTTGTACAGTACAAACATGCCGTTTGTAAAATTTGTCGCCAATAGAAGGACGCATTTAATTGAAAACCTTATCCGTGGGAGGGTTTTTGATGAACCTTATTACTTAAGACCTGAAACAACCAGAACTACAAGTCTTATTGTGACATAATATCCAAGGTAGATTTACTGGTACGTGTGTAGAATCTCTCATGAAATACAATTATTAGTCTAGAAGTAGTAATTTGTTGCAAGTAGCTCAATACTCTCATTCTCAAATAATGCACCGATAACATCTCTTTATTCGCACATTGCTAGGTGCTGTATTTGTTGGTGGACCTCTTTGTTTATGCAGTCATGTTTTTTACTCTGTTTGCCGTACCGTAGATGGTCTTACTCCAGAAAGAATTGTTATCTCGTGATAAGGAATAAGTCTACCACGTTTGGCTGAAAACGATCGAGTTGGCCGCGGCGGAGCGCATTGAGGCGTTATGCTATGATGCGCGAGGCCGTTCCCCGTCGGGGGTTCGAATCTCCCCTCGAGCATGGATGTTTGTGCCGTCTTTAGTATATGCTAGTTCATAAGTAGTTTGTAAGTTTAGGGACTGATAACCCCGCAGTTAAGTCCCATAAGCTTCACAAACATTTTGACTTTTTTTTTCTATCCAGTAGTTTACCAGGAAAAGTATTGTCGCAGGATGCGAGTTTCGCACATTTCATTGTTTATGACGTCATATGTCCGGAGTGTATGTTATATACCGAGCAAAGTGACGCAGTGGTAAAACACTCAACTCGCATTCGGGAGTACGTTGGTTCGACTCCACCTCCGGCCATCCACATACAGGTTTCCCGTGATATCCGTAAATCATTCTAGGCAAATGCTGGGAGGGTTCCTTTCAATGAACACGGCCGATTTCCTTCCACATCCTTACTAAGCTCGACCTCTAATGACCACAGTGTGGACGAGGCGTTAAGCCGTGATCTTCCTGCTGTACGCTGTAGGTGGTTCTTGCCCCACAGTGATGTTGCAGGCTACGCTTTGAAGCTCAAGTGTACAAACATTCACTGGAAATTGGATGTAAATTCTTATGAACTATACGGCGGAAGAAGGAAGATATAATGATATGATAGATCTATGTAAAATGGAAAAGATCGTTCTTTTGAGAGAGAGAAATTACAGCTCATACAGAGTGACGTGAAAGTTCGTAATATCGTTTCAACACTTCCCTCGTTATCTGTAAATCTGTACCCTCCATTTCCCTCGTTCGTATTGAGAAAACAATGATACAGCATGAAGAATCGGCGGAAATGCATGAAACAGACCGGCATTCCATTATGGAGCCGAAAACAAGACAAATATTTTCGTAAGTAACAAAAATTAGGCCCACTTTCATGTTTTACTAACGAACTGTTTTCGATCTAAAACCAAAACAATCTGTAGATTTCTATTATTACAGACCACTGAAGATGTTTTACTGTTATTAAAACGAAACGCGTCTGGTGAGAAAAATCTCATTTTATTTGTAGCTGCACGACGGACAAACACTGCCATTCATAATTGAGGGGTTTGGCACAAGAAGGAGGCAGCTCCACTTTTTGGCTCTATTGAGTTGAACATTCTATCACATACAAAGAAGAAAACCCTTCGTTTGGTGCAAGAAAGTGTCGGCTTCACCCACTAGCTTCAGAGAAATCCAACAGATCGTTCATCGATTCCCAGAATCGGGCCACCACAGCTTTATGCTATGCGACAGAGCATTCGGTAATATAGCGTAGTGTTTGAGGAAGATGTGGACTATGCTCGCTTTATAAGAACCAGCACCAAATTTCATCTCATTGAAGTGGACCAGAAATTTATTTTGAACTTGGTTGACACGTTGAAAAATTTTTTTGTAAATAACCCTTACGTATCATTATCGAACAAGAAAAGAGGAAAATATTTAATCACTAAGTAGAAAATATGAACAGCCATACATCGGTGAACGGGTTATTCAATGCAGTGCAACCGTAGGGATAACTGTCTTAAATAATGCGCAAATTTACAATCAAGGATCTGCGAGTTTTATAACAAGGGACCACCTTCGTCAAGCTTATGATTGTCTCCTCCCGCTTAAAGGCCAAAAGTTTAAAGATGTCAAAGAGCTGGCCTGAAAGTATGCTGGGCAAAACGAAATGTGGTTTTACGACCACTTGACGGCAGATGCTTCGAAAGATCGTGAGGAGACTGAAGGGGAGCTAGAAGACTGAAGGACAACTGTAGAATTAATGTATTATGCCAAAAATGATGTATTTTCTTTATTAATAAAGTTTTTGAACTTAAATATCGTTAATTATGAAAAAATTGGTCCTACAAACAATTGCTCATTCACTTTGGAGCAAAACGGAGGCTGCTCCAAAATTCAAAACTCTATTGCACGTACTTGAGTGGATGCATTTGTCTGTGTTTTCGTCAGTAGTATTAAAAACCCCATAGCTTAAAAACAAGGCGGACAATTTTTTCGTTTTGGTGAAAACTGAATTTTTAAAACGTTTTGTTCTCAATTTGCCACAAACTGGCAAAAGTGGAGCTGCCTCCTTTTTGCACCAAACCCTTCAAATATGGAAGCAGCTGCGTCCACACAAACGAAGTATTGCTACAAAACTGCACGTGCTATTACTCGTACCAGCGAAGTATCATGCATGAGGGACCTCTTTGTATTCTGCCGCGTCAGGGTAGAACTCGGAAGTCTGTGAAAAGTCTCTAGCCCGGTGTCTTCTTCTGCACTCTGGTCGCTGAAATAGTGAACTGTGGTGGCGCAATGGGGTCAAATCCTAGTAATGACGAACGTGAATTCTGGGATGCCAGTTGCCAAGTTTCTATTCACAACTTGTTGATCGCAAGAAGTCACAAAACGACAGAGTTAATATACCGTAATTCTTCTTGATAAACAAGTAAGCGCAGAGTAATATTTGCTAGCAGAACAAATGGACAGCGGCAAAACGCGTGCGTTGTCTACGTGAGACGAGCTCACGATTTTGGCGCTAATCGAACCTTCCAGACTTCGCCTTAGTATTTTGTCTCTGCATTCAATCGCTACAAAATACAAGATAGTTAAACATACATACATCAATTACCTACCTACAAACTATTATTTATAGTTTATTATATAAAAATAAATGAATCTGGAGAGAGTAGCGCCCAAGAATGGGAGGAAAAGAATACGGCTGGTACATATTGGCGCAATTTGTTGTACCAACTGTTACGCTGCTGTTAGAGATATAAGTTGAAATCTTATCCGTATAAGGCTTAAAACCTTAAAGCCAGTAATAGCACAATAAGCGAGAAATGAAAACACGGAACATTTGCTGGTGATCGGGCCCCGCGCCCCTGTGGCCTCTTATTGGCCGCTGGGTGCCTCCCCCCCCCCTCCACCCTTCGCCTTTTCCTCCCCCTCTTTCTTGCATCTCCACCACTCCCTGTCTACCCCCTCTGCATTGTCTCCCTTTTCATGTTCCCCTGCCCCCCTCTCTACGTAGGGAAACGTCGTTATGAAATCTGAAAAAGGTACAAATGTACAGGTTATGTATTAAAGAAAAAGGTACACTTGACAGCAAAAAAAAAAAAAAAAAAAAAAAAAAAAAATGTGGATCACCCCTGAATTCCAAAGAGGAGGCCGCACCTGACGCTATGCAACCAACATGGCGTAGCTGTGTCACAGGTCGTCAAATCATTCCACAGTATAGTTATTACCTATGCACAATAGGTACTATGTAAGTCTCTGGCATTCAGCCAAGTTGCAAACCAATACTTTTGTACAACAAAT